>VKOC01000003.1:35064240-35122945 GCA_009364415.1 Spea multiplicata
TGTCCCACGAAACACTCACTGGTTTCGCAAGTGTTGGGCTGGGGTTCCCTTGATGTTATGAATTATTCAGGCTACAGCATACTTGTCTTATTCCATTAATATTAGGATATGTAGTTGGGGTTGGGAGAGAATTGGCCAGGACCCGGTCTATTTAAGAACATATACACGTGAGCTCTGACACTGTACTGTAGTAGATACTCTATTGTATCTTTCGGTGTTATCAACGTCACAGCATAACTAAAAAAGGCACGAAACTTTGAAACTCTTCGGCAAACTTCTGACTTAGTGAATAAACTCCACATTGAGTAGCACTCAAAAAATCCAAAATGCATACGATAAAAGTGATAAAAGTTATTATGCACTTTTCCCATTCATGCCACTCCCTTTATTTAAAATGTTTTGTCCTCAAAATCTACAGAGACCAGCATGGGATCACCTCTAAAACCCTGTATTTATTTTGTATAGTAGAATGTGTAAGCATTTTGTTTTGCCCTAAATCTCCAGTAGAGGAGATTCACGCCAGTTTCTCAAATTTAATTTAAGAGAAAGATTTCCAATTACAGATCAAGAGTGGGAATGCAGTTTTTATGTATTTTATTATATTTGGGTGTACAACTTCTAACTCCTTCTCCGGCAAGTTCTGAGCCATCTTTCACACAGGACAAAGGGCAATTGGCCTAGGCACAGGCAACAGTTCTTGGGGTATTGAGCGATAGAGACAATTAACCCATTAAGGTCCTTAAACCCATTGAAAACAATGCATTTTGAGCCCGTAGATGTCTATGCACCACCAGAGGTCAGATTTCCATTTCTATTGCACTGCACCACTAGTTATGAAGGGGGTCCGAAGCTGGTATGACTGGTTCCACCACTGAAACTGACCACCTATAATACATATTTACAAAGTTTTGTCTACTGATGATATGTGACATCGGTATCTTTCTCTATCTATTAAAAATGTCACATAATGAAGGACTAATAGAGCTAATTAAACATTTTCCTTCTGTATCTTCTTAAACCCCTTTGTGTAATGAGTGTACGTATAACGTATAACTTATACGGGAACGTATACCTTGTTACCTTATCAGAATATAACACTTTTATAACTTGATTAACGTGATTAAACTTTCAGAAGACAGAATGCAAGGAAAAACCTGCAAATATGTATTTGTATAATATACAGAATGGCACCTTTTAAACAGAATAAATATGAATAATTAAAATCTAAACTCCAAGTTACAGTAACCCCCCAGTTAAAAAGATGTCCTCTTGTACTCCAATTTCCCACCTGGAAGACACTAAAGGGGTTTGGGTTTTTAACCATTATTTTTCTCTGGGTGATTTCATCAGGGAGCCTGATATGCAATATTTTATTGCAGAATGATATTCCACGTTATGACTTTGTCTCTTTTTTCTGAGAAGCTGTTATATAGCTGGCATGTTTAAATAATACTTTGGCCAAACTACGCCATTAAAATCCCAGTTTTAAAAGAAACCATTTAATAGATGGTTATTGAGTGTCATATATTTAATGTACAGTTCCGTTTTTATATTCCTGTAGGCCGTTTGCGTAGTGTAGGTCTACCTGTCACACTGTACTAAAGATTAAATACACGCTCTATTACATTACACCAGAAGCTGATGTCAGCGACCCAAATTCCTGCAAAACTGCTCATTGGGAGCAAATTTATGATTCCACCATTTACACTGCGCCCGCAATATAACAGCTGGTTTAACAAAACCGTTCGCATTTTTTTTTTCCTTTTTGGTTTTTATCATTGAAGCCAGAATGTAAAGAAACATTTCTGGAAAGTAACAGCCATGCAAACAAGCAGATCTGTAAAAGTAAAGGTGCACAACCGTACCTTCAAATAGGACACGTTTCGTACTTAGATATTTATCAGGTTTTTGCTCCCCCCCCCCAAAAAAAATGAATCACCACATCACACACACAACAACAGAGGTTTGTATAACAGCTGACATATTTTTATTACATTATAGTGCATATGTGATTGAGGCATTGTGGCATTGTGACTGTTGAGTGGTCCCACTGACATTGCAGGTGGTCGTGCCGACGACCTGGGGCACAAACAATTGTTGGAAGGGAAGTGGGGCATTCCGCGACGTGGAGTTTCCCTGTAGTGACCCGGAGGCAAGGCGGTTCACCCCGGGTTCCCGGGTATGGCCATTGTCCATAGTGTCAAAGACAACCAATTATTAATCAACAGTGATCTAGAACGTAATGTATTGAATTATAGCATTTTGCCCAGAGTTTTATCAAGGAAACTACCTTGTAATCTAATATTGCAGACCTGTGGCTTAACAAAAGACAAGAGGCAGCTCTAATGCCAAGTGATTCTCTAATTACACAAGGTAAGTCACTTGATTCCTTACCTATGGTTACAATGGCGTCTTCATTATAATATACCCAGTGTTTTCAACACACCCTAGGGTCACAGCATAGGGCTGGAAATGCATGAGCATCCCACCTATGTATAGCTAGGGACAGGATGGCTGGGGGGCAGTGGAGCAAACACCTCCGGACCGGTCCTAAATCTTCTTTGGACGGACCCACTCAAGAAAGAGTAATGCAGCGTTATGTGACCCAGTGGTAAAAGCGATGTTATATTACAATGTAAAAAAGATTTTTTACAACTAGACAAAATGGGCAAAAATGAATATACCGGTAATACCCATTTGCAGTGCTTTACAGTTCGGCGTCTAAAAATGTGTCTGAACTGTTAAAAAAAATGGCGTGGACGATACGTTTTTTTACTCAGCTGTCAGTGCAAAGGAGGACAGGCAAGCTGCTTGGATTAGCAGATATGCCAAGAGGAAAGCAGAAATCTCCGTGGCAGAGAACATTTTATAGAAGTGATCAAACAACATGATGAAAAGAAGCCCTTTTCCACTTGAACGGCTAGCAAACTTTTCATCCCTAGGCCAGGGAAGGACCTTGTCAAACTAAGTCAGAACATTAAAGTAAACGGTTTGATCAAGTGGAAGTTTGTTTTCTTATAAATGACTGGAATAAGATTTCCAGCTGTCAATCAAAGCTCAGAACAGGCATTAACTAATGTTTTCTAGAATGCATGTATGTGTCCAGCACTGGTGTAGATTGCTAATTAGGGATGGATGAAATCTATTTCCCTAAGGAAAAAAGAGTGGAGAGAGAGAAAAGTATTCCCTTCACCTACTCGCACCTACCTAGTGCACATTTAATGACACAGGTGCGCCGTCACATTTTTAATATAATTAAATTAAAATAATAAAAATATTTAGATTTTTTTGGCATGGGAAAAAAATGAAGCAGATGTCCTCCCACTTTCCAGCAGGTACAGCGCACAAGCTACTTAATGCGCATTTAAAGATGCTAAAAATCTTAATGAACTGGACATAAGCTTGAATGCTGGGACTGCCCCCGCTAATTCAGCACTGTTGGTAGCTATAATAACCTACAATTTAAATTTCAAGTGAATGCTTACCTATTTATATTCTGAAATTACAAACACTGGACACTTGCGTAGGTAGAAAAGAGAACAATAGAAACCAGGATCTGAGTATTATGGGGCTCAGCCACGCTGCAGCTAATCTAGGCAGCGATCTAGTGGGAGAACAGATTCCTGTTCCTATTCCTGCTACCTTTTTGTTAGGTCACTGGAATTTGTCATCATCACCTGTAGCCCCTTGGTGGTGGTGGTCCCTCCCTCCAAAGAGAGTCAGTCAAGAGGTTAAAAACAGAAGGTGCAGTCCACAAAAAAAATAAAGGATTAAGGATGACACAATGGATGGGATTATGAAAATGATACCTCTACCAACCAACCATTATTAATGCAAGGGAAGGGTCCGTGTCTGAGAAGATCCATTTATCAACCCAGCCGCAGGTTGTAAGCGTCACCTAAATCAACCGCATGCTCCATTCTGATACCTTGGCCTTCCAATGTGCCTTCAGGCCGGAGTTCAAGTTTTCACTCTCTCACAGATACTCACTTGATCTCAACCAAAAGGAAGGAGGGTTATGAATGTTTATACCTACTCCTTACTTCCACCCTAGACAATAAAGAACACCAGGTCTCTGGACACCTCCCCAATATACTAAGAATGGTGGAGGTGAGCAGCAATGGCAAAAGAGGCAAAATACATAGAAGATACCTCCCGAGTCAAGACCTTTGCTGCAAGGTGAATGGTCCTTCAGTGATGTATGTGTTGAAATTTTGATTTATGCAGATGATGGTGATGACGACATATATGCAAGATACGTTGAACTGCTGTTCACAAGGCCTGTGGGCACACCTCAGTCAATAATATTCCAGCAATAGTCCACATACCACGTACACTAAGTGAGTCTGACACCACAGAAAACAAATGAGATGTTCCTTCTGACTGCTCTGTATTTAGCCTTTACATTTAGTTCTTGAATTTCATTGACATTGTTATTTGGTTATATGTTAGAGGAAGAAATACTGTAGGAGAATAGCCCTTAAGGACAAAGTATGTGTACATAATATATATATATATATATACACATCCTAATAGACTAAATATGTCTGCAAAAGTTGAGCGCAGCCATTATCCCCCCCCCCACCATCCTTCTTGAGCATTTTTTTGTGATATTTTCTAACATTATGTTGGATAATCCTTTCAATGCATCTCTCTCTGTGGCCCATGGGCAGGATAATCTTCTAGCCAAACATCCTAGGGAGCCACAAATCTCCATTATGTTTATCTGTATTTTATTTGACCCTTCGGTGCTGGAGGAAGCTGCAGTGGTTAGCAGAAAAGGAAGACGGTGTTTGTAATAATGGGTTCAGAAGATATTGAGTACTTAAAAGACAAGAATAAAATGAAAAAGTAGTTATGTGCTTCTTTTATGTGTGACCAAAGTATTAGATAACATGGTGAACAGCAGCACTAATTTTAGTTTGCCTGCCATCTCAAAAGATACTGCTAGCGGCAAGGCAAAGACTCACCCTCCAGCTGCGCAGGTAGGGCTATCGTTATTGCTAATGAGGCAAGCATTTGCTTGTGCGCCCCTCACTCTTGGCATATCTCCAAATTGCAAACCCTTCTGTCTCACCCCACTTTCTATCCCAGTATCCCTTTCCACCTCCATTTCAACAGTGCTGCCCTGCGGCCCTTCTTTGATTGTCCTCCTGGTGCACTTGGTCCTGCTAAAGATGCACTTGATTATATGTCTAAGCCAGTACGTTCACACAAAACTGCCAAATTTCACACGGCCATTTGAATAGCACATAAAATGAGTTGGCATGCATCCTTTGGGACATTTAATCAGAAAGGTATTGGCTGGCACAATAGTCACGGAAGCTGGCGAACTATGCGTTCATTTTTAAAATATCTAATGAG
Source organism: Spea multiplicata (assembly GCA_009364415.1). Taxonomy (NCBI): domain Eukaryota; kingdom Metazoa; phylum Chordata; class Amphibia; order Anura; family Pelobatidae; genus Spea; species Spea multiplicata. The sequence continues at coordinate 35,069,605 of VKOC01000003.1, forward strand.
AAAATGTTCTTTTCACTATCCTCCAAAAGATGCATCTATCTATCTATCTATCTATCTATCTATCTGTCTGTCTGTCTGTCATGTAGATTGCTATATACCGTATTTGCAAATGCTCTGAAAAAGACCCCTCGTCTTATAATCGGGGTCCTCTTATAATCAGACCTGCAGCCGGAAGGAGGTGCGGTTAGCAGCGGGGGTTGTCTGCGTCCATTCCTCGCACCGGAACTCTCCTCACTGACAGTCGGGGAAGATCTGCCGGGGGGGGGGGTTAAATGGAGGCATAAGGCATTTCTGTAGGCAGAGTGCTCTATGAAATGCCTTTTAACCCCCTTACAGAAATGCCCTTTAACCCTCTATACGCCACCCTGCCTCCTGAAATTCCTTATACCTCCCTATATTCCACCTTGCCCCATAATATGCCTTTTAACCCCCTAAATGCCAGAGTGGCATATAGGGGTATAAGGCATTTCTGGCGGTAGAGTGGCACATATGGGGTCAAAAGGCATATCATGGGGCACAGTGGTATTTAGAGGGTTAAAAGGCATATCATGGGGCACTGTGGCATATAGGGGGTATAAGGCATTTGTGGGGCAGAGTGGCAAGCCTGGGAGCAGATATGCATAACTGAGGGGGCAGGTTGGAAATAAAAACAAAATATTTTTCTCAATCATAGCTTTTATTTAAAAAATAGTTTACATTTACCGGTAAAACTTTTTTCCTATAGGGTCGTCTTATATTCAGGCTTTTTCTTTTTTCCTAAATTAATATTCAGATTTTGAGGGGTTGTCTTATAATCGAGCAAATACGTCAGTTTGGGTATGGCAAAGAGCTTTGTGTGCCATGATCCATTGATTGAACTGTTGCTAGCATTTATCTGTTTACTAGATTTGTGTCTTTGTATAAAATAAAAAAAAGATTACAACACCATGATTATTCTTTACTGCTGCTGTAAAACACGCAGCCCAGTCTACAGCCTACAACCCCCCAAAAAAACAGTGTATGTCTTTGGATCTTTCACGCTATGTCATAAAATGAGGCAGATCATCAGGACAGCTGATGAGAAAAACAGACCAAGCGATTTCACATAGCAAAAAAATAAGTAATAATGCGGTTATTATATTGCTGTTTTAACCTATTTATGGCACATAGCTTCATGCATTTGCAGTCATTATGTTTTATTATTAGTGATTAAACTTTCATTCTGTTAGTAAACTATATGAAGATAATTCAGTTTATGCTATTGACTGCCTGATTTGTCCCAAGGCAATGATAATTTATTTTAAAAGCCGTATCGCATTCCATAGCTCTGCACGATTGAGGACAGCATAGGTCACAGGTGTACAATTAACACTATATGACAACTTTTAGCATAAAACATTTATTAAAACTACCTAGCGCTTGTGTTTTTTGATTGATAATCAGTGTAATTGGTTTGTCTAATTTAAATTTGTGTCTCAGAGAGGCAAAGCCAACTTCTGTCCTGATGATGTGGGCCTTCTACCGCCTCACTAAGGCTGCCTGAACCAATCAACAACAATCAGCAACTTGGCAACAGGGGAGCGATAACATAACAGGAAGAAATAGAAGCATAGAAGTCTAAAATATAGGATTTGAGAAAGTGACAGATCTTTTTTTTTTGTCTCAGTTTATTTAACATCGAGAGTACTGGCACAGACTGCTTAGGTAACCAGGAGGTCCTCAGCAGCTGGGCCACATATCCCATGAGCCTCACCTTTCTCAGGATGATAGGTGCTTGTTGCAGTTCAGTAACCGCTAGAAGTCTACATGCTGCCTTTACGTTCTGTGACATTTTGTTTTCTACTAATGTATTTGTTTAAGGAATCTCTCCTGAATTTTTTTCTAGGTTATACTTTAACCTCCCCGCCTCCATGCCTTACCCGCAGGTCTTGAATGTGTGTTTATATATTTAATCAATACTCTGGATGGTCCACTTTGGACAAGTAGGAGGTTATTAGATGTAGCTAGTTTCTTTTTTTAAAGTGTGGAATCAATTCACTTGTCTGTGTTCTGTGGCACGATGGCTTCTATAAAAATAGACATGAAAGCTGTCAATAAGAAATGTGAGTCAGCCACTGAGAGAGAAGATGGTTGAGGGAACCAGCCCCACAGATCATAATATATGAATCTTGTATGCTCAGTAGTGATAAGTGTATCAGGAAAGTATGATTTTTTACTATGATAGCTCTGCAGCCCACAGGATTGCTGATGGACCTGCAGGTCATAAGGGTCCCCACAGGTTACAGGTAGATACTTTGATGCTGATGCTACTGACATCTACTGATTCATTATATAACGAATTGGAAGAAACCCATAGAGCTTGTTAGCTCTATAATATAATTTTAACATAGATAAGATAGGCATAAAGCTATCTTGAATCTAAGACAAGACCAAGGACTGATTAAGGTCTGAGTCCCTACGTCTGGGAAAAATGGGCCAAATGATTCAAATTCTATGTTTTATGTTAATTCTGACTTCACACGTGGAATGACAGGTCCACAAAAGGACAGATACGAGAAGAGGGAGGCTGTCAACATAGTTTACAGAGGAATCCCAACATTTTTTGTGTCAATCGAGTCAAGGCCAGATTAACCAGACTAGCTTGTGTACGCAAAATCCATTCTCTACTTCTATGCGCCAAACACAACATTGTGTTTTTTATTTTGTCATTGAAGAGATGGAATATCTGTAGTATGTATACTGTTATCTTCTCCATTTTAATCAATATGCATTTAATAAAGTGTTCCTGGCACAGATCTCAATCAGTTTTGTAAAAAGTGGGTTGTGTACACTGCAAATCAAAAACTTTAGAAAAAAGAACAAAATAAATGATTTGTGGGGGTGCAATGAAGTTACCATGCCTTTTCTCCAGTAAAGTGGTAATAAAGAGGTTAACATATTTTTCTATTAACTGCTGGCTTCCTTATTTTTTTTCTCTCCATTTTCCTTTTTTTGTCAACGTTGTAGTAATCAGTATCCAAAAAAGGTCTCATTAGAGCTTCTGAGAGATGGTCTTCAGAAGGTCACATAATTGAGCATGACAATGCAATTATAGTTCTTGCAATAAAGGTTATTCTTACCCATCACACTAATTATCTTGACAGAACTGCACTCATTCTGCTTCCAGTGCATTACAAGTTTGGTAGCGTATTTCGTAACTTCCTGCTCTTCCCTCGCATGGACTTAATTTACTGAAAAGAACTGCGTTAAGCAGTATATCAGTATATCTAATACACTGTAAGCCCACAAGAGCAGTGTCCTCTTCCCCAGGGGATGGCTGGCACCTTCTGGCTCATGGGGCAGGTACGGCTGTGTGGCCTTTCGGCCCTGTGCCCCCTAGTAACAGACACATTCACTATGATACAGATATAACGTAGATACAAGCTCACCCTAACACATACACACACACTAACATACACTTAGACATACATACTCACATTAACACACACATACACCCTTACTCTAAGTCATACATATATTTATGATATGTATTATATTAAGTTGCATTATTATTGTTAGTTTATATGTCTATATAAAACATATATATACTGCTTTGTTTTAGATTTTTCTGCGCTATAGGAGTTATGATAAAATAACAAGGCATTTTTTAAAGGCTTGCATGTCCCAAGGATGCAATACAGGTCTGCCTGGCAGACATTGCTGATTTTTACAGTAGGTGATAAAGACGTGTAGGACACAAAAACAAGTTCACATCCACTCGCAGCTATTAATTTTTTTCTCCAGGACCTACATGAAAGATTTTCTGACAGTATTTACTGGAATTTATAACCTAGACACAATCAGGTAATGGTGGGAAGAAAACAGACAAAATCCCTTGATCATATAGATTAGATCAAGGCTATAGAGCTCCCGGGTGCATTTATCTCACTTTCTCGCTCTACACATTCTATATCATAGGTTGTGGTACTTTGTAAAGGGGCCGTGAAATACGTATGTGAACTAGCTACTAAATGCTTGTTTAATTGTAAAAGCTACCTAGTATATAATATCCCAATTTAATCTAAAAAGAAACATACAACTAAAACAGGTTGGGGTTATTTGTAAAGAAGAAAACTTGGTGCAAAGTGGTTTAATGTGGACTTATCACCATAGTAACTAATAGAATGGTCCAAAAACCAGGAATATGACTTTGGTTACTATGATGATAAGGCTGTAAAACTGTGTACCCAGATTGATACTAATCAATACCCTTAAATGCCTCTACTTTAATTCATTATACAACATAATCACAAGATATAAAGATATGTACGTTTTCAAGACCTTAAGTGCCCTTTTTTTCCAGACAAAATCCATTACTTGATTAAGTTAATGGTTTTCTGCCTGTATTCAGAGGGGGCTGGAAAAGCAAGAACTTGCCCCCTGGGCTGCTCTGATTTATAGATCTTGGGCTTTGCCACAGGCTCGTTTGTCACTTTCATTTGACATCAGTGTGTCAAGAGTTAAAAACTAGTCCATTTACATACAGACTGGGTCCTTTCCATGCGCCGTTCATTGGTTTTCTTTGCAGTCTCTTTTAAGTGAATGTGTACTGGACAAGAATAGTCATCATGCATAGTGTTTGGTGAATGGGCTTAGGGAGTTGGCTAGACGAAGCTTGCCCAAGATCCAATTTTTATGAGCCATGTGCAAAACATGCATTGTATATTCGTAGAACTTTCCACGACACTTTCCATTTTTATTACAAGATGCTTGGTATTATCGTGCATAATGAAATGGGATTTATTTGTAACATACTAAAAGCATGACAAAATCAAATCAAAATCAAACAGACTGCTGGCACTGTTACAATCTATACACACTGCAAAGATGTGTGTTAACAGAGACAAAGGTAACACATCACACAACACAGTGTTATTTCACACACTACTTCACCGTGACCTGCTATAAGAGCAAGATGTCTGCATTACGTATTATGATAAAAGCTCTTGCATTTATATATTCTTACAATAGTTGTAATAGGTATCCATAAACATTTCCATGACTATGGAATACTAACATCACATGATTTAAAAATCAATCTAAATTAATATTATTCAAGCAGTCAACTTCTTGTGCTTCTTCATCTGCTTTATTTTTACAAGAATTAAAAAATAAAGTTACTTCCCTTTAATATAATGGTGGTTGTGCTGGTCAAAAAAAACATACAAAGAAAAGTACTTTGGAATTATTGGAAATGGGAAAATATGAGGGTCCATCCATTCTGTTTAGCATGTATTATTTATTGTTTTATATAGCATCATCATATCCTGTATTCAAGAGCTTACAATCTAGAGGGAGTTGGCGTGTATTACACAATTGGTAAAAGGTAAAAGTGCCATTGTTAGGTGTGGAGCAGCTGCATTAGTATAAGCATTGTAGGAAAGGGACTAGGAGAGGTGAGCTAAAGGAATATGCATCATCAAACTCTTTTTTGAATCCAGAATTGATCAAGGTGCTTGCTTGTCATCTCAATGAAAGTCAGTACTTGTTCACTGGTGTGTAGAAGACAAATGTTGGTGACAGAGACATCCCAGGTTATCTGGTTGAAATATTCATATCTGAAACCCTGACGTCTCCTGGTGAAGTCCTACTTCCCCAGGTCTCTGGACCAGTTTCTTCTTTCTCTGGGAAGAGAAGTTTTGGTAGACCTTCTTCCCACCCACTAAAGGCAGTTTGAGGCTAGCCCCGCCACTACATACAGGGCCGGCCCTACAATAGGGCAGACTGGGGCAATTGCCCCAGGCGGCACTTTAGAAGGGGGCGGCACTTTGCCCCGGGGGGGCGTCGGCGAAGTTAAAATGCCGCCCCCCCCCCGCCGACGCCGGGGGGGGCGGCATTTTTAAACTTCGCCCCAGGCGGCGTTACGTCTTCGGCCGGCCCTGACTACATATTACCACCCTTTCACAAAGCCACTTCTGGCTCCTGGTAGCCTACCCTGGAAAGTCACCAGTTATAATATATGAACAAGAGGCATTGTGTGTTCCTCAACTCTTCGCAGAAAACACATACACACTAACGCTGCCCATCTGTGAGGTGAAATGTTTCAGCAATCCTTAACTCCCTTACTCTTGCATTTAAAGTTAGTAATTCAAGTTAGTGTGCTTATAAAACACTTAAAAGACAGGATTCTACCCTCTTTTAGTCGTATTCAAATATATTTTTCGACTCTTATTTTTTTTTCCTGTGGATTTATGAATTAATTACAATTATAACCAATACAAGTCTAATGTTCCATTCCTAGAGCATCATGTGATGTTCCGATAGTTCCATAATTTAATACATGCAACGGTTCAATTGGTTAAGATCAAACAACAGATAAAAACCCAATTTAGCTCAGTTTGACATAACGATCTTATTAGTGTTCTGCATTATGGTATATGAAATCTCATTAGCTACACTAAGAGCTAATGTAAAACATATCGTTAATTCTTCAGGCAGTTACAAATAAAACTCATCTAACTGACTATAATTTAACCCCCAGCCCACGGAAGGAAACAGGAAATTATTATAAATTCTGTTATGACCTACAAATAATTACTCATCGTTACTTCACTGTATTTCAGCGCCTCTACGGTTAAAGAAGACTTTATTAAGAAAAATGTAATCAGTTCTGCGAGACCCTAAAACAGATCGGCTCACCCCGGGCTGTAGAATAATTAATAGATGCAGCAAATGATTCACAAAGTCTTTGTTTACTTTATTGAATGGTAGGGAGGGAGTTGTCTGTGGACATGGATTGTGGCAAACACACTGTGGATTATCACAGGTACTCTCCTCCGTCTGCCATGGTAATATAAATGAAATGGTTTCATCTCAAGAGAATGATTGCATCAAATATATCTCCTAGGTGTTTGAAAGTACTTGTGATGTTGATAATAATCAAGCGTCTTCGGCCTAGGGAAATACACATTTACGCATTCAAGGTGCCATAGGCCAGTAGTGGGGTATCCATTAGGCACACTGGGCATGTGCATGGTGGCCCCCAGGATTTGGTGACCCTGGTGCTCTAACGGATTCTCTGCTCTTGCACCACCACCAGCTGAAAAACGTAGCCCACTGAACTACGGGGTGTTGGAGAGTTCCATGTACAGATCTATTGTACATCCAACAAACATGAGAATCTCTTTACATACAAAAGCCTTGTCAGCGTGGGAATTGTTAGTCATGCTGTGGGGAATTACAGAAATGTGCCCAATAATTGGACTTTTGCTGTGTTTCGCTACCAGTGTGACCGATAACTCACATCAAGGCACTGCTGGAAGGTACAGCATGCTGGAAGTAGAGGTGCTGTCGGACAGTGTTGTGTCCATGGGTAAGGTAGGGGCTGAAGGTTAACCCTATTTTGCCAAATCTTTGACCAAACCCTCCATCTTTTTTCATTTGTCATGCAAGTTCTCTATTTTACAAAAACAACCACAAAGACGGACTGTTGATGCCAAACGGTAACCCCTTAAGGACAATGGGCGGTCCCAAAACCCATTGAAAACAATGCATTTTGAGCCCGTACATGTACGGACTTTGTCATTAAGGGGTTAATTTAAATTATCACCACTTCATGCCTATGACACACAGCATTGTAACATGAATTGGCATCAAAACCAAACCAAGACTCTGTGCATGTCTCAAGGTATTCATATAATGGGAGCAGGGAGTGTATAGCCACAAAATTAGAAATAACATACATTATGCATAAAGCAACAACTGGAATAGTTTGAGTTTAAAATAAAAGCAGATTTATTTGGGCAGACAATTATCACTGCAATTATTAATAAATAATACTTAGTAATCTGTAATTATTACATGTAACCAAATGAACACACACACCCTGCTTGTTTCCTAGAAAGAAAGAAGAGATGAGCGTAAACAGAATATATTTTTAATATAATTCAGACACAGAAGGGAATGCTGTAACAGAAGCCCATTATGCGCAGCTATTGAACAAGAAGCTCACAAAAATGGTTGGGAAATACTTTTCAAAAGCAAGTTTGGAGAGACTGGTAATTGCCTCCAGGCAGAGGTGGTAGAAGAAACCACAAAAGGAGAAATCAATGCAAGGCCAACGATCAAACAGGGTCTAGAACAGAGGTAGACCGATCTCACTATTTACGACCAACCTTACATTTATTTTGTACAAGATATCTCACTCACGCAGAAACAGAATTGGAAGGCAGATAAAAATCCTTCAGCCCATCTAATCTGTCCAGTTTTTGTACCTGCCTTTCAATCATCAAACGATATGTGATGCTTGGTTATGTCTTACATTCTGGTTGACTTTAAGCTTACTTTATACTTGTTTAATTTCCCTCGCTGTAATGACTTCTACAAATACTACTGGAAGGCTTTTCCAGGCATCTAACTTAGTGACCCCTTTAACAAGCCCTGTGAAAGACCCTAGCGGAGAGAAACGCACAGCTCGCAACTCATGTGCGCTGCGAAAATACTAGCGTTTGAATCCATATCAAAATACATAATTATCAGGATGTTTGAAGAAGAGCATCTTAAATATTTCAGGCAATACATACGATAACTAATTAAAATTAAGTTCACGTGACCATTCCTCCGTATAGGTTTCCCCCAACATTATTCACTATTCAGCATTTCTTAACGACGAGGGCATATACTAATTAAGCTTGCATTTGCAGTTTACATTCTCGTATCACAAATACCCAAAGTATTTCAAACTCTGTGAACAGCTTAAACTCTGAAGTTTAATTTCCTGAAATCTATTTTAGATTAGAAGTCCATCTAGTTTTGGTAGCATTACTAGGATTTAAGCAGAATCCGAGAATGTTCAACTTACTGTTCCCTGTCTTTGAACCAATTTTCTGCCCAAATAAAAATTTGCTTTTCTAGGCTTAAACGTCGTATTTTAAATATTAACCTCCCGTGGGCTGTTTGCTCAAATGATTTAGCAAAATCCAAATAAACAACGTGCACAACATCACCCTCGTCTAGGTTCCTACTCACCAGGTATATGTGATTTAAATATTCAGACCCCATATCTGGAATTGGATTTATATTCTAGTGGTTTAGTATTTGGAGCTCTATGAACATGGGGAACACTATTCACATGTTTTATATTTTCCCAGTGTTTTAACATGGGAAAATATAAAGCGAATAAGAGTATTTTACATTATATAGACATTTATGAGACAATTGTATATTGTATGTGAAAGGATTTTTAAAATGCTAATCTTCTGTTCTCAGCAAGTCAAGTTGCCGATAACACGAATAGAGTGCTGTCAAGATGAACACTCCGTGTCTCCTATGGAGGTAGGTTAAGTTGTTGCACTTGGTAGCTGTCAAGTTGAACTGAATCCTCATCGTACTGCCTGTGGTAAACAATAGAATAGCTCACTTAATCACCGAACTAGGGTCTCTGACTAATAAAAGTCTGTAGCGGAAAGGACTTTATTAGCAATGCCATAAAGAAACAGCTCAGTGTTGTATTTAAGCAGGGAAAGTAACCCCAGAATATCACATGACTCACAACAATGGCAGTTTCCAAAACTGTAGATAAGTTATTCTGAGCAAAATTAAATAAAACAAAGCTCTTATGGATGCCAAGCTACATTACTGTAAACAGCACTTCATTTAATGTTCAAGGAGAATGTCTTTTAACTCTGACAGTTGGGTCATCGAGTGAGTCTTTCATTTAATTGGTCATAGACTTACTAAAAACTTACTAAACTCTAGATGGAGTTCTTTGTCAATCTGTCTTCTCCTGTGCAGTCAAGTTCATTTTGTTAAATTTCTGTGAATAGACAAGTTCTTCTCCTTCTCAGTAACTCACGGTTAGCAGGCATTTAATTTGACTTGAGTCAACTTGACAGTAGAATCCACTTTAGTAAATAGACATATTGTTAAATTTAAGCCAACACAGTTGGTTGACCTGAACAACACAACTTTACCATCAGAGTGACTGTCAACAACTTAAATTTTTCAGATATTTAATGCGCTTACCTAAATCTGATCTGTCAGGTTTCTACATTCTATGTTTTATATTTTCAGGCCCTGAATAAACTTATGTGACTGTGTATATCAGTTGAAATAAGCACAACATACACAGTATAAAACAAAAATACCTTATATGTAGAAAAGCTTTTTTACTGTCAGGATTCCACCCTGGAATCTGTATTTATTTTCTAGGTGTCATATCCGCGGCAGCCTCTAGAGGCCGCCTGTCTGTACACAGTACCCTGTAGGCTAACGACCAGCTGCCTCTGCTTACCTGGGTGTAACCCTACCCCTTAAATAGCTGCTTCCTCCTCCGTTCAAGGCCTTTATATTGCAGTTTAGCAGCCTATTGCTCTGTCTCTATACCAGGTCCTGAATCATTCCTGGCACCCTGCCTCCTGCCGTGTACCCTGCCAGAAGGGCCTCCTGCCGTGTACCCTGCCAGAAGGGCCTCCTGCCGTGAACCCTGCCAGAAGGGCCTCCTGCCGTGTACCCTGCCAGAAGAGCCTCCTGCCGTGTACCCTGCCAGAAGGACCTCCTGCCGTGTACCCTGCCAGAAGGGCCTCCTGCCGTGTATCCTGCCAGAAGGGCCTCCTGCCGTGTACCATGCTGGAAGGGCCTCCTGCCATATACCCTGCCAGAAGGGCTGCCAGAGGGCTTCCTGCCGTGTGTCCAGTGTCCTGCCGTGTGTCCAGTTCCCTGTCAAAAGACTTACAGCCTGTCTTGCCAGCTTCTGCAATACAGACCATATTGTACTATTCAGCCTGTGGTGTGGTTCTTTTCGCCTGTCTGTATCATTCTTCTAGCTATAATGCATCGTGGGGTACAAACTAAGCCCCTGGTATCCCCTACGACTGGGTTCCTACCTGACCTGCTTACCCGAGTCCTTTGTAAGTATGGGTGAGGAGAAGGAAGATAACTTCAGGACAGTAACTTGATCAAACGATGCTGGTTCTGCCGCATTCAGAGAGATCTCTTCCATGAGGTTAAAATTAAGACTAAATATCTCTGGGACAACAAAGCTCAAGCTATACATTTTAATTAATTAGTTATGCTAAAATATGTGATGGTAACAGTTCCTCTTAAAGTTTCTGCTAAGCAATTACTTGTAATTCTTCCACTGCATACACCAGTGGTAAGATAATGCATGCAATACATTTTTACATAAACATTTTAGAACAGGAGAAAAAAAATCTCAGGTTGGATAGAACACCAGCCAGCTTCAGCATGTAGCTAGATGAATTCATCTTATCATGCTGTCTCACATATTACTAATCCTTTAAATGCATGCAAATAGCAGTAATCATTTTGGTATGCTGACTTCCACCATGGTTAAAAGATAACAAGACATTCTTTCTGGCAATAGATACAACGAAAACAGACTTAATGTGAACTGTTTTCATGAAAGCTGAATTTTCCATACAGTGATACATATTTGCATATACAGAACTGGCGAGTTAGTTTAGTAGCTGGTTAGTTTAATAAACAATGTCAATATTTTACACATATGGAAGGAAATGGACCATAGGGCACCATAAGAGGGAGATGGAACTCTGACAAGGAGGAAGGAATCATTGAGGACCCGATATGTATGAAATACAGGATTTGAAATGAAATGTAAACAAAAGTGGGCATGGGAAGGAGATATGGAGAAAGTTGTACTGTCACGGCCAGGGATGCCAGATGAGGCTGGGGGTTCTGTACAGGGACATTTGGACCCCCAAGACCCTGTACAGGGGAGCTGGACTCAGACCGAAGGCAGCTGTCTGCAGCTGTCTTAGACTTCTTCCATCTAAGGTAAGGTAAGAGTCTAGGGCAAAGCAGACTTGTAGTCTGGAGACTATAGCACCGAAAGGGTGCATTCAGTGTATAAAGCCTGACAACAGGTCACGGTGGCACAAGGGTATCAGGCAGAGAAGAAACGTGAGCCATAACACTAGCTGATGTCATACACAGAATCGGGAATACTTTAATCACTGTAGCAAAGGGCACAACATGTATATAAAGTCCAATCCAAGGTCTGAAACCAGGTAAATGGTATTTATGGAGATGTTAGATGAAAACAGGCAAAAAAATCACATAAGGTTTGGCAAAGTGAAACACAGGTACAGAGGGACAAGACTGAAACTGACCCAGAGTCTGACACCAGGGTCACTAAAGGCTTAAGCAAAACAAGAACAAACAAGTAAACAAGAAACAAGGTTCCAACAATGAGCACTTCAAGCAGCCTGTATTTAAAGGCCAAATTAATATTTTACAAGTGTATCAAGAGTCAAAGACAAGTGTGCTCATGGAGAGGGTGAAATCGAAGTAACTGCTGAGCCTCACAGTTCTCACATGGGCAGGTGACACATGGCCACTTGTAATAGAGGGTGGTAGATATGGGGTACTGATAAGAAGAAGGGATTCATGCCCCCCTAGCATGGATTAAATTGAGACCGGATGTCATAATCATATAAGGAAAGTTGGGACATATTCTACAATATATTAGAACTTGTCACCATCTGATGCAACACAACAGCAGCTGGCGCAAGAGCTGTAAGGAACTGCCTAGCGGCAATGTAGTTTACCAGCTTCTGTTTCCTTTCATTCCCAGAAGTTAATATGACATCAGTATGGGGTAGGGTCTCCAATCCTGCCCCAGGGTCTGTGAGCCCTAGTTGCGGCCCTGTAATACAAAATGCCGAAGCCGCCCTACAGAGATTGCTATGGTTCCCTTCCTCTTCCTCTATAATTGCACACGGGCAAATTTGGCACGTGCACTAAGCCTGATTCGCGATTTAAAGATAATTTATCAAGTTATCATGTTAGCTATTATTATTTAGCAGCTTAGTTATGTTAGTTTATGTCCATTAGTTGATATTTATACACCCAGCAGGGGTAACATCCCCAGGAACATGGAGCACTTCTCATTTGGAGAACCATGGCACCATCGGTGCATATATCATATTATATAAAATAATAACCTGAAAAGTTCACAAAGGGAAAAAAAACAAAACCAGTGTAAAAAAACATAGCAATTTCCTTGTATCTTTCATACACACTTCATTTGAAACACATTTATTTCCAGCAAGTCACCAGTTTAAAGCAATAAACAAACAAAAATCATAAAGATCGGGCATTTGTCGCATGCGTATGGTGTTTGATTTAAAGGTAATTGACCACCACTGTATTAAATACACTCTACGTGAGATTCATGTTCATATAATATTTGTTTTGTTTCATTTTAATTATTAATGTTCAATTTACAAACTCGACGAGAAAGGAAGGCCTCACATTTACAAAGCATTGTGCAGATCAGCTCTGTGACTCTCATAGGGGTTGTTTTATTTCCTAATTTCTCAAAATTAGTGTTAACGTAAATTATTATTGATGTCAACAATCCTAATGGATTTTTATGAGTGTTGGATATTGTGCCTCTAAGACAATATGTATCTCTGGATTAGCCCTGGAGCTTTGAGGAAAGGATGCTGAATTTAGCCCACAGCTTTACAAGATTTCACCCATCTGCCCCTAGCTTCACCCCGTCCGACCTTGCCCCAACGCATTATGGCCCCCACATAAAGCATTTCTGTGTCTTCAGCAAAGGGATATATCAAAGCATGCAACTGACCTCCTGTCATTGGAATAGGACTGCAGAGGCTTATCGTGAGAAAATAGATTTTACTTTACTGCAGCCAGGCAGGACGGTTTGTGCCAGACAGGGGTCATTAACATGCAATGGCACATTCAACAGTAAATTACGGTTCCCCATCAAGTCCACCCATAAACCCTAGCGCTCCTGCTGAAACAGCCCTCAGCCCTCCAACACAAACAGTCTACTCAGACTTCCTAGCACCCAAGGACCCCCCTGTAAAAACCGGGGTAAAACGGACTTGATCTCTCACCCTGACCAACTCCTCTCAAATCCATCTGTGTAGCAAATTCTACTCTCTTAGCTCCACATGGCTCCAAGTAATCACCCTGGAACGAGACATTATGAGCATGTGGGTATGGCTGGCTATGCCGGCCGGATTGTGGCACCAGGCTGTCTAGGCAGGGTATTGTGCTTCTGAGTTAATCATGTTCTTAGCTGATTTTTGTAGCCTATGACCTCATACCTCCCAAAAGTTCCAGATTTCGCTGGACATTTCAGATTTCCCGCTGTTCCATGTAGTTGCCCCACTGTCTTCTATTTCAGGTAATGGGGAGAATGGGCTAATTGGGGAGATCCTCTGATTTTACCTGAAGAGCCCAAGGAGGTAAAAACAGACCCCCTTGCAGCATGCATCCTTGGGACCCTTCCAACATGAAGTGTCGCTACAGGAAAGCAGGATGGACCTCCAGCCCTCTTACCACACTGTCAACACGAAGCAAGGGCATGTTACATTTAATATAAAGTCATAAAAGGTCATTTTAAGAGGAACTGTTGTACCTCGGATCCAATCACACACAATAATACCACTATCTTGTGTTATCATTGTTTGTATTTAGGCGGCCATTTTTTACTTATTGAGGTTTCCCGACTCTAATGTCCACCAAAGTCATATAATGGGTCATTTTATGCTAATTTTACATTCTCCGTGTTTCAACAGCAAAGACTGCATTGGAAACTGTTAGAAAAATGCTTATGTAATCATAAATATTATTGCTGACAAAGACAGTAGAAAATGTCTAGTCTATGATATATCACGAGTTGCGCCAACATATCTACTAAGAGGCGTAACCTGCTTAAAAAGTAACCAATCAGAATGATGCATGCTATTAGAAGTAGATAATAAATATAAGAAGTTATATAAACCATGTAATCCAAATATGTAATTAGACAACGCTTCGACTTTTGTGTGCTGTGTGCCTTGTCTTGATTATGCGCATGATCTAAATAAAGGAAATAACTTTTTCTGAGGAGAATTCGACCATTAATTCAACCAACAGAAACCAGTTGGTTAAACAAGAACCAAGCAGTTTCTCTATGAGATAAATATGGTGGAGGGAGGTACCAACATATGTTACAGGACCAAGATGCCAGCTTCCACATATGGCACACCAGAAAGCAATAAGTCATTTGTATTTAAGTGAAAATAAAAAGAAATTATGACTGATATGCTGGATATATGTGTATGAACCTTGAACAGGCATCTAGAAGGAGACTGCGCCCTTTAACTCTCACAAACGAACTACTTTACTTTACATTGGGTTACCTGAAAAAACATTCACATCACTTTACACTATAATGAACTATTGCATATATTGTTTTTCATATATCTTGGGTTTTGTTTAGTAAAATGTTTGAAACCGTTTGTTATTCATTACTGTATTTTTTTCTCCTTTATTTCGTGCAAATACACCTTATAAAACTCAATGACAATTTAGTTTGGAAAATAATTGCAGCTTTTGGAAAATGTTGCTAGTCTCTGATCTGTGTGTTTGGGTCAGGCACTCCAACATTTGCTTTCAAACCACACATTCTGATAATACAGTTGAATTAATTTACGGGGCAAATAAGCCACTTTCTGTGTCTATGTGTCCTCTGAGGGAATAAAGCTGAGGAGGTGTCTGGTGTCTTTTCCATTAAGTATACTCCGTTTAGTAAATAAACATCCAGTTTGAAGCTGCTGCTATCAGCAACCATTACAATCTGATCCATTAGGAGTGTTTTCTGAGCACTTAGTGACAGAAAAATTGTTTGATGGGATAATCCAGAAAAATAAGATGTTCCTGCAGTTATGTACGTGTAGAGCTTGGAGAGTGAATCAGACGGAAAGCAGAAAACGCCTCACCAAAGGGTGTCAGAAACCATCCTCTCACTGGCACTTGGAACAGATGGAAGTGAAGGGAACAATAAAATGGAATTTTTATGCAGGATTGGTACTTTACGAAACTGATTACAGTGTATCTATGCGTTTAAAAATGAAAGCTAGATTACTGTTATGGGAAAATGCTTTGGTGTATCTGATAAATTAGTTAAATATTCGCTAAACAGGTATTTACTGGAACAGAAAGGAAATTATTCAACATTCTGAACATAGTAAGTTCATCTGCATAGATACGCCATAAAAAATCCCTAGGGAACTATGGATCTATCAGGGGGTGTCTACTGGATAGGATGGTTATTGTGTGGACAGTTACAGCTAGGCTTGCTGGACATTATGCCTGCTGGGTAGGCTGAATGTTATTGGGGTTGGCTACTGGACAGAATGGTGTGGGACAGTGGTGGCCTGGGAACAACTGAAGCCCTATATAACCACAGTCACAAGGTGCCCATAATATCTATATATCTGTACATTTCTCTCCCTTGAAAGATGTTTACCCATATTCATCTCTACCTCAATCTCTGTACCTTGATCCCCATGTTCCTTACTTCCTCACACAATGTATTTTTTACACCTCATTCATCTCTGGTCCCATCTCCCATCATTAAATTAATCTGTAAACCCCATGGCTCTGGTTTTCTGGTTCATGTAATCCACCTTCCATCTCACCTTTCACATAGCTTAGAACTGTGCCATTCTGAACCTATCTGCTGAAGTTTACAAGCGCACCAACACCATCTTTGGAACACACAGGTGACAGGTTAGATGTCCCCTTCTACGCAGATCTGTCTAGCCCCTTATATGTTAAGAGACCATTCATCTCTCCACTAGCCCAGACCCTTTCTAAATGAATGCACAGGTCCCTTTAGAAAGCACAATTGTCCCTTTTGCCCCTTCACCCATCTCTGGTGTATGGAGGAGTCTGTTGGCTCACACTTTTAGTGTACCTAACATATGTCCAGATATAAACTAGCCCTCATGTTTAATTCAGAGATAAGATGGTGCAATGGTGTATTCTCAGATGTAACTGTTGTAACACACCCACTCTAATTGCTTTACAAGGTTGAAGATGTGTATATGTGAACACAGTGATCTAAGATGTAATACAAGCATAAGTTAACAGGCAAAAACATCCAGTAAACACATTGTTGACTATGATATTCTAACCACCTACCAGGTCACTAATTAATTCTCTAGCTGTCTTTGTAGACGGAAATCTCTGATAATTACACCTGACCTTTCAGAAAGGGCCTCAGTGCTACAGGAAGAGAGATGCTTACTTACCTAATACGAGAAAATTAAAACAGATCGGGGCATTGCTTACAATTCATGTCCTTGTCACTGCACAATACAAGTCAGGGTAAAAAATGTTATTACTGATACATTCTGAAGTTGGTGGCTGATTATGGCTACTAATGCTCCAGAGCCACATGTTGTTATCCATGATGCATATTTTGAATTCAGAGCTATATTTCCACCTAGACAGACCAGGCATTTGCTTAGGTAGCCTTGCAGTGAGCATAAGAAGTGAATGGGGTCCATGGTGACCCACTGCCACCCTAAGATCTACCTCTCCACCAACTCCCAATCCATTACTGGTCTACATTCCATTCAGATATGACTATGCTCCCCTTATAGTCATTTTTTAATTATTTTTAACCTGTGTACTGTTATTAACCCATAGTACGCTAACCTGCATAGATCCTCTATGAGAAATCTTTGGGGAACCATGGATCTATGGCCTTTGCAATGATACATAAGCTTAAGCTGGTATAGGCATACAATAGCCATTTAAAGTTCATAACAGGAGCAGTTACAACACTACTAAGAATGTATCTGATGACCCATGCAAAACAGTGGTTATTATTCATTGGAATGTTAATTATTGGGAATTCAGAATAATATTATTTTGATAATATTAAAAATGTGAATTCTTATGCATGTTATTCAGTCCTTTTGGGAGGAGGTGAGGAGATATGGTTTGAGTTTGGGATGTCCTTTAACTTCACTTTCTCCACAAATGACGGTGCTGGCCGTTATTCCTGCCCCTTTACCGCGTCATAGCAAACTTGGCGGCGGCAAGGAAATCGATTCTTCAACAGTGGATTCATCTTGAACCCCCGTTCAGCTCCCCGTCTCTGTTCAAAGTTAAGTTAAAATATATTTTCCGTATAGACTGGCTAGACTCTTTACTTGGCAAAGAGAAGTGCATTAGAAGACTTTAAATGTGTGGGAGCCTTTTATTGCAACTCTGGATATTGAAACGCAAACTATACTTAAAAACACCTTTAAGTTGACAGCTTGGTACTGTAGACGAATTTTGGTTGGCAGGCCTCCCATGGCGGGGCCTGGTAATTCCTGACATATGAGGCATGGACGATTACTGGACGTAGGGTTCCTTTGGGGACTGGTGGGGAGGAGCAGTATGACCTTGGAGATACTGGGGGGTGTATAACTATATGTTGACTTTTATAGTTGGGGAGGTGGAAAATGTGGAACTGTGTTGTTGGTACTCTTCACTATAATTCCTTCCAGGTGAAAAATGTGCAGTTTTTTTCCATGCTCTTAGTTCTTCTTTTCTGTGAACAGGGATGTAGAATGGTGTAGAATTGTGACTTGTTGATATTGTACCACCTGAGGTATACATGTCTCTGTGTTCATTGATCCTAATAAACTGTTTATAAAAAAAAGTGAATTCTGCACCGCCAATATACAATATATGATATTTCAACAGGACACTGTAAGGAAGCTGTAATCCAGCAAATCAGAATTTATTCAGTTGCTGATACAGAAGTCCAAAGCCCCTGAAAGCTTACACTTTACACAATCGTAGTCATATGATGAGTGAAAGGTGTTAAGTGAGGACCTTTGGCCTCTGTTTCTGTGTGTCAGCAAATGCTGGATTGCAGATGCTGTATCCTGGAATTTATTTGCAGTGTTCACATCAGGGTTGTATCTTTCTCTC
The DNA here is from genome assembly GCA_009364415.1 of Spea multiplicata. Taxonomy (NCBI): domain Eukaryota; kingdom Metazoa; phylum Chordata; class Amphibia; order Anura; family Pelobatidae; genus Spea; species Spea multiplicata. Next base: position 35,088,337 of record VKOC01000003.1, read on the forward strand.
TTACATACCAGCACCTGCCCATATCCTGGATATGGATTTGGGGACACAAATGGCACAGTCAAGCTGTTTGGGGGCAAAAAGATGGTACAGGCAAGCTGTTTGGGGCATTGACAGGCTGTTTGGGGACACAAATGGCACAGGAAAGTTGTTTGGGGACAAACAGTTGGTACAGGCAAGCTGTCTGGGGCACAGATAGCAACTGAAAAACTTTTTGGGGACTAAGATGGCACAGACAAGCTATTTGGGGGGGTAAATATGGCACACTAATTCACATATCTACACACAAAATAGATGTTATATAAATTATAAGCCTTGGGGACCATGCTGATTTCAGATTGAATAAATTGGTATTATAATTTACATACAGTCATTACCAGACATAAGCAGTTTCAGCGAATGAACCCCTTTTTAACCAGGCATGAGCGGTTTCAGACAATTAACCCCTCTATTACCAGACATTACACACAATCAAATGTAGTCACAAACTCACAGTGAAAATGATCCTGCAGCTTAGCTCCTTGTACTTAACCCATCCAAAAAGTAGCGAATATGTCCTTAAGGAGGTTTGTACAATTAGAACTGTTTATTGGACAAAATCCACAGAATGTATTACACCATGTGATTAACATGTAAATCATGACAACTGACGCGGAAGCTGGATTTTTTTCTACAATATTGAGACAGTTTTATTTTGTTTAAAATTTCATTCTGGAGTAAAATGAGAAACTACTTATTAATTATGCTTTTCTTTATAACTGGCCTTTCAATTATAGCCTGTAATAAATGTACAAACACAAATTAAATTTTTACTTTTCTTTCTTCCTACATTAACTACATTAATTTTCACGTTATTTATTTTATTTTCACGTTCCTACATTAACTACAAGTTTATTACTATTCACCCTACTCGCAGAAGCTTCACTTTCTTCTAGAATGCTATCCGGATAATTCCTTTGTTTGGATTTCTTTTTTTTCCCAAGCTTTATGATTGTTCTTTGAAATCTTTCACACTAACACAGTTTTTTTTATCCATGTTGTGTGGCCCTTTAGGCATAAAGGATTATGACAGCTTGAAAATTCTGAAAAAGCTGTTGGGATCGGTAGGTTTAAACAAAGTTTGAGACATAATTTAAAGACTTTAACCCCCCCAGTAGAAAGATTACGATAATAACATTAGATACAAATAAAAGACTATAATAATGGTTAATGATGTCTAGTGGGATGTCCCTGGTCGTCGTTGCCACCTTTCTTGTAGCCAAAGCTACAAGATGGGGAGGCAGTTAAGGTTCCAGGTTCTTCTCTAGGGGAAAACATGTTCTCCCAAAGAACTGTATCACCAGTCACGACACAACACACCAGTTAGAACACTTTATTGGGACTGGACCTGCTTTAGCCATTTTAACAGGGGGAAGGGGTTGATTTAGAATACATAACAGAGGTGAAGGGGTTAGTGAAGTAACACTTAAACATAGATTGGACAGTGAGTCTAAATACACATATAAAAGGAAGCAAGAGGGTGAAACTACAAAATATTACAATTTAACCCCAGTAAAATTGTAGTGCCAATAATTTTCATAAAATGGGGGTCCAGCATCTGCTACATATGAGTTGTCTCTTTAATGAATGAGGATGACATCATAACATAGTTTTGTTAAAAACCATTGATATATTCAGAGACACTTGTAGCGAGTGAATCAATCCCACTAACTACCGGTCCCTCAGGGGGTCTTTTCAATTTACTTTTAGTGTCTCATTATAGAAATATTTGAATTGCTTTCCGATAGTATATCCCCTTTAATAAGGACATATGGTTGTTTTTTTACAAATGCTTTTACTTCTCATATGTATTCCCATCTCTTAATAATGTATTCTATTCTAGTGCATTCTAAGTAAAGAAAATTTTATATCCAAATTGAATGTTATTTTGAAAAACAGACATTTACTACAAAGGTTCACTATGAAAGAGTGGGTTATTTCATTACTAGAGTTTTTTTTTACTCATAGTACAGTATCTCTCAATTGGCTTATGAACTCATTGGGGCAGTAAGTAATGTTTGCTCAAGAGTTAAATGTGGAGTCAAATTTTAGAAGGCTTTCAGGTAAAAATTACCTGAAAAATTATTATTATACTTTATTTATAAAGTGCCGACAGATTCCGCAGCGCTGAATAAGATGAATATTTTACAGATAACGACAAGTACAATACAGCAATTGACATACAGAGGAACGAAGGGCCCTGTTCCCGTAGGAATTTACAATCTAGGTGGATAAGGGGTGAGAAACAGGAGGTGAGGACTGCGTGGTAGTGAATGATGTTAATGTAGGGCCGGATAAGGGTTGTAACTGGGGCGAGAGGGAAGTTTTGATGTTTTATGTCAGTGGTAGGCTGCCCTGACTTCCGGGATCTTTCTGTAATGTGCTAATGTAATCTGTAAATAGTCTGTGCCATAGCCTTGGATCTGACCAATCCTGGTAAACACCCCTGGGCGATTCTACACATTTATAGTACAAACATGACATCTTCTGTTTTCAAGGATAGCTAGCTACATGCATACCTGGGACACTACTCCCATTGTTATGCTGAGCATAGAAGAATGACAGGGGATGTACGGTGTGTTCTACAGTAACTTAATTTAGTAACTAAGGATCTAAACAGGTTTGGCAATATGGGTATTGTATGTTTGGTATTCAGGCTGAACAACGAAAACACACCCTTCATGTTCATGTTTCATGCTCACCCGAATACAAATGCACAAGTCTAGTACAAAGTAACAATAATTATGAGAGACCAAGTTGTCAGCTTGTTAGAAAAAGATATGTAATCCAGATGAATGCTTTAGCCATAGCGTTATTTAATGTTTTTATGCATCCTCTATGGGTGTAAACTATCATGGATTGAGTAGAATTGATGCTTTGTTTGCTGTAATTTTGACACAATTCTCAGGGTCAGTCTGCCCCTTACTATCTTCTATGTGCTACGTTGATCGGCTGATGCTCCATCTTACCAACTGTTGTTTTACTTATTTTAGATCATAGTCAAGACTATCCTTGAACTTTTGTGAAAGTTCACAAAAAGAGTCAACATTTTTCACTTATTTTTCACTTATTAAGAAGGCACGCACTTCAAATCCTAAAGCTAAAACATATTATCTAATTTATGGAAGATAATAATGGTCAACAGATTTCCGTTCCTTGGCAGAGTTTCCTAGGTCAGAACGACCTACAGTATACAACGGTTTGTTTGGCATGTAGGACTTTAAGTGCTTAATAAGTATAAAATACCGTGACCTGCTTTAAGTTCAAATTATGTTTTTCTCAACACTTAATTCCCTAGAAGAGATTGTCTGCCGTTATGAAATTCTTTTTCTTGGGAGGCTGTTCCATAGAGGCTTCCAGAGTTCTTTCATAACTCTGTAGTTAGTAGAGCCTCTTATTATCTGTGCTTGGGTGTTTTGGTTTTAGCAGACATCAAGCTGCAATTTTCTGTTACTTACACATAATGTTACACAAAGCTGCAAATATTTCAAATTATACACAGCTTGGATGGATTATCAGAATTTTCTTGGACAAAAATAATATTCCAAACGGAGCTGAAGAATGTTGGATAACAGCAATGTACTGTATGACACATACATTAAAGTATTTAAGTGTCAGGGCAATAATTATTTCAGAATAAAAGAAATATTAAAAAAAGTACAAGAAAATATGAAGTGAATATCTCATGGAAACAGTGAAGGCTTTTTAGTTACCAGGCATGTGACACGAAGAGAGAAGTGGAGAGCACATAGAGGAAAGGTAAAACAAGGATAAGAATTTGGGAGTTCATGGTCTAGCTCGGGTGATCTCTAGCTTTTCATTCAATGAGAGCAACAGTTGATTAGTGATTATCTGATTCAAATATATTGCACATGAAGGCATATTCCAGCAATCATATGCACTTTAATAGCTTAGTGGTCCCTCCAATTTTTTTGCGTGGTCCCCCTTCTACTGCCTGTATCTGTTCTAGCATCTACACTTTCCATTCACATAGATAATAGAAAAGGCACAGGATTGACAATGACAGCATTTCCTATATTTTTAGGTGGCAGAAATAGATTAAAATATAAAATTACCCATTTTCATCTTAAATATGTGTATACGAGCTTACACATGTTACTGGATGAATGTATTTTCATGCAAACTGTTGTTCTGGATAATCATTGTTCTGGATAATCATAGGCTCTGATGTTTCCTTTGAAATATCTTCAATCCTTTGTTATTCTGCTAATGATGAAGCAAACTCTTGTTTTACTATAGGTACAGAAAATATATCAGCCTTGGCTTTTTTGCACCCTAGATCTGAAGGGAATCTCTGCACAGAATACAAGCAATAAAAATGATCTCCTTTCATTCAGTGAAACAGATATCGGAAGAAAGAAGAGTAAAAATGCACAGAATCCATCTTCTGACCAGAGAATGTTGCCAAAAGAACATTTTGCTTTAATTAAATCCTTGCTGTTCAGTTAAACTGGGTTTTCTCATAATGGTAGTGAGAGATTGTGTTGCCAAGCATGGTGCTTGAGGGACCAAATAGATAAACACTTACTGTATAAAAGAGTATTGAATGATTAGACAAATATTTAAAAGTCACCTTTGGTCTGGCTGTGGTAACAATTATAAACTGAGACAGATGTTTAACTCACAACATGTACAGTTGGGCCCTTGGTCTAAGACACCAGGGAATATACTGCAGGTGAAGGTCTTCTGCATAAAACCACTTCCATATACAACCACCACCAGGATTTAGCAGTGACATCCAATAAATCAAAGTATTAGCAGGGATCTTATATTCTTAAAGTCTGTAAACCGACTGAGATGACATGAGGCCAAATGGCCTTGTCAACTACCAGTATTGTCAGCAACAGGAAAAGTGCCTCCATGATCACCAAAACTGGTTGACTACATGGGCAAAGAGTGGGATTTGAATAGGCTCTTATGCACATAACATTTGGGGCAAATACAACAATTTGTAACCAAACTTTATACCAAATAAGACAAGAAGAGAAAAAAAGCACCTGCGTGTAGGAACCTGGAGATGAATTGATGCCTGGATGCAACAAGAAAGATGCTAAAGCTGAGCCACGGGAGAGCTCAAGACCTGGGATGTAAACATCCAGAGGGAAAATTTAGTATTGGTGGAATGTGGTGTCACTGACAACGGAACAGAGGGATATAGGAGTAATTATTTTGGAGGAATTAAAGGTAAGCAGGTAATGTAACAAAGCATCCGAAAAACAAGCAGGGTGCTGGGTTGTAGAGGCAATAGTTGCAAGAAGAGAGAAATGGTTCTGCCGCTTCACAGGTCTCTGGTCAAAGCTCACCTAGAGTATTGTGTCTCCAGATAGATATTGACATTCTAAAGAAAGTTCACAGAACGGCTACTAAAAAGGTGAATGGTTTATAGGACAAAAACTATCAGGGGAGACTAAGAGATCTCAATATATGTAGCTTGAAGAAGAGAAGAGAGATAAGCATACCTGGGAACGTCTGAGCTCCGGCTACCGCTGACATCGGTGGGCAAACCTATGGTGTCGCTGGACTGAAGCCAGGGGGCGTTCCCGCTGACATCGCGGGAAGCATCCCCATTTAAATGGAAATGGGCTGAAAACAGGGCATGTTAAGACCCAGCGAGGATTTGGGTGTTGACCCTGAGAAGCGGAGAAGAGTTCCCAGGTGTGTAGCTAAGGGGTGTGATATAAATATTTAAATATTTAAAGGGAACTTAATGAAGTACAGGAGGGGGTTATTTCAAAAGAGGAGAGGTCATAATCTAAAACATGTATTTTTGCTGAGCTTATTAGTTTAATATAATACGTGCAGTCTGGAGGTTCTTGAAGCTCAGTTATCATTCAACCTATATTAGACACCCTTTCTGGTTGTATTTAAAAGTACGCAACACTCCATGGTTGTCCAGCGTAGTCCTCAAGAGCCATTTGGCTGTCATAATGTCAAGGATTTTCTTTCTTTTCTAATTAACGTGTAATTAACCCTTTAAAAGGGTTTTAAGGTTAAGTGAACAGAAGGAACTCATCTGACCAGATGTGCCACCAGCAAACCAACCTTGCCCTTGACTATGATTGGATGCCAGATCCTGGACAGACGTTATAACAAAGTGATCTCATTTACGCAAGACATAAAACATTTCTGGCAGAGATGAACTGTTCAGTTTCATAAAGCCAGAGAGCCGCACAAAAAGGACAATATTAAATCATTAATAATTTGAACTAATTATACTGCACTGTCCTGTCACCTCCATATCCCTTAATTAATAGAGACCAAGAGCAGTATTTCTAAAAACTACAAGCAGAACTCACATCAGAGAAACAGCCCATAACCAGGAGACAATACACAGGAGAAGTAGGTTGTCAGAATGAGATTACAATTTATCTCTGCAACATCACAGCCTATATTATGGTCCAATTATGACGAGAATTGGTTTCTACCACTTCAAATTGCAGCCTTTTAACCAGAAGGTCATTATTATTATTAAGTTAAGGTTGTTTTGCCCTTGAGTAACGACGAAGACCAAGTTGTTTTATAGCAGCAAAATTTGTCTTAGACAAAAATGAAAGGCACATTTAGCTACTGTAAAGCTACTTGGTCTTTACTGTCACTCAAGGGCAAAATAACCCTCATTTGATCATGATAAATAATGTCAAACATTTTTAAATATAGCTATAAAAATGCATAATATTTTAAAATTGAAGTAAATGTATTTTGTAACATATAAATATATATTAGCGATATATAACATTATAATATATATATATTTTTTTTTTTCACAAGACAAGCTTATACTGGGGAACTACCAGCATTCCAGAATATGATTCCTATTACCCTCAACCAGTGTGAGGATGGTGGCAACTACAGGAAAACAAAATAGGGCACATAATAAAAATGCACCTTACCACATGACACTAATTTTATTGCAGATCAGCAATTTAACCTAGACTTTTTTGTGGTGAGACTCCAACTCAGACCTTGCAGTTTGTCCTTTGACCTTTTCAAAGAATATTAGCTTACACTATCAGCTATATTAGGGCTTTTTAAAATGTCTTATTATTTTGAAAAATGCTAAAATCAGAATGGTTTATGGCCCACTGGTTTTTATCTTTAAGGAAGGCAGAAATCTTTCATTTTCCTTAAAAAAAATTTTGATACACACGGAGTGGTCCATGCAATGGCCCAATCAGCAGCAGCATTTCATTAGTAACCATGGTGATACGATCACTTTCCCCATGCTCCCCTTTACACATATCCCCAATATGTCTTTTTAACTAAACACTTGGTGGTGATTTGCCAGTCACAATTTATAGATCAGGGATGACCAACAGGTAACTGTACTGTTGATGTTGAGCTACTATTGTCGTGTTGCGTATCACACCACCACTGGGTAAACAATGGAAATTAAGGTGCAACACATTTTAGTGGCACACGTGTTGTTGACACCTGTCTTTAATCTGCATTCTACCCTTCAATGGGCACCAATATCTATTTATCATGACTGACGTAGACTTAAGAGATTGGAAGACTTTGTTGGCACCAGAACCCCACACATATGCTTGGAAAAGGTTAGGTAGACATTTTGAACAAAGCAGATCATTTTAGATATCATAATTTATTTCAGGTGTAACAAGCCAGAAATATCTGTCTCCCAGTGGATATGTTCAGCCTGCAATAATTATTAATTTGAATGAGTATCAACTTTATGAGCTAGGAACAGAAAAAAAAATGCTTTCTTAAAATTATACACTTTGTAATATGTTTAGAATAATAAGATTTACCTATATATTTATTTTACATTAACAATACAGTAATACTTACTAATCAAACCTAAAATGTTGAATATATTAGGGTTAATCTAAAGTTCCTGGTCATTTTAAAGCCATGGTACAGAAATATTTATTCTTCCTTTGTCCCTTTATTTTAATATAATAATAAGTTATTGATTGGACAGCATTGCATTAGAAAACACATCCATCTCCCAGGACGGATTACCAAATGCGGAGACCCAAGCTGAGAATTTACACCAGCTGCAAACATTATAAACTGCCATGCACTGTACTGGAATATTTATTATTGTGGCAAGGGCGGCAGAGGGATGAGGCTGACGCCGGGGAATAGAGAAAGTTCTGCGAGTTAAGAACCCGGATTGGGTACGTTGGACAGTGAGGGAGTTTCCTCTGCATGGGATGGGATTTTAAATTAGTATTATCAGTTATGTCTAAGTATAACACCATCTGTGTATTAGAATAAGTCATGTAAAATAATTTAGTGGAACAGTGATTATGCATCATTGTGTGTTGCTGAGTAAAGGATTATGGGTACATGTGCTTGAGGGTACAGCCGGCCTTAGGTGTTCTGGCGCCCTGTGCGGACTACTCCTCTGGCGCCCCCCCATCCCAAAAAAAGAAAGGAAAAAATCTTGTAACAAAACTCCCCTTTCTCACTATCTACCACCTCTGCCCCTTCTCACTGCCTCCCCTTCTTACTGCCTTCCCCTCCCCCTCTGCTCCTTCTCACCATCTATCCCCCTTTATCACTAGATGTGTAATTGTGTGTGTGTGTCAGCATGGATGTGTAATTGTGTGTTGAGCATGGATGTGTAGGGGTGTGTGTGAGCATGGATGTGTAAGTGGGTGAAATAATCAGAATTAATGTGTACGTGTGTGCTACTGAGTATGAGTAAGTGTGTGTAATTTGTGAATGCGTGTTTACAAATGTGTGCCAGAGGGTATGTTGCAAGGGGCAAAGAAGGCACAGACAAGTTGTGAAGTTGGGGGGCCCTGGGCCAATTTTTGCACCAGGGCCCTGTGGTTTCTAGTTACGCCCCTGTGGCTGTCGTTTATACTGACTTTGCTGCCTTCTCCTACCAACTGATCTTGGCTTGTCTGACTACACTTACTGTTACAGCCACTCAGCTCTGCTATTATGATTAGACCAGATACCCGCTTTAAGCCCAGGAGCTCAACCACCTGGGTATCTAGTGGCTACTTCTGGCTGAAGATCCTGCTGACCTGGCTGCTGGACTCTTAACCTACTTAACATCAGTATCATTACAATATTATTCTTCTAAATACCTTACGCCATCAATAAGCCACAACAACACGTGGATAGACCAACACTCACTATGACATTGTTTCATAAAGAAAACAATCATCATCAGTAACACTCAAGATGCCTATGAGGCTCTTATAGTTGTTTAGGATGCTCTTCATACATATAATTGGGTTATTATTGCACTCATTTGGAAGGCTGTTAAAAGATTAACATTTCATCTTTCTTGCAGTTTACGGATTTCAGCCTCAGCTATCCATAGGAATTCATTGCTTTATAACAGGAGAATGCTCAATAAGATAAACCAAGTAGAGAGTGGAACAAGATTTTTTAAAAAACAAAATGTATACGAGATATTTACTGTTCTTCTATAAGATTTTAGTGGTGGGTTTCCCGCCCCGTTAAGTAGCAGTTGCAAATAAAGGGTTATAACATCTCAATTAGGGGGTTAGGGTTATTAGGGTTATTTTTTAACAATAGTTAGACTTTGTGCCTTGTGCATGCTATATATATATATATATATATATATATATATATATTTGCATTAAAATAATTAAAAATTCTGATGAAAGATTAAATGAAACACACTACAAAAAAAGGAATACTATGGGGAAAAGTAAGCATTCTTAAAGAAGAAATGGGTAGACTGTTCCATTATAATGTTATATTCTCCAGTATTTTTTGTGACTACACTGCATTAAGCCCTTCAGTGACAAAAAATTTGTTGGTACTGACTGAGTTAATATTTGTAGGCCAATTACTGTCACCATCTTTAACCTTTCTCCATGAATTTACTCGTTGCTTTTTTAAGATTTTTTTTTAGCATATGTTGGTAAAGTTTGTCAAGATTCTGAACTCAAGATATTCTTACTTAACAGGGAAGAAGAATTATTATTCGATATGGCAGCGCCTGTTCTCTTAGAAAAACTAGCTGTGTAGTATTGATTGACTATCTAAATCCATTTTTATATTCTATGGCTCTGCATGGACCGACACCGGCAGTTTCCTAGTAACATGGGAAAGTTGCAGACAGCTTGCATCTCTGTTCTACTATCAAAACGTTGTGAAAGTGGGTTTTTTTCTTATTATTGATGATTGTTTCCCAATATGTAGAAGGTATATTTGGAAAATCTATAGCTGTTCTGCCATCTCTTAGCTGTCTATGGTTCTGAACTAAAAAAATGCCACAGAAGCTGTAAAGTCAGGATTCCTGCCTCAGCTTCTGTCCCACCTGTAGTTCCTTTTTGTTTTTGTCCTCTGTTTTCTTTAATGTGTGCAATTAGTTAAAGGTAGGTGTGTCATTAATTGTCTGTGTGGGTCTGTATAACACACGTAGCAAAACTCACAGCAAAGACTTGCATTTCTCCAAGTTACTTGCTGTTTGTAAATAACCAGCACATCAGTGAAACAAAGGTAAATTCATATATTTATGGTATTAAATAAGCTAATTTAATCTAAGATCGGTTTCTTCTATTAAATGGTGTTGCTGTAATTTCTTGATGTCGAGGTATTCAAAACCAAAATCTGCAGCAGGGGCCCCATTTGCCTCCCTGGGGCTTCAGATGCCTGATTTAAAAGAGCTGAGGAGGCGATCAACGATCGCTTCCAAATATTAAATGGTGTTGCTGAAATTCCTTGATAGCAAAGAATTTAGCTATTTAGCTACTGAAAACCCGACACTGAGGTATACTAAAAACCTTGAGAGGAGTTTCTTGCTCACCGAGCAGAGTTTAGATGGGGCCCTAGCAATAAAGGAGGAGATCAGTCAGAAGGGAACTGTGTACATAGTTGGGTGATGGTTAGACGTGGTTGCAGTGGGGGGGGGGGGAGTCCTAAGTGTTTCCATTCCAATAAATTTTGCTCATTTAAGTGAAGATGTTGGTGAGGCAGATTCAGACTCTTGCAGGAGAAAAATGCTCTCCATAACAGCTCATCTAGGCTAGAGGGGCTCCAGAAGGAAGACAAGCCTTGACAGGTTATGGTGGCAGGTAACTCTATTATTAAGAGAACACACCCGAGTGCCCAGGTTTGGCATGTTGCAGACAGTGGACAAATTATCAGGAGCAGCTGTCTTGGTGAATATTGGTACCGATGAAAAAGTAAAGGAATATGAAAAAAACCTAAAAGATAGTTTTAGGGATTTAGGGAGTAAGATTGGGAGATACTACCTATGCCTGTGCTACACCAGAAAGACAGCAGGAGATTAGACGGTTTAATGCATGGCTGAAGTCTTCATGTAAGGAGGGCTTTGAGTTTTTAGAGCACTGGGTTGATAGGGTAAGATCTTCATAATCGTGATGGATTGCACCTGAATGAGAGGATGGCTAGAGAGTGGAAGCATTTAAACTAGGAATGGGAGGGCAATAAATACTGGGCTTGACAGTATAGAAAGGGAAGAAGATTTAGTTAGTACTTGGGTTGATCTCGGGACTTGGTTAATACAGATAACAGGAGGAAGCCTATAAACCAATTCAAAATTGCTAAGAGGTATTGCCTTCTGAAACATGGACAGAAGGTATCTCTACCATGTATGTTAGAAAACTGACACGCTTAGAGTTGTGTCTACAAAAGCTTGCAGTTTAGGGAATAAGACCCATTAACTTGTGACAATAGTGCCAACTGAGAATGTAGGTTTGGTGTCTGGGACACATCAATACCAGGTTAGAAGTGGGAATATAGTTGAATTATTTCAACAGAAAATTATATTAGGCTTGAGAGTAAGAGCAAAAACAAATGAAGAAACCACTATGGTACTCCCCAGAAGTGGCCAGAATAGTAAAAAACAATGATGTTACAATTTAGTATTTGCGGATTCTGCAGAATGTCCATTAATTTGCAGTGAGGACCTCACAAAAATGTAAAGAGCAAGTGATGGCTAGAGTGTCCCTTTAAGAAAGAGGAGTCTGCTAACTTGAGGTGCTGAATGCAGGTAAAAGCAGGGGAGTTCGTGATTACAATAATTGTCCTTGATGGGGTGCTAACCCGAGAGAAATGTTTTTTCTCTCTTACTGGTTAATGTAAAGTTGCTTTTAGGTGACGTGATTAATGAATCCCTAGCTATTTCGAATTCTTCTTCTTCTAAGTCTACAAACAAGATGCCATTTAGAGCTCAGTTATCACACATTTCTTCTGTGCTTCCATGGTGCTGATTGAAGATGCTTTAAAGAAGTCTATGGATTTGTGTGGTGTGTGGGTTTTTGACAGGTACAAGCTTCAGTCACTTGTGCCTGTCAGAAATGTCAGTGAATTTAAGTGAAAAAGGCCCATTTAACTTGAAATGAGGATTCTATTTAAGTCTAGGAATCTAATTCTCCTTGTTTAAAAATATCACCTGATAGCAGGTAGGACCCATTTGGCCCACCTAGACCTTAATCAGTCATCAGTCCCATCTTAGATTCAGGATAGTTCTATCCCTATCCCATACATATGTTCTCTGTTTTAAATGCAAGTGGCGTCTGGTTGATGGACTCAGACTAGAGTAATATTTCAAGTTCATAGGGATCTAACTAGACAACTGAACCCTATCCTCCAATTAATAATGAGTACAAATAGTCTAGAATTTGCTAGGATAGTGACAACAATTAGAAACACTGGTACAAAAATGTCTTCTTCCAGTTGCCAAGTTTCCAAAGAGATACCTGACTGATCAGACGATGCACATATCCATTAGTGTTTTGTGGGAGTTATAGCAGAACATGTGAAATTACATTTTTTGCAATATATCCTGAAATTCTAATAAATCTAAAAGTCCAAATCGTGGAGGACATTTAGTGAAAGGTAAGCGTGTCTGGCAGCCGTGGCACTAACTTAGCTGCTAGTGCATTTCAATACCGAGACAAAATTATGAATATATGGAGTCCTCTGAGTATTTGCATATTAGCATTGGTGCTATCTTCATAGTGTATACAAAATGTATGTCCAAAAAAAAGTTACGTTATTTAAGCAGCAGAGAAATAACATAAATAACAGGTTTATATTATTTGTGCTCTGGGTCCTAATAATTAATTCATTTTATATTTATTTAAAGGCTGGTAGAAACTCCAGATTTGGAGCGTGACACAGTGCTAGCTTCTAATTAATTATAAATAATTAGAGACCTATTTTATGACGCTCTAATCAAATATTTATATGAGTTAGTTATATAGTGGTACAACACAAAATCTTGCAGAAGTATTTACACATCTGCAAAAACATGTATTTCCCTGACATCTAAGCGTGAATTACACTGGGGTTTAACAGTGTGTTGCAGCGTTAATATTCTTTTGCTTATCTCACTGCTTTTAAGCAAGCCTCCCAATTCTCTTCATTTAAGAGGGTAATCCCTATTTGCCCATCTTTCCACCCTTGTTGTCCCTCAATTTTTGGGACTCTGAACATTTAAAAAATAATGCAAAATTGAACAAGTTCTCGGATCTACTGTCAGGACTGGGTCTATATGGACGACCGTAACGACCCAGTGCGCCCATAGATGGAGTTCAGGAGGTATTGAGCAGTAGTGGAGTTGGACAGGGCCTGGTGCAGGGCGACCACACTCACCCGGGTGTTGAGCACCAAGGGTTGTGCAGCCACATACCAGCGCCCTGACCTTAGCAGCAGATGTAGCCCAGAACAGAGCAGAACGAAACTTGGCTGGATGTGGAAATCCGAACTGAACTTGGATCTGACAAAACTAACAGAACTTGGAGATATCCTGCAGGCACCCTGGAACAGGCATGAGACATCACACAGGACTTGTGCAGGATGCTGCAGGCTGGGAGTATGGAAGCTAAGCAGAGAATAAACAGATACGTAGCAAGAAAGGACAGAGCAAAGAGGACAGAGTAAGGAACAGGGAGACCGAGCAAGGAACATAACCATACAAGACATACATGATACAGGGCACAACAAAGGAACAAGGCTAGGAACACAGGGGAAGGAGTGAGGAGCCGGAATCCTTGGACGCTTCTCCTTTAAGCAAGGATAGGACATATTATTAACTGGAATATGGGGAGAGGAGAGAGGAACCAGAATCCTCAGATGAAACAGGGAAGAAGGGCAAAGGTACATAAGAGACAGACACACATGGATACAGAATCTAGCCTAGGACTAAACGATAACAATTGGAGATTCCGTCACATCTTATGGCCATAGTATGCTTAGCCCACCACTACGCCAAAGTACTCCAATGACGGTGGGTCCTAACGCTAATCCCTGCTGACAGTGGTACGAAACAAACCAAACATGTAAACCAAACACATAGCACTGAAACATACCTTTAGACTGCAGACTCAGACAAACAGAACAAACGGGAGGGGCACACCTTATAAAGGAAACAGAGCTGAAGCAGAAGCTAGGAATGGGAGATCAGAACAGAGCAAAAGGAAATCCAGGAATGGATCGAAGCAAAACATGGGAACTGACACCTACATGTCTAAGGATCCAGATCTAAATCTAAACAAGCAGTCCTGACAAACATGCTTGTTCTCTTGATTCGCCTTTGCATTCATTATTTTCACCTCCTGCTTCCAGTTTGTACCAACGTTACAAACAGGCAAAATTCAACTGACAGGCCTAATAATTTGACAAGAAAAAAATGTATTAGAACAGCCCATATATAGAAACCAAAAATATGATGGCACATGAGAACCATTCGGCCCATATAGTTTGCCTATTTTTCCTGATGTAAAACTCGGATCCTTATCAGTCCTTGATCTTCTCTTCGATTCAGGACAGCTTTATGCATATGCCATGTTTAAATTCTCTTATTCATTATCCTCTACCACTCTTGACGGGAGGCTGTTCCATTTATCTCTCTAGTTTTAGATTGTGGTAATGGAAGCTATGTTAAAGGATAGGATTGTTGAACAATCACATGACCCTTAAGTTTTAGGTTATGACCTCTGTTTTCTAAAATCCTTCCTCCTTTGAAATAAACATCCCTCATGTACTTTGTTAAATCCTTGTTATGTATTTAAATGTTTCTATCACAACTCATCTTTCCTCCCAACTATGCATGTTGAGTTCCCTTAGTCTTTCCTGATATTTTTTTATCCTACAAACTATTCACCAGAACCACCACCTTTGTCATGCTACTAATGCCCCTAGCTATACAACCCAGTACTGCTAACTTATTGTGATTGCCTGCTTACCTAAAATCCTCAAAAATAATTACTCCTAAGTCCCTCTCTTCCATTGTCTCTGACAAAACAGCGCTCCAATGCTACATTCTGCCTTGGAATTTTTATGCCCCAAGTGCATTATTTTACATTTATCTACATTAAACTACAGCTGCCATCTTCCATCATTCATCGTGTGTACTGAGTATGTCTGTTTGAGGTCTAGAGTTTAGATAGCAATCTTACGTAGAATTTGTTCCACAAACTAGATCTTACTGGTAAATCGTGTGTACTGAGTATGTCTGTTTGAGGTCTAGAGTTTAGATAGCAATCTTACGTAGAATTTGTTCCACAAACTAGATCTTACTGGTAAAAAAAAGCCAAAAGCCTGACTTATGTTCAACAACAACCCTTAAGTAGAATAATACTCCACATTCATGGGTGTTTTAAATTTTATAAGGGAGTAAAATGTAATCTTACTACACTTTTTTTTCTTAATTTTGAACTTTCTATTGAGGCCAAGAAATTTTATTTATTGGGAGAGGCACGTTGTGTTTGAGTACCTATTTTTACATTTGTTCATTTTTAATTTTTCTTCTTTTTTAACTTATCATATATATATATATATATTTAACTTTTTTGACTGGAGATCCTTTAAGGTTTGGTGACATCACTTGCATCTTGAATTATTTATTATTTTTTAAATATTATATTTTAAATTATTTTTATTTTTGAACTATTTTTTTACTACCACTGCTGTCAACCACAGTCTCTTGTATTGCAGTACCTGTGATCAGCCTGCAAAAAACGCTAATAAGAGGTCTCAGGAGGGTCTGGAGAGACAGTGGATCAGTAAGCATCAAGGCTAGCATCTTCTGACAGGGGAGATCCTAGCCTGTCTACTACATCATCAGTCACCTAGGGCTTGTTTTCCGAAGATGTAATAGTACGTCCTATGTCGCAAAGGGGTTAATAAAGGTCTATTTCATTAACATAAATAGTGCCTACAGTTGAAGTCAATGTGGATTGGTGCGTGGCATGCAGTATGTCCACTGTGGAGGGGACATTACTCTGGTGCTATGCCTATGTAATTATTCTCAGGGACCCCAACCAGCCATCAAGCTTCCTGCACAACAAGAATCCTCCAAAACACCTCCGAACAACAACAAAATATCTGTTGAAAAACTATAGTTTTGAAAATAAACTCCATGGGTTATGGAAAGCCTGCCCGATTTCATTTGGTCTATGACTATTCCTATCAATCGATTTGACATCTTTATCCAGCATGGGCTTTTCAATGAAACAGTGTTTGGCAAGCAGAAAACACCGACAAGATAGATTTCTTGATTTGTTAGATTTCCCAATTTAACGCCCCACCTCAATGTCGTCTGAGTATCTGCTTTGAATGCCACAGAACGTAAAACAGAGGACTTGGTATGAACAGCAGACAGGACCAATGAAACATCTCCAAGTCGAATCCCATCCTGTCTTACTAACAGCTGCCACATCAGAGGTGAAATTGGAAGGAAGACGAAAATAACTCTCCACTGGGGTTTAATATGTTTACAAGAATGTGAGAGTATGCAAACTGTGAACATACGGAGACTGGAACAGGGTATGTATCTATATTAGCTCATGCTGTGGTTAGTAGGAGTAAGGAGCTGCAGACAACTGCAATAATGTCTCTCTAGGATTTATCCATTTGTACAGCTTTTCAGAAAACAGATTATTTTAACACTAAAAAGAAATCTGTACTCCTCCATAAATGGTTCCTAAAAAAACTGGTTTTGGACAAAGGTGGGTATGCTAGGGCTGACTTCTAAATACCACATTTGCTCGATTATAAGAGGACCCCCAAAATTTGAATATTAATTTAAGGAAAAAAGAAAAAGCCAGAATATAAGACTGCCCTATAAGAAAAAAAGTTTTACTAGTAAATATGAATTCACATGTAAACTATTTTTTTAATATTTAATAAAAATTATGATTGAGAAAAATGCATTTTTTATTTTTATTTCCTTTTATTTGCAGTTATGCACATCTGCCCCCCAGAAATGCCTTTTACCCCCCTTTATGCCACCCTGTTTCCCTGATATGCCCCTTTGCCACCAGATATGCCTTATACCCCCTATTTGCCACTCTGCCTCCCTGATATTCATTTTAACTCCCTATATACCAGTCTGCCTCCCTGATATTCATTTTAACCCCCTATATGCCACTCTGATATTCCTTCTGCGATGCAGACAACCTCCGCTGCTGCTGCCGGCATGAAAATAAAACGAAAATAAAAACCTCAACGAAAAACTACTGCCCCTAAGTACAATACTTGCCAAACATATCCGTGGGGCATTACTATACAGAGGGAATGTTGCAGAATACAAACTGGTGTTTGTTTCTGCAGTTGGGCAACAAACCTAAAGTGGCATTACTAAGTTTGTTTGACAAGTAGAGGGATTTTTGCCTCTAACTTTGGATGAGGTCGGTGGGGAAAAGGATGCACATAATATGGCAAGATTACCATAATGTCATACCTTGGGTTCCCTACTTTTCCAAATCATATCCTTTAATATACAGTTTTACCTAAATTAACTCAATTTCTACTAAAATAGTTAAGTTGACAAAAACACCCCAAAATGTAATTTTTTATTTTGAAAATACCTCATTTACATATACTTTTTATAAACATCCTGGCAAAGTTGTCAGGAAAGGCACTATAATCTTTCATCTTTTTTTTGTGCACACTCTGTACTGCTTCTGGAAAATGTCTGCCAACAAGCCTAAGGAAATCTTTTGATTGCACATTTTCTGGGCAAAGATGGTTAGCAAAAAGAAAAAATAAAATAAATTGAATTTGAAAATCTAAAAATAGAATGCGGTAGCAAGTATAGCACATACCCGTAATTTGGGCCAAATAGGGACTCCCTGGGAGTCATTGGCAATGTCTTTGTGGTGTATATAGGCAACAAAAATTACACATTCTCCTTGGATATTGTAGGGCAACTTTTTTTTGCTAGGAGAGAGTAGCTTCTGGGGCAAGCCCTTTCTATTTTTGCGCATAGTGCCAGAGGCCACCGTCTCAAGGAGCTTCCTAAATATTCCGATGCTGGTGTAATAGTTATCCAGCCAAAGGTGATAACCTTTATTTAGTAAATGAAAAATTAGGTCAGGGCAGCCAAGGGAATTCAGATGTTGATCCTTTTCCCTGATATATGTGAAATGACAGGGCATAGCTTGCACTAATTTTGCATAATTTATAGATTACACCATATTTCACCCCATATCGTGATCATTTTGATGGCGTGTACTGCTTAAAAAATGTACCTCCCATTCTATGCCATCAGAGGTTCATTAACACAAATGTTCTTCTGTGGGAAAGGATTTTTTGGATAGAAAGGTTAACAGGAGTCTACTTTTGTACACTCTCATAATTGGGACCACTTTTAGGTAGGCATTGCCAGTAAAATGCAAAAACCTTTGAAGGCCTTTATAGGGTAACCTCTTCATAACACCTGGGAAAATGGTGGGTGCTAATGATAGATGATCACAGCAATCACATGACTCTGGGGATCAGGAGTGAGTCATCCGTCACCAAGAATCAGCGGGTAGCGGCGCGCTAAGGAGTGCGACGCTGTATTTTCCACAGGATGTACTGTTAAGTCCTCTGTCCCCTGGCGCTTTTTTCAGAGGATGTAATAGTACACCACAAAGGGGTTAAATACCATTTTTATAGGTTTATTAAGCTTAGAGGCAGATAACACAGGACTAGTTACCTTCTTTAGAACTTACAACCTGGTCTCAATACTTACAATGTGTTGTAGGTCCAACAAGGTGCTTCCAGAATGTTTGTGGGTGGTGGGCAACGCTGAGGCTCACTCAGGTCTACATTGGTGTTACATCTGTGTTGAAAGGTAATGTGCTTCCAAATGCGCAATTTGTCCCTGGCTCAAGTTCCCAGACCTCCATTGTTAATCGGTGTGTCAACCTGTGCGATGTATGCTTTTGGTCCACAGTTTTATCACCCATGTGACTGGGCTTGTAACTCCTATACACCGTAAAATTTCCAAGCCTATTCCTGAAGCATCTTTGTAATGTTAGAGTGCTTTGTATGTGAACAAATTTCATTCACAAGAGAGTATTATGACTAATTTGTGGATAGCCCAGACATACTATGTCTGTTGGGACATCATGGCTCTTTCTGTCATGCTCCATTCTTTTACATTTCTCACAAGGCTGTCAGCCATCAATGCCCGATCTCTTATCCTGCCACCTTTTGCCTTCTGTAATTCATTACTGTTTTCTTTCTAGATAGGCTTGCCTGCCCCTGGAGTGGTTCTGCATGGGTGCAGTTGTAAATGTCTTGCCAGCCCCCCCTTGTGAAAGTTTTCAATATGTGTTTGTACTTTATATAGGAATGTATTGCAAGTGCGTCTGGTATTACACAGCATGTTTTGACTTTAAACCGCAAACTAGACTTTTGCAAATGAACCAAAAATGATGAATGAATGAATTTTTCATTACATTTTTGGTCCATTCATTTTCAGACAACAAATTTTGTTTCCTCTTTGAATGAAATTCAGAGGGCTTTTTCTATTCAGAAACAAAATTTATTGTCACCCTCACTCACACTCTGATTCACATTCTCATTCACTCTCTCTTACAATGTCTCCCTACCTAACCGCTTTGTGTGCGCAGAGGCTCCAGCATTTTGCAGACGAGGCCCCCTGGGAGCTAGCGCAGCTGAGTGGACAGGGCCCATGTATGAGTGGGGGTGAGTGCGGCGTGATTGGTTGTGTTTAAATGTGGGGGGTGTGGTTTGTGTGGAGTGTCTGTTGGTAACCCAGGGTTTTAGTCATTCCCACCTTGGTGTTTCAGCTAGCATCAGCTTCCCTCCCTCCCTCCCCTTTTGTTTTACCTTTTTTTTGTCTAACTTCTCTCTTTTGTCACAGCAGGCGGTTGTTATGTCCTTGCCAGTCGGAAATTCTAAGTGGAGCAAAAAGGAAGCGATTGGTACGGAAGTCGAGTTGGGTCTCAATCCCTCCCCTAACCTCTCATGTGTTAAGGTTGGTTATAAGTGGACGTGCCCACCGAGCTTTATGGACGGCTGGTGGTTAGCACTTGATTTGTTGGTGTTATGTTCATTCTGTTGGACGAGGGGGGAGGTGAGAACCCGGGGAAGATTTTCTGGTGCTTGGCTGGCAAGGACGGTTTTTGGATATCTAATACAGTATTTAAAATGTTTAATAAATTGCTGTGGCCTGTTTACATCCAAAATCTGGTGTCCGTGTTTTATTTATAGTGGTGTTTTAGGTTTCTTATCTCCTAGCACTGTCCCCTACTACTTCATACATACTCCGGGGGGCCTGGTTTATGGAGCTGATAGTGGGGAGAAGCGGACGTAGAACACAAAGAGGCAAGAAAAAAAGCAGAGCTGCAGAAAAGAAGGTAGAAGAAGGTAGAGAGACATTGGCGGAGAAGGTAGAGAGACATTCACAGAGAGAGCGTGAGACAGTGTGAAATAAAGTGAGAGTGGGAGAGTTGAAAAGAAACAAAAAATTCCGAGCTCTCCTTCATTTTCATTTGTTTTGTTGAAGTCTCTCCTCATTTTTGGACATTAGTACGGATTAATGAAATTGGCAGATTTTGCTAAAATTAAAACATTGTCCAAAGTAGTTAAACTGAGTGTATGTCAGATCGTTAAGCACTACATTTGAGAACGTGTAGTGTTTACAAATGTTATGGGCATTTTTTCTCTTGAACCGTCACATTGCCATACATCTCTGTTTCCGTTCCAGCGTGTCGCATGGAGTCAGAAGACAATTTCGCTGAATAGAGACCCTGTCCTGTTCCCTTCCAATTTTAAAGGGGCAAGTCCCACCCCTACACAAGGTCCCCAGTATGGCGGAACTGTCACATTAATCATGACTCTACCCATGTTAAAATTGCTGGGATGTGACGACACAAGACATTCCACCCACAATTACCAGATTTGTTACTTTTTGGGGAAGGACAGTCTCTCTTTCTGACTTATAACCATCTGTCCCTTTTCCTCTCGTGATGTTTTCTATGGACAATTTTCTGCATCTCTAGTCACATCACGATGTACATTAACAACATCTCGGGACACACACCATTTTTGAAGCGGAAGTGGAGGGGGGAGTGTGGTGTGCTTCAATCCCGCTCCCGCAACCCGTAGTTTCCCCACAGTGACCTGGAGAAGCGGCGCTTCATCCGTAGTTCGTATGGTTAGCACAGAAGCAAAAGTTAATGGAGTCCAGATCTGTGGGTAAATTTAAGTTTTAAACACAAACTGTGAAGTGTGTCCTGCAGAGGGCAAATGCGTTAAAACTTCAAAAGATTCAATAATTTCTCTCAAAAGTACAGATAAGGCCATAATAATACTATCGGAAATATGACCATGTTGAAGAGGATAGAGAGGGAAATGCAAATGAATATAATAACAGCACTGCATTCATAGGTATGGTACACAATAAAATCTAAGAGCCAGATGAAGAATGTGCTGAAATTTTATCGAGCTCCCAGAAAATATCAATTTACTTTGAGCTTGATACAGAGGAACTATTGGATTGCATTCCTGCAAAAACGTACTAAAGCTGGCAGACAAGGGCAAACTAGTTAAAACCGATCTAGCAATGCTGGTGAGCTATGGTGGCCACAGCTGGGATGTTGTGGGTAAATTAGCAAGAAGAAGACAAGAATTGAAATTCCATGCGATAGCTACTCCAATGTTAACCTGTGTTAGGGTTAAATGCATGCAGACTATGAACAATGGTGATCAAGGGTTCACAGAAATATATTCAAAAAACAATCTTAGATGAATGTCAAGGCCAATTTAGTATCATGTCATAACCAGACATTCATCCAGAGATTCTGCAGAATTTCTGCCAAATATATATTGTCCCTTTCCCAACCAACAATCTAACTGCCTTTTGTTTGGTCAAACACATCGCCTTGCACATGATTTATTTGCCTCCAATCAGCTCCAGCGCTGGCTTCGTGAATTCTCCATGCAGTGCGGATGTGTGGAAAGTCATCCCATTGATTTGAATGGGAGCGCTTTCCTGTCACTGATTGACTGCTGGTTAAACAGTCAATCAGTGGCAGGAATGTTTGGTCCATGGATGATGAGAGCAGTTGCTGGTGCAGAGCAGCATCTTCTGTGCCAGGTAAGAGCTCTTTTTTCTTTCCATTTTGGAAGAATACATGTAAATGTATTCACAGTTTACTTTAATATGCATTCTTCTATAATCCATGTGTCAAGGTCATTTAAAGATTTTGAGGATTCTGAATAGCTTATTGTGAATGCATCAGACCCTGGATTGCAATATCCTAATCCTGCAAAGGAATTTACCATGCAAGTTGATGGGTTTAGGAGCTGTGATTATGCATGAGGACAAATCTGTTTCATATGCTTTAGGGTCAATGAATCCTATGCACTGCAACAATGCCCAAATAGAAAAACAATGTTAACAATTGTGGTAGGTCGTGACAAGTTCCCTCAATACATCTATGGTAGACCTGCAACAGATCACAAACTAGGCTTGTGCAAATGGTCCAATGGACAGTGACTTTCATTTCCTGACCATTTGGAAGGCTTTTTACATTCTGAAACAAAATTTGTTGTCACCCTTATTCATTCTCATGCCTCCCACACTCTCATTCACTCATCCTCAATGTGTCCCTACCTTATCCGCCGACCGCTTCCGTGACCTGTGTCGTGAACTGTACTCTCAGATAAAACAGCATTGAAAGCAGACCTGGACTGGCTAGCTGGCACTCTGGGCAAATGCCTTGTGCGCCACTGGCCAACAGCGCCGCGCACTTTCCCTACACCGTGCGCCCCGGACTGGTTATTCCCAGCCAGATGTGAGCAGGAAAATTTAGCGCGCAGCCGAGAGTCCAAGTCATCAGGCAGGCACTGGCCTTAAAGTGCCAGGGCCACCACGTTGTTGCCAGTCTTGCCCTGATGAAAGGCTGCACATCCTTTGCTTAGAATAGAAGCAGTATTACTTTCATCTGGTTCTGCTCTTGGGTGATGTAAATACACAATTCATTTTTCTCAATGTTACCTGATGTTGATTACTTTCAAAATGTTAATTTGCATTATAAAACATTGTCTGTTCTGATTGGAAATAACATTTTTTTTCAGCTTCTATGAATATTAATATTAATGAAATCTATAAAAAGATTCTTATATATCAGACAACCCAATGAATTATAAATCTGACTCTTTTTATTTCTAGCTCATATGTCTGATATAATGCAGCATCTGATATGACTAATTAGCTGACTGCTGGTGGAGAAAAGGGGGTGTTGATGAGATCAGGTAGGAAATCAAGGGACTTATTAGCTCTGGAGGGCCCTGTAGCACAGTCTTATTTGTATGGTTTTAACAACACACAGATCTAAGAGAGATTAAAGAGATGTAAGGGTAGACATCAAACATTTACATTGACAGATGAAGCATAACCAAATAGCTAGTCATGTAGCATTTACTTAGGTGCATGTTCTACAATTTGTGCTGAAAAATTACTCCACGGCTGTGTTGGCTCTGATACACTGTGGAGCTTCAACTCATATCATGGAGCTATAACAACTGATGGTGATGGGATCTGATCCTCTTGCCGTTAACTACACCAAAGTCATTATGTAAGATTATGTAAGTCATTATGGTATGGACTGTTTAGAGAACTTTAATTTCCACTATTCTTTGACTTCCTAACTGCAGGAGAGAAGATCCACAAGAATACCTGTGAACTCTCCGAGTTTGGCCCCGGAGAACTCTGCTGGTTCTCCGGGTAAACACACAAATTGTCTAGGTCCCAGGAGTGGGGCCCTGACACGCCCCACTACCTGCCCATTTCCCCTTTAAATGAGGTTTGTTTCCCACTGATGTTGACTGGACCGCACAGCAGTTGGACCGCCCACCAACGGCAGCGGGACTGCCCACATCCGTGGTCAGTGTCTTCAGGACCTAAAACCTCCTGTCCCTCTTTCCTCCCCTAATGTCACTTTTTTGTAGGATCTTAAAATATGAACTACAGGAGTATCACAGAGTTCTATACATCAAAACGTCGAAATAACAGAAACAACAAGAAAGTTGTGTACTTAAAATGTGATATTTAGCTTCTAAACTCCTCACTCACTTACAACTATAGCTCTCAATAGGTCCCAACTTCACAAAAAGTCACACTCATGACAAGTGTCCTTCTTTGACCACTAGAAATATAGGAGGGTTGAAATTTATGTACAACATTAATGGCACTCTCTAATATGTTGAGCAGAACTGTAATTTTCCTCTGAATTCCTGAAGGTTTAATCACATAAAAACGCACAGAAGTGTTCAAGCATTTTCAGTTTCCATGGCAACTCATTTGAGCTTGCTTTTGTGTCACGTGACCATTAAGTTTTCCTGGCAAAAAAATATAAACTGGGTAAATTATGCATGATTAAATAAATATTTCCGGGAAGGGTTGGGCATTTAACAGTACTAGGAATGATGTTTCTAATGGATTTAGTTACAGAAGTACTAATTAAAGCAGAGTATGTGAAACAGCAGCTTTAATGAGCTTGAAAACCTTTTCAAATAACATAATGTCAGCGTTTTAAAGAAAACTTGTCACCTTAAGAATGTACCTTAACATACAGACTATGAAAAAAATGGAACACTCCCAGGAAAGTAGAGTTTATGTATAAATGGTGATTAGAAGCCACCTAGATTGCTCACCAAGTAATGAGGACTAGGCAAACTTGTTTATCAGCCTTATGATATGGCTTGCATACTTTATAGAGCAAAAATTAGACATCAACCTGCTTGGGAAGCATAAACATGTAATATTACATTATGACCCTCGATTTGCTGCTGAACTAAAAACCCTATTATTCTCCCTCAACCTCCAGGTGTAGACATCTAATGGGTCCATATCTACTCTAGAGCCTCTGTCCCCTAATAACCTGGGATAATGGTGTTAATGCAATGCATTTTTTTTCTAAATGCTTTCCTTAGTAATATAAATAGTTGTCAGATTACAAAGATACATAAAATGTTTGGTAAAACTCATCCCAATAGCAATGCCAAGAGAAAGAAGTGTCCCTCCGCCATTTTAGAATGTTGGGAGGCCCTTTAAATGTCTCTGGCTGTATCTCTCAAATTCACCCCTGGATTATAAAAGTGAATTAGGATATAAACCACGGGGATATTTTTCCCAGGTAGGAGATTACAGCCATCTCCATTTGTGTTTTAAGGCCATGTAACAGAATTTCCCAGATGTTGCCCTTACCTAATTAGCAGGGAAAATAATTAGAACATAAAGTTATAAAAGGCACAATCTATGCTGCACAGCTCCCCTCCAGCACAAACATTCATATTTCACACTTTCTAAGTACGCTATTTTCCCATTAACAACATTTTTAATTAAAAACTGCAAAAAGCATTATGTGTTTGCAGTCATAATACCCAAATCTGGCTTGTGTATAAAACGGTCATCAATCAGCTTCTACAATGAGTAGAAATCAAAGAGGATTAGAAGAGTAATAAGACTCACTAAAGCATCATGGGGCGACACATAGCTTGCAATCGTTATTGCTCCCAGGGGCCGTGGGTGATACCGTGTCTCTTCCTAAGATGTGACCATATTTGTTTTATGCCATTGTAAGTACTTCTTAAATGGTCTGTATATACCTATTAAATATTCCTCTTTAGGACCTGGATCCCATACCTCCCAACTGTCCTGTATTAAGCCAGCTCATTAGATTTTCAGGCACTGTCCCATCAGTGCCACTGGTTCACCCTTAGTGGGCCTCTATGAGGCCTGACATTAAGCATTGTGTGCCAAGGGGCACCACAATGTTACCCAACCATGCCTGACCATACCTGGGAACTTACCAAGGCTAGCTACCCAGAGTTCCCCTTTCTGCCTCCTTATAGGACGTGGCAAGCAGTTGCATCTGTGGCCCAGCCTTGCATATAGGCAGGGATAGATCGCACACCACTTGGAAATTGAGGACATTTACCTAGAGCCCCAGAGATTCTGGGTGAAACACAGCACATTCGGAGCTTAGCAGATGGCCAGTCTAGGTACGTATATCAAGGATCACTAGCCACAAAAAAAATTAAAAACTTCCCACACACAAAACAGTCAAACCAAGCTATGGGTATGTGAAGCATAGGTAGGTTGCACTTGGCAGGATTTTTTTAAAAGGGTTCAAAAGGGTTCAGTCTAATATTACCCTTCAAGTAGCAGATCCTAAAATAAAAATTCTCTTTTATTTTAATTTTTTAATCTTTTTTTTTAACTCCTTGCTCTCGTAGACTCTGTAGACTCTAAAGCTTCCTTATGCAGTACAAAATTAGATTTTATTTCCCAAAACTGGCATATTAACATATATATATATATATATATATATATATATCGTATATACAATATATATTTATACCTTCTGCTCTTAAATCTACAGGTGTTACACATGGTCTTCTTCTTGTATGCTTCCCACTGTGGCTTTAAGGAATCCGTCTATTTCTGGACATGAATGAGTAGAACTATCACAGGAGAACAGGAATATTAATCTTGACATAGCTCAGTGTAGGACTGTAATGGAGCATTCCTCTCCTACTCTCTGATTTACATGAGCTGCTCAAACACCTGTCATTTTGGATGACCCTATTAACACTGCGATACTGTTCTTCAATGGAAAAACACACCTTCATTCCGACTGTCATGAATAAAACACTCACGGCCAGACAAATGGGTTTGAAGGCTTGTTGTATTAACTGATGTCTGATAACTAGCCGATGTTCTGTACTCCTTACATACTAATTCCTGTCTTACCTTTTTCAAATGTGGCCATGCAGATCTATTATAGAAGAGAACTAGCGATGTCCAATCATCGAAAGCCTGTGTTAGATAACAGAAGTGCTGAAGGGCAGCTAAAAAATAGCATGTTTACACGAATGAGTCCTTGAAACAAAATATTTTCTACCCGCTCAGATTTTACTAATGTCTTCCTGTAATGTGACTTTGACACAATGTCAACGTATCAATGGAATATAAGGTTTAATTGTGTTGCAAGCATTCCATTGTGGAATAACCTTAAAACGTGGAAGGCAGGCAAGGGGGCAGGGGAAGTTGCCCCCCCCCTTGGCTGCACTTATTTGAAGTTTTGGGGCCACTGGCAAAAACCTGTTTTCTTGTTTGACATCAGGGTGTCTAAAGGAAAATGCATCTTTTACACCATTACTGGGTCCTTTTGTGGTCCTTCCAATGTTTTGTAGTCTCTTTTGGGAGTGTGTATCGGGCAAGGCTAGTAGAGTGCATTATTTGCATATTTTTGGCTTCTGTCTTCTTGCACAATCCCATCCTCATTTTATACTAATGGCAATTAATTTTATATCAGCCCCTTGTGAGACTGGATTTAGGCTGAGTCCGCGATTAGTAACGTGGTCACTGGTCATTGGCTAAAATCAGAGGAATAGGTTGAGAGCCAAAGCTGGACTTATACATTGGTATATTTTGGCAAGAATATGCATCCCTGCATTGGGGGAATATCAGAGACTTTAACCCTTTGAGCACTGAATATACATCTTCACCTGGCTGCAGGGAGAGAAAGGAGATTGGGCTCATTGAATAACAAAATGATCACATACATCACATACGGAATACAAATAAAAAAATGCAAAAAACATATATAACATGCTATATAGGTTAGCAGAAACAGGTGACTGTAGATTGGGCAAAATGCCAGATTTCCAGCAACTAATATAGATGTTAGCCTCCATAGGATGTATTACATTGCTTGAAAGTGATATTTTGTGACGCCCTCCAGGTGGAACAGCACCTTTAAAAGTCACTATTATACTTTGTGTTATATGACAGACATATGTAGCTTGGACAGACGCAGATCACTGCTGCAGAAGGAAATGGGAAAGCGAATACAAACACTAAACTCTGTGCCAGACCTATTCAAACCTTTTTAAACTGTACTGCGTTATATTTATTCTTGGCATTCAAACCGCTGTTTTAAGTGGTCCAGTTAAAAGCTTGTTAGCGGAGAAACAGTCTGTGTTCTTCAGTCTAACAGGTCTGAAATATATATGCTGCATTAAGCCCCTTGGAGTGGTATTGAAGTACTGGATTCCAGAGTTAAATGGCATCTACTTTATACATCTACTGAATGAGGCTTTTAGGATAAGTCACACAATGAGCAAGTGCAGGAGGAGTACTGTATGTGAAAGGCTTGTAATTCAAGCTCTGAGATTCCATAGAAAGCCTGAATCCCTTTTACGTACTGATATTCAATTAAGGATACATTCCAGTGAATCTCTATTTGCTGGTGTCTGCTTTCCAAAAAAACACACATTGCATGTATACCGGTATATAATGTCCAAATGGCAGATTCCACAGAAGGTTGTGGAGAATAACAGGGCCAAAGTGGCCCCAGTGGTCATAGGAGCATTTGGGGAAGTGACTCCTAAACTGAGAGAGTGGCTCCAACAGATTCAAGGAACAACACTCTATCCGGATGAGTGCAGTGCCAGGAACAGCTACAATACTGTGCAGAATCCTCAAACTCCCAGGTCTCTGATAGAGGACCAGAGGAAGACACATACCACCCATAGGGGTGAGAAGGGAATACGTAGCCCTATCTTAACTGGGGTCATACTGACCCTTGCTAATCTCCCCAACGGTTACCTCATGACCTCCTACAGTGAAATCCTGAGACTCCGCTAAGGGGAGATTGGCATACAGGTGGCAGTGCCTCCACCTATCTGGATATCTAGGGTAAGGATATGTCTTCCAGTAGGACCCTGATATGAATAAGGACAATACACAGTGCTACCAGTAAACAATGATATATATCAAAATACAACAACAAAATATAACAATATAAGGATGGACATCTGGATCTGACTACCCAGATTCCCAAGTCCCAAGTGGCGTGCTGCTTAAACTCCACAGTCTGGAAACTCCTGGGAAATCCCACTGATGGTATTTCTCCCTCCAGATCTGCTCCTGTCAGGATCAATCCTCCAGGTAGACCTCATACAAATCAGCAATAGATTTACCATGCACACCAACTACTGTACCATGGGTGGTATTTTACTGCATGGTTCATAGGGCTAGTGCATTGAGAGAGAGGGGCTGCTGCCCTGAAAGATTTGCACAACTTGGTGATATGTAAGTAAACAGTATGGCGGCAGGGGTGGTGCACTACATAGTTGGTGTATGTGGTATATCTATTGTTGATTTGAATTTGGAGTGTTGAACATTGGTACAGTAGTGGTTTTATTTATCCACAGTGAATGGTATTAATAATGTGAGTATTATATTGGTTTATTTAGAGAAGACTCCAGTCTGACCTGGAACCTTGAGGTTATCCCTCAAGACGTAGATCCACAGTATGAAAGCCTAATTTACCAATGGTGAATGCGCATCATATTTAGAAAGCATCTTTGGTCTCTCCCACCTCATACAGCCTAGGAATCCACAGCCCTAACCTCATTCCGAGAACAATTTGGAGATTTAAAGTTGTTAATATCCTCTTTAAATATTGAATATTCAGTGTATACATCTATATTTATATATACAGATGATGCCTCCTGAACTGGAAATCACCCTATTATGGTGAATCTACTGAATTCTGTCCGTATTCCTTAGTGAATAGATATTCAATCCCAGAGCCAGCGTTTAATGATGTGTTTTTATGCATGGGTTTAGGAGAGCAGCCAAGACTAATTTTCAGATTATCTGTACGTAAATTTTCTAATTTAAACACTCTGCTTCTAATATGCCTCCATGTGCTCTATACTCTTTAAGGGCTGTAAGATGCAATCGCCGATGTTTCTGACTGATCCCTCGGATTTATCGTATGAAACACACAAAGTCATAACACCATATGTTTAAACCTTGTGGCTTTTAATAGTGCATTAAAACCTCCGACACACATCTTCTGAGGACTAGAGCAAGAATTTTAAAACCTTCAGGTTGTACAGAGTAATTAGATTGGAGACCTAGATTTGTAAAATGTTGTGTCAATCACAGTTAGTTTATGAGTAGATATTATGTTTTTATATTGAATATATTTATCTAATTTATATTAATGGATTAAGGTGCATTTTCTCAGAGATTGACCATAGTGTTAATGGCAGAGAGACATTCTATTGCGCAACAGATTGATTGCTGCTGAAGAATTCCTTAGTCTTCCACTCCAATGAAAGGTCCCTTTCCTATACCCTTCTTCCCTTTCACATGCACCATGGGATTGTTATTGATTGTGTTTTAAGGTTTTTGTTATATCAACACAAAAGCACCAGAATTCATGCCTCACAGGACCCCCCCGTGTTAAGGGCCCCCAACTTGACGCAGTGTATTTAATGTATGTGTCTGCACTGTACAACATGCATTCAGTACTACTTGTGCTGGGTGATTTGGGAGCCCGGGTAGGGGACCCATTTAGTGCATGGGGGGGCTATCTCCTGCAGTAGGTGTATTTGTAAAGACACCGGTAGACTCCGTTATAGGCATCAATGATGGCAGACTCAGCTTCCTGCTTCTTATTTCCTGTCATGTGACACGATCAGCTTGTAAGAAGCTCCTTTTTAGTCACATGTTGCAGTCAGTAAGTGGTTCTCTGCTTATAATGGGAATGCAAGGATCATGGTTACTATGTGAGGAGCCTCCAGCCATCAACTTGCAGCTACAGGAAAAGATATACTCTGCTGGTCAGAGCTGAGATTTGTGTGTATAAGCAGTCAGTGTGTGTACAGGTGTTTGTGTGTGTGCGGTTATGTGGGGAGACTCCCCGGGTTTGACCCAGAGATCTCCGGGTGAAGCACCTCTTCTCCGGTTCTCTGCGTCAACACCCGAGTCTTCCAGGTTATTTATTACGTAAATACGGTAATATTTTTTGTACGGTTGTTCCTGATGGTCGCTTGTTTATTTGTGAACATAAGGTCAGCTCATTTAGCTGGGTGGTTGTGATTTGAAGAATAGGGTATGTCATAAAAATATTTTTTTATGTGACATTCTACGTAGGGAGAGCATGGGTACGATTACATGGGTATAGGCATGTGCATACAAAATGCCCCTATACACCCTTTACTAAATCTAAATAAATTAAAGTCACATATCTGAATTATTTACATGGTTATACGGCACAAAAACAGGATGAAATGCTCACCAAGAGCAGACAGCAAATTTGAGATATTTCCAAGCGGGGATGCAGGTCAGGCTATGAAGCGGCTGTACAGTTTATGCTACGGTTAAGTTAATGTTTGTTTTTATTCCATAGCAACAACCGGTGATGCACTAAATATAAATGGATGGAATCTGTACCCTGTGGCGATGCTGCCTAAGTTAAGTCATATATCCCTAAGAAAGCCAGAAACAGTCATAATGGTGAAAACCTAATTATTTATTAGTGTTGCTTTTAACCTGCTTTCACACTAATTTCCTCTATCAAAAAAACTAAATTTGTATCGTCAACAGACTTTTTGGATTTCCTTTTTATACAGAATGCTATACAGAAGAGGGGCGCTCCAGGTTTCCCATGTATGATGATGATGATGATGTATAGCTTGGGCCATATATTTGATGCAGCTCACTGCTACCATTGCCCCTGTCTAACATAATACAGGTAACACAGATAAAAGAAGAACAACAAAAACTATGACAATGCAGTGATGATGAATAATGGGTGATGAATAATGGATAAGAATGAATGTCCTCATTTAGCTTTTTTAGTGTTCATCACATGGGTTATACATAAAAAACCTGACAATTAGATTGAATCAGACCCAATACACTGTCTAGAAAGGCCTCATAGAGGTTAAAGCCTTTTTGTGCACAATATCCAAAACCTATCTTGAATATTCATGCGGTTCCAGGAATGAACCAAATAAAGTAATTTGACATTATTACTGCCCAAAAAAATAAATGTCTAGCAATGATCAGGCAACATTATTGTTGTAATATGCAATTTAATTACATAGAAAATTTAAGACTTCCCGTGTGGCAAAGGAAAGGGGTATATGGGAAGCAGACATTGATCTCGAAGAGAAATATTCGTACCTGGCGTTCGGAAGAGCTTGTAGAAATGTAGAGCAATTACGTAAATGAAGGTGTAAGAAATCAGTTTTATACTTTTATTTTGTTCTGCACATTTTAGGCCTGAATGCAACTTGAGTGCTAGGAACATATGGTATCAATTAAGTGACGTAGCTTAGAGGGTCTTCTGTGGGATGCTGGTGTATCATATTACTGTTCCAATAGGATTCCTTTACGTACCCTAACCAAGTGTAAAGGGGTATAAATTGGCATGACAACAAAGACAAGGTCTTTTTCTACGCTCTTTCTACGCTCTTTCTACGCTCTTTCTACGCTCTTTCCACGCTCTTTCCACATCTCACCAAGATACTGAGCCTACAATACCTTTTATCAACATTTGTTCCAGCATTGGTATTGTATGAATTGATAATTTGTTATCTAATAAACCTGATTAATAGACATTGAAGCTGTGGTCTTGATTGCTGTTTGATCACTGGAGAAGATTAGATTATTCAAGACAAAGAATATTCTAACAAATTGGCGAGCCAAGCCAGTCTTTAGTCAGTTTTTTACGGCGAGCCTTTATTGCACGTTTGTTTTTGACTTTTCCTCTTCCGACAAAGGGGGGATAGTGTGCAGTTGTCTGAAGAGATCAAAGAGATCCTCTGACTAAAAACAAAGAAACCTAGAAGTGATCAGAAGAAAGTGTAATTCGACACTACCAGACCATTACCAGACCACGTGGTGAGAAGGAAGAGCATTCCAGAACCGTGCATCGTACTGAGAGCAGATTGAGCAAGCAACTGATCTACGGTAAGTATGGATTTTATTAATACTTTGTCTTCCGGAAGTAAACTTGAATTTACGTTTGTTCCTTTTACGGCTAGTGATTCAGCTTTGTGGCATGATTTATGGCGTCAATGTGAAGATGCAAATAAGAAGATAGACAAAAAGATATTTTCTGGGAATAAGGAGAAACAAAAGTTGAGAAATGTAATGAAAATGATTAAGATTTTTAATACATTACTTGATGGTGGTGATAATCTGACTATTAATGATGTTAGTCAAAGTAATTCACAGAGTAGTGACATGGTTAAAAATGAGATGCACAATGTGTGTGCAATAGAAAAGGAATGTCCTAAATGTGATTTATTAACTGAAGAGATTTCTGATTTGTCGGATTGTTTAGAAATTAAGAACTTGTTAATTACTAAGTTGCAGAAAGACTTGAAACAAGTTTGTGTAATTACAAGGGGAGATAGACAAAGACAAAGCTTAATTCCAGAAAACGTAGAGGATGATCCAGAGGTCAGTTCAGAACAGGAACTGCAAAGGAAGAAGCTTAGAAATAAAGCGGCAAAACTAAAATTACAGATACAAAGTGAGTTAATGAAATTGCTTAAAGAAATACCACCGTATAATTCTAATTTGGATGCATTTGGTAATGCAGATGTATTTGAGTCTAATACAGAGAAGCATAATTTGTCAAATCAACAGAAAAATATTTTATTTAAGATTTGGATACCTACATATATGAGTAGAAGATTAGTACCTCCAATAAGTGCTCCTATAGTGGAGGATGATGAAATCATCCATGGAACGGATAAGGATAGACTCCAGCAGTTGATTAAGTTTACAACTGGAAATGCAAATCCAACAATTGATATACTAGAAAATCTGAAACCTACAATTTCAGAGGATCCATTTTCTTTTTTGTTAAGATTTGGGCAGGCTTACAGATTAGTTTTTAACATTTCTGATGATGAATGTCCTGCCTCTATGATTCAAGTTTTTGTTAAAAAGTTTAACTACCTGGATCCTACTAGCATAGCAATTGCTTCGGATATGCAAACACTTGAGGATGCTGCTGCATTTATTGATAAAATCAGGAGAGAATGCAGACATGAAGGGGTTAAAATGAATGTGTCTGTAGTTAACATGGTTAATAGCAAGGATATAGGTAGAAAGGAGAGACCACATTTAATTCACCCCCCTTCTCCCCCTCAGGAATTTAAACAAAAGCAGATGCAGAATCCCAGGGGACACAGCTTTTGGAATAAAGAGTCTTTTCACTGTTTCTATTGCAAGAAACTGGGACATTTTAAAAGACAATGTCGCAAATTTCTCTATAATAAAAAATTAAAAGAGCAAAGAAAATCAAATGGATTTGTTTACGGTTCAGATCCAAATGTATATCCTAACAGGGCTGTAACACCTCAAAGAGATTTACTTTACACTCCAATGATTAGGCAAATCAGGGAGATTGAAGTTAATAAAGAAGATTTACCTAACACAGGAAATACACAGGAATATGTTTGTTGTAAGTGTCGTGAGAGTTATAATACGTAGATCTATGTT
>VKOC01000003.1:35129664-35139828 GCA_009364415.1 Spea multiplicata
TTTTGTTTTTTTTGGGGGTGTTTTGTTTCTGGACAACATGTTTTAGTTCTTACACTTTAGGTTCAAACAAAGTTTGGGGGCTTGCCCTAAAAATTAATATTCCTCCCCCTCTCCCCCCTCCCTTTCTCTCCCCTCTCCCTTTCTCTCCCCTCTTTCTTCTCCCCACCTTTATTTAATGTAATAAAGTCTTACTTAATGTAAGAATGATTACTTAGAGGAAAGTGGATATATGGAACAGCCTCCCAGCAGCAGACGCTTGAGGTCCACACTTATATACACATATACTCGCAAATATATACACACTTGGAGGGGCAGCAAATTTCAATGTGTATTTTTTAGAATAGCACAGAACATGATTTGTCTAGTTCATGTAAATATTTTGTAAAATGTACATGCCGCTTTACAGTAAAGGGGAAGTGTATAAGAAGCCAGACAGACAATATAATTGGGATACGGTAAGCATGCATACATTAGGAAGGCATGTCCTTGCCCTGCTGAGCTTACAGTCTAAGTCTACAGGCTAATTAGAGAGGCTGTCACGCCTATTGACAGGTTCTGTGATACATGTGTGCTCAAGATATAAGAGTGTGGCAATACACTAGCATATAAACATAATGTAAAGCAGGGTTCTTAGAGGATGGTTTTTCTGTGGCTGCCGATGTGTGACGGTCAATAATATGGTGGCTGCTGTAGAAGTATAGGTGCAGGAATTGGATCTGGCAACCCTACACATGCTACAGGTAGCAGGGGTGTAAAGGTGTCACAATTGCAGGAGTATGAAAAAGAGTCCGCATTTTGTGATTGTCACAAAAACTAGACACCAACCACGCCATAAAATGTGGTACATATTGTTTACAAATATATTTAGGGGTTTGCACCAAAAATCTTACGTGACCAATGTCAGTTTCTCATATGTATAAACGATGTTCATACATTGTGCCTATTCTGCACTTCTGACATGTTTTGCCAATGGAAAATGGGCATAAAACCGTTAAATCCATTGGTGCATCTTAAATGAATCACAGTGGGTTATGTTTAAGTGATTCTAGTGCAAAGTGTGAAAAAATGTCTTATCGCCTTGGCAATCACTGGAACAGTTGGCTCAATAAAGAAATCCCATTGGTTGCCATGGAGATAAGACCATTTTTACAATCAGAATAATTTCTTTTTTATAACTGACCAAAGTTAAAAAAGAATGTTGCCCATGAACATACAGTTCCCAAGTCGGTGTGAGTAAATGAAAGGGACAGGGTCTAGAAAGCTTGAACAAGCCATGCGTGGAAATGATTTCTTGACCTGGTTTGGGCCTCGGATAGGGCCTGGCTTTGAAGGAAGTAGCGGATAAAACTGCAGGGATCCAGAAACTCTTTAAGATAATTGGGCATGTGGTTTGTATGAATCTATTTGCCAGTGCCGTGTATTTATTTGCAGGCCTATGAGGTAGACCTCACACAGAGCGGCACGTTCATCTGGAAATGCAGATTTAAATAAAGGGCAGAGACATTATAAGCATATTATGATTGTCTTGATTTTACCGCTACTAATTGACTGAAATTGCAGCCAGATCTGTTTTACGCAAATTGGATACTTTCACACAGCTGCTGCCCTTGTGGAATTTAAAACTCCGACATTGTTCTGTATTCTTTCCATACTAACTTCATTAGTTACAGATCCGCGCTAGCGAACGGCGGGCGAATCCTATTAACCCAGCGAGACAAAGATATGATTGTGCTCTAAGCAGTAATATGACGCGTATATCTCAATGAGAATGATCCATTAGTACAATGACTAGTCTGGTCCACTGGGCTTACAGTCACGAAGAGCCTCCAACCCTGTTCTGCTTGGGCTGCCATCTTTTATAAAATAAGACATTGCCCACAATATTGGTTATATGAGGTAGTTATTGGCTGAACTGTTTGGTGAAATATTGGCAAACAATAACTTAATTCATAATTGGTAGTCCAAGTGAAATGGCCGTTTCCAATAAAGGACTGGCCCACAGTTAGCATTATTTACCAGTTGAAATCAGGGTGTCACTGGTGACATTGCCCCCTTGAGCTTGAACAGAGTGCTAAGTAAAGAACTTCAGCATGTACAGGGTGGAAAAATGGCCAGTTATAGTAATCCTATTCTTTTAGGTTGTTGCACATACACAATGTGCCAATAATGACAAAGTGTTGGGACAACGGAGCACAAAGCCACTATAATCAGAGCAGCCAACTACTGTATATATTTGGGACTTTCTGATGTTCGGCAGGTAGACACATTAGTACCAACTTTACCCCAAAACACCATCTATTGTTAAAGGAAAACTAAGGTATTTTGTTTTCTACATGAAATCTATCAATCTACACAATTCTTATTCTTACTACAGAATTCTCGTTACATGAGAACCTCTCTGCAAAGTCCCACTTCGTTTTTGCTCCTGATGCCCCAGCCTGTCCAACAGGCTAATGTCATTATTGTGAACCCAGCCACAAGGAGACAGTGGGTAATAAAATAAACCTTGGGGGTTATAGACACTGAGTATGAGTAGGAGATGGGCTATCCCTCACATGAGACTTGGGATAAGGGGTTACTCCTCACTCAATGGCAACAGGTTGTAAAATAGCTGCTGGTTACACTGGAACATCACCATTTGCACCAGTGCACCAGCAGCCTCAAGTAATTAGATGATTTATTACATCCTTAGACATCTGATATCTGAAGTGGACAGGGATTTTTACTGTTGGCCCTCCTGACACCCACTGGTGCTTGAATAGACCTCGCCCCCCCTTACCTGGGAGAGATATAAGGTTGTCCTGTTTTTAAGTGGATTATTTAAAATTTAACTTGTTTGCAGAGAGGAGGAGAGATATATGATGCGATATTTTTTATATATACCCTCTCCTGAGTTTCTTATATTCATTATTATTTACCCCCCCCCAGCAGGCACAGCATGGGGTTGTGAGGGGCAGCACGGGTCTATGTCCAAGGGAAACTTAACAGCTCCTACATTAAAGTTCACATTTGCTTCACGCAAGCAGCTGGCAGGTTAATGAATGCGTTGGTTGCTTGGTTTTTTAACTGGCATCCACTCAACGCTCCTTCAGTCAAGTGTATGCGAGATGTGAGTGATTATTTGCGAATATGCCGGTTAGACTTTAGTCCAACACGTGTTTGCAGCTGCAAACTCACATTTTGTGCCAACCTGCCAACACTCACAGCTTAGTGAATAGACCTCATTAAATACGCGATCAGGTGCAGACCCCCAATTCCCCTCGCTTGTGAGATAACAGGAGGCAGCTTTCAGATAAGCAGCCAAGCAGTATTCCTCATCGATACACCGGATAGCAAACTGTGACCAGAGAAGCAGAAACAAAACTGGCCATGACTGTCCCTTTAAACCACCTTCCAGCATTCAAAGCCTAATAGGGAAGGGATAAATATATACGTAGGTAGACATGGGCCCCTCGCAGCTCATAGGTGCCAGTTAATTGCATAATATCCTAGCATAGCCTATGTTTTTCTAAATGGAAGGAATGACCCCAGATTATTACAGTTCATATGTACCATCTCAGCCCAAAAACGGATCAATGTTTCTATCACAATTCCCTCCTTTTCCATGTTGTCCATGGGAATACTGTGCATGATTCATCGGGGCCGCACAAATGCTTAGACACGGCACTGATAACCAATACAAGCGAAAGGTTAGCCTTGACATTGCCGTCTGTGTGTTTCTCGGTGTAACGTACTTCTGATTTACCATTAAGATAGCAAAACACAGTGACAGGCCCTGCGATTTGGCACAATCTGTCTATCCGAGATTTTTTTTTTCTCTAATGTGTTACTCGCTACACCTATATTATTCAGCTTCAAACTCAAGACACAGCAGCTCCCACTACTCCCAGGCAACCTTTCACGGTTGTATTCTACCACATAGGCTAGGGGTTGTATTTTCCATCCAGTGTGAGCTGGGTAACTGCTGCTTTGCGATGTCATTTAGGAAAGGATTTTGCACTTTAAAACAAGGCCATTATTATTTTTCTTGGCGATTTTTCAAAATTGTCAGTTGAGGTTTTAAGACTAGCCTCGGTGGCCTTAGATCATGAGATAAAATTAGATATTTGCTCAATAATCGAGGTCCAGTGCCTCTGGGCATCCTAGTCTGCAGAGTAGTTTACTGTGCACTTCATCTATATTATTTATTTGTATTCGGCCATCAGGGAGGTACAGTTAGCACATTATGTATTAAAATAATATAACAGCAAGTACACTAGCAATTTTTATGTTGGGAAATGGGGTCGCTCTCCCATAGAGCTTACAATCTAAATTATTGTGTTTGGTTAAAAGATCATGATGGATTGGTTGCTATTCAGTGGGGTTAGCACTCCACTTTTACACTCACACTGCCCCATTCTTCTTCTTATTATTATTATCTTTTATTTATATAGCACCAATAATTTGTGACAAAATTGGGATGGACAGACCCAGTACATTAGGTAAAGAGGGTTCTGCTCGCAAGCTTACACTTTCTGCATTATTTAAAGAAAATTCCGATGGAGAGTTTAATAATATTTATTTTATGACAGTTATGAAGGTATACTTTCCCTTTATACATTACATCGGACTCTAGAATATTTTAGGATACACAATTTTTACATGGACCTTTGGATCCTGAAAATGTCCACTGGTTCACCCTGTCCCAGCTAAGTAAGGTTGTTGTATTAGGTACAATGTAACCACAAGAATGACCAAAACAACATAACGGAGCGGTAAAATCAGCCGTGGAGCAGATGATAACGCATGCGGGAAAGGTAACTGCCAGGTACCGGCGACCCGACAGCCAGTCCAGGCCTGCCAACATTTACACATTTTATGGAATAGTCCACCATCCACGGACAAATCCGTAATAATGAATTTGTGTTTTTTTTCATTTTTAATTAATCTTTTATTTGTGGCCTGTGCAGAATTGTAATTAAATAACATGAAAATAGCAGTAATGTCTTTATCCCCCTTTTTTTTTTTTACTGCAAGAATTCTCCATAATTCTCCATGGCTTCAAGTACACAGACTGAAAAGCACTGAATGACTGTATAATAGGAGCACTTAGTAACTCTTCAATAATTTCTCCTACCGAACCGTTTAACCAGCAACGCAACTTGAAGGTGGGGGCAAAATTAGACTTTTTTTTTCTCCATTGATGCCGAACGCTGCCCAAGTTAAATGACCCAGGAAGATCCTATTAGTATCATCAACTGAAACAATTGAAGAACGGGTTGAGAGCATTTGATAAATAAAACATGAAAACCAAAAAAAATCCTTTTTTTCTGTGTACATGCAAATGCATTTTTTTGATGTTTTACACAGATATTGGGGAAGCTGATTTCAGAGGATTCTGTATACCATCTTATGACATCAATTTCCCACTAATATGCAGAGAATGCTCGCCGTTCCCTCCGGGGGTTTGGACATGCCAATCAGTCACATAAACAATAACTCAGGTCTTATCTTATTATACAGTTATTCCTCGAGATGAGGCTGAAACTCATGCAGAGATACTATAAAAAATGTTACATTTTGCTATCTTTTGGATTAGTACAGCAGAGAGCGAATGTAACCGCGGTTTAAAATGGTCTCATAAAATTGACTTATTCCGAGGCTAAAGAGTAATTAGGCCATGTAAATTAGAAATAAGAAAGCTTGCATGCGGGAAGATATGTCTGTTTATATCTGCCTGTTATTTATGGCTGGTTTCAGCTCAGCAAGAACAGGTGGCTGCCCCTTTACTGAACGAGCAATCAATAAAAAGGTTTACAACCTATTTTGGAAAAGGGAAAGAGGGGTATATATAGCATGATGTGGCAGAGACAATAACGCCAATCAATCCCATACAGTCAAGACTATTACATTGATTTTGTTGGCATAACAGAACACACATCAACTGTTTGTTTTTTTTCTTCATAAGTCCCTGATTTCAAATTCATATGACTACGGCAACGGTTTGGAGTGCTCAGCAAATCCACCGATGGGCGAGAATCTCTTGGGTTCCGCTAGTTGCCATAAATTCATTCTACAAGGACATACATGGAACGCAGGTAGCTTGGCTGCAAGTTTAATGACCTGTAGAATATTTTTTTTCTATGAATCTGGGGTATATTCAGACGAGATGACCAATAGCACAAGAGCAGTCAGACCTCAAGCCTGTTTATCCAGCCACATCGATCGTCCTGCCCATCGATAAGTCCTAACATGCAACTGTACAGACACACAATATCACCCCTTAGTGAATAACCTGAAATGAACTGGTCCTTTTCTGGACTTACCTTCAGCTATCTTGACCTGTATTGGCCAGACTCTGGCCATAAAGTTCAAATAATGCATGGGCTGTTTAGGACAAGGAGGTCCCCGTTGTGTGTTTTTTGGAGGATTTGAAAAGTATCTGTATTTGGTCAAAACTACTGTAACACCCTATGGAAATAGAGGGGCACTCAAAGTGTTAATGGGAGTATGGGACACCCAAAAGATACCTAGGATGGACATGATTCTTCATTTATACCCTGAGATCTATCAAGACAACCTATGTTATAAACAGGATATCAGAAGAATTCTTACAACCTATATCTATAGACACTAAAATAAAAATAACAATGATATATTGTTGTAATTTTTAACATGTTGCTGTATTAATGTCGGTAAATGAAAAGTAAAGCTAACTGGGATTAGCCTCACATAATACATTGATAAATTGGTGAGATAACATGTTATAGCTCACTACAATTACAGTTTAGTGAATAAATCCCTATGTATATAGCTCATTTCAACATACCACAACCATTAAAAGACAAACCTTTGCCAATTCCAAATCAATTTTTTTTTTTTTTTTTGGTTTTGCCAAAAAGAAAACACAACCTTTACATACAAGACATATAGATATCTATGTTGTTCCCCGTGCAAATTCCTCTGAAATCAAGCATGGTCTTTAGGGAAATCCCAGACTCGAAGGAATTGCAGATACAGTCGTGGTTCTTCTCAGATCCTCTGTAAGAATCATTTTCAAAGGTGCTCAAACTTTCTGCTGCCTCTTCTTTGATGTCAGATGAGATAGATGGTACCCGGCAAGGATGTACAGCATTCTCTGCAAAAAGAGAGCCTTCTTAACATAGCACATCAATAATTCTTTGTCCAGATGTTGACATGCCATTAAATGTCACCCAGACTCCGTTGCCAGGTCCTTGAAAAAAAAATGTACTAAAAGTCTTGAGCTAAGCAACCCCTTGAATTCTTTTTTCTTCTTTTTTTTTTTTGTGGGTGAAGAATTGTGTTTCGAGTTTGTCCAATTTGAGAAATGATTCTCGGTGGCGAGTCTGCTCATTGCATAATTGTACGTGTTTGGAGCCTGAACATTTCCGAGCCACAAAAAAAACCTCACAGGTGCCTGTTATACAAAGAGTTGCCGACGAATGCAAAAATTTGTTCCTGGACAAACTTGTTTATGCCCGAATTGGAGTTTGGCTGTTTGAAGAAAGAAAAAAAAGTAGAAAATGCCAAATATACTGCAGTTTGAAATATACAAGTTCTGAAATAGTTGCATTTAAGAATTTATGCAAATAGGACACATTGCTGGGATACTACGGAGTTGTATAGAGATTCTGGGACTAAGTAATAAATGTACAGCAGGAACGTTCCATTAGTTGCCATGGTGACTGCAGCATAT
The DNA here is from genome assembly GCA_009364415.1 of Spea multiplicata. Classification (NCBI taxonomy): domain Eukaryota; kingdom Metazoa; phylum Chordata; class Amphibia; order Anura; family Pelobatidae; genus Spea; species Spea multiplicata. The sequence goes on from VKOC01000003.1 coordinate 35,137,361, forward strand.
TTAAGTCCTTGCACCAGAGCAGCTCTATATATATAATCCCCAGGCTGCTTTATAATTTGAATACATATTTAATCAGATCTGTTCACGTATGTAGCAGTAGGTGTTTCTTTGGATCATATGGAGCAGGTTACATTTATGCCCGGCTGTCAGATCATCTCTGTTAAGGAACATCATTAACTTGATCTCTTAACAGAATGATTGCGCAAACCTTACTTTTAACATAAATGTTACTGACACTTTAATTTTGCAATTGTATCACACGCAGGATTCAAATACGTCAATATAGGAAATTATACTGGAAGACCAGTAAAGTGGCATACATTAAATAAATTGCTCACCACCCATTTAGTTTATATTTGCTCCACAAAGCTCTTGGTACTTTTCATTTTTGAAAAGTATTAGACACTGGAGTCTTGCGATAAAATCATGTTTTGACTCTGACATATGACTACTCTCATCTAAGCTAACTGCGTTGTCCATTTTTTTCAGGACTCATATATATATTTCCCATGTTTCTGATCAGGACGTGTAAATTACGTTCCTGCCCTGATATATTTATGGAGGGTGTAGGACTTGACAAATATACTCCAATGCTTACACTGGGGACTTCCTTGTGATGGTCCAACAGAATAGTTGTGCCAATGACAGAACCCCAGACCTCTGTCTCTTGCACCTTCTAGCAGCCACACTCTGCATAGCACAGGGTATGACATCATATTCCGCCATACCTTACCTCTTGCGTGATGACAATAAACAAATACACACCACTGCATGAGTGTCAATTATCATGTAGCACCCAAGTGCTACATTAATCGAGGTGATGTCACAGAAGCAAAAATCGCCATGGCGTGTTACTGACATTCAGTGTCATAGTACTTTCTCATACCTCCTAATGGTTCCATCTTTAGGACACTGTCCTACTGTTCTGGTTAGCTTTTGAAGGCAGTGGGGATAATGGGCCTGCTAGGGAGATCCTCTGATTTACTTCTGCTGACAGGACTGCCTCTTGCCACACTCCCCAAAACAGGTGTCCTATCTTGTTGGGGGGTATGTGATGTAATAAAGTCTCATCTTCATTTCATCTGAGGAAGAGAGCTCTAAGGCCCCTAAAGCTTATATAACTTTACATCTCCTTCTGTGTTGGCCCAATAAAAGGTTTCAAGTTTGACTAAAGACTCTCTATTGTGAATAAAAAATACATTTAGGTAGCATGTCTGTCATAACTGGATCGCTGGTCTAATCAGACCGCCGAATTACATCACAACCACCCAATATATTGTGGGTGATCATTCCCCTGGGCTGGTATCTACCTAACCTGTAGCGGTGTGACTACCTCTCTGTTGGAGTTGACATCCTGATTGTTGTCCTCCATTTTCCTAAAACTATCGGGAATTTAATGCTGGGCTGGAGGGTTTACTACTTGCCAGAGCACACTTTCTCAACACAATAAAATAAAGGCATTTCTTGCTGCAAAGAAATCTTTCTCCTGGTAATTAAAAATGTCTAACTATCAGAAAATAACAGATCTTCCTGTTCCCTGGCACCTGATAAGGAATAAAGCTTCTTGGACAACCAGGTAGTTTTTTTTCCAGTAGTTTTATTGCATTCTTTCTAGTTGGAGATACAGCCAAATAAGTGTGTTAATTAAATGGAGCACGAGAGAAGAGTTGATTGGCTCTAACAGCGGGGTGATGCATGCCAAAAAAACATTTCCTATCTTGTGAAAGACTTGACAGATCGGGAATGCAAGCACTGCCTGTCTGTATTTTAACTCATTTAGTACCGAATTGACTGTTTTTGTTGAAGGAACGCTGTACAGATGAGAGATTTCTCATCTGATTGACAGCTGGGGCATGGTTAGAACTTTAGCCCAGGGGCCATGGCTGACCTAATGGCCGAGTACTATAACTCCTATAATAATATGTGATCCACATGTACGACTCAACAAGCTTGCCCAGTAGGACAATCATGTGCAACAAACACTTGCCCTCATCAGACGGGATTGCAAATTAAGATGTCTTTGTCCTGACAGAAGTTAGTCTAGAAGGGAGCAAATTTGTGAGGCTCCCACGAGGACATTTTTTTAAAAGATTTTTATAATTAACGCCAAGGTAATGATGATTGATTAAAGGGATCGTCTAGAGGTAGAGTAAAGAAATTGAGTAGTGCTCAAGGCCAATAGATTTCAATATGAAATGTAGAATTTTACAGACAGAGGGGTAAAGAGGTTTATGCACATGAATGCTTTGTTACAATGTCCATGGTATGATATTTAGGCTCAGTGTATTTGTACAGAATATACATTCAGAACCACGTCAATAAAGGCCTTTCTAGATAAGCTGTTATGCGTGCTTCCTATAGAGTGACGCACACACACCCGTCTCCTCGGCCCTCGGAATAAATCCTGCAAAAGCTGAAACGCAAACATCATTTTGTAGAACTGATGATATCCTCCAGTAAAGATTACA
>VKOC01000003.1:35139928-35217383 GCA_009364415.1 Spea multiplicata
TGTGTCTTGTTTACCAATCTGCAGGTTCCTCTCTTTTGCTCTAGAAACATTCTCTAACGCTGCCGGTTTAAAGCACAACTTGCCAAGTCTGTCTACAAAGCGTAACTAAAAAATATTGCACCCTCATGCCACCCCAGCATGCCTCTGGTGCCAAGGAAGAGACTTGGCTGACTACAGCTATGCAAAGTCTAATATATGCTAGTGAGAGTCCACTTAATGGCTTACAGGAATTTGTGCAAGAGCTGAACATCATCCAAACCCTACAGGTCAGTGTCACAGTCACAGTGAAAATAGCCGGCTGAAATATAGCCACCCCAGTCTACTCTTTTTTAATAAGATACGGGCAGTCTCATGCCACCTCAGCATGTCTGTGGTGCCAGAGAAGAGACATAACGGCTACGGCTTCTAATAACTGAAAGGGCGAGATGTGTTCACCAAAGCTTAGAAGGCCGTTTTACGTTGAGAAGAACATTTAGGAGATTTACGAGACTTTAATGAATAACATGGAATGTTTTCCATTTGCCAAATGGGGTTTGCAGGAAATAGACGATTCTGAGACATTTTGACCTAGGTTACTTTGTTATTCCGTCCTCCAGTGTCCTGGAGGCGCACAATGGGAATTGGAATCATTAATATCACGTATTAACCTTTCTGTAGCCACAGAGTTCTATAAAACGGTAGAATAAAAAAGTATTTTGTGACGAAGGCATTATGGAAACAATCTCTCAATGTTCTTCTCTATCATGTTTTCACACCTTCTCAAGTGTATAAAAAACTATTCTTTGAATAGATGATGCCATTCTTTTGTCTGGTGCTCTTATCTGTGCTGTAAATCAACCTTCTACCTCATAAAAAGAGGTCAATTGATTATAGAGGTGCTTAGAGGCTGTCAGAGCTGTCCCAAATGTATAATCTTAAAGACACAATAATGGAAAGAAAGTGTCTTATACAATACCACTGAGTTTTCATTTTTCAGATGTGTTTCTTTGATCGAAAAAGGCATGTTTATATTTCTTTTAAACCGAAAGAGAATAGCAAGAGACTTGACACACTGGTTATATGGCCATTTCATATTCTAGGAGTGTTCTGTTGAAGAAATCGAATGGGTCCAAGACACCAAACAACCACAAAAAGCCTATACTTTGGCTAACCATCATTCACACCATAACCTAACATCCCAGCTTTTACATTACCTTCTCTCTTTTTACTTCTGTCTCTTCTGCACCATTGGCTTCCCTTACTTGGTTACCATTTGCCAAGTATCCCGACTCAGAAGGACAGTCCCACCAATAGAAATGATGGGCCTTTGTCTTGCAGTCTCGACAATTGACCCCTTTTCATGAGTACCAACCAGCACATGCCATAAAGGCAACTCCACATGCACAGTGCCCATATAGCCACAGATCTGCCAATACCCACGTGGACATTAGGAGTACGACATTATCTGGGTGTATATTGAATATCTCCACAGGTGTCATTTCTTTAATGTTGACAAGTCTAGCATTCATCTTTATGTTGTAAGAGTTTGCCTTTTCCTGATTATAATACCATCTCATCATAGTTTGGAGTAGTAGCCTCTGTATACATGTATTGCCTTCCTTGTGAAAACCTGGCGAAAGCTGAAGAAGAATAATTACCGTACTTTTGATTGGAAGGGATTTATTATTCTTTTTCAGCCTTTTCTCATAGCACCCAATACCTGAGGGTTAAGTGACACTGGAGCCATCTGAATAAATAACTTGTCAGTCTCTTCCATTCCTCTGTTGCTGATGACTTTGTCGTGCGATTTTATTCCTATAGCTTCCCTTAGGTTGAGTTCATTAATGCTACTCCTCATTAACATAACAGAACAAGGCATAGCATATCTATAACATATTGTCATTTCCTAGTGACTGATGGGGTTAAAGTCGGCCTGGCACTCTCTGCTGCTGAACTGAAGTATATTATTTGCTGTTAGCCTGGCTTGAGAAACAATTAAAGACAGACAGCTGCCCTCTCTGAGTGATGATGTTGGAAATTAATGCTAGATGTGGCATTGTCACTGTTTCATCATTGATTTATTGGGTAAAAAATGTTCATCTAGGGCTATGTATCTCTTACATTTCAAGCCTTCAAAACATTGAATTCCAGGAAAACGTTGGCGCAGTCCCCTACCATTAGCAATCGCTATACTAATGCCGCCTTTTACCAGGGAATTCCATTTTACTGGCGGTGTGACAGTGAGAGATGAGAGGAGCCTGTGCTCTGTTTTATGCCTTAATAAATGCTGTTAAAATACAGAAAACAAATGTAAAATATATTTCGAGCAAAGTGTATAGAGCAAACATCTTTTTTTTTTCCCAACTACAGCGGCTGGATAATTATCCGCATATATGATGAGGCAGCTGGGCGCGCTTATAATATATAATCTTAATTAAATAAAATTAACTACAAAGCTCTTGAGTAATTAAAAAGTCTGTGGATAAACAAAATAGCCTTGGGCCAATCATGTGCCATGGTTAGTACATATTAAAAAGGCCTTCAAAACCAAACTCTTGGTAAAAAGACACGTTATGTCATAGAGCAGTGATTCTATATTTCCCCGAGACCACATAGGTGGCAAAAGGCATAAGCTACCTAGGCTGATGGCAATGTAGGGATGCATCTACCATGGCATTGAAAAATAATGTTTTATAGATTTGGCAGTATGTATTTATGTTAAGTCTAATGTATTTATTATTGTAATAGAGCTGGTGAATATGCATGTATTTCATAAAGGAGATCTAATAAATATATACATTATTTTATAATGATTTATCCAACAGTAAGTTGTACATGAAGTAGAGTGCTGGAACTCCAAGGAGCAATCCTGGAGAAATCTTTCATAACATATAGCTTATTAATATACCTGGAAACGTCCTACCGTAGGCTACATGGTACTCTCTCTCTTCTGGGGGGTGGCTAACCCCGGATAGTATTAAGTAGATATCGGGCATTACCTGGTTCATAGCAAAAGAGGAGGAACCATAGGTAGGAATGGTCATCAACTGTGGTCTCCCGCTCCCACAGGTGTTCAGGGCTTAAATAGGGAATAACTTACATCTGGAAATGCTCCAGCCAAAATTGGTATGTGGCACCCTCCCCATGGACAGGCATGCAGAAAGAACACCTGTTAACCATACTTGAAAAAGACCTCATTGTGAGGTCGAAACGTTGTTTCTTTTGTCTCAATAAATCTGCCTGACAGTGGAACTCTTGAGTGCCTGGAGCCTTTATTTATCTTCTGGATTTACTGGGGAGCTGGCCCTTCCCGGCACAGTTAAGCACCTGGGTTCCCTTGGAGTGTGCAGATTCCTCATTCTGGTTATTTATTAACAAAGTAGTTTAAAGTAGTTCTGACACCCCCACTATAGAAGAATGCATATTAAAACACTGTTCGTACAAAAGATAACGCTAAAAAGAAATACCAGTCCCAGAGGTTGCAGTCCTCCACCTCCATGATGGAACATTGAAAGTGAAATCAGTTGGAGGAAACGTGCACACGCAGCTCTGACCAGCCAGACGCAGAATTCCTCCATCCATTTGTAAAATGGACAACATGAAAATTTAAGGGGGCCACACAGCTATCACATGTTTTAAAGTGCACATGATGGCTGGAGTGTCCCTTTAATCAGTCTTTATATTTAAATAATTATTCTTTGCATTGTCATATAGTTTCTCAGAAATCTAATTGTAACTGCTGTCTCTGAAAAACACAAAGGTTCCAAGGTTTACAGAAGCTTTTTAATTCTTTCAATAGCAAATCTGCCTTTGACGTTATAAATGTTCTGCAGAATTCTGTGCATATCACAGCACACTGCACCATGCGTAAGGTCGCCACGCACAAAATTTACCTTTTAGCCTTGCAATTATACCATCTACTAAATCTTCCTAAGTTACGCATCTGCTCTGCGGCAAGGTCTCTGTATCACTTCGCTAGAATAAGGGCACTTTGGAAAGGAAAATGCCTTGGGTTCCTCCTTGTAATTCTGCCATTAAACATGTAACAATACCATTTATAGCAGTGACAGACTACCAGTTTCATTCCCAGGGTCGAATGCTGGGCTCTTCTGTCCTCATAATGCATGAGTGATTGTGTAACCTTTTGTTTAACCCTATAAGTCCACAAGGACGGAACGGATATACCAGTAGCAGATTAATGTATAATTAGAAATATATTTTTAAAAAGAGGTCAAGGTGGCTCTAGGGTTTTCGGTAATGGTACGTGAGCCGGCCAGTGCACGAGAGGCAACAGGAGGTCACAAGGGACTTCTTTTGCATGAAAGTCCTGCACACACCCTCGCAAGGACTTTCTATTACACTGCGTTTATTCATAGAGCGCCAGCATATTCCGGAGGGCTATAGGGGACAGTGAACATTTATAAACTTGAAAGTTTTTGTTATATACAACATTATAATTAATGTTGTTAACACACATTAAGACATACGGGGTGATATACAGAGTATTAGTTATTTAGATTAGGACAAAAAATTCTGAAGAGAGGGGGTCTTTGAGTCATGAAATTTGAAACAGAATTAAATGGCTTATAAGAAACACTTTGGACCATTGGACTCGTTTATACTGATCTTTGGTATTTTGGTACATTCAGGATATCCCCATGCCCACCCAGAATAATAATCTTTAATTTTTTTTAGTATAATTAAATTCTCTCGGTGTATTAACCTCTACTACTTCTCCCGAGAGGCTGTTCCACTTATTTGCCATCATCTCAGAAATGAAAAAGTACATTACAGATCAGGCTTTAACGCCAGCTTTTATTCTTTTAACGATGATGTATTATGATATAATATATAATTTTCCTGGATGTTTAAGTTTGTATGTTAGTTTAGTCTTGTGACCTCAGCTAAGACCTGTGTGTCAGACAGAACGTGACAGCAGGAGCATAAGGCACTTTCGGTCACTTCGATTCACCAAGAGAGGATGGCACTCGGCCGATCTCTGCCCCTGCAACCCAAGCAGCCGTTTTTTCACACACTGCCAATCAGGGGTGGAATAAGCACATTATTTTGTTTCATGACCATCACTGAAAGGGGTGACCCGCACAAATCCCATCAAACTTGCAAATTGTTAGATCCACACAACAGTGTGTCATGGCGGGGATGGCAGAGTGACAGTCGAAGCAGAGCTGGAATAGGGAATTACAGGTGGATTCCTGGAACTTCTCCCTTTCAGATCATATAAAGTCCTTTGCCGCTATACCTCACCATGCTGAGAGAAAGCTTTTATGTTTAATTACATCGTATCAAAAAACAGGTGGGATCCATCCACGATCAGCATCTGTTGAAGCCATTTTCCGTATTTATGTTGTTTTTTTTCTTGCTAGGTATGGCGGCTGCTCACTTTGTTATGGTATGCAGAGTATATTAACAGTGACTGCAAGCTATATATCTTCATTTACACCTCCACAGCCAATTACTTTGCCCCAGAACATACCTACGTCTCTGTGTTTTCATTTTATTTACTCTGAACGTAAATGCTTTTTCACAAATACATCTACTAGGGACGTCGAAAGAAGGTGCCTTCATATGACCTTAACCCCTCTGCAGACAAAGTTATAGTCATCAAACATTTATAAGGCTTAATTTCTGCTGTTTCATAATGGTAGCGGGACCCTCCTCAAATATGTTCATACTTCCCATTAATTCTCACCCACCTTTGATTTTACCTTATTGGAAGGGCAATGGGGGGGGGTCTCTGACATTTAGTCCTGGTGCTAGGGTAAGGGAGCAGGTACGCTTGTATATCCCTAAGCAGATATCTGTCTTCTGCCTTCCATCACTATGTGCACGTGGACACTAAAGCCACCGGGTTATGGCATGATAATTCAGTGTAGTGAGTCTCTACCAACATGTAGATCAGATGAACCTGCTTTCCAGGTAAACTAATAAGGCAAATAGGTGGCAGATGGCGGAATGTGGCTAAGATCCCTGGGACTTCATGGTTGCATCCTCTGTGGTTACATCACCGCTTCATCAACATGCCAGGATATATTAAGATATCCCTAGCTGAGACACTATCATTAAACTAGGTATTTCTGGATACTGATCTATAAAGCACAAAAAGTGTTTGGAAAACATGAACATAAGGTCAACGGAAAGTATTTTTTCCCTCATTCTGCCCCAGCGTTATCAAATTGAAACCTGTCAGCTCTGCATGCTAATAGCAGGACCCTCTAACGTATGCATGGTATTGTAATAATTGAAGTAATATATTAATCTATAGATTACATGCAACATTGTAAATGCGGGTAATATAATGAAGCCATAGTAAATGTTATGAACCTGCAGTGCTGCCTGCAGGGGTAGTTTTAATTGAGGTCTATGACGGAAGCACAGGGGCCAGATTAATACAAACATGTCATTTTCATTGTGCAGCCATTAGGTCGTAGAACGTCAGTCTTATCTCTCTTATCTCTCCAAGACAGACAACGTAAGCCAGGTAGACAGCACTGCATTACCCTGGTTCTAACGTATATAATGGCGTAACCAAAAGAAAAAAGGACATTTAAATGATTTTGTTGTTAAAGTGTAATGTCAACAATTTCCTATCTTTTAATTAATAAAAAATATAAGCTCATCCCAACATCACTTAGCAGGGAGCCTTCTCTTTGCTTGTTGGTCCATCCACTGGTTTGGTGTTGCATAGTCCTGTACAAGAGGGTTCAATCCCGAGCCACTCTCTCGGAAACATGGGAAGGAGATGGCCAGCTGACGAGTTGTGTTTCTTAATGAAATACTGTTCATATATGAGCGTGGCAGGGTTTGGTGAGTTAAAATATAATTTAATTTACTAATCTCTGAAAATAATTCTAGTCATTACTGCCCTATTAGGTTAATGTAATTTTGGCTACCCACTGTGAGAACTTGATAACCACACAACAAATAGGTCTGGGCTGTGGCTTGAGACATCTTTCAAATCACTCCAGAAAAGAATAAATTGAATTCAAAGGGCCATATATATATCTGTTCCTTCAAAAAGTGGAAATAGGTCAGATGCGACCCAGGATCAATGCTTGAAGTATTGTTCACAAGTCCTAGGCATTCTTAGGAGCACTCATCTTCTTCTAGTGATTACCTTTGCAATGAGCTTAAGTGAGGGATGGAGATAAAGTGACCGTACGTACAGATATTAGATCTTGGTCTATCAAAAATGATAGCAAACATCTACAAGATACCAGAGATAAGATAGGCCTTGCAACTTGTAGCATTTACTGATATTGCTAGTTTCTGGTACCAACACATAGTGGCATGGAAGACCAACAGACAAACTATAGTTTATAAAATGGAAGAATAGGCTTATGTGTTGCTCAACAGTATGAAAATATATGAACTGCAAAGAAAGTAGCACTTTTCTTGGGGAAACTTCCTTGACAAAAATATCCCTTGATCACCCCAATGAAAAAAAAAGGTTGTGATATCTCAATCATGTTTGAGGAAGTGTTGCACGCAGCGTGACGTCAATGAGACTATCGGCTTCCACCTACGTTCACGATCATTAGTTCTTTGGCAGGAGGTTTCATTTCAAAAGTGTTTTTGTGCAACATCACAGGTGCGGTGTAGAAAAAGTATCTTGAGATACAACGAAACTTCCAAAAACAGAAGAAAATACAAGGTATAGTGACATATGTATTGAAAGTATTTTCCAGCTATCAGTTTGATTAAACATTCCAATAAAATTGTAAAATACATACCGTATATGACTAAGTGTTTTGCGTCAAAGAAATAGAAAACCTGCAAAGGATGCTGGATATGAAGCTCCCAAGTGTCCAAAAGGCTCTACTCTAGTTTGTCTGCACCCCCCCCCCCCCAAAGCCACCACATTCACCAGATTGTATTATTGCTCTCTACTTAGTTTAAAGCCCAGTGAGCTGTGTATTCAAACTTTTCATTTTCATTAACCAAGGAGATTAGTTGCTGTTTATGTCGGCACTGTAGCTGATTTCAATCAGCGTTTTCGCTGATATTAGGATGTGCGTAATTAGTTTTCTCGCTGCCTTCCCTGTGCCCTTCGGTGACATATCTAAGAGGGCTATATTTGGGTGTGGTAACACTGGCGTCGTAAGCGGGTTATTAATTAAGGTGAATTCTCGAGCCGGGATGGGTGACTCAACAGCCCCACCAAACATGGAACATCATCGCATCCCAGTTACAAGCAGTTGATACTCCTGGGAACATCCGTCCCACCATAGCGGGGACTACCTACCACCTACATACATACATACTTTTCTATTCACCTCCCAATAGTGATGAGCAAAGTGATTCTCCATTCATGTCACAGGGCGCTCTGCTCCATTCCCCTGGCCCAAACGTGGTGCCCAAATCTCTTTCCCACTGTAGAATATAATAATGTTTCGTTTTTGATTTTAGAGGAACGCATTGTAACATTCCGAGACGATTTGTTTCAGGGAGGATTTAGAGATGCAAGAATGTATCAGCGGGTGATGACTCCATTACGGTTTACCCACAAAGTCAACTTTTGTCGGTAACTCCTACAAAAGGACTTTCAGGTCTAATAGTCACCATGCTTTATAAAATCATATTTTCACTGATTATTTTAAGATATTCCCAATGATCACATTATTTTATATAACTTATATATGCAAGCGGATTGCATCGACACACAACAACAATTATGATTTGGGTAAATTAAATACCACAGAGTTAATTATATCTGATTAATTTATAAATCATGTAATTAAAATATAATTTCCCTATAAGCGACTGAAGAAAATAACCACAATTCATTGAACGTTTTTGTAGAATGCAGAGGATTTTTGTGTTACACCCGTTTCTTTCTTTTTTTGGCGGTATTTTCCATTTGGCCATTGCTAATGCCGGGGCCGTGTAATACAGGCATTCAAATTGTGACAACATTTTTTATCAAAATGTCTGCTAATTGTGCTAATCTGATGAAAGATACAAACCGATAGACTTAAAACAAACCCCTCTCTGAAACATACCCAGCTTTGCTTTAATTCAATGCAATTTTCCCATTAATAACATTATCTATTTAAAACATCCATTAACCCGTCTGCAGTGCTCATTTAAAGGCAAAATCTAATATGTTCGGCAGGAAACCTTCCATAAAATTAAGTCTGTTGGCTTTAATGGATGTCTTGAATAGACGCCGCTAATAGGAGAGTGAAAATACACAAAAATACACAAATTAAAAGCAGCTTATTATATATGACGTAAGCTGAGAAGAGAAACAAACACCACCATATAGTGTTGTGATGAACCCCTGAGGCTACAGAGACTATGCCTGGGTGGATTTTGTTCAGAGATGGCTGGAGACTATGACAAGGTGTTGGGGAGGGAGTCAGGACCAGGGTCGGACTGGCCATCGGGCACACTAGGCAACTCGGCCGCCTCGTGGTCACCACCAGGTCCAGCCCTGGTCAAAGCAATGTTTTTTCTGTAAATTTGTTTTTCTTTGCCTTCTAGAATCATACCGTTTAATGGCAGATTAGCATTGCTTGTCCTCTAAGTGTCAGGGATACAGGGAGAGGCGGTGCTTTTCTCATCCCTTAAGCCTACCAGACACCATGGTACTATTACACGTATCAGACTACAACTTTTAAACTTTTCAAAAATATTCTGCTGGGTTTTTGTTTTGTATAACAGTTCTAGTTTTGGGTAATATTCTTTTTTTTCCAGACAGCAGAGGAAGGTATTTTTTTTTTATTATTAAGTGGGTAAAATACCTTTTTAGTTTTGTCTTCTTTTAAGTAAAAAATACATTATAAAGTACTTACAATAGCACTTTAACATGCATTCATTGTTGGTGGGGCACTTAACTATCCATTCAGCTTGTTCAGTTGATAGATAATTTATCAAGTCCTTACCCTACTGCATTGTGGTAAACGAAAAGAAATGGATGGGGCGTCACATCCTCCGAGTGCTACTTTTGAGAAGTATTTTTAGAAATGCCATACAAAGAAGTGCTAGAAAGAAATTTTGGGCGTTGCACCCCCCCCACACACTAAAGTTGTCTAATGGCCAAAGAGGGTCTCTTAACCAATATTTCTATTACTAGTATTACTTTAAAATATGTTTTCAAAAGTCACATGCTTTCAGCTGTAGCATTATAAAAATGTTTTCAGGCAGCTGTATATTAACCATTTTTATGTGTTCTAGCTCTGTTATCTTAGCATGTGGTAGACAATTGAACGCCTCATCATAAGATGCCATTTGGTATAAGCTAATTGTAGCTCCTTATGTAGACCCCCAGGAGTATTTCTTGCTACTAAAAGGTACCCCTGATGATGCAATACCTTTATCTATGAATTTATTTTTGCCCCATTAGTTTAAATAACGTTGAGAAAAACATCAAATTTGATGGCAGATAAATAGAAATAAAATGTGATGTAATTAGTAATCGAGGCAGCCAATCCCAGCGAGTAACAGGCCCTGCCGAATGAATAGTTAAATCACCCCACATAACTATTAAAAATCCCCTATAAAATGTCAGTTTTATGAATACACCCATTTACTGTGAGTATTTTCACACCTTAACGTATAGTCCTTATCACTAAAGGTCCACCCAGACGCATGCTCTCCCAGATGACATCTTCTGGGGGACATTTCCACTCAAATGTGGGATGCATTCATTTAATCTGAAATAACTTCAACCTGTCCTACCTCAAAAAAAATACACCCCAGTGTGTGTTTCTTCCAAAAAAACATCAAACGGATCAAATAATTGCTTTGGAAGGCGTGCAGCAAACGCGGTTTCCCACCAGCTCATGGTACCCCAATCCGTTTTTCAGACTCTGAGCTCCTTAAAGCTTGGTTTTTTTGTTTCTCCGTGTTGCATACCTAATGTATTCACCACAATTGGTTTTACATTTCGAAGAACATGCAGATTTCGGGTCCTCCTTATGGAAAAAGAGCATTGAATCTGACGCCAGTCACTTCCATTCCCTATCCCTGCTTGGAACCCACCAATACCGATTTCTTTTAGCCACTGCAATCGGAATACAGATTAAAATGTTCCCAGCAAATTGCAAACACAGGAGCTGTTTTGATGCTTCATTTAAACTACAGGGCAAAGATGCAATATTTAATATATTTCTTCTGTATGCATAAAAAAAAACTAGATTCCCAAAGGTAGCATTGTATGAGTTGAATGGAAATCGCTAGATGCATTATATTTGATGAATAGTAATTTGTAATAACAGACATGCATGACAAGTAAATTATGCTATTCGTGTATTTGTCTTGATGAATTGTAAATTATTTTAATAGCATTTATCGTTAGGCAGGCTGTTTACTTTATATGCAGATTGAGAAGCCGGACGGGCTTATTAATGGTTAGATTAGTAAAAAAAAAAATCACAAATAGGTTACTAATTAGATGTAAGAGACAAGTCCTTTGATCCATACATTTTTATATTGACTAAACAATGAGAATTATTATATTTCCTTGACTTTTCTCACATCTATAACCGATTCATTTTTTTATGCAGTTTTTAGTGGTATTAGTGATTGGCTGTTTAATATTATAGATGGCTGCATGGAGTTAGTTTGATCATTCGAGGCAATGATGATTGATCCCATACTTTAAGAGATGATAGTAGGCTAAAAACTCCAGTGCAATGTGGTATATCTACATTACAAACCCTATGCTTTCCAAACAGTTAGGAACATGTATCTATCCACGGGATATTCTTGATCCAACCACCTGTGTTCAAGCAGGATGTTTCAGCAGTCACCAATGCGTTAGATTGATGACAGTACATATAAAATCCATTTAAAAGAAGCAGGCTGCCATGGTGGGATGAAAAAATGTAGACGTTGCACCAGAATTGGTGAATTCTCCCTGATGGTGGACCTGGTTCTGTCTTGTTTTCTATACTTGCTTTAAATAGAATTGTAGGAGAACCGTATTTCATTTTTGCTTTGCTTCTGAGACATAAACGTGCCTAATTAGCAGCAATTCAAGCATAATTTAGATTCACTAAAACCTTAAACACAAAGTAAAGTCCTCACCATCGGTGCAAATTCCACTCAATGTGAAAATGTAATTCCAAAGTTTCAGTATCTTTCAAATGGCAAAATGTTACATTTTAATAAAATATGAATGTTAATTTGTTAATTAACTATCAGGTCTTAAGAACCGCATTTTGAGAGAGTGAAATGTATTTAAATGCCGTTCCTAAAGGACACAGCATTCACTTTGTCATAAAGATGCAGAAATTGGTCCCAGGCTTACCCATCAGAATTCATTACTGCGCAAATAGGTTTGGCAATTTGTGCGAATGCAGATTTTGATCATATTGATCTATTTAAGTCTCCAATCCCCCACTGGATCCATTACTAATGGTGTGCTTATTCTAAGTATTTATTTCAGGATTTATTTCACTTTACCGGGATATGATGCCGCTTTGTATATTTAACAATAAAAAAAGCAGTGAAAGAGGACATGCGATAGAGAAACATCTAAATACTTTTTAGTATTTAATAAGGTACAAGAGGCAAGCTTATTTCAAAGAAGGAGAAACGTTCAAACAAGAGATGGTCAGAGGCTTAGATGTAATATATGGAAGTTTAACGCAATCCAGACCCCGACAAGCAAGCCTTTACCTCTCTCTCACCAGGAAACGCAACGGAGTCTAACCGCACCAGCTAAGAACAAAATGCAGGAAGTAGTAAGGTGTCTGTGAAGTCATAGAATTAAAAATCCAACCATTATAATTGCTTCATTTATTGTATATCAGCATTTTATCAAGTGGCCATACAGGCGGCTTACTCCAAAGACAGGAGTGTGACTACGTGCCAAGTGTAGCCCGAAAAACTACCCCTATCTTTATGGGGTGAGCCTTCCTGCTGTATTGCCATCAGACGGTGGATATATAGTAAATGAAGCAATTATAATTGTTGGGAGTTTGACTTTTTAATGGTATGCCTCCTTCCTGGGTTTGGTTTTTTGCTGGTATATAAATGGGACAGACTCCCATCAGATATGGAGGTAGCCAGAAGCTAATACAGTGCATGGGATAGGCATATGGCTATCCCGAATCTAAGGGTTGATACAGGTCTGAGTCTTTACATCAGGCTGGATGGGCCAAATTGTTCTTGTCCAATTCTACATTTGTACATTTAAATGTATGTAAACATAGTCATGTGAATGGCACATATGCAAATTAGTCTGGGTTTTCAGGACAATTAATGACTTCAAGTCTGATCTTTATAGAAGGAGTCTTAAGATCGTCCAGAAAATAGGTTGGTTAAGACAATGATTGGTAGGATGTAACGTGTTTTTAATGATTATGCTTTTGTTCTCAATGTTACCAAAAAATAGATTTTCTAAGAAGTTGCTTTGTATTTCTTACAGGGAATATGGCACTAATGTGTCTAATGTTTAAGTTAGCGCTGTTGAATGAACAGAGACACTTTATTGATCACTTATTAGGTACATGTTGCCTCTAACTGGCGAATGGTCGTCAACTCCTTCCACTAGTACCCTCAATTTTCCACACAGATTTGTCTTGGATTTATTTTTGAGATAGTAGGCTGCCGTCAATCTGACGACCTTCTACTGCTCAAGGTCATGTACTGACAAGTGTTTTTTTTATTGTTACACAATGGTGATAAAGCAGCTGGGCTGAATCTAACATGAAAAAGGTTCTCAAAAAAAAAAAAAAACAGAAAAAGACAAAGCTCAATTAATCACGTTAATTAAATCTAGCAGCCACCTCTTGTGTTCTTCATGTCACATTTTATTTACAGGACACTCTGTCCTCGTTTCACAGTGTCACTTTGACTCAGCCTGTTTTGAGAGATCATATAGTCCAGAGTCAGACGTTCTTTGATCTGGATGATTAGAGCAATACATGCTTACTGGAAAGCTTTGCTGGTGACAGAGAGGGAGAAGACCGATGCAGAACGTATAAACGGAATGGTGCACGAGCTGCATAATAATAATAATACCACCGGTGATAAAGGTCCTCAGCATGTCCAGCATCATTAAGAGATGCATGAAGAATACGGCTCAAGAAGCCACTTCATCTAGAGCAGGTTTTCAAAAGAATATGGGAGCAAGTTACCATGTAAGAGTTCTAGAGCAAGAACTCAAGTGTTGGAGTCCTTGGAGAGATGGAATCAATGCATACATGTCTTCTAAAGATTGGAAGCTGAACCAGAGCTAGGGATGACTCCCGTATTTAAGACCTAGATACGATCTTCTGCCTAAGCTCATTTCGTTAATAATCCTATTATGTTCTTATGGCAAAGATACGGATCAGTGTTTCAGATTCTCTACAGTGTGTGAGGTATCTGAATCAAAACAAGATAAAAACAGAGCATACAATGTGGTGGTATGAGAACATAGAAGGATGATCGTTGGGGTTTTAGTGTTATAAATATATATCCAATAATGGGTGGACATATTTTTCCAGGATTCCAGTGCCATGATATAAGGCACAAATGAATATAATGTGTGTTTTTTGGTATAATTAATTTTCAAGCTTCGAGGCATCAGCTTTTCCTTGGTGTACACATAAAAAAAAGATGAAATTGTTTAAAATGTCTGTCTATTCCTCATAGCCAACTTCCTCATCACAATTTCTAATAAGCCGAATTTCGCCTTTTTTTGTCTTATTGAAAATTACATACTTGAATAAACATTTCCCATTTACCTTACTTTCTTTCCGCAATCACTTTTTCATTTTCTAATTTAGCAAATCTGATTGCTGTTTTGCTGAATTCTCGGGACTCCTTGTAGTTTTTAAATGATTCGGCTGACCCTTCTGACTTACATATTCTAAATGCCCTCGCCTTCCTTTCCGCATTTTTACTTAACTTTCTATTAAGCCACAGTGGTTTTCATTTGTCTCATTTTAGTTTCCCAAGGGTATATGCTGATAAGTGTATTTTTAACAATAATTTAAAGGACAGTTCATTTATCTTATCCGTTTTTGCCTAAGCTGACTTTATCCCAATTTCTGAGCTATAGAGATGCCTGTAACCAGGATCAGACTGGGGATTAAAATTGGCCCTGGCTCTTTAAGGCCAGTGGCCAATACCTGATGCTACACTCTTGGCGGCCAGATACTAAAGGACGGGATCTGTTCCATGAGCGGCAATAAAGGTGCAAGGGATTTGCTCGGTGTGCCCAATGGCAAATCTGGCCTGCCATTTACATGTTAAGTTTATCCTTCCTACATTTAATGTCTGAGTAATTCCATGCATATTTATCTCTTAAAACTATTTTAATTATATAATGTAAATGAGGACTATTTCTGTATTTTATGTGTTAACCGAATAATACGATAATAATGGCTACCCTTTTCCGTAGGCTTCTTAGTCTAATGTGCCAAGCAACGTGTGGGTAATAAGACCCTTATCCACCCAAGTTTGACCCATTTGTCCAACCAATATTAATGTATTTGCCCCTGAGGGATGGGGGACATCTAGAACAAAATAACTTTGTGGCCTTAGCCGCTAACTAAATTTATCATATATCAGTGGCACATGTCAATTACACACAAGTAGACTAGAGGGGCCGAATGGTTCTTATGTTTCTGTGTTAAGTAGATGATACTGCATAATAGAATGCAGGATAGGCACACACAAGAAGGGGTTAAATGCAACAATTGTGCTAAAGAAACCAAACACAGGTAGAAGATACACATTTTCGCAAGTACGCCAATCATCTCCACCTGCTTTTAAAGGCTATATCCCTCATCACCGACATTATCATTTTCAATAAATATGCAAGATTGTGAAATTATGGATTTAATTAAAATTACAATCATTGTTATGTTTTGGCGGATTGCATTTTCTTTGTATTATAAGATTGTACTGACATAGAACGGGTTAAATTGTTGCCTGTGGACTAGGTTTGTGCCCCTCTGCGCATGTGCAGGCTGTTTGTTTCAGCTTTCTGTAGTGTGTTGAATTTCTTTAGATATTCCTTGAGGGCTCCAGAAGTATTTTTATGGTCTGCAGTGGAGCATCAAACGCTATCCATTCTGGAGGCGCTAGTACTCTGCGCACCCAATTTAGCCGCTTACGAGAACCTTTTTGTTTGTTTGGGGTTTCTTTTTTTTTTTTTTTTAAAAGCTGTGGTCTAAAATCTGCGGCTGAGTTTTTTTTTTTAGCCATGGACTTGAATGGCAAGCCATGCATTTTTCAACCACTGTTGAGACTGTTTAGACGGGTCATTAAATCAAACGCCATATTTCCAGGTCACCAGCAATCACCGTTCTCCGAACGAGTTGGACGCGGTCCACGGATGGCTTTTTGTCTGAAAAACAGCACTCCAAAAGACATCATCTTAAATGGCCAGTCATTACCTCCCATAACACTTAACAGGTGCAGATGTTTGCAAACCAGACGTGAGGCTTTCATGGTAATTGCTAATGCTTACCGGCGTATTCTGTAAACCCTCACGATTCTATACCAATTAACTGAATCCTGCTGTAGCAAATTCATACCTCGGCTTTAAGAACTGCTACTTAAAAGCTTTCATTTTCTCTTTATGTTCGCAATCTTGAGATGCACAGTAAATGTATGTTGGGAAGAGATGATGGAATCTGGCACACATCCTGTCTCTCTCACTTGACATTTTTGTTCCATAGATTAAATGGTCAGCGAGCGGTCTAGCCCAACAAATTGCAAATGATTGCATCCTACCAATAATGGTCTTGACTGTGGCCCTGTGGACGGGGGCGTTAAGGCTTTTTGGGCACAGCAATAAATGGATCTGTATTGCCTACTGGTAAATTAATGTTTGGTGAACTCAGAGAAAGGCTGGGGTTTGTAGGTGGGTTGTGTTGAATAGAAAGAAATTCAACCTCCCTATTTAACTATGCATTATGAGGTCACCACTGGTAGTTTTTGGAAATTGAGGTCACTGCTTTAAAGTATGCATTATGCAGGGCCAATAGAAAACATATTAGATCTTGCTAAAAGAACTCCACTCCTTGGGCTGGGGTCTGAGAAGTCTAAAATGCGTTGGCGTTGGCCATTATACGTCACAGTGAAGTCTGTGAGTTCAAATGTTTTAACTCACCTGCAGACTCATGGTTTAGTGAATTAGCTTTGTGTAGTGCGGTAAAACTGTTAAAATTTATTTCAAGCATTCAGTCTTTTAAGTATTGCGGCATTCGTCAAAGAGTGGTAAGCTCTAGACTTTGAACGAGCCCTCCAGGCCCTGTTTTAGGTTATGATTTAAAAGGTGAACAGAAAATAAGAAAAGTGCTATTTTTTTCTTGCTGGATAAAAATCACACGAATAATTCAGCGACAATGTATGCGATGGGCAAATAATTGACTGGGTAAGGGTGCGGGGGGGTTGCATGCAGAATCTCGTAACAACGTCTACACTTTGGTGATTTACAGTGGCCGACCTCAGACAACGCCTGATTTTCTACCAGATGACCAGGCGTTTTCTATACAAAAGGGACAAAAGGTAATCATTCACACACTTTAGCAAGAAGCCACATTCCTAGTGGCAAATGTAGGACAAGTAGAGATATCCATAATATTTCTTCTCAGCTGAATTAATATGCTTACCAGCAAGTATAAGAAAAAGGATACATAGGTAATCGTATAAAGCAACTTAGCTTGATATTTCCATTGAAGTATGGGGTTAAAAAAACTCCAAAAAGATGTAAAAGAGCAAACATATAAAGGACACAATATGTAGCAATACAATGTGCACTCACATATGTGACCACAGTATACTGCTCTGCCTAAAAGCTTGAGACCTCTGTGGTTCTTCCAGGAATGATATCCACTTCTGCATACGTCTCAGGCAAGGCAAGGCAAAGAAGATCAGCGGTGTCAGTAAACCAGTCGGATTTATTAGACCAAAGTATAAAAAGTATCTCCAGTTTGCTGTCTATTTCGCACAACGCGTTTCACCCTTAAGAAATAACTTTGAGTTCCATAGTCTTTAATAGCTCCGCGATGGTCTTCTAGTCCTTTTGGGGGTTATTCCATAAAGGGGAAGGGTTGCAATTTCGTCAGGAATGGCCTTTTGTAAATTCAGGTTAAACATTCAACTCTCTTGAAAACTCTTCTCCATTAGTGAATTAGCAATTGAGGAGCAGAAGAAACCAAGCGTAGGATCAACCTCTAGCAGAACCCTATGGTGCTTTTCCTGCTTCTTTATGCATAGTTATGTGTTAACCACCCCAAATTTACCTTTTTTGAAATGCAAAACACAACTCAGACAATTTCTCTTAAAAACACATTTAGATAAATTTTTCAGTTTAAGGAAGTTTGTTGATCCTTACATGGGACTGATTAGAGAAGGTCGAGGGTTAGATATGGTCTAAGGCTTCCTGACAGTCAGGGAAGGTGAACCTGATAAACTGATATTCCCATGTGCTGCAAACTTTAGCTTTTTATGCACATCCTCTGTTTTTTCTGTCCCTTGCAGCACTTCAAGTGCCAGTCACCTTCTGATAACCTTCAGCAAGGAAGACCATATTAAAAAACAAGCACTGGTCATACAATTGCAAACATATATAGTATTTCCAGGATGCAATATCTTCATAAGAAACCATTGGTATTAACAATGTACCATTTGCACTCCCCATCTGCAATGTCCAGCGTAGACACAAAATATGCAAGTTGTATTTATCTTTTAAACCCCATAGCCGTCTCTCTTTTAATAAATTATCGTCAAGAGTCAGCAGTTTACCCACATCTCTTTACTACATAGAAAAATAGATCTGAATCGGATTACTCGAGGTGTAGGTTGGAAAATAAAAGGAAATAAAAACAAAATATTTTTCTCAATCGTAGTGTTTAATTAAAAAAAATAGTTTACATGAATTAACATTTACCGGTAAAACTTTTTCCTATAGGGTCATCTTATATTCAGGCTTTCTTTTTTTTTCCCTAAATTAATAATCAGATTTTGGGGAGGTCGTCTTATAATCGAGCAAATACGGTATATTTTTTTCTTTTGTGACATCATTTCATTTTTTTTTTTTCCTGTGGCCCAACGATGTCGATATCCTCCCTGTATAAGCACACACAGGCTGTAAGTTGTTGTGTGGTACAGTCTGTTCTCACTTCGTTCTCCATTTTACTCGGCGAGATGTTACTTTCTAATCTTCACCCCCTTTAATTATTTCCATTACTCTCTGCTAATGCACATTATATTTCTTTGGCTGTCATTCCTGCGAACCGGATTCAGCCCACAACCCCTGTAATAGCGCAGCCTTTTACAAAATCGCAACTTAATATGGCTTTATATTGTTCTTCACAATAGAAAAGAAGGAGACAAACAGGCCTTAGCTTCTATAACCATTAGCTGCGTTCTCTGCTAGTTCTTTGAAGCTGTCAGCTTGCTTGGAAGAAAGCCTTTTTTTCTTCCTCTTCTTTTTTTTCTGGGTTTGTTCTCTGCTATAGTTTAAACAGACACTTTGTGACAATCGTTGCATATTATTTTATGCCTTAATATCTTGTTTTACAAGGTGTGAAGAGTAAATTAAAGCATGAATACCACGATCACACTCATTCTAATTATGGATTGGGTGCGTCTGGATAAGTCTTAATTTGAAGGTTCATCTTTTTATGCCAGGTTAGTACATTAAGGGAGAATAAGGGCAAGCAATGTCCACCTTCAGCAGTCACGAAAAGGGTAATATTTAATGCTTGAGGACCAAAATTACTTGGGGGGGGGGGATCCATTCATTGAAGCATAAAAAGCCAAATTCAAATGACCACATTATGGACACCGCCTGATGAGTTTTATCCAAGAGGACTAATCATAAGCTGACAATTAGACCAAGCAGGGTGTTTTATGTAGTATGGCTTTAATCAAGAGATTATAGTCATGTGAATGGAGTTAAGTGTAGCTAGACAAATTAACCCTTAAAAGCTAACACAACAAATGGATATATAGAGTTTTTAAAGAAGGAAAGCATGCTAGGTTAAAATAACATATATATATATATATATATAAATATATATATATATACAAACGTTTCATATAGTATCACATATTTCATTTATCTGTGTATACCGAGAGCTGCAATAATTATAATAAATATATTATAGGTGATGCCCAGTTGGTTAAGTCATCACGATTAAATCTGCTACGTTTCCTAATTCACACAACCTGCATGTGCCAGTATGGTTTTGCTGAATGGGTTAAAATGGAGGCGTCCCACATGTGTGACCTATGGGCTGATTTGAATCTTCTGAGATATCTGTGAAGCTTTCCTTAGATACTGGATGTGTTTAAACATATTGCCCCAGTCGAAATGGTAATGTCCTATTATATAAAAATAAGCAAGCCAGAGGATGTACATAGTCATCATATAGCGCTAGTTTTCATGTATCATGTATGTATGTTTTCCAGTTTTCCAGCCTAGCCCCTTTTGGAAATATTAGATGTTCCAGTAAAATTGTAAAAATGGAAATGTTTCACAATCACAGTGCGTTCCCTGATATCTGACCCAGATGCAGCATAAATTATTGAGAGATATTGTTCCCTTCATTCATTAGTTATAACCAGGAGTGTGTTAGAACCCTCTCCGGGATATCAGGACATCATGTACCTGGGCAGGGGGCTTCAGGTCATGGGGGGGGGGTTACATTTTCAGCCTCGTATGTTTTTTATTTGTAAAAAAGGAATATTTGCTTTCCACTTAACACCTTTCAATATCAAAAAGAGAGCTGCGTGTTGGTCCCTTGTAGTATACACTTCTGTGGCTGCCACTATTAAAAGGACCAACATCCTTTTACATAACAAGGTGGTTTGTCTAAGCTAACTGTTTAGTTATTGTCTACTCAGCATTTCCCTGTTATTTTTCCTAATTTCTATGTAAGACACTGTTTAGCACTATTATACGTGCTCAGGCTACCTCTGCCTGGTTACGCAGTTGCCCAGCAGTGGGCTCTATCCAAAAAGCCATCATTATTTTCATTACAAGTTTCTGTATGAAACCTCGGGTCAAACGTCGAGAGTCTGAGGACAAACCTACCTACATGCTCAGAGTTTTTGCTGAGTAAGAGTGTATCAAGGTTTTCTACAACCCCTAAAGTGCAAACATGTGTCTAGAAATTAAAATATGTAAATACATGACACATATTCATCTAAAGAGCTTGCTCACTCACATAAATAGCTATCAATAGGCCACAGTCACACTCAATGAAACGTCTGGTAATGATCTGCCCCTAACCGCATGTCTTACTGCACTCCCTTATGCAGAATGGCCCCTCTATGGCCGTAAGAAACACCATGAGGCATGCATTTAATTAGCTGTATTCCGGTGCTAATTCTGTAGCTAAACATAAAGAAGTCCCTGTCCTAAAAGAACAGAATACACCTACCACTGCTTGACCCCATCCTCCACCCTGTATGGAGGTCTGAGAAGATTTTCTTAAACGGTTTATTCTGGTCTGTCTATAGCTTAACACTCAAGTTGAGTTATGACATCAGAACCCAGAATCCATAGTAAGTGCCTATTGGTGCAAATTGGCTCTCCTCTAGCTGTAACCCCTAAGAACCCTTACTTTTACCTCGATGACCACCAAGTGGTCAAGTGGTTTGAAGGACCAGTCTGTCATTTGATATCCATGGCCACTTTTCTACTTTTTAGTTAAGAAAGAAAACGGAACTGTCGTGATAAATCCTACCAAGCAGATCAGTTAATATTCCTTCCTTGTGCGGCATGTCAGTCAAACTATTGTTGCAGGCGAGTTACACAACTGTAGAAAGGAGGTGGGTGGAATAGTTCAGGAATGAGGTGTTTTGCGTTATATGCTAATTTTTCCGCCGTTGCCATGGAATAAGGAATACTGCAGGTTAATGTCAATTATATAACGTTTACCTCTAGCAAGCCTACACACTGAATAATCTCAAGCACAATTGTTCATGGAAAGATATAATTAACATCTGCGTTGTTTCTGACCCTCTATTAACCTCAGTGCATTCTGTTCTTCTGAAAAGTTTCTGGAAGTGGAGGGGTTAAAGGTGAAACAAAATTTAGAATGATGTAGAAAAAAAAATAGTAACCTATGTCTTTTTATTCTATCCTTCTACAGGAGGGTGGTTATTTTCTCCAGCTTTCCTCCCCAATGCTATTTTCCCCCACCTTCTCATTGTGATCACCTCAATTAAATTTGAACTTAAGTTATAGACCGTTCAATTATAGAATTATATAGTTATAAGAACCATCCGGTCCGTCTAGTCTGCCTACAGTCATATCCTCTTTAACTTGCCGAGCCAAGTTGCCCAATTACAACTTAATGCGTCTTAATACATGTCTTAAGGATTCTAGGTAAAGTGTTTTAGGTCTGGAATGTATGTGAACCCCATTGTATTTCTTAGCAGCAGTCGATTCCAATGTAGACATTTTTAGTCTAGGATCCATAATCGCCATTTGGAGATAATCGGAACAAAAAATCGCAAACCGTGCATTTTCAACCACTAAATGAGGTTTAATTTAAACTGGTTACTGAATCGAGCTCGGTATCCATTTTCCCTACTAGACATATGAGATTAGACATCTCCATGCGCCCAAGTACTGGTAGATATTAGTGGCTGTTGCTCGAAATATATGATTAAATAATCATAGAATGTCATAGCACCTACCGTTCTTACCAGTACTGTTTGATACGTCTATATATTTTCTCTAGTAATCTATGATAAGAGAGGCCCATATATTCTTTCAAGTAATAATTGTAACAGATCTGTCTAGTAAACTGGGATTAGACAAAATGAAACTCCTTTAAGGCAATATGTAATTACTAAATTTTCTCAGGTAGAGTAAGATAAGAGAACTTAAGTCTACTCCCTGGCAGCGTGTGATTAGATCATTTTAATCCTGCTATCAGATAAAGTGTAATAGATAACTCCGAATCATTTTCCATGTAATAATACTTTATTGGATAACTGGAATCACGCTGTCTGATAATTCTATATCTCCCGTAACATTTATGCATAATTAGATAATTCAACTCTTTGTATTTGTTAATGTGACATTAGATGAATTTTATGTTACTTGCCTGGTGACAGCATATTGGCTTAATGATAAGCTTTGCAGTAGCCGAAAATGTGGTCCCTTTTAGCGTTCAGACATTTGAAAGGGTTGTTGAGTCATGAAAAGGGTATTTTGATCCATAGACTGTGTTAGAGTGTAGGGCCGGGCTGGTGACCACAAGACGGCAAGTGGACACTTTATGAAGTTGGTGCAGCCAACAGCTAGAAATGAGTGGCTGCAATCTTATGCTCATGTAGTGTGCGGCCCGGCATATTCAGCCATACTCAACCTTCAACCCTACTCAATCATGCATAGAAACCCTTAAGGAAGCAAGTGCTAAAAAGACAAGTATTCTTTTTATAATGTATAAAGGGGCTGAAAGAACATCATACCTGCAATGCATACATTTTATGGAGCGATTTGCTCTTTTTATTGCCTTCATTAAATAGCAGGCCTTGTTTGAACTTTTTCAACTGCTCACCTTAGAGGTACTATTGACCCCCATACACTAAAAGTGCTTAGTGACCCTATGCACACAAACTCTACTCTCTCTATAGATTGAACAGTAATCTGCTAGCATATTGTAAAGATCAAAATTACTTTGTCCGTGGATCCTAAGTCCACTGTGTCGTTTCACTAAAAAGGGTGCATCTGATTCTAACATTTCTTGAGGGTTGGGATCAAACCGGAAGGAATGAAAAGTAAGAGTAGGAGAGTAAACTTGCTGTCATTTAGCATCATAATTTATGTTTCCACATGTCTCTTCCTCCTTTGCCCTACAGCATGTCTTTTATTCATCATCTTTCACTTCTCCCTGGACATCCGTGCTGTTTGCTGACTCCCACCCATCTATCACACTGCAAAAACCCAACTGATTCTACAGCAGGTATAATCAACAAGTCCTCTGCTAATAAAAATAAACATTGGAGATTGGGGGAGAAAAATGTCAGTTTCCATCAATCCGGAGAAAACCCTGAAATTTCAGCGGTTCCCAGCTTCATTAATAATTGTGCCGGTGTTTATTGATAGCACCGCTCATTATACCCAATGGGGGGTTGATTTATCCGCACGCTGTGAGTGACAGGGTGATGTCTGAGTATTGCTGCTGAGGACACTGCATTGTGAACCGCAGATAATCAAGGTAAATGGCGTCAGTGCACGTTGCTAAAAAAATATATTCCTCCACATATTATGGGTCGTTATACTATTCATCATTGCAAAGAAGCATGTGCAAGAACACTCATTTTCTTATTTAATTTGCTGGGAAAAAATACATTTTATTGCTTTTATAGCCTTCCCACTATGGCAGAGAAAATGTTATTTTAAAGTACTTATGGTTTTTAATTTTGTTCTTCCAAAAAAAAAAGAGCTGAAAACCAAAAAAAGCAGTTATAAAGTAACTATAGCCTCAGCAAACTGGTATTTATGCTTTGCCGATGGTTGCTATGTGCTAACGCTTCAAACTGGTCTAGTATATCATTATGTGTTGAAAGTGCTAGATGAAAGCACTGTGGCTCTCCGTAATAAAGTCTGTCTATTCTGAGTTAAAGGAGCAGTATTATCATACCTCCAGGTTGTTTCACATAGAAGGCAAGCACACGCCTGAGCCTTCCCTCTTTCGCTGTGAGGGCCATCGCTGTGCGGCCACCTGCCCTGCAGAAATAACCACTGTGCAGTCCATTGCAACAGCACAAGCCTTGAGGGAGTCGTGGGAGAACACAGGATCTCCAAAACCGGGCCCATGATCCCCACTGCAAACAATACTGGGGAAGCTACCAGAGGGAGTACCCGAAAATCGTGATTGTCCCTCAAAATCTGGAACCGGTTGGGAGGTGCTGATTTGCACTAGGGGCATATTAATGTGTACGTGCTTCCAGGATCTCAGGTTTCTACCTTCAAGACCCGGCAGTACTGGCTGCCCCATGGTAGTCATCAGCTATTAGCATACCTGGGAACTCTCTGGGTTTGGAATGGCGAACTCAGAGAGAAGCGCTGGTTCTCCAGGTCAACACCTAAATCCTCCGGGTCACAGGAGTGGGGTCCTGAAATGCCCCACTCCCAGCCCATTTCCCCTTTAAATGGGGGTGTTTTCCACAATGTCAGCAGGAATGCCCACTGATGACAGCGAGAATGTGCACTGACGTCAGTCGGCAGTCCTGGCTGTGTCCCGTAGGGGTTGGCTCCTGGTAGCTGGAGCCCACAAGTTCCCAGTTATGGATATTGGGAAACTAAAGAGGTGGTGCTAGTACATGGATCAGTGAAGGACATTTAATTTGCTTTACTGCTCTCTAAAGAAAAATGTGGGCATTACCACATGTTTAGGTAGCTCGTATACTGTCCTCAATGTCTGATACTGGTATATGCATTACCTACCCCCCCCCCCACTCCAATGATCTTCTATGATGCACCACAAAAAGGGCATTTTCATTTTGCACCATGCTGTGGTATTAACCTTTCAGCTTTCATGGACTAGAAGTGAATGTTTGTTTTTTAACTTTTAACAGATCTTGCCCAGTAAATACATTTTCCGTACATAGCGAAGGTTTAGGTAATTGTATAAGTATAAGAGACCAGCTCCCTAAAACTAGTTATCAGATATACCGGACATCGTCAGCCCAGAAGGGTACATGAATATTTAATGATGGCAGCTTTTTAACAAACGTATCCGACTATAGTCAGACTATAGCCTTTGCTGTGAGTTCCACGTGAATATCATTAAGCTTATTATATTCAGCAAAGCATATAAAAACCCAACCACCGCTGCCTTAAAATAACATGCAGGACGATACCCAGTTCCCTGTTTTCTAGCAAAAAATTCTAAAATGGATGGGATGCCAAGCATTTAGACCTGAACTAGAGTGCAATATATTAACCATCTGATTGGGACCATCTATACATTTTATGGGACTGTAGGCAAGCCTGTCTTTTTTTTTGGTGGATCCTCCACTTTGTTCTCTTCTCTCGTTCTCCAACCACCATCACCACCATCAAATCATCTTTTGTAGCAGAGTTCACTTCCTTTCCTTCCCCTCGGCCAGGCACTTGGTTAGGCACAATGACAGCTGCCCCTGTAAAATGCTTTTGCGCTGGACATCTACCCCTTAATTTCATAACTCAAACACAGACCTGTTTCTGATCCCTAGAAATGCACTTGTCCTCGGAGACTACTCTATATCATGCCACATGGTTCTCCAAAGAAGCCAGGAACTTTCATTGTTTAGCTTAATGCTGTGCATTGATGGATGCACATAGCTTCTAAATAAAACCCTTATATCGAAGAGTTAAACAGATTCCTCCCTGCTTTTGCTTTATATTACAGAGGAGTAACAGCAAGGTTAACTCCGAGGTCTGTAAAATAAAATGTGGTTTGTGATGATCTCTTTGGAGCCGTCCCACTGAATGGTTTGCTAGACTTCTCTTCTTGTTTTGTTTTTCATCTTAGTCAGTGTCTCTTGTTCTTTGAGTGTTTGCTATTTCAAACTCTGCATTGAAAGTCTTGTAGTGTGGCAGAAAGGAAGTGCCTGTGGATAGCTTTTATGTTAACGTGAAACCTTAGCTCCGTGTAGTCATCTCCCCATTGCATGAAACTCTAGGAACATCATTCAGTCGCACACCACCTGAGTCCCTCTTGTTACGGAGAAGGCAACGCAATGAATGAAGGCACTAGAGACCTTCGTACTGCAGCAACTTGAAGTGCAAAAGAAGACTAAAATTATTTTGGAGCACAGAAAAGGGACTTTTGACTCATGATACTGTTTTTGGAACACAGCTGTATGTGGTGCATCTAATTCCCAGCTGCAAACTGGCATCCTAAAATAAGAATATCTCTAAATTGTTCACTCCTACACAGATAACCCGAGATGTACCAGAACTCCAAGTTCGAATAAACATATTAAATCTTTAGCTTCAACTCGCTACTTATTCCCAAGTTTATATATTGCCACTACTACAGAATCATTTGTATGCTGTTGGGCCCTGGGTTTAATTTTATTTGTGACTGTTGGAGTACTTGAAATGTATCATAAATAGTGTCTAGAAACATAGAATGTGGCAGCAGATAAGACCCATTTGGCCCACTTAGTCTGCCCATTTTTTCTGATGCAAAGAGCTTAATCAATTCTTGGTCTTGTCTTAGATTCAGGATAGCTTTACGCATATTACATGCATGTTTCAACTCCTCTACTGTATTAGACTCTACAAGTAGGATATTCCACTTATCTACCACCCTCTCAGTTAAGTAATTAAACCTAAGCCTATAACCCTCTAGTTTTAGAGAAAAAACCACTAAATGTCCCACCCTGAAGTTTTTTCCCTTTTGTTGTGGTTTTCACTTGATTCACTATACTGTACAGTTTTATGAACGGCCAACCCAAGTGAGCTTCTGCTACTGGACAAGCTTTACTGGCTCTGTGAAATGTATCAGTAAATTGGTGAGAGTTCTTCAAAGTCTCCTCACCCACTGAGCTCGGCCCTTCTTGCTGGAAGAACCTGCCAGTGTTGGCCCTTCATAATGAAGAGTGAAGTTGGGAAGCCCAAGTCACCACTCTCCTGTCAACTGTCTCTTTAGTGAATAAACCCCAACCAACCTCAGACTCCATACAAGCCAAAGAAATGGATGTACGGTGGAGCTATCCATGGTGCTGAACCACTGCTTATCAAGGTGGCATCTCATAACGAACAAAGCTTAACATACATTGTGGATAAATGTGTTCTGCACAAACAAGCACAACCAAACAAAGCTGTGCTATTCTCCCTCCCTTTTGTAATATTAGACGGCAGTCTGGTTTTGAAGTGGGACAGTTAATCTCCTAAACTTTCTCATTTAGAACAATGGTTTGTTCCATAGCTTCATATGATAAAGCAACAAATAATAAAATGAGCAATGGCATAGATTAAAGTAACATTTAGGATCAGCATTTCTAGGCTTAAATAAGGGAAAAGTGGATAAATTGCACATAACCATTACTGCTACTTTAAGGACATTCATCTTGCTCTTTCCTGACTACGAGCCGACATTTTGGGAACTGACACACACAAAGTATCTGTCTCGGATTTTGTTTTCCACATCTACCTGTCAATCTTCCACAGGCTAATGAGTCGATGCTGCAAATTCACACCTCTGAATATATTTCTAGCTGCAACCATTACTGCAAAACTAGTAGAAGGGGCAGCAGGGAATAGAAAAAAGACTGCCTGGTGTCACTTTGTTTGAATTGGAGTGGCATATGGCCTTTTAGAGAAACATCAGCATGGAGCTTTCCCACCAACGCTTACACGTCATGTTCTCTGAGTTACACGGGCTAAAAGAAAGGGAGGCCAAACATGTAGCAAAGATAATGTCTGAATTTATCCTCTTAGAAAATACAGGAACTGCACAGAAAAAAAAAAACATGTGAATTCGGTATCCATCTTTATTGCTAATTGCTCTGTACTTTGTGCCTATTAGGGACGACCTGGCATGGGGTTTAGTTAAAGAATATTATTGTCTTTTTGTTAAACATTGAAGTATAGACTTCATCTCCTAAATGCGTGCTAAGTGAAGCTCAAAAACGGGTGACCTGGTACCAAGGTCGTAGATCACTAAATGTAGGTATGATAAAAAATATTTTATTTATATTATATTATGATTAATATGTATTAATACTTGAATGGAGGTAAGGAACTTAGACCCTTATATTCATAAGTAAGTAGACAGACAGACAGACAGATATCGGGGACAGAATATGACCATTATGGTAAGGATCTTTAATAAAGAATGCAGGAAGCATATCTCAAGGAGAAGAAAAAAGAAGTGAGAGGCCATGCTCTGATGCTGAAAACTAATAAGAATATGACCATTCAAAACGGCTTTAAATTAACATAACTTTCTCCAGAATGTAAAATGAGGTTAAAGGGGAATTAGACACAAAATGAGCTATGCACATTATCATTTTAAAATGGTGAGTGTGACCAGCCATCGCCCTTCTCAATTTTTACATTTAAAATACTCATGCCTTTATTTGACAACTGTGGTGGGGCGGCCATCTTGTTTTTTCCAGCGTTTAGCCCAAGTACCATATCGCAAGAGGAACTCTTTAAGAAAATGGGAAGCATCAGTTCATATGTTTTACTACAAGGCGGTGGTGTAACTAATAGCCAGGATCCCCAAATTCTATATATATTATGGGGGCCCTACCACTATTGCCCATCCTCCTCTGTTCCCTGCATATATCTCAACAAAGGTCATATTCAGGTCCAGCACTTATAAATATAGCGAGGAAACAGTCACACGGACAGCTCTGTCAGCACAGATCTTTTCCTGCTTCTTGCTGATCCATGCATTGCTAGGGACTCGGGGACTAGGCTATGCCTAGTTGCCAATTCTTCCATTTTTTGCCATTTAACGTATACGATATTAAATATGCTATATGTTGTTGGATAGTGTGTGCATGTATATAAGAGTGTGACTTGACATTGCACGAGTTCCTGTATGGCATTAGCATGATTGTATGGTGTTAGCATGTGTGTGTTGCAGTAAGGTGTTAATGTTTGTTAGCATATGATGTTAGCGTGTGTGTGTCTGTTACGATATGTGTGTAAGTGTATGATGTGAGCATGAGTGCATGTGTGTTAGTATTTGTTGTTAGTGTGTGGGGGTGTCAGCATATAATGTTGTTGTGTGTTTGTGTCAGCATATGGTGTGGGAGGTGAGTCTAAGGTTAGTAGGGCCTGAGAGGGACAGAGGAGGATTTTAAGGTAGAGTGATGGGTGGGGCATGGGGGTCCA
Source organism: Spea multiplicata (assembly GCA_009364415.1). Taxonomy (NCBI): domain Eukaryota; kingdom Metazoa; phylum Chordata; class Amphibia; order Anura; family Pelobatidae; genus Spea; species Spea multiplicata. The sequence goes on from VKOC01000003.1 coordinate 35,169,684, forward strand.
GGCGTTAAGAATGTACTGAGCCCCAAGATTTCTGACGGCGGCCCTGGCTGAGACCTCATTCTTCACTGCTTGTTGTTGCAGGCTGTTGTAGGACTAAGGAGGAGATCAGCGGTGCACTATTGGTGGGGAGAATGTTCAGTAGTCACACAGTGTTACTCAATACCGCTGTTTATTGCTGTATAAGCACAGTTACCCTCTGCTGGGTGTATTGTAACTACAAATCCCTTAATCCAGTACTGCCAGCAGCAGATCATAGGTGGTACAGAGCACCCCAAATCCTGTTGTGTTGCCACTGCATAAAAAGTGCAGAAGGTGACGAGTGGGCTACAGCAGTAGGTCTTATCATAAAGTTATTTCCACAGTCCCAAGTTTGAAGCAGTAGTGTCAAGTATTCTGAGGATAGACTATTTGTGTAACCAGAAATCATCACTGTGACATTTAAAGACGCTTTCAATCTTACTAACATATTCCACAAAGCCATTTTTATAACTTCTTTTCTTTTATAGTATAATTATCTTATTTTTTATTCCTTGCTAAAAAGATAAAGTACCAAAGAAATCTTTGCTGCACTTGAGCTTATTTAAAGAGTCAAGATTCAAAGATTAAAGAAAAAGAAAAAATCGGGCACACATCCAAGCAGTCAGTACAGGAATGATGTTTAAATGACATTCAAATACCAAGCCTTCAACGGAGAAAATACTCTATTGTAAGAAGTTGCCAATGCCGCATATACACAAAAATATGTAAGGTCACATAGACTTTTGGGACCTAAGAGGACTTTTTCTCAGTTGGTCCTCAAGACCTTCCTAAAAGGTTGTGCTGCTTTATACAATTTTATACATTGGCGCAATAAAGCATTTCAACTTTAACTAAAGACATCAATTAATCTTGGGCTAATCTGGCAATATCCATTTTCCTTATTACTATAAGTCGTCTATTTAAGGAAGGATTTCATCTGTGATGTCCCAGTAAGTATCCCTGGGGACTGGAGACTCTGGGTGAAGAGCTGCTTCTCCAGGTCACTACAGGGTAACTCCAGGTTGTGGGAGGGGCATTGGGACACGCCCACTTCCCCTTTAACAATAGCGTTTGTCCCGTGACGTTAGTGGGACCACCTACCAACGTCAGTGGGACCTCCTACCCGCGTCCTGCAAAGGGGCTACAGGTAGCCGGTGCCAGAAAGTTTCCTGGTCTGCCCGTGAGAAAGGCACAAATCGGATTATTCAGATATCATTAAATCAAAATCAAATGCAAAAAAAAATACTCCATAGTATATGAAAAAATCCAGAAACTCAGGCTAAAATTGAGAGTTCCTGAGTATATCTTCACCCTGCACTAGCCCGACTGCTGATTTCACACATTTTTATTTCTTTTGTCGGGATCTGCATGATTATTCCACCCCATGGTGTTATCTCACATGCTTCTTGTTAATTGTTTTGTTAATTAGGTCAGGAGGCCTTTTGTAAGGGTGGGATGGGAGAAGGGAGAGTACATCAGGACAGAAATTTGATCAGATCATGTTTACCCTGCTACAAGCCGCTTTCGGTCTCGAATTCCAGTAAACGTTAAGACGTAATACCTCCAAAACAATTCTGTTTATTCACAAACAATGGCTTATAGGTAATGAACTCTGGAAAGGCAAAGCAGCATCGCTTCCCATCAGCCCCGTGGCCGAGACCCTCTTTTATAGAGAACACCTGATATTGTGTTGTAACAAAGTACCGTATTACTGTGAACATGCGCTAATGGCACGGAAATGCTGAGACTACATTGATGAAATTGCAAATCCAACTTTATTATTATTACTTATTGCTATATATAGTGCCATCATTGCATCGCTGCAGTGCTGTCCATTATAGATGATGCACTCTAAAAACAATGCGTATTAAGTGTATTTATGGTCACCTAGAAGAGGATTTTATCACACTATACGGCCATATATTTCATAATCATGACTGCCCTATGGAGCTTGTGAGACATCATGATTACTGCCCTTCAATATGAATATAATAATGATAATTTATGTCAAGTTAAATAATATTGCAATAACGAGAACACACGGTTTAAAGCATATTTATATACCTAGAAAACATGGTTGACTCTTATTTTAAATAAGACAAGCAAAATGTGGCAAAACAGCATAATTTCTTCTTTCTCTTTTCCTCACCAAATTATTACAAAGGCTGCCTTTAAATAGTATACTTAACTGTATAATGTGATATTTGGAGCTCTGTACCATACCATGGAAGACCATTGATTTTACAGCTTCTTGGGGAGATCAGAAGACCCCCCAACTAGCCCATCCCTCCAATTGCTCGAAATTGACACTTTTTACTGGGACTGTTAAATGTAAGTTCCTTATACTAATGGTAAAAAGTCTGGGAAGATGCTGTTGCATTAACTATTCATCATCAGCCAACTTACTGCATGAGGAGGTCATGAACATGGAATGATGAGAACCTTATTAACGCTGTAAAACTTTGGTTATTGACTATCCTGCCAGAGAAGGTTAACTAAGGAAATGTTCTATATACCAAGCACATGAGCTGTTCTCATATCTGCAGCTCACTAAGACAAAAGTGTCCCATCGGATAAAACAACCAGGTTGCCAACGCTGAGATGCTCAGAATTAAGACTGCAATGGAAGCCCATATTTCATATTACAGATATAACAGCAGGGGTTATAATTAAATCTATACCTAGAATTATGCTAGAATTATGCTCAGGTGTCAGCTACGGTATATGCCAGGATGAAATAAATCACCTGCGAGAGGGAGAAAAAAGTCACAATCTAAAAGAGGACTCTTTACTGACCAGGGAGGTTAAAACCAACAGTAAAATGAATCAGCCTAAAATCACAATATTGTGTTAAAGGAAACGTTCGGTTCCAGATTATTCCCAATCTACAACATAATTATCCATTTCTGATTACTTTTAATAAAAATGTTGCTTTATCAGATGTTGCCTCTCTAGCCTCGGTCATGCCGTGTAGTGGAACAGTGGATTTAAAAGTCCTGTTATTTTATTCTTTCATTGTAATCCATAATTCTGCGTTTTTCATGATTAGGGAATTATTTTAGATATGGTAAGAGATGCTGAAATCCAGAACAGATAAAAATTGCCCATATTGCTAATGATGCCTATGTATGATATATGCTTATTTAAAATCAGCCACAACAGAATCCAGAATCCAGAATTTATCTGGATTCCACCTTGACTGCAACCATCTTTTTGGGAGGTTTTATGTGGCTGCGAGCCGCAAAACTAGAGGAACTGGACCTGCTTTAGTTCCCTGTGTCGTAAATTCATTGTTTCTCTACACACAAACTTTTAGCTGGCTCCACACGGGAAATAAATAGATCATAAATATGCCCCTCTTTCCTTTCTTCCAAAGACCCCCTGCTAGCGCGTCTCTTGCTGAATACGAAGGAAATAATTTTTCAGGCCATTTTGCTCTCGGTAGCTGATTAGCTCAGCTTGTCACATACACTCAACTCATTAGTCATGAATCCCAAAGAGTCAGGCTGCCTAGGTGCTCCTATTGATGCAGATGAATTGGCAAGCAGAGAAGATGCAGAGTTTACAATTTTTTTTTGGGAGCAAATGAAAAAGATGACAATGTGGAGAAGCCCAGAATACAAGGCTGACCACCTCCCTCTGCTCCTTCTGCAGAAACCGGCATCGACGCCAACAAATGAGTCACGGACGCTCCGAACTGGAGAGATCATTTTGGCAAGCGTGGGAAATTTACATAAGAAATAATAACAAAGCAGGCTAGATTTAGAGTGCATTTTAAGATAATATTTGAAAGCTACAACTTTTATATGGAAAAAAAGCTTTTTTTTTTTTTTTCACGGCAAGACTGAAAGCTCCAGATTGATTAATAATACATTTTAGATCATATGTGAAAAATATTTGCTCTGCCTTCACCGGCAAAAAAATCTTGAGACAGACTAAAAACAGGAGAGAAGACACAAAACCAAGCGTTTCAGTGCAGGACTGTTGATGTAAAGGCGGCCCTGGCACTTTTATGCCCGAGTAGCATGTGGCCGGGCATATCCAGCGGCTGGCCACACACTCGGCACCCGATCTGCTGGAGTCCAGGCCTGTTTCAGTGGGTCGAACACGAGATTCCCCTGTGATTATAACAACATATGCACTGCAGATATACAGACTTGTAGTTAATGCCGTCTGGAATTTATTTTAGAAAGAAATATAACATGAGCAATTTTTTTATGATTACTTATTACATGTAGGATTTGGGCTATGTATTTCATGGTAAAAGCCATCTTAACCCTTTCATGACTAAGGTTTTTTACACCCTAGTCACCTTTTTGCTTTTTTTTACCATATGTTTGATCAATCATCATTTTCCTATTTATGTTTAGTGTGCTAAAGTGTGTTAAAAAATATTCCACAGGGTAGCTGCAACTATTTATGTTCAGCAATATCTCTTAAGAACATCAATACCTATTGAAGAAAAATGCTGCTTCCTTATATAATGGACTATTTTAAAAAAAAAACCTTTGGTCTGTCAAGGATTGGATTTATATTTGTAGTGGGGTGGGTAAAAGGTGTTTGGGCACAACATTTTTAGTTCATGTTTTACTTTTTTATTATTTTTATTATATAATTTGACAACTGAAGATTGGGTTCTTCCTGGAGCCCCGAGATTCATGTTGTAACCAGAAGGTACTCCTTATAGTTTCATGGTGACATCACTGGGGTCTGTATATTTATTTATTAGCTCTACATTGCCAATCACATGATACCTCGGATAATGACTTCAGGTTGTTATGATCTCCTGTGTACTGGAGAAAAATAAGAAGAAAAAAACTGCCTCTTCCAAATGTCAATTGGAACTGATCTGAAGGCTTTTAGGACTACCATGACTTATTCTGTAAATCTCTGGTCTCCATTCTATCATTCAGTAACCTATGTATCATTATGATGTGGGATTCCTCTGCAAAGTAAGAGTTCTTCAAGTATCTGTCACCACCGAGGATGACATTGGGATATAAAGACACTATGACAGAAGCCCATTGAGTGGTTTTCTGGTAGCTCGTATTCCAGCAGATAATACCGGTATGTAAATAGATAGGCCTTGTATGTGTCTACAATAATATTTCACATGGAACAGATCTCCCTTTGGCTAAAAAAAAGCTCTGGTATGTTTTATAATCAGTAACTGGAAGAAGGATGTTCATTCAACACAGCAAACTAAATGGGACATTTCTCCCAGAATTACTATAGTTGCAAAATATCTTTATGAATCCTGTCACAGATTTCTAGGTGTGCAGCAGAGGACTTTTGTAGTTTATTAAGCAGGAAGTGTTTAAATCTCTCCATTGTATTAAGATTCTCATCATTTGTGTGTTCACACACATTAGCTACTTGAAAATACTGATAAATATTATTACTTTATATTAATCATTTTGTGTATTGGGGTGGGTGGACAAGCCATAGAGCCACGTAAATGGAATGTGATTCTAGCTTGGTCCTCTGAGCCAGGACCTACCCCACCTGACCTCCATGGGTCTGAAACCAACTGAAGCCCAAACTGACTTTCTTAGAATTACTGGTCCATGCATCCAACATTTCAAATGGCAAAACCACTTTTATTTGGAAAATAAGCTTGCTGACCATTTCTCTGTCCATGCACCAAAAGTTTTGTTAAAACGCCAAACCAAGGCCAAACCTCGGGACACTATTTTACTCTGCCTGCAACTCTTTCCCAAAATGTTCAATCCCTCATCTTCTGTCATAATTGCATTCTAATCCCCAAATAGTTCATTTTCTCTTACATGTATATATATATATATATACCTTTTCTGGGATAACTTTGTGAGTGGTAGGACTAGTTGTCCATGGAGGCCATAGACGGTGTACATGGAGCTGTGCTAGCTGAACTTAGTGACAGAGGATGTGAAGTAATTGGGGAATGGGCAGAATCAACCATCACTCTCCTTCGCAGAAGCACAGTTGAAGCTGTTGGCATTCTTAAGTAAATAGAAGGAATAGCTAGTATATCATGTGACCAGGCAGATACTGTATAACGCACTGATGATGGGTTCTTATTGATAATGTATATGGAACTTGGTGATTAGGTATCTGTAATTTTAAGTTTATTTAAGCAGGTTAATTTAGGCATATATACTGTAGTTTGACCACACACATATTCTGGTGTAAAATATGCTAATACTATAAACATCCAGTGCTCATAACAACAATGGATACCAATATAGGAAAGTGAGCAAGGACCTGGGTCAAATGCTTGAATGGGGAACCCCCCTACATGTGCATTGGAAACAATAATGCACTCTTTCACTAATTTTTGCTCTATTTTACGCCATGTTTAAAGGTTTTACTACAAAGTACGGGAAATCCATTAGCTGTTTCCTCTCAGCAGAACAAGAGTAAAGAAAGACTTTTCATCAGGGCAGGCGACAGCTTAAATATGGACATTTGAAAAGATTAATCTCCTTATGATCTCCTTTAATAGCCTAGATGCTGAGTTACTGATGATCTTGACTCCTGCAGGACCTTCCATGGGGGAATCCATCATTCCATCCCATCAGAGTTTACAGCGAGCCGATGCTCCACTGTACCATTGCTGTGTCCTTAGATCCAACACACTTCCCCATTCTGGTTGATAAGAATGGTGGTAATAAAAATGGGTATGAAATGAGCTGGATTCCACAGAGGGAAGTTATAGGCTATTTTATAAGTCTGCTTTCTGGACGATCAGCAAGTTTCCAATGAATGCGCCGGAAAGGTATTATTAAACCTCTGCCCCAATACCTCATACAGCTTTAATGCCTTTTTGACCTTTGGTGGGTCTATTTTTTTCATTGTGTCTATCTTGCGGTTTCCCTCTGGACCTTCTGTTACTAAATTGTTTCAAACACCTAATCAATCCAGGAAGATAAAGCCCATCTATTCCTTATAATTCAGTTGCCCTTAACGCTTCTACTTTAGTTGACTGACACATGGCCGGCCACAAAGAGTAGGCAGCTTGCCCACAAATAATTCATATTCTGAAGGCACTGCTATGATTCTTATTAATGTTACAATCAAAATTTTTCATGAACTATTAAAAGTGATGCTTCTCTCAAGCATACAAAAAACCCGCATTAAATGAAATAAAGCAGATTTAATACTAAACCCTAGTGAAAAGTGGCATCACAACAAACAGTGTATACGCCAACTTGCAACTTCTCTGTCTGGTGTATAACTATATACATTATAGCTAAATATGAATATTTGTGATAACACACAAAACCTGGGCATTTTACATACTGAATCAGGTATAGAAAAAGTGGGACACAAAAAAGCTTTGTACTAGGTTTCTGTGATACATAGAGTTTCTTTTTTTATACAATTTGTGTCATTTTATGCTTTCTATAATTGTGAAAGTACCTGTTACCTGTTAACCGGGAGAAGATTTTCAGTAACATTTTCTCAATTACATTTAGGTGCGCTTCCCATTTTCAACGTGAACAGGGTGTAGAGAAAATCATTAATGATCATTATCATGTAGCAAACATACTATACATATTTTAAATATTATTTTTCTTGGATTTAGACCACAAAACATTTCATTTTTATGACTTCAATATTTATTATGAAGGTCCAACCCTGGCAAGATTGATTCTGCAAGAACTATTGAGCCGGCCCTGCATAATCCATAACTGAGTCATATAAGTAATTTCCACTTCTTACTTCTTACTATGTATTTTATTAGGTCAACCAATATCTTATTGCAGGTGAAGTTCCATGGGTAAGTCCATTATAATGGATACTCTAGTCAAGGAATTGCAACCCTTTTAAAGAACAGACCTCTTAATTTGTACTTATTATGTGCTCAGCGGTCTGTAAGTACCTTTCTGAATCAGGTTCTGTGATTTATTCTCGAAATAAACCCATTCTGTAGAGTCAATGGTAATATTTGGAAACAAAAAACATTCCAGGAGGTGACCGAGTTTAAAATCAAGCAGCGGCTGGAGAGAGATCATTAGAGATGAGATGATTTATGGCTATTTATATAATTAAGTCATTTAGAACAAGGCCAAATCATTTTATTTAGTGAAACTGATCTGTATTCATAACCACTCTGGTTTAAAGACAAATTATTATGACTATGGAAAAACTGCAGTATGTTATTGACATGAAATATTCCATCATACACAAAAAATGCCCTAATCTACCTTTCCGGGATCATATTTTGACTCTTCACTGGAGAAAATTAGTTACCATAAATTATAGTAAAATGTGGCAACATGCGGACATCTAAAACCAATGTCTGGATTCGATTTTTAAGGAAAACTGTATACCCAAACATAATTATTTCCCCAAAAGCATTCTCGTGGTTCCTTCTTTAACCTCCGAAGGTATTTGGTCTCTAGATAATGAAAGTGGTGAGAGGCAGCTATATAATTTACAAATTATTTATATCATGTACACAAAAGGAACTTGTTTTGCTTTATTGAATGTTGGTAACTACAATGGTCCGCAGGGCTAAAGGCTCATATGGGCATGGTGTAGGACAACTGCAAACACCCCCAGAGGTTGAGGCCCAGGTTCTGTGGTCACGTGTTGGCAGACATCAAGTTCTATGAATGCACAGGATTCTATATCTGCAAGATCAAAAGGCAGATCAAGATGGAGTTGCAGGACTAGAGGAAGGACCAGCCGCAACATGAAAGTGAATAAGCAAGCAGACAACTGATATAAACTATTAGTTGCAAGGTCCTGCATAATTGGGGAGAAAAGAGGGTTTAATCCCAACTGTTGGCTATGAGATGTTTAGCTTACCACCACACCAAGATACTTTACTAACTAGACATCTGAGCTAAATCATGAAGGCAGATGACTAGGAGCTGATTAAAGCAACACTATAGGCATCATATGCACTTTAAAGCATATGGTAGTTGTGTGGTCAATGACGTTATGATGATAGTTGTGACTGGGGAAAAGGCTGAGGAAGTTGGCCAAACTGTCTGGGGGAAAAAAAAAAACATTATCCAGTGGGGCAATTTAGTTGGTCAAGAAAGAATAGATGTCATTAGCCAAAATGTGTTAATTTGTCTTGTAATGTGGCATTCAGTGTGTCTTTAGCAAATGGTTATCATCCCTTCTCAGTTACTTAACTTTGGCTGGTAATTTATGTCTTAGTCGATGCACTCATCTGTTGGAATTGAATGTTAAAAAATATGACAAACTCCCGAAGGATAAGCGTCCATGACTCGATGAGCTATTGCAAGCTACACAGTTATCACTGGTGGCTTTTTCCCTGCTTTATCAAGCCTAACTATAAATAGATGGGAAAGAAGGGGAATTATACATATAAGAGATTTGCTAGAAAAGGATGTTTTTCAGTCATTTAACAATCGATTGTGGGAAAATCCATCATGGCCATCATCCAGGAGGTTCATAATCTACTTGGCTACAGATGTAAACAGAAGGGAATTTTTATAATTCACAAAATTACCCCCATTAATGTCATGCCATATTGGACCCACGGTTGCATATGATGGGACAGCTCACCTGAAACTCATTTAACATTTTGGAATATATTTACCTTTTTTGGTCAATAATTAAATAAACCTAAGACTATACAACTTTGAGATGGACATGGAAAAGTTCCCTGTATATTGGTTTGTCAACCCACCTGCACTAATTTATGTATCATAACTGAAATGGTATAGCCCCAACTGTATGTATGGACACTTGATATTATTTGTCTGTTACTCCTTTTTCTCTTCTGTACCACCATTCACTTTCCAGTATCAAAAAAAATAATAATTAAAAAAAATAATTTATATATATATACTATAAAATATATATAAACCATATAATTGAGCCATTATTGCTTTTATATTATAACACTATGGACACCCTGTCACTCTGCAGCTACAGGGACAGGCTCAGTGGATTGCAAGCACCTTCTATATTTATCACTGTCAATTTGTGAGAAAAGGGGTCATATTTTTTGTAATGTAACCTTAATTGTATTTGTATCACCCTGTAGCAGACAGATTCACTGAATCATCCAACAGAGAGATGGACACATTCTGTCTCAGTATCACCACAACTGTGTAAGTTCTAAGCACAATGTCTTCTGCCTTGTCTGCGTCCAACAACACGTCAATGTTTGATTGGATGAGTTGAATCAATGTACTATGTGATCTATTTTACCTCTATCGCATGTGTAATACACTCTGTGGACCTTTCTTATAGCATTTGATGGGAATGAATCACTCATAAATAATTTCCTTTCATGAGATAAAGCATTCCATCAAATTTGTATGCAACTTGTAAGGAGAACAATGTAATGTAGATTTCATTAAAAAAATATATACATAAAAAAGGATTTTAATATAAATAAAAAATGTATAGAGCGCCTCGTGATGTCATCACTCCAGTGATGGAACATTACTGGCATCTGTAAGATATTAGAAACATCCCCCAAATCTATGCATATTGCCCACGGACAGTGCAAGAAAAAGAAAAATTAGAAAAATGTAAAAATATAGCTTGTTAACTCGATACGGACTACCAATTAGAGAGGGCTGGAGGAGGAGCCATCACTGGCGAGGGCTTCGCTAGTCTACCACAATGCTTTGATGACATCTGCATGCTGGTACTGGACGTGATTTTTGGACATGATCCAAGAGCAGCAGGTGGTTGAAAAATGCATCCTGGGGAAAAAATACAATGTCTAATGAGACTCCAGTGCCATCTTTGCCACTAAACAACTTGTCAGTTCCATATTTGTCCCCAAACAGTGCTGTCTTTGTCCCCAAATAGTTTGTATATGTCTCCTAACAGATTGTATGTGCCATATTTGGCCCCAAACAGCTTGTCGGTGCAATAGATTGTCTGTGCAACAACACAGTTTGTCAATACCACAAAACAACTTGCCGGTGTCATTTTTGCCCCCAAACAGCCTGTGTAATATTTGCCACCAAAAAAGACGAGTAGGAGAGGAAATCCTGGTGATGTGGGAGTTCATCTGGGGAGGGAGGTTATCTAGGAAGGGGGGCCCAGATAATTTGTTCTGTAAGGGGCCCCAAAATTTCTGTTGGGGGGCAGTGCTCACAAACTCTCACACATGCTCTCTCACAATCTCTCACTCCCATTCTCACTCTCAATGCCTTCCTACCTTACCACCTGACTGCTTCTGTGTCCCTGTTTCCTTTCCAGCAGCTCCACATCTTCTCTTGTCTCTTTTTGTTCTTCTGCCTTCTTTCTTTGTCCGCTTCTTCCCGTGTCATCTTTCTTCCAGGCACGCGGTTTCCCCCTGACTGGAGGAACAGGGGAGAAGCTGTCCCTGTGGCTCAATCCTTTAAAAAATTGTACCAGAAGGCCAGGTACACGGAGAAGCAGAAGAAAGAAGACAGAAGAACGAAGATACAGGGAAACCGGACAAAGAAACAAGACAGAAGAAAGAAGACATGGGGAGAAGGGGACAAAAAAAGATGAGAGAAGGGAAGAATATTGCAGAAATGCTTCCCTTTCTCCATGAATCTATCTGGAAAGAACATGACTTGGTGAGCCAAATTGTTGTGCCTATAAAAGTGCCACCTAGGTCCCATGTTTCACGAGGACCCATGTAGGAGCCACCTCTGCACATAACATAGAAAAGGCTAAGGTCTGATAATTGCTAAAAGATGTTTATGAAAGTAGAGGTATGTTTTGGGGTATAATACTGTAACTTGTTGGTGTGTTTCTTGAATATATTAATACTATGTTCCTATATCTTTATCCATTATGCTGTAATTGTTACCAGTATGTAAGAAATGTTAGATTTATAGGTTGCTATAATTATGCAAAATTGCTAATATGCAACGAGTGTTTATCCATTATCCCTAATATGCTGGATATAATAACTGGGTTGATTGCATAAGGTTCTGCTTTTATTTGCTTAATTATCCTATAGAAACTGTTCAATATCTACCTCCTTTAGCTTCCATGAGATGTTGTTTTGATGTGATTATCTATATTAGTTGTCTTGTGTTGATCATGTCTCTTTATTAGATTAACTCATTGTTTCTGCCAGTTCCTTAAGCTTCGGTAGATTTGTATTACAGTTATTTGCAATAACTGGTGTAAGGGAGTTATATGTATCTCTTACTGCAATAATATAAACTTCACCAGATACTGAATCACCCTGAGCATTAGCACAGCCTGTTGAGTAATGTCCCTCACCACCTTATAGTGAGCTGTCAAGCCCACCAAAGAGGACTGAGTCAGTTCCACCGTCTCCATCAAAAGATGCGGAGCGCCATCAATTACACACAAAAAAAAATGCAAACTGATTTCACATTTTTATTCATCATTGTCACCTTAGCCTTTTATTAAGTGTACGGGAAGCCCTCAAAGGTTTACCTTCAGAGCTTCGTCAGGCTCTCCCAAATTAACTAAACAAGTGGCAATTCCAGTTCAAACAACACGTGGTGTTCATTTCGTAGTGATATTGTACCTGTTCTACTTCTTTGCTTTTATTTTACATCAAAGAGACCAAGCCAACACATACACCTCTCCAAACGCCACAACCAACATTTGGAACCCACAGGCTGTAGAGGATTTCTGATGGGATTGACCTTTCATCCAGCTTTGGAAAACGTACTTCGTGAACTAATCTATCTGCAAATTATTCTGCTCCTAGAATAATTTTACATATATATAGTTGCATTTTCAAACCAGCTGTGTATTCGTTTTCAGGGTGCATTTTAAAGTAACAAAATAATACGATGAGACTTTAACATAAATTTCAATAGTAAAGAATAATAAGAATAATTCAACTAAAGGCAAGGAAAACAAAAGAACTAATGTATAGGATTACTCTGCTTGCATTATGTCTTAGCCTAAACACTGTATGCCAGTTATACGGTATTATAGCATATTGCAAGACGTGCTCATAGTATAGATAATATGTAAAAGAACAAGGGAGAAGAGGAGATGTTTCCAGATAATATATGTGTATATTAATACATATCTTGCCAGAAGGATTAATGTATGGGTCGCATCTCGAGCAAGTCTTTGTGTTAATTCAATAAGACTGACACGTGTTGAAACATTCCTGCAGAGGTGACGCCTTGGGGTCTGCCCCTGTATCTCTTTGGGTCCCCTCGTACAATCACTGCAGTATAGCTGTCCCTTTTAAAAGAATATTAACAAAAAACTTACTTGAAATTATAATTTTCCTTTCCTCTGAAATATTCATGGGGGCCCTGGGGCAGCATTGTTCTCCTCACGTTGCATACAAAATTGATGCAATGCTTTATCTCATGAAAGGAAATGGACTATGAGAGATTCATTGCCATCGCATGCTATAAGAAAGGTCCACGGAATGTATTACACATATGACAGAGGAAAAATAGAGCCCATGGTCCATTGATTCAACCCATCCAATCAGAAGTTGACATGTCGATAGAAGGAGACAAGGCAGGAGACATTGTGCTTAGAACTTACACAGTTGTGGTGACACTAAGACAGAATGTGTCCATCTCTCTGTTGGATGATTCAGTGAATCTGTCTGCTACAGGGTGATACAAATACAATTAAGGTTAAATTACAAAGAATATGACCCTTTTTCTTCCAAGTTGACAGTGATAAATATAGAAGGTGCTTGCAGTCCACTGAGCCTGTCCCTGTAGCTGCAAAGTGACAGGGTGTCCACAGTGTTATAATATAAAAGCAATGATGGCTCATTGGGTTTGTCATATTTTTTAACACTCAATTCCAACAGATGAGTGTCAGCATGGAGTGCATTGACTAAGACATAGATTACCAGCCAAAATTAAGGAACTGAGATGGGATGATAACCATTTGCTAAAGACACATTGAATGTCACATTACAAGACAAATTAACATAAATGTCATCGGATAACACTTGGTCTTCCTTGGCCAACTAAATTGTTCCACGGGATAATGTATGTTTTTTCAGCCATTATGGCCATCTTCCTCAACCACAACTATCATCATAATGTAATTGAAAAGGGCGCTGGTTTTAAGTTGACATCAATGCTATCAAATTCAGTTGAACATTAACGTTATAGTTCTCATTAAGGTCCTCATGCAAAGGCTACCTACCTACCTCTGCCTGCTCATCTGGTGTCCTTGTTGCTGTGACATGCTACTACTGGACTGTTCTGCAAATATCCATATTTTATTTATAATAGAACATTATGGTGCATAGTTTGTTGTAAGTTTAACATTTTACATATTATGAGTAGTTATTGATGTAAAAATTCCACAGTTTTCCTGAATATTTACAACGAATGCTTGCCATATTTAAGGCATTTTGGGCCAGACCATATTTATTGTCACTGGGCTACTAATATGGGTGTGCCTTCAGAGCATAGCTGTTCTCCCCTCCATATCCATCAAAGACAACCCAAACCTTACATAGGTGTCTTGTTGCTCTTAACCTGAGCATTTATTTGCAAAGACCTTCAATCATTAATAGAATTCCTCGATAGTTAGAGGAGGATGTTTGTCAGGATAAGAGAATCGTTGTGACAAAATCATATTTGAAGCAAAAAGCCTGTTTTATATTATGAACTGCACTTAGTCTGCGTGTCAAACTCTAATCTGCATTAGTTCCTTGACATAAAGCAGGCAAAGGTGACAGATTAAAGGGTTTTAATGTGCCACCAGGAATGGCAAGACAAGCACTGTCACTGTTGCGATATCAGAGATACATGAGGATTCATTGTATCATTACACATAGTTGTCGTTGATGAGTTGCTATGGTTTGATGCAAGGCGACAAAGTGGACCTTTCCCGTCTGACCAGTGGAGATGATATCTTCCACCTCTGCTGATCGGCCGAGGTGGAGTCTGCACATTCAGCCTTTTATTATTACCCAACCGGAGTTAATAAGTGAAAGAGTTTATTTTACAATGTCATGGAGCAGGATAATTTACATGACACCGTTGCTTTTGGCACTGCGGGACGGGCTGTAGCTCCATGATGAATGGTTATGCTTAGTTTGAGCTGTATTTCTTTTACTCCCTGTCATACAGAGAAGGAGATACACATGATTCATTACACTTTGTTCTCGAGATCTCTGCAGACTTTGTTTTACACAGAAGCTCTGCTAAATGGGTTTGTATTACACTGCATCAGCATTAGGGAGAAAAGCAGACATATCCAGCCAGCTACATTTCAACAAATGACAGTTCCTGATGTGTTTTTTGGTAGTTTTATATTCTAGATTAATGTTGTCTCCAGGTATTAAGGACTTGCAAAAAAAACCCTGAAGGGATACACCAGTTTTTATTTAAGAAAATTGAATTTGTAGAGCTAGAATATGCTCCAAATTGTTTTATTAAACCCACAGCTGACCCGAGTTTTTGAGTGAGTAGCTCCTTGCACGCAACCAGCCCAAGGAACTCTGGTATTTACTAAGGTCAACATAGTGGCAAGTGAGGAGCTTTCGGTGAAACCAACAGTTAATGAAGCCAGTGTCTTTTGTTTTTCATCTCAGTGGAATACCGGTCTATCATCTTGCATGTTTTGCTCCATTGGATGATTAAGGGAAGGAAGCAGTTGGCACCAGGATTCGTTTTAATCAACGTTAGCTAAGATAGCTGCCCTCAACCATTCATGAAAAAACTGTGTGCATGGACTAATAATGAGGGAATGTAAGCTATTCTGAATCTTAGACTTAGACTTACAGACTTACTTACGGTTCCTATGTGACGTAAATTTCTGTGTTTGTATGATGTTAATACCACCTTGCAGTATTTTTTATTTTCTTGCTTTTTTGTTTAAACTAGTTGAAATTTGATCACAATGCCTGGTATATGAAAGATTAGTCAGGGTTAAAATGACCATACATTGCTACTTTATGCTTAAAGCAATGTTGTGGAGATACACTGTCCAAAACCAAAAGCTAAAAAATAATAACTAATAAAGGTACTCAACAATAATATAAATAATATGTATATGGTAACCTACTTGCCAGAATGACCTATAGCTATTAACTGATGGCACGCTAAATTCTTCATAGCAAATTTGGAGCTAACACCTAAGTTGGATCTTTCATTAAAACTTAAAAGTGATATTATTCCTGCTCTTATCCACATTGAAACCTATAAGGCAGAGTGAGTGAATGTGTGTAGCAGAATGAGCGAGCGTGCAGTAGAAGTGTGTCTATGTTGAAGGAGTGTGTACATGGGTTACAGTGAGTAAATGTGTGTCTGTGTATTACAGTGAGTGTCACTGTGTCACAGTGAGTGTGTGCTAATCTGTGTGTAAGTGTTTTAGTTATATTTGGGGAGCTACACTTGGCTTTACATGTCCCCTAGGCCAGAAGGTACTGATGGTCATTGGAAGGATTGTCCTAAACAAAAGTCTTTATTTTCCACCTTTAAAAATGGATGAGATTTAAAATTATTCTTGGAATTAGAAACAAAAAATAATAATAATAAAAATTAGATTAATAATAAAAATATTAGATAAAGCTAAGAAATATACACTTTATTTTTCTTTCTTAAGCAAAATGCTATACTTGGAACCTGCTACTAGGGTTGCCGGTGGACAGTCATATTTTATAACTTCCTGCCAAATGATAAAATGCTGTTTTAAATTGAATTTAAAGTGGCCAAGGCCCCAAGGTATCATGAATGTAAATATTTCAGTAGCCCCTATGAAATGCTGGTTAGTGTTACCCATGGGCATTATAAAGAAGACCAATGTGATTCAGTCTTTCTCAGCCAGTGATGAAGCCAGAATGAAAAAATATATATTTTTCACATGCAATGTCAAAGTGAAATGAATGTGTATTTTGGGGAGGGAGGGTTGGAGGCAAGGTTAAGGGGCTTTGGGACCTGGAGCAATTATATAGAAAGGACTGTGGATTTCCCGGCAACCTGTTTTTTTCCCCTCTTTTTTTTCTCTCTCCTTTCTGCCTACCTTTTGTGGTTTTTTTTTCTTATGTTCTATTCTTTCCTCCCCCTTTTGCAATTTCTTTTGTCCAATCACTTTTTTCCTTCTCAATTTATTCTATGTTCTTTCCCTTTTATCTTGCTTGCCTGCCTTCTATTCTGCCCCTCCACACATAGATATACACAAATACGCAAACACACATACATATACACACATAAGTGTATATACACATACATATGAACACATATAGATATACATATACACACCTACACACGCGTGACTTATGCATGAGGCCCAAAATAATTTCAGACCAATTTTTTGTTTTGGTTTTTTGGGGGGTCATTTGTTTCTGGACAACATATTTTAGTTCTTACACTATCGGTTCAAACAAAGTTTGGGGGCTTTGCCCTACAAAATTTATATTTTTCCCCTCTTTCCTCTCCCCCTCCTTTCTCTCCCCTCTTTCTTCTCCCCACCTTTATTTAATGTAATAAAGTAAGGATGATTACTTAGAGGAAAGTGGATATATGGAACAGCCTCCCAGCAGCAGACGCTTGAGGTCCACACTTGTATACACATATACTCACAAATATATACACACTTGGAGGGGCAGCAAATTTCAATGTGTATTTTTTTAGAATAGCACAGAACATGATTTGTTTAGTTCATGTAAATATTTTGTAATATGTAACATGTACATGTATAAGAAGCCAGACAGACAATATAATTGGGATACGGTAAGCATGCATACATTAGGAAGGCATGTCCTTGCCCTGCTGAGCTTACAGTTTAAGTCTACAGGCTAATTACAGAGGCTGTCACGCCTATTGACAGGTTCTGTGATACATGTGTGCTCAAGATATAAGAGCGTGGCAATACTAGCATATAAACATTTTCTGTGGCTGCCGATGTGTGACGGTCAATAATATGGTGGCTGCTGTGGAAGTATAGGTGCAGGAATTGGATCTGGCAACCATACACAGGCTACAGGTAGCAGGGGTTATGTGTAAAGGTGTCACAATTGCAGGGGTATGAAAAAGAGTCCGCATTTTGTGATTGTCACAAAAACTAGACACCAACCACGCCATAAAATTGTTTACAAATATATTTAGGGGTTTGCACCAAAAATCTTACGTGACCAATGTCCGTTTCTCATATGTATAAACGATGTTCATACATTGTGCCTATTCTGCACTTCTGACATGTTTTGCCAATGGAAAATGGGCATAAAACTGTTAAATCCATAGGTGCATCTTAAATGAATCACAGTGGGTTATGTTAAAGTGATTCTAGTGCAAAGCCTAAAAAATTGTCTTATCGCCTTGGCAATCACTGGAACAGTTGGGTCAATAAAGAAATCCCATTGGTTGCCATGGAGATAAGACCATTTTTACAATCAGAATAATTTCTTTTTTATAACTGACCAAAGTTAAAACAGAATGTTGCCCATGAACATACAGTTCCCAAGTCGGTGTGAGTTAATGAAAGGGACAGGGTCTAGAAAGCTTGAACAAGCCATGCGCGGAAATGATTTCTTGACCTGTTTTGGGCCTCGGATAGGGCCTGGCTTTGAAGGAAGTAGCGGATAAAACTGCAGGGATCCAGAAACTCTTTAAGATAATTGGGCATGTGGTTTGTATGAATGTATTTGCCAGTGCCGTGTATTTATTTGCAGGCCTATGAGGTAGACCTCACGCAGAGCGGCACGTTCATCTGGAAATGCAGATTTAAATAAAGGGCAGAGACATTATAAGCATATTATGATTGTCTTGATTTTACCGCTACTAATTGACTGAAATTGCAGCCAGATCTGTTTTACGCAAATTGGATACTTTCACACAGCTGCTGCCCTTGTGGAATTTAAAACTCCGACATTGTTCTGTATTCTTTCCATACTAACTTCATTAGTTACAGATCCGCGCTAGCGAACGGCGGGCGAATCCTATTAACCCAGCGAGACAAAGATATGATTGTGCTCTAAGCAGTAATATGACGCGTATATCTCAATGAGAATGATCCATTAGTACAATGACTAGTTTGGTCCACTGGGCTTCCAGTCACGAAGAGCCTCCAACCCTGTTCTGCTTGGGCTGCCATCTTTTATAAAATAAGACATTGCCCACACTATTGGTTATATGAGGTAGTTATTGGCTGACCTGTTGATGAAATATTGGCAAAAAATTACTTAATTCATAATTGGTAGTCCAAGTGAAATGGCCGTTTCCAATAAAGGACTGGCCCACAGCATTATTTCAGCATGTACAGGGTAGAAAAATGGCCAGTTATAGTAATCCTATTCTTTTAGGTGGTTGCACATACACAATGTGCCAATAATGGCAAAGTGTTGGGACAACGGAGCACAAAGCCACTATAATCAGAGCAGCCAACTACTGTATGTATGCGGGACTTTCTGAGGTTCGACAGGTAGACACATTAGTACCAACTTTACCCCAAAACACCATCTATTGTTAAAGGAAAACTAAGGTATTTTGTTTTCTACATGAAATCTATCAATCTACACAATTCTTATTCTTACTACCAGGGCCGGCCGAAGGCGTAACGCCGCCTGGGGCCAGCGTCGGCGGGGGGGGGGCGCATTTTAACTTCGCCGATGCCCCCCCCCCCCCGGTACTTACCTTTTAAGAGTCCTGCCGGGAGTCTCCCTGCCTGCCACCGTGCGGCTTTGTAATTTCTGAGGCGGAAATTGACGCACACTTCCGGCGCGTCAGCATTACAGCCGCACAAAGACCCGAAGGGAGGACGTTCCGCCAGAGGAGAGAGAGAGAGTGTAAACAAACCACTCGGGCGCCCCTCTCTCTCTCTTCCGTTTTAAAAAAAAAAAACGCTCGGGGCGGCAAAGTGCCGCCCCTTCTAAAGTGCCGCCTGGGGCAATTGCCCCAGTCTGCCCTATTGTAGGGCCGGCCCTGCTTACTACAGAATTCTCGTTACATGAGAACCTCTCTGCAAAGTCCCACTTCGTTGTTGCTCCTGATGCCCCAGCCTGTCCAACAGGCTAATGTCATAATTTTGAGCCCAGCCACAAGGAGACAGTGGGTAATAAAATAAACCTTGGGGGTTATAGACACTGAGTATGATGGGCTTTAACACAAAAACTATCCCTCACATGAGACTTGGGATGAGGGGTTACTCCTCACTCAATGGCAACAGGTTGTAAAATAGCTGCTGGTTACACTGGAACATCACCATTTGCACCATCCTTAGACATCTGATATCTGAAGTGGACAGGGATTTTTACTGTTGGCCCTCCTGACACCCAAGGGTGCTTGAATAGACCTCGCCCCCCCTTACCTGGGAGAGATATAAGGTTGTCCTGTTTTTAAGTGGATTATTTAAAATTTAACTTGTTTGCAGAGAGGAGGAGAGATACATGATGTGATATTTTTTATATATACCCTCTCCTGAGTTTCTTATATTCATTATTATTTACCCCCCCCCAGCAGGCACAGCATGGGGTTGTGAGGGGCAGCACGGGTCTATGTCCAAGGGAAACTTAACAGCTCCTACATTAAAGTTCACATTTGCTTCACGCAAGCAGCTGGCAGGTTAATGAATGCGTTGGTTGCTTGGTTTTTTAACTGGCATCCACTCAACGCTCCTTCAGTCAAGTGTATGCGAGATGTGAGTGATTATTTGCGAATATGCCGGTTAGACTTTAGTCCAACACGTGTTTGCAGCTGCAAACTCACATTTTGTGCCAACCTGCCAACACTCACAGCTTAGTGAATAGACCTCATTAAATACGCGATCAGGTGCAGACCCCCAATTCCCCTCGCTTGTGAGATAACAGGAGGCAGCTTTCAGATAAGCAGCCAAGCAGTATTCCTCATCGATACACCGGATAGCAAACTGTGACCAGAGAAGCAGAAACAAAACTGGCCATGACTGTCCCTTTAAACCACCTTCCAGCATTCAAAGCCTAATAGGGAAGGGATAAATATATACGTAGGTAGACATGGGCCCCTCGCAGCTCATAGGTGCCAGTTAATTGCATAATATCCTAGCATAGCCTATGTTTTTCTTAATGGAAGGAATTATCCCAGATTATTACAGTTCATATGTACCATCTCAGCCCAAAAACGGATCAATGTTTCTATCACAATTCCCTCCTTTTCCATGTTGTCCATGGGAATACTGTGCATGATTCATCGGGGCCGCACAAATGCTTAGACACGGCACTGATAACCAATACAAGCGAAAGGTTAGCCTTGACATTGCCGTCTGTGTGTTTCTCGGTGTAACGTACTTCTGATTTACCATTAAGATAGCAAAACACAGTGACAGGCCCTGCGATTTGGCTCAATCTGTCTATCCGAGATTTTTTTTTTGCTCTAATGTGTTACTCGCTACACCTATATTATCCAGCTTCAAACTCAAGACACAGCAGCTCCCACTACTCCCAGGCAACCTTTCACGGTTGTATTCTACCACATAGGCTAGGGGTTGTAATTTCCATCCAGCGTGAGCTGGGTAACTGCTGCTTTGCGATGTCAATTAGGAAAGGATTTCGCACTTTAAAACAAGGCCATTATTATTTTTCTTGGCGATTCTTCAAAATTGTCAGTTGAGGTTTTAAGACTAGCCTCGGTGGCCTTAGATCATGAGATACAATTAGATATTTGCTCAATAATCGAGGTCCAGTGCCTCTGGGCACCCTAGTCTGCAGAGTAGTTTACTGTGCACTTCAGCTACATTATTTATTTGTATTCGGCCATCAGGGAGGTACAGTTAGCACATTATGTATTAAAATAATATAACAGCTAGTACACTAGCAATTTTTATGTTGGGAAATGGGGTTGGTCTCCCATAGAGCTTACAATCTAACTTATTGTGTTTGGTTAAAAGATCATGATGGATTGGTTGCTATTCAGTGGGGTTAGCACTCCACTTTTACACTCACACTGCCCCATTCTTAATATTATTATTATTATTATCTTTTATTTATACAGTGCCAATACTTTGTGACAAAATTAGGACGGACAGACATAAAAAAAACTCATTAGGTAAAGAGGGTCCTGCTCGCAAGCTTACACTTTATGCATTATTTAAACGAAAATTCCGATGGAGAGTTTAATAATATTTATTTTATGACAGTTATGAAGGTATACTTTCCCTTTATACATTACATCGGACTCTAGAATATTTTAGGATACACAATTTTTACATGGACCTTTGGATCCTGAAAATGTCCACTGGTTCACCCTGTCCCAGCTAAGTAAGGTTGTTGTATTAGGTACAATGTAACCACAAGAATGACCAAAACAACATAACGGAGCGGTAAAATCAGCCGTGGAGCAGATGATAACGCATGCGGGAAAGGTAACTGCCAGGTACCGGCGACCCGACAGCCAGTCCAGGCCTGCCAACATTTACACATTTTATGGAATAGTCCACCATCCACGGACAAATCCGTAATAATGAATTTGTGTTTTTTTTCATTTTTAATTAATCTTTTATTTGTGGCCTGTGCAGAATTGTAATTAAATAACATGAAAATAGCAGTAATGTCTTTATCCCCCTTTTTTTTTTTTACTGCAAGAATTCTCCATAATTCTCCATGGCTTCAAGTACACAGACTGAAAAGCACTGAATGACTGTATAATAGGAGCACTTAGTAACTCTTCAATAATTTCTCCTACCGAACCGTTTAACCAGCAACGCAACTTGAAGGTGGGGGCAAAATTAGACTTTTTTTTTCTCCATTGATGCCGAACGCTGCCCAAGTTAAATGACCCAGGAAGATCCTATTAGTATCATCAACTGAAACAATTGAAGAACGGGTTGAGAGCATTTGATAAATAAAACATGAAAACCAAAAAAAATCCTTTTTTTCTGTGTACATGCAAATGCATTTTTTTGATGTTTTACACAGATATTGGGGAAGCTGATTTCAGAGGATTCTGTATACCATCTTATGACATCAATTTCCCACTAATATGCAGAGAATGCTCGCCGTTCCCTCCGGGGGTTTGGACATGCCAATCAGTCACATAAACAATAACTCAGGTCTTATCTTATTATACAGTTATTCCTCGAGATGAGGCTGAAACTCATGCAGAGATACTATAAAAAATGTTACATTTTGCTATCTTTTGGATTAGTACAGCAGAGAGCGAATGTAACCGCGGTTTAAAATGGTCTCATAAAATTGACTTATTCCGAGGCTAAAGAGTAATTAGGCCATGTAAATTAGAAATAAGAAAGCTTGCATGCGGGAAGATATGTCTGTTTATATCTGCCTGTTATTTATGGCTGGTTTCAGCTCAGCAAGAACAGGTGGCTGCCCCTTTACTGAACGAGCAATCAATAAAAAGGTTTACAACCTATTTTGGAAAAGGGAAAGAGGGGTATATATATAGCATGATGTGGCAGAGACAATAACGCCAATCAATCCCATACAGTCAAGACTATTACATTGATTTTGTTGGCATAACAGAACACACATCAACTGTTTGTTTTTTTTCTTCATAAGTCCCTGATTTCAAATTCATATGACTACGGCAACGGTTTGGAGTGCTCAGCAAATCCACCGATGGGCGAGAATCTCTTGGGTTCCGCTAGTTGCCATAAATTCATTCTACAAGGACATACATGGAACGCAGGTAGCTTGGCTGCAAGTTTAATGACCTGTAGAATATTTTTTTTCTATGAATCTGGGGTATATTCAGACGAGATGACCAATAGCACAAGAGCAGTCAGACCTCAAGCCTGTTTATCCAGCCACATCGATCGTCCTGCCCATCGATAAGTCCTAACATGCAACTGTACAGACACACAATATCACCCCTTAGTGAATAACCTGAAATGAACTGGTCCTTTTCTGGACTTACCTTCAGCTATCTTGACCTGTATTGGCCAGACTCTGGCCATAAAGTTCAAATAATGCATGGGCTGTTTAGGACAAGGAGGTCCCCGTTGTGTGTTTTTTGGAGGATTTGAAAAGTATCTGTATTTGGTCAAAACTACTGTAACACCCTATGGAAATAGAGGGGCACTCAAAGTGTTAATGGGAGTATGGGACACCCAAAAGATACCTAGGATGGACATGATTCTTCATTTATACCCTGAGATCTATCAAGACAACCTATGTTATAAACAGGATATCAGAAGAATTCTTACAACCTATATCTATAGACACTAAAATAAAAATAACAATGATATATTGTTGTAATTTTTAACATGTTGCTGTATTAATGTCGGTAAATGAAAAGTAAAGCTAACTGGGATTAGCCTCACATAATACATTGATAAATTGGTGAGATAACATGTTATAGCTCACTACAATTACAGTTTAGTGAATAAATCCCTATGTATATAGCTCATTTCAACATACCACAACCATTAAAAGACAAACCTTTGCCAATTCCAAATCAATTTTTTTTTTTTTTTTTGGTTTTGCCAAAAAGAAAACACAACCTTTACATACAAGACATATAGATATCTATGTTGTTCCCCGTGCAAATTCCTCTGAAATCAAGCATGGTCTTTAGGGAAATCCCAGACTCGAAGGAATTGCAGATACAGTCGTGGTTCTTCTCAGATCCTCTGTAAGAATCATTTTCAAAGGTGCTCAAACTTTCTGCTGCCTCTTCTTTGATGTCAGATGAGATAGATGGTACCCGGCAAGGATGTACAGCATTCTCTGCAAAAAGAGAGCCTTCTTAACATAGCACATCAATAATTCTTTGTCCAGATGTTGACATGCCATTAAATGTCACCCAGACTCCGTTGCCAGGTCCTTGAAAAAAAAATGTACTAAAAGTCTTGAGCTAAGCAACCCCTTGAATTCTTTTTTCTTCTTTTTTTTTTTTGTGGGTGAAGAATTGTGTTTCGAGTTTGTCCAATTTGAGAAATGATTCTCGGTGGCGAGTCTGCTCATTGCATAATTGTACGTGTTTGGAGCCTGAACATTTCCGAGCCACAAAAAAAAACTCACAGGTGCCTGTTATACAAAGAGTTGCCGACGAATGCAAAAATTTGTTCCTGGACAAACTTGTTTATGCCCGAATTGGAGTTTGGCTGTTTGAAGAAAGAAAAAAAAGTAGAAAATGCCAAATATACTGCAGTTTGAAATATACAAGTTCTGAAATAGTTGCATTTAAGAATTTATGCAAATAGGACACATTGCTGGGATACTACGGAGTTGTATAGAGATTCTGGGACTAAGTAATAAATGTACAGCAGGAACGTTCCATTAGTTGCCATGGTGACTGCAGCATATTTAAGTCCTTGCACCAGAGCAGCTCTATATATATAATCCCCAGGCTGCTTTATAATTTGAATACATATTTAATCAGATCTGTTCACGTATGTAGCAGTAGGTGTTTCTTTGGATCATATGGAGCAGGTTACATTTATGCCCGGCTGTCAGATCATCTCTGTTAAGGAACATCATTAACTTGATCTCTTAACAGAATGATTGCGCAAACCTTACTTTTAACATAAATGTTACTGACACTTTAATTTTGCAATTGTATCACACGCAGGATTCAAATACGTCAATATAGGAAATTATACTGGAAGACCAGTAAAGTGGCATACATTAAATAAATTGCTCACCACCCATTTAGTTTATATTTGCTCCACAAAGCTCTTGGTACTTTTCATTTTTGAAAAGTATTAGACACTGGAGTCTTGCGATAAAATCATGTTTTGACTCTGACATATGACTACTCTCATCTAAGCTAACTACATTGTCCATTTTTTTCAGGACACATATATATATTTCCCATGTTTCTGATCAGGACGTGTAAATTACGTTCCTGCCCTGATATATTTATGGAGGGTGTAGGACTTGACAAATATACTCCAATGCTTACACTGGGGACTTCCTTGTGATGGTCCAACAGAATAGTTGTGCCAATGACAGAACCCCAGACCTCTGTCTCTTGCACCTTCTAGCAGCCACACTCTGCATAGCACAGGGTATGACATCATATTCCGCCATACCTTACCTCTTGCGTGATGACAATAAACAAATACACACCACTGCATGAGTGTCAATTATCATGTAGCACCCAAGTGCTACATTAATCGAGGTGATGTCACAGAAGCAAAAATCGCCATGGCGTGTTACTGACATTCAGTGTCATAGTACTTTCTCATACCTCCTAATGGTTCCATCTTTAGGACACTGTCCTACTGTTCTGGTTAGCTTTTGAAGGCAGTGGGGATAATGGGCCTGCTAGGGAGATCCTCTGATTTACTTCTGCTGACAGGACTGCCTCTTGCCACACTCCCCAAAACAGGTGTCCTATCTTGTTGGGGGGTATGTGATGTAATAAAGTCTCATCTTCATTTCATCTGAGGAAGAGAGCTCTAAGGCCCCTAAAGCTTATATAACTTTACATCTCCTTCTGTGTTGGCCCAATAAAAGGTTTCAAGTTTGACTAAAGACTCTCTATTGTGAATAAAAAATACATTTAGGTAGCATGTCTGTCATAACTGGATCGCTGGTCTAATCAGACCGCCGAATTACATCACAACCACCCAATATATTGTGGGTGATCATTCCCCTGGGCTGGTATCTACCTAACCTGTAGCGGTGTGACTACCTCTCTGTTGGAGTTGACATCCTGATTGTTGTCCTCCATTTTCCTAAAACTATCGGGAATTTAATGCTGGGCTGGAGGGTTTACTACTTGCCAGAGCACACTTTCTCAACACAATAAAATAAAGGCATTTCTTGCTGCAAAGAAATCTTTCTCCTGGTAATTAAAAATGTCTAACTATCAGAAAATAACAGATCTTCCTGTTCCCTGGCACCTGATAAGGAATAAAGCTTCTTGGACAACCAGGTAGTTTTTTTTCCAGTAGTTTTATTGCATTCTTTCTAGTTGGAGATACAGCCAAATAAGTGTGTTAATTAAATGGAGCACGAGAGAAGAGTTGATTGGCTCTAACAGCGGGGTGATGCATGCCAAAAAAACATTTCCTATCTTGTGAAAGACTTGACAGATCGGGAATGCAAGCACTGCCTGTCTGTATTTTAACTCATTTAGTACCGAATTGACTGTTTTTGTTGAAGGAACGCTGTACAGATGAGAGATTTCTCATCTGATTGACAGCTGGGGCATGGTTAGAACTTTAGCCCAGGGGCCATGGCTGACCTAATGGCCGAGTACTATAACTCCTATAATAATATGTGATCCACATGTACGACTCAACAAGCTTGCCCAGTAGGACAATCATGTGCAACAAACACTTGCCCTCATCAGACGGGATTGCAAATTAAGATGTCTTTGTCCTGACAGAAGTTAGTCTAGAAGGGAGCAAATTTGTGAGGCTCCCACGAGGACATTTTTTTAAAAGAGTTTTATAATTAACGCCAAGGTAATGATGATTGATTAAAGGGATCGT
Source organism: Spea multiplicata (assembly GCA_009364415.1). NCBI lineage: Eukaryota > Metazoa > Chordata > Amphibia > Anura > Pelobatidae > Spea > Spea multiplicata. The sequence goes on from VKOC01000003.1 coordinate 35,196,960, forward strand.
CTAGAGGTAGAGTAAAGAAATTGAGTAGTGCTCAAGGCCAATAGATTTCAATATGAAATGTAGAATTTTACAGACAGAGGGGTAAAGAGGTTTATGCACATGAATGCTTTGTTACAATGTCCATGGTATGATATTTAGGCTCAGTGTATTTGTACAGAATATACATTCAGAACCACGTCAATAAAGGCCTTTCTAGATAAGCTGTTATGCGTGCTTCCTATAGAGTGACGCACACACACCCGTCTCCTCGGCCCTCGGAATAAATCCTGCAAAAGCTGAAACGCAAACATCATTTTGTAGAACTGATGATATCCTCCAGTAAAGATTACAGCATAACAAAACCACAGTTCTGAGATATGAGATATGACTGGTGGGCCAACATGCTTTCAGAAGCACAAAATCCCCAATAATTACATTTGGTCTGAGACAGTCTCTTACTTAATATGGAGTTTGAACAAAAGAGAAGCTGACAGAGGAGCCAGAGATGGAGGCGGTGAGGCCACAGATTAAATGTTAACAGCATGGGAGTTGATAGTCACTTGATGGTCTCTGACCTTCTAGTCATCAACCTATAAGATTCTATCAATTCCCCCTGAAATAAACATATTAAACTGCCGCATAAGGAATAGGATTACGAGAAATAATCGTGAATTAGAATAAGATGACAGCATTCACTGCTTCCTATTGTTATCTTTTGATTAATAACATCCATCTTTCAAAACCTCATAATCTCAATCCGTTCTTTTGATGATTTCCTTCAATGTCAGTCGAGAAAATGGCATTTGCTATCGGAAAGAGTGGAGAGAAAACAAATTTAAATCTTTTAGGAGGTAATGTCTGTAAAACACTAGATGAGGCTTAGAGACATAGAATTTGACAGCAGATAAGAACCATTCCCCCATCAAGTCTGCCCATTTTTCCTAATGTAAGGACTCAAACCTTAATCATTCGTCGGTCTTGTCTTAGATTCTGGATGGCTTTATGCCTATCCCGTGCATGTTAAAAATCCTCCTTGTATTAAATTGGGCTTGAACACAGAATAAATAAAAAGTACACAATTCAATTTGTTTCAGGACCGGGCTTCTATCACACACACATAAAACTTTTAAGAAAACACTAGATTTTTATCTGTAAATACTAAGCAGGAGACATGAATGAATTCACATATAACTAATTCCCTAACAAAAGACCTCCAAGAATGTGCACATTGATCACATGGTAAATTATATATATATACATATATGTCAGCTAGCTATTTTAAGCAGTTTGGTCCCATAAGACTTGGGATCCTTAATGTCCATACCTGGGAATCTGAGCCTAAGCCTAAATATTAACCTTAAATAGCCCATCAATAAGATCCTATGAAGCAACTCGCTGTATGTGTTAACCAAATAACTCTCATTTCAGTCCTCGCTGGAACCTTGAATGTCATTATTTAAAGATACAATTGAATGAGTAACATATGTATTCAAGCATGGATATCAATCGTAACATGCTTACAGCATAAGTAAAAATGATGACTCTTAGATATTATCACAGCATTGTAGAAAAGGAAGCAGTCAGCTCCAGACTGTGACTCTGAGAATCTGCCCCTTCACCCTGAGACCCCCGAAAATGGGGGCAAAAACCCTGAGACTCACGGTCAAACGCTAACAGTTCCCAAATCTGCTAACGCTATGCTGGTCTCATTCATTTATTTAAGTAGAAAAAAACCCTGTGATTTTCATACAGGGTAATTTTTTTACATCAATCCATTTTTGATTCATAAAACGATAAATATATATTTGTTTAATTAGGAAACCAGTTTTGTCAGTAATTCCCTCTGCCCCTTTTACTAAATCATATATTCTCATGACGGATACATTTTTAGGCTTTACAATACTGTATAAAATAGGGCTATTTCACAGGATTTCTCATTTATAGGCAAAATTTCCATATTGTTAAAATGACACAGCTGGAATTAAATTGCTGCCTAGAAAATGTATTTATTAATTTATTTTTTGGGCATTGGAGAACTGTTTAATTAATATTCAGCATGTTTCTAAGCAACCCAACTTTAGCCGAGAGTCTGCATTCATCCGCGTTAATGAATAGGCCTCCTAAATAAGGTCCTTGTCACCAAGAAAAACCGGTGAACTAGGTCGATAGGGTCGGCTTGCGAGCGAGAAGTGTGGGGCTAGGAATTTGTTGCAAAAAAATTCTTAAATATAAATGGTTTTAATAAAAACTCAGATTTATATTTCAGTTGCCAAGTGGATGATATAAGGTTTAAAGTTTGGTGCAATCATAGGGCTGCAGTATGACTTTGTCCCTCTCAGTGTTTCAGATCCCAGGGTAACAAGAGTTCTCCACCTTATTTTCTCTGACTATGTAGCGGGAGAGAGGTGTTAAGGGTGAGGCAAGCATGGTGCAGGATGGACATTTTTTGTAAATTCTGTTTATAGGTTTTTACAGGCCAAAAGATTACAGAACACAATGAGGGAAGCAGGGTAGAGAGATGGAAAGAGAGGAAGGGAAGAGTGAGAGAAAAGTAGGCAAGGGATAGAGAAAGAAGAGTGCAGTTGAATAGTCAGGGGAGGGATCGGTGGAGGGAGAGAGAAGGAGGAAGAAGGAGAGAAGGAAAGAGGCAAGAGAAAGAGAGACTTGAAGGAGGGGAGAAAAAAATAGGTGATGAGAAAGAAGTAGGTAGAGATGGAAAGAGAGGGAGAAAAAGTTTAAAGTTTTGGTTACGTCATTTCAATGACATGTACCCTAGTGACATACATTAACATGAAATGGTGTTTTGCAAAATATCCAGTTATTCAGATTTTAAACTTGTATGAATTTGATTATTATTAAGAAAAATTGGACCAGAGGCTCCAGGAATCAAAGCTAATTACCAGGTCAAGGGGCAGTTTTAGGGTTTACCGATAGGAAAGTGGCACTTGCCACCAAGATCACTGCCTCCTTTGGGTGGAGTGACTTTGTGTGAAGATGGGTCAAGCATAAATGGAGACAGGGCTAGCTGTGCAAGAATTGGGGCTAGCCCAGATAGACTTGAATTAGCTTGGAGTTGGTGGGGAGTAGGTATGGCCATAAACCACTCCACTGCCTAGAGAAAGTGACCCAGAGACCCAGAGGTTCATCCAGAAAGTTCCCAGGTATAATCTTTTTTCCTAGATTTTACCTGCTGGCTTTTTTAAGTCTATTATGGACCACTTGGTCCCTGTAAATGGCTATCCTCGCCTCCTCAACAATTGTTTGCCTCTATTCCAAAAAACATTGGAGTCCCCAAGATACAAGAGGAATTCCCAGTGAGATCTCCAGTCATACTGAGCTGAGAGCCATGCAAAATAAACACATAAATAATAAAAACTATAAAATGTGCCTCGTTACCTCTTACCCCTACTGCCTCTACATAGTATTTTTAAAAACATAAGGCAGCAATGTGGCCTTCCAATAAAACCAATGTATGTGTGGTATTATTGTAATTAGGCTGCCTAGTTTTTATTTTGCATTGCCCTACTAACAAATATTCCATTATGTGTATTAATAATGTTTTAAAAAAAGACCTTTTTTGTCACGTTTAATTTGTGTGGGTCCATCAAACATTGAAAGTGAGTAAAACAAACATATGTCTTAAAGAAATGAAAATCCCGTGACTAAGAAGGCGCTGTGGCCACAATAAGCATGACCACATTTTATTATTAGCGCTAAGCCCATGAGCCAGTTTTCAAGATGTCTGTCCACCTGACCATGTTGTCACCATAAGTGTAATTAAAATGACCTTTTAGTTCTTCCCAAGCATTAGGAAGCATGGAATGGATCAGCCCTCCATTTTCTAGCCGTACGCATTTAGACATTTGCTCTTTACTACTAAAGAGTTAAGACTTTCAACCTATTTCCATTCCAGAGGAGAGCCTTTTGTGCAATAACTGCGTTCCTTGGAAATGTTTTAATGATTTTTATTATGATGTGTGCACAGCAATGCTTAGAAAAGCCAAAATATGTAATTATGAAACACAGCGGGTTTTCCAGAAAGCCATTAAAGTCTATGAGAGACATTGGGTAGGTGGGGGGCACCAGAACAAGGCCTGAGTTTGACACATTTACAGATTAACAAAAAATATATAGAAAAAAAAATTATAATCTCCTTTCTTTCTTTTGTAAAACAGGCAGCGCACAAGAAACATTTAGCTCCGTTCAAAACAATTTATTCTTTATGGCATTGTTTAGCTCTGCTGTTTCCCGAATCAGTTTACTGCCGATAAATAAGCAGAGATGTGAGGATTAAAAGAAAAGGCAATGTAGGGCAAACTTTAAAGGAAGAGATGCTTCAGGAAAAGTAGACGGTAGGGAGGAGGTTACAACATCTGAGCCCAATAAAACTCTCTCTTCTACCGACGAAGGCAATTAGGAAACAATACTTTCGTATACACCCTCCTGTCCACCCGACGTTGAGAACCATTCGGCTCATCTAGTCTGCCCATTTTTCAAGATCTTAAGACTCTTACTGTGTCTTCCACTTATCGGCCACATTCTCAGTTAAGTGAAACCTCCTTCCATTACACCTAAGCCTGCGACCCTCTTGTTTCAGATTATGACACCTTGTTCTAACATTTCTCCACCTTCGAAATAAACTTCCCTCCTTTGTTGAATCCCCACAGTTAGAGGTAATGATTTTTTAAGTAGTTTTGTCTTGTTTTTTAAAGCATACTGTTAGGATATTTATTTTAACAGTAAGTGACTATTTCACATTAGTGAAACAGAGTACAAGGTGGCAGATTTAGTATATTTAATCAATTTGCTGTCCTGAAGTTTTTATCGTTCTCTACCTCCAGTTTTACGAACCAAATAAATGATCAGCAACCTAGGGCACACGTAGATCCTGAGAACTGGAAGTTATAATGTATGTTCTCACTGGATATGCAGTAATGTATTCATGGAGATCACTGCGTAGATCTTATCTAGGGCATCTCACCAGCCACCCCTAGAATTACCATGTTCCATTCTACTCAAATTATAAAAAACACAACTTTTAAGATATTGTCTCTGTAAATATGGAATAATCAGCCATCCAAGCACAATATTGTAATCGGGGAATACAAACAGCTCAGTGTTCCTAATACAGACATCAATGTAAAAAACGACTGTCCAACAAGAAGCACGTGGTCCAAATTAGGACCTAGTAGAAGAACTTGCGGTTTCTACAACTTTACTATAGCACTGTCGTAGTGTAACGCAGCATTAAGATGGAATCAAGCCGTGGTCAAGACAGAAAACGAAAGCCCCGCAGTAGTTGTATTAGATTCATTCATACCTGGGAGCTCGCTGTATTTGCCCTGGAGGATATGAGGATCACAAATGATTACCATGTCTATGGTAGGGGGTACCATTTAGCTCCACTCACTCCATGCCCAACCCGTCACCCATACAGAAATAAAGAGAGGATAGAAAAGTATGGAATATTAAGAAAAAATGAACTATGCTATTTCTCTGCATTTTGAAAAAAAGTTTACTCATTCTGTTTGTTATATCAAAAAGGTAGCTATAGGATTTATAGTAGGAGGTTAAATAGCTGGAGGTCCACATTTTAGTCATCAGTGAGTAATAGTGTATGAGGGACTTAGAATCTTCTAATGAGTCACGCAACTGCTAGCTGCTCTTACATATGATGTATGATGGGTATCTGTTTTCCCACTTATGACCAAGTGGGTATATACTGCATTCTTGACCCTCAACGTTTGTACGTTATCAATGTTCATATGTTGTATGCTTTCTGATTGCTGCTCTTGTTGGGCTGCAGGACATCTCCGATGACATGCACCCATTTTCAATTCCTAGAACATTGCCGTTACTGCTATAAAAATATGCGCCAATTATAAGGGCGGCAAAAAGCTTCTCACTATGGAAACCTGTATTTATAGCTTTGTGATGAGGAATATAAACACATGCACTACACTGAGAAACAGCCACATCTTAGATACAAGAACCCAGACTCAAGAACAGTATTGAAATGAACCTCTTTAATGCCAAGCTGCCCTGCTGGACACCTGGTCAAAGTGTTATTGGTAGGGGACATAATGATATAACAGAAACCAGCAAGCAGACAGAAGGGATCGGGGATTAGGGGTCAGTCCCTTGATTGAAGCCAATTGTCCCCCCAAATAGTCCCCTAATACCCTATTATTTTAATTATAATTGAAGGTCCTTACTGTAGTCAACATCTTAATAAAAATACCCACCAACCACTGCATTTATTAAAAATAAAGTTAAATCAAAACTGTTTATACTCTATTTAATAAAGACACATTTCTTGTTTCATCTTGATGAGAGACTGGCAAACTATGGTGCTCTGTCTGATGAGGACAAGTACTCTCTCGGTGCCTCAATCGTGTCTACAGAGCTTGCAATTACTAGAGTCAACCAAAATACTGATTAGCTAACACAGTGGAGACATGTGTATCTGAAACGGATAGGAAAGCTTTGCCATAGCAATCTGCTTAGGTACTAATATTGGGTCAAGTCTGGCCAAGGTAGTAAAGAGCATGGTCCTGATAGAATAACCAATTTCTTCCCACTTTGGCACTAGCGAGCATATGATGTCATATGCTGGCGCTGTGAGGATGGCAGCCATGGAAGGGGCAGCTGGAGGTCAGGCATAGGGCAGCACCCAAGGCAAATACACCTTTGGCACTGAATGAGAACAGATAATTCTCAAGAATTCCTGGTCATAAGTAATTTTTGAAGATTCCGTACTATGTTGAATCAGATTTCATTCTCTTCACGCAAGGATTTCTCAAATTGCAGACCTGTCACATAAAAAAGTGACATAAACAGAGCTTATAGACCCTATATATTAAACTGTCACATATTATAGTTTTCTAGGTATCTAAAATAAAACATTTCAAGTTCCTGTTCTGAAACTCGATACTGAGCATTTTGGGCAAAACCACCCACTACTTCCTGTTTTCTACACCACTAAAAAGAAAAAAAGAGCAGAACTTTAATAAAACCTTTACGTTTTGAGTAAATAGAGGGGAAACATCATCTCGAACGCATATGCTCTTACTGCAGATATCTTAAAACTACGCATAATGTAAAATATAAATAAACACTAACAGCACATACATGGCTTTTTATGCTCTATAGATTAACTTCATTCTTTTAGGGATGTGACAGCAAACCTGTTTCGAAGTGGTTCTAGAAATCGGAACAGAAAGTTCCACTAAATGTGTTTGTCTCCTACACAGAACGTTCAGCTAATTAGACTAGTTGGAACGTTGATGCCGTATTTACTGCATGATTGCAGAGGATCTAAATATATATATATATATATATATATGCATGAATTCATTCATATTTCTATAACAAAGACTAGATCATCTCTCAGTCTGCATAAATATATATTTGTATTTGCAAATTAGTCTCTTATACCCACTGGTTTATAGGCAGATGCTTATCATACAATCAATTAACAGTTTATAATTAATTTATCCACTGCATGAATGTCATTTAATGGGCCGAGTAACAAGACTTCTTTCTTGATAATATTCATCCATCGCTCCAATTAAGACTGCCAATTTCATCCAGCATGTCGTTATAACAAAGACACGTATTGTGTACGGACGCTTGAGCTGCGGCGCACAATTGCCACCTTCACTCTAATTTGGCAGAAAGTAGAACTTTTGGATAGATAATGGAGATTTTCCGCGCTGATTGACTTAAAGTTTTAAAACTCATTCCTAAAGATTTTGGGGATTTAATAACATTCTCTCCCACTGAGCTCATTTTTGAAAATGGGTGCTCAGAATATTATACCTTAATGAAACTCCAAAAAACGTAAAATAGAAGTGTCCAGGAGGCTTAAAATGTGACCGATCTTTGATTAACAAGTGATTATCCATGGATGAAGATTTTTATGACCATATCCTCAGTCAAACTATATTAAATATCATATATATATATATATATATTAATCCTGGTTCTACACAGTTACCTGGTTACCAGTCCGCGATGATTGGCGTATTTAGGAACTTTACGGGTCTCACACTAAAAGGTTTATACATATCGGCCATGGGCTGGGACAAGAGTTTTTAATCTACATGGCTCATGTTCGATGATCACCAAAGAACCACCACATGTAGGGCTAAGTATGTGCTAAATCAAACGCCTCTTTCAAAAATCTATGGACACCATATGAGAAAAGCCAGAAGTTAGAGGTCAACAAGCATTCGCATCTCCCCTCCTATTATGTGTGGCTCTTATAACATAGAATTTGACGGCAAATAAGAACCATTCGGGCAATCTAGGGCTCTGCGCTGTTTAACCCTGAAACATGGGCAGATCTGTGACATCATACTCCACCCAAGTGTCATTGCACTTGTGCAAAGCTTGTTTGACTAATAAACTAGCTTTCTACTTGTGCATCTACTGGGTGTCCAACTGCTGGGGCATTTGTAGGTACGGTTAGCTATCGTCTAGCTGAATCCTGCTGTAGATCCCAACCAAAGCTGAAACAATGTATTTCTTTGTTCGTAAGTAATTAAAACTGAGGTGTGAAAGCCCCCCGTCAACAAAGGTATATTTACTTTATAGAAGTCTTTATCAGTTTCAATTAATTAAACAGCTGGTCATGTCATGTTTTACAAATGTTTCTAGTTCGCTCCGTCTCCCTCCAGACTCCACATTGGCCCCTGTAGGACAGGTCGAGAGAGATGTTTTTCTCTTTGCCAGCTCCAGGTACACGCATGAAGAGCTTCCTTGCGGCAGTATATTTGCCAAAATTAAAAGATTACTTCTTAGCTGAAGATCAATACAATCACATAACAGAAATGATTATGTAAATCACCGGGGTGCTCCTGTGCTTTCAGCCTGCAGCAATTATTGCAAAACTGGATTAAATGGATATTTATAAATAGCAGCTTTCTTCCAGCCTACGTCTTAAAACACATAAATCAGTTCTTTGCTTCAGGGGCAGCAAATCTTTGATTGCAGAGATTGTGAGTTGTGAGGTCACTCAGGAAATGTTAGAAATTAATAGGAACTATGCACAAAACACTGCGTTTAACTTGCTGATCAGAAGAAACAGAGATATCAGGGGTTTATCAAGTTTAAATGGAAAGCGTAACAGGTCTGCTTCTCGACATGAGCATGAAAAGACATCTCTAGAAATGGAGACAAAGGATTGTTCCAAGATAAGTGAATCAGTATCTGTGCTTAATTATTATTATGTATTATGTGTAATACATACGATAAGAGCATAGTCTTCTTAGACTAGCTCCGAAATAAAGGGTACCCAAGAGATTCTCAGCCAGGTTATACCCGGTCAAAATTGACTAAGATTCATGGTACGGATACCTGTTGGCTACCTCTGCTCTTAATTAAATTTTTATGTATGTTTGGGAAAAACACATTGCATCATATAGAAGGTGGATAGGTTTATGCAAAATAGTTTTTAAACCACAATTCTTCTTTAAAACCAGGAAAATGCTTCTGTAGAACCTCTCAGATGTCTTATGAATATCTTTGTACATCACATGCATCCTGTGACATCATATGTTTGGAAAAAATGAGCTACATCATGGGTATTTATTTAATATCTGACTATCAAGCAAGAATGGTGCATCTTGTTAGTTGCATCTTCATGTGGCTTCATAGGTCCAGAAGAAATATTCAATGCATGATGGCTTCTTTATTTGAATTGTTTCAGAATGAATTTACAAGACCCATCACTCTTTGTAGTATTTACCTCTGCAATCTCCTTGCTGTCTAAGGGGTCTTCTAACTGTGGACAGAGATAATACATTTATCGTGTTCTCAAGTTTTTAATGAAGTACTAACTTTTCCAGTAAAGAAACATAGTAGAACCCCATGTAATCCCAAATCTGATAGAAACAACATAAGGCAAATTGGTTGGAGACCTTTCATTCAAATTAGTATGGAGTGAACTCAAGGAAACGTAGGAGAACTTTGCCACACATTTTCACAATTTTCCTCAGGGCAGAGTCACTAGGGCTCTTGGTGCCTGGTACATTGTCAGTGCCCCTGTCTCTAGCTCACATTACATCTGCTTCTGGAAGCAGAAAGAAACGGAAAGGGCCACAAGGGTATTGCTACCAGGTGACTGCAGGGCATACCCAAACTTGGGGACGAACTTGTCCTTCTTGCCCCATGGAATCCCAATTTTATAAATAAAGATTAGTAAGTAGGCTCTCTAGATTTGGGTCACTGCACTGCTGTGTAGCAGTTATACAATTTAAATGTGCATGTTGGACAGATTTTGAGTACTTTTGTGTTGTCCTGTAAAGAGGATGTATAATAGAACAACTGCGGTCACTCATGGCTACCTTACTAGATGCACCTTCTTTGAATTGTTGCCCTCTCTGGTGTATGAGTATTTTGGGGTATATTGACTGGACTTCTTCCATGGCCTGCCTGTGCCACCTCTGCCCCTAAGCAACCTGCCTGTGCCCCCTCTGCCCTTTAAACAGCCTGCCTGTGCCAACTCTGCCCCTGAAACAAGCTATCCCTGAAACAAGCTATCCCTGGAAAAAGCCTCTGTGCCAAGTCTGCCCCTGAAACAGCTGGTCTCTGCCAACCCTGCTCCTTTAGCAGCCTGCACGTGCCACCTCTGCTGCCCAAATCAGCATGTGCCACTTCTGCCCTTCTAATCAGCCTTCCTGTGCCACCTCTGCCCCCTAATCAGGCTGCCTGTGTCATTTCTGCCCCTAAACACTAACTTACTACTAACTTCATTCATTCACTCACCCATTCACTCTCCCGCACCCACTTACCTCTCTTGCTGAATACCCTGGTCTGGGGCCTGCTTGTGCTCTACCTCCGCGGTAAAAGAGTTTCCTCATACAGTGAGCGGGCGCCACAGCAGTAAGCTGCGGGCCCCCCTGATGAGGCAGACCGCCCCCTTCGTCCCCCTTTAGGTACACTACTGTGTGTGTTCGTTTGTGTGGGTGTCTGTGTTAGGGTTGAGTGTCTGAATGTGTTGGTGAGAGTGCCTGGGGGTGTGTGTGTGAGTGCCCCTCCCAAGACTCTGAATCCGCCCCTGGCCAGTACATATTAAACTGGAACTTTCAAAGAATAGGCTGGAATGAACAACATGGGTTGGCTCTGATTGCCACAGCAAATACTGTATGTGAATTGTTTTACTTTTACTGTCTGAAAACAAGCCTTTAATTGGGTCTGAACAAATGAGCTATTCTCCGTTAAATGGGCAGTAATAGAAAACAGTCAATAACCTGCTAATAATTAACATTTTAACTAAATAGAAGACAGAGTGTGATTGGCGGAGATGAAAAGCACTCATTTCCAGGGAAATAACCTGTGTGTAAAAACCTGGCACATATGAGACAGCAAATACATGTTTAAGCCCCTAGATTATACTGAAGAGGAAGGGGCATGGGGATATTGCATTTGGGAACATGGGGCATTTTTACCTGAACACTACTATTAAAAGCTTAAAAATTCTACCTTTTAGATTCACTAAAAAGAAACGGTATTTTGTATTGGAAACAAATAATGACACACATTAGAGTCACAAACAAATAATGACTCGCATAATCAGGCACACACCATGAGATACACATAAAATAAATTTTATATATGTTGATTTCAGATTTAATAATATATTTACATTATAATATACCTACAGTCAATACGGGACATGAGGCGTTTCAGAGAATCAACCCCCCTATTACCAGATGTGAGCAGTTTCAGACAGTTAACTCCTCTATTACTAGAAATGAGCAGTATCAGATAATTAACCCCTCTATTGTCACACATGAGCAGTTTCAGAGAATGAACCCCTCTATTACCAGACATACACAGTCACATATCACACACAATAGGTTTTCCACCTAGTGCTGGCTGCAGCTTACATTGAGCGCCTTGTGAAGGAGGGAGTCAGCAAGTCAGGAGAGGCTTCTGAACTCAGGAGAGTTTAAAAAGAAGCCACTCCAGTTTGGCAGAGACCTCCTTTACTCTATTGCAGGACAATGCATTGAGGCTACCATGGACATAAAGTCCTATTGCAGGACTGCCTCTGGCAATCCGGGACATATGGTCACCCTAGCACTGGTCATCCTGGGACCTAGGCCAAAATACACACCTGATTACATCACTTTGTACAATAACAGGTGGATGGAGGACCAAGTTATACAGTACACACAAAGACTGCACACTTAGCGTGACAAATGCTCCTCATTTGCCCACAAAGTCTATACCTAAACAGCCATTAAACGTACCTCGAAAACACGGCATCTGCTTAAGCACAATGATACATTTCAATTCATTGCCCTGTACTGGAACAGAGACGTTTTTATATCCTGAAATTACATTTTTCCATCAATGAAAGATTGGTAGGAGTATATATCTGTTTTTTTCAGAAGAAAAGCCAGGTCAGCTTTTATAAAACAGAAAAAAAAGAATATTTATTTTTATCTGCACAGAAGCTATGGGTAATTTTTTATATATATGTTTTGTTTTAAATATCGCAGAAATGAAGTATACATAATTTATAAGGTCTTGAAATTATGGCTTTTTATAATTTAAAATGTGCCTTTAACCCTGTGTTTTCTAAAGGCAAGCACTCAAACTTTTGGCAGGGCTTTGTAAAATTCCATTTGCATCCATTAATGATAAAATTCAACATACAGATATCCTTTTTTATGTTGGTAAAAAAAAAAGCATCATTTCCCATATGTACTGCATTCTGGCATTCTTTAGACAAAGTTCATTCTGTTCTATAAATCATTTACAAAATCAAGCTATAATAAAGAATTCACCCATTCACTGCGAATAAATATACCAGTACATAATACGGTATCAGGCCAGGGCTATGTGGTGGAATTCCACCGCCACTGGGTGGCTCCAGCAAATAACACAGAAGAGAGAAGGTCAAGTATCTGTCCAAATGACATTCTTTGGGATTGGGAGCCCATAACCCCTTCTCCGAAAGACATAACACCAGCTGAAAAGTGTCTGCACTGCAGCCTAGGGTACTGCACTGCAGACAAATATATCATCAATGTATACATTGCAGCTTTACTTGCAATGATCAACCGATGACACTTGGGACATTAGCCAGTGGGATTTGGCTTATATCTGATTTGTACCTAAATTCCTGCTTAAACCTCTGCAAGTGACTTATGGAAAAAATAGCGGAGCCGCATCTAGGGCTCTTGGCACCTGATGCAGGGTCATCTGTTCTGGTTTTACATTTGGAAGTAAAAGGAGGTGCAGGGGCATTGTCAAAGCCCCCCCCCCTTTTGTAGTTACTGGGGCAGATGTTTCTCATTTTATATCGCTACTACATTTTATTAAAGGAGCCCTGGGTTTTATTGGTCCTAGCTGATGGGTTAAAACTACCTCCTGCCTATTTCTCCACTTGAATCATCATTTTTGAATACACTTCTCTATTCAGTTTGTTAAAAAAAAAAAGTGCCAAAAAATCATTGCAATCATTTAGCTCAACTCGTTTTCCATAAAATCGCACTAAATGTCAAGCACATTCTGTTTCTGTATCATTCCATTTCCGTATCCCTCGGAAAATACATGAATGTAATGAAATCTGTCCTTACACTTTTCACATTTTAAGATTACCAGGGAAACATAACTTCAGATTGCAGGGTCTTTCCGTAAAGTCTTACGTCACGGCCTTAGAATGCGTACCTTTGGATGCAGATACAAGGCTAGCTCTTTGAGGCTTGATCCATAATCTCACTGCACCAAAAGATTCTGGATTGGTTGGCACAGAGCATTATATTAGATTTTAGAGATTTTCAGAGATGCATTTATTGCTGTTATCAAACCCATAAACCCTAATTAGTAATCACAAGAGACTGTAAGTGCTTTATTAAATTGCTTTTGTTTTAACTATGTTATAAATTCCCAAGTGCAGACTTAATCGTTATACTGAATGCTCGGCACAGTCCTCTATAGCGTTAATGGGTCGGTTGGGGAGATCAGTGATCTCCCTTTTAACCGTCCAATTGGACAGCACTACAGGGATCACCCAAAAGGGCAATTGGTTCTCTGTTATGCAGCAGAGGGATTGCCCCTCTGGACCTGCCACCCTAGGCCACTGGTTGGAGCACATATAAAAACCAAATAAATCACCGGTTCCAGTAGTAACGAAGGGAAGTTAATCTGGAATACTTGAGTTAAAAGATGCAACGGTCCACAATTTGAGGATGATGTGAATTGTTTTCACAGCTGGACAGTAAAAAAATAAAAGTTGCCGTTATCAGACTGATCTAGCACTTTACGAACATAGTGTTCACTGAATGGGTTAATCTCTAATGCAACCTCTTGTGTTGCGCCATAAACAGCCCCCAGTCACAGTTTCATGAAATGGTAATGGATAGTTTCTATCTCTTGTGATTTACACCATCATCTGTCCTAATTATTTCCTTCCCAGAAACATTTGCAGATTCATTTATTTTTTTTCCTCATTAGTGCTCTCACTGTCAATTAGCCTCTCAATATTTCAAAGGGAAGATTTTTTTTTGTGTGTGTAATTCAAACTTGGATGCAACATAAACATAATGCGGAACATGGAAAACATGCCCTCCCCACTTCTCACTCCTCTCCCTCCCCTGCAAAATGCACAAGATAAATGTGATGAGGAATGTATAGACGCCTTAGAGATGGAATAAACTCAAAATGTAACCTTTGCCAGGCCTGCCAGAGTGATGTTTTGCCTCCAAAATACCTCTCAACATTTGAAATGGCAAAAGAAGGATATGGTTAGAAGCACGGTTAGGGCGTCAGGTCTTCAGTTAGATTTCAACCAGGGTCCGCGCCACCTATAGGCAAAGTAGGCGCCTGCCTAGGGCGCCTACTTGGAGTTGACGCCGGCAGCCGCGCAGCCGCGAGCCGCCGGCCATGGTCATTCAGTAAACCTGGCCACGGCTCGCAGTCACTATGGGGAGGAGTGGGAGCGAGTCAACCAGTTAGGCGGACCATATGGGAGCGCTGCGGCACGCTTGCTCCGCGCCCCGATTGTAATTACTCTCCTGCCCTTTGGGTGTGGCAAAGGGGGAGGGGCTTGTGGGGGTGGAGCCAGGGGCTGCGAAATTATGTTTTGCCTAGGGTGGCAAAAATCCTTGCACCAGCCCATATTTCAACCTACAGCTATTTGGAAAAGCTAATAATGTATTAAAAAAGTATTTAAATTACACAACTTTGTTTAGAAACACATTTTCTGCTCTTTCTAAACACATTATTGCGACTTTTGGGGCAGTGTAGAGTTGTACTGTGTTAGCCATAGAAAAGAGGGAAAGCAAATTTGGTAAAGATGATACCTTTATTGGCTAACTGACGTAGGCATACCATATGATGTATGATATGCTTGTAGAAGAGACCTAAATAGTCTCGAAAGCTTGCAATCCATTTTAGGGCAGTAGAATACTGGAATACGGACATACCCAGCAAACAGTTTGAGATGATAGAAAATAAGAACATTGGGGGGATGAGGGATAGAAGGATTTGGGTCCCAAAGACATACTGACGTTAATAAAGAATGACACTTGGGACATATTCACTGGCGTAACTACAGGGGTTGCAACGGTCGCAGCTGCAAGGAGGCCTATGACTCGTGGTGGTCTGGGTCGGAAAGGCCCCTTCTAAACTATTTTGAACCGGCATGGGGAGACAGCAGCATATCAGGGTCATGCTACACCATGTGACCCAGAGGTGAAACCAAGGCTGCTTGCGAAGTGTGCATGAGCAGCAGGAGAGAAAGCTGCAAGAGTGGTGAGAGGTAAGTAGGGGTGAGAGGGAGGTGGGATATATATATATGTGTTTGTCTATATACCTATATATATGTATGTATATATATATGTGTGTGTATGTACGTGAGCATGGATGTGTAATTGTGTGTGTGAGCATGGACATCTACTTGTGTGTGTGTGTGTGAGCATGGATGTATAATCTGTGTAGGTGTGTTTACATGTGTGTGCCAGAGTGTATGTTGAAAGGGGGGGCAAGGGACAAAGTTGTTTGGGGGCAACGATGGTACAGCCCAGCTGTGAATTTCAGGGGCCCTGGGGAAATATTCACACCAGGGCCCTATGAGTTCTAGTTACGCCCCTGGACATATTTACCAGATACCCCTACTTATTATGCAATCTGTGTGAAGAGGTACTGTATGGGGCAGCATGGGATAGGGCCTTGTAGATTGGCAGATAGATGGATAGACTTTCCATTTTGACAGCCCTTTTGTATTTAAAGTTAGCCGTTAACATCTCTGCTGAAGACTATTCTATGAAAATATCACATCACATTTGATGGCGATTTTTCCTAATTCTGTTTTAAACAGTAAAATATCGGTAAAATATATAACTTAGCGACAATGTATTTACATTGTAAATGCTTCGTAGCTGTGGATGGCAGATTTGTTCTGTTACTGGAAACAAAAAAAAAGTTCTCAATTTATCCTGCAGTTTGCAGTGTGATCTGCATAATGGGCTTTACCATTTACAATCAGTGGAATTTGATTTCTTCGGCGTTCCAAGCATCCTTGCATTGTGAATATGCCGCAGTCTGAGTCTGACTTTCTTCTTTTCTCATATAGACGGCTACACTTCTGACCTTGTTATTGAAAGTGTCACTCCCTCCTGGGACAGCAATATACAAAGGACAAGTGAGCTAGAGAAATACATATTTTAACCCTCTGGTTCTCATAAGATGAATTGTTTCATTACCTAAGTTGGCTGAAATATGCCTTGGTGATGATTCTAAAAAAAATAAATCTGTGTAAATTTTTTAGAAATGCGGTAATTGTTGCGCATAGCCTGATTGACTGTTTGACATATTCACTGAGAAAGAGAAGTGTTTATTCACCTCTCTTTCTCCACATATCTGTTTGCATTATTCTGGCCCAGCGGAGTACTTCCACAAAAGGGCTATCATGGTGATAGCCTCTCCCCTGTTAATCATATTGGGGAGATGGCGTGCTCCGCTCTTTTGAAGGAGGCCTGGTTTACAGAGAAGCGGATGAAGAAAGAAGACACGTGTAGAAGTGGACGAAAAAAGAAGGCAGAAGAACAAAAAGGAGAAGAAGCGGAACTGCGGGAAATAAGACAGGGGCATGGCAGCTGCTGGCAGTGAAGGTAGGGTAGAAATCATGTCACGAGGTCTATGTAATACATCTAAATATCATTGATGGGAATTGGCGGGAAAATATCATTTAATTCTGAGTCATTAAAAGGGCAACGGTTGGTGAGGCTTTTCTAAGTTATTATGAAGATTTGATCATGGCCACCATTGTAGTGATTTGTGGAGAGAGAGATGGTGTTGGATGATTCTCTAGTCATCATTAATTCATTAATAGATAAAATAGTATGGTTGAGATTCAAAGTGGAAAGTGGGAAAAGTGTGTAAATGGCGAAACCAGATAAAAGGTGGCTAAAGTATCAGTCATGGGCTTTCAGGGTTGACATGCAAGAAGTTAGGAAAACAGGTGATTAGCTCTACAAGGACATACAAGACATAATATTTTACATTATAAGTGTTCCATGTTGAGTAACTCATGGTTCTAAAGAGTTGTTATTTTAGGCAATTTGATTCTTTTGCCACAGTAGTACTACCACCATAGATATACATATATCTGTAGCTCTTAAAATACCAATACAAATACTGGCTTAATCTGACCATTCACAAATATAATCCCAGTTTGGAACAAGCTTTAGACTGTTGAATTTTACCATTTACAGAATTCAAGCAATATCACCTCTACAATGTGCACATTTTAATTAGCCTTTTATTACTTGTAATAGTTTAAACACCAAGACCCCCAACATATATTTCTGTTGTTAAACTTGTTCTTGATTATTTTTTATTTTGTCCTTTTTAGGCAAAGCACATGAGCAGGGAGAACCATCTGCTTTTAGTGAAATGCACTTTAATTAGTCAGCGGTTTGATGCTCATCATAGTGAAACTAATTAGCAAATTGTTAATTAATAACAGTTGAAACAGCAATCAGAATCCTAGGGCAACATTCTTCCAGCTATGTAGATCTTCCATCTTGGCTGCCGTCCTGGAAACAGGAAGTGGTATCATGACAAACAGAGATATTATAGGCACATGCTCCCAATCCATAGGATTTAGTTTACATCCTCAGGCATACACAATGTAACCAGCATTAGTACAAGTAGACGAGAGGACTTACCGACACACGGAAAAAAAATGGTAAGTGCATGAATGAATGAGAGATGATGAATGTGTATTTTTACACAAGTAGGGTAGGGATCAACATAAGATATTGCAAAAATATGCTCCTCCAAACGAAATTTATGCTGCAGATCCAGAATCCCATTGAACAAAGGATGTAATCATGATGTTAATCATAATATTGATATAACTTTACACTTAATGTTCCTGCTTACTTGACGTTCTCTGTGAAACTAAAGTCATCCAGTGGATTTTAGTTGTCTTGACCAGCAACATGAATTCTGTTGACGTGATTTCCTTATATGTGTGAAATAATCTGTGAGATCACTGTTAAAATGTTGGCCGGTCTGATTTGGAATAGGCATAATCAAATTTTAAAATATTATTAACGTTTACAACTATTTCTGAGGGTCGCTGCCTCAGGCCTGGCCCAGGTTAGCTCCCCCAGCATTCACCTCAGGTCCTAGCACATGTTGTCCATCATCTGCTCTATGTGCTGGGATACAGTGTCATGTCCTATCATGCTAAAGATGCGGTGCCAGTTAAGAACAGACCACTATATTGCCATTGGGCGGTTACAAGGAAGAGACCCCTTACTGCTACACTGAGGGAACAGCGGTAAAGTGGAAGATGTACTACTACCGATGATTAATATAATAAAGGAACACCAAAATGTGTAAAAGGAAGTATAAAATGATGATAAATTCGGTTTGAATTTTGCATGAGTAAAGACATGGGCCCGCTGGGTGGAGCAAGGAGATTTTCTTATCTGACATCAATTTCTACAATTTTATTGGGTGGGATTTAACGATATTGCAAAGGAATTACATTGCAAGCCTTCATGAGGATGACAGTGTGGCGCTGTAGATGAATCATACGCTCCCCCACTGCAGGGTTGTTATGTGGGATTTAGTGACTGAGAGAAAAATACATTAGAGAGATAGGAAGAAGGAGAGATATCAGAAAGTAATGTGATGAATATATAGTCATTGTAAACAGAGGCATAGAGCAACCAGCTAAATGATTTAGGATACACAGGAAAAAGATAGAGTTGTTTATGACAAGAAGACATATAGAAAGCCTGTTAAATAATGACACTGTTCAGAAATAAACTGCAAAGATTTTTGAAAATTTTTTTTTAAAAAAACAACATACAAGCTCGAAAAAGAATAAGCCAGACAGATTGTGAGACATTGAAATTCCACATATTAAAATAATCGAAATAAACAGAACACCCACACTTTTGTTACATAAAGAAATGTTCTTTAACTGCTGGAATTTTTAGTGTAAAAAGAACAATAAACAGGATCTATTAACGGTTTGTTTTAAAATAGAATTTTGTGCAGAACTATGTCTAAGAATCTGTTCTCAATGAAAATCTGAGTCTGCCTCATTAATGATATGTCAGTAATGGAAAATATGCACTGCTAGAAATCTATGGATTCTTTGATATCTACTTAAATTATATCTACTGTTTCCTTCAAATACCTAACTTCAGGGGCATTAGAGGTGACCTCCTCTGCGGCATCTAGGAAGTGTGTTGGGTGTATTTAGTAAACATTGTATGTGTGGGAAAAAGGCATGGAGAAATTTATTGGGGTTGGTCCTCCATAATGCATTGCAATATTAGGTATCCAAAAAGTTATTAAGTACAAGCATGTTGCTGTGCATGAACTTCAAGGAAGTGGTAATTAGACATGAGCAAGTGGGCCTTCTTTCTTCTCACTGGACACCATTTTAGTGAGATTTAGGTGGTGTACATGGAGATGTGGACGAAGAAAGAAGAGAGAAAAACAAGAAGATGAAGAACAAGAAGATGTGAGGCCAGAAAATGGGAGAGGTCGGCAGACAAGGTAGGGAGACAACAGTGAGAGAGTGGGAGTGAAAGAGCCCGCAGATTTCGAACTTAATTTGGACCTTTCTGCTTTGCTTTCTTCCGTTCTGTGGGGGAGGGGGGTCTGGCCTCGTTTTCTGTGATTTGTAGGAATTGGTGAACCTGAGTCTATAGTTGTGTGATCTATTGCTTCCCCTTTAAGGACATCTGTATAGCTTGCTTAAAAGCTATGCTTAAGAACCTGATGTTAAGACCACCCTACCAAGTTCCTTCTGCAGAAGTATCCACCATCGTTCATGAAGTGCCAGCTGCCTCACAATGTTGGACCCATTTGAGACCCCAGAGAGTATCGTATTTGCTCGATTATAAGACGACCCTGATTATAAGACAACCCCCCAAAATCAAAATATTAATTTAGGAA
>VKOC01000003.1:35224088-35237581 GCA_009364415.1 Spea multiplicata
TTACTGGCTCTGTGAAATGTATCAGTAAATTGGTGAGAGTTCTTCAAAGTCTCCTCACCCACTGAGCTCGGCCCTTCTTGCTGGAAGAACCTGCCAGTGTTGGCCCTTCATAATGAAGAGTGAAGTTGGGAAGCCCAAGTCACCACTCTCCTGTCAACTGTCTCTTTAGTGAATAAACCCCAACCAACCTCAGACTCCATACAAGCCAAAGAAATGGATGTACGGTGGAGCTATCCATGGTGCTGAACCACTGCTTATCAAGGTGGCATCTCATAACGAACAAAGCTTAACATACATTGTGGATAAATGTGTTCTGCACAAACAAGCACAACCAAACAAAGCTGTGCTATTCTCCCTCCCTTTTGTAATATTAGACGGCAGTCTGGTTTTGAAGTGGGACAGTTAATCTCCTAAACTTTCTCATTTAGAACAATGGTTTGTTCCATAGCTTCATATGATAAAGCAACAAATAATAAAATGAGCAATGGCATAGATTAAAGTAACATTTAGGATCAGCATTTCTAGGCTTAAATAAGGGAAAAGTGGATAAATTGCACATAACCATTACTGCTACTTTAAGGACATTCATCTTGCTCTTTCCTGACTACGAGCCGACATTTTGGGAACTGACACACACAAAGTATCTGTCTCGGATTTTGTTTTCCACATCTACCTGTCAATCTTCCACAGGCTAATGAGTCGATGCTGCAAATTCACACCTCTGAATATATTTCTAGCTGCAACCATTACTGCAAAACTAGTAGAAGGGGCAGCAGGGAATAGAAAAAAGACTGCCTGGTGTCACTTTGTTTGAATTGGAGTGGCATATGGCCTTTTAGAGAAACATCAGCATGGAGCTTTCCCACCAACGCTTACACGTCATGTTCTCTGAGTTACACGGGCTAAAAGAAAGGGAGGCCAAACATGTAGCAAAGATAATGTCTGAATTTATCCTCTTAGAAAATACAGGAACTGCACAGAAAAAAAAAAACATGTGAATTCGGTATCCATCTTTATTGCTAATTGCTCTGTACTTTGTGCCTATTAGGGACGACCTGGCATGGGGTTTAGTTAAAGAATATTATTGTCTTTTTGTTAAACATTGAAGTATAGACTTCATCTCCTAAATGCGTGCTAAGTGAAGCTCAAAAACGGGTGACCTGGTACCAAGGTCGTAGATCACTAAATGTAGGTATGATAAAAAATATTTTATTTATATTATATTATGATTAATATGTATTAATACTTGAATGGAGGTAAGGAACTTAGACCCTTATATTCATAAGTAAGTAGACAGACAGACAGACAGATATCGGGGACAGAATATGACCATTATGGTAAGGATCTTTAATAAAGAATGCAGGAAGCATATCTCAAGGAGAAGAAAAAAGAAGTGAGAGGCCATGCTCTGATGCTGAAAACTAATAAGAATATGACCATTCAAAACGGCTTTAAATTAACATAACTTTCTCCAGAATGTAAAATGAGGTTAAAGGGGAATTAGACACAAAATGAGCTATGCACATTATCATTTTAAAATGGTGAGTGTGACCAGCCATCGCCCTTCTCAATTTTTACATTTAAAATACTCATGCCTTTATTTGACAACTGTGGTGGGGCGGCCATCTTGTTTTTTCCAGCGTTTAGCCCAAGTACCATATCGCAAGAGGAACTCTTTAAGAAAATGGGAAGCATCAGTTCATATGTTTTACTACAAGGCGGTGGTGTAACTAATAGCCAGGATCCCCAAATTCTATATATATTATGGGGGCCCTACCACTATTGCCCATCCTCCTCTGTTCCCTGCATATATCTCAACAAAGGTCATATTCAGGTCCAGCACTTATAAATATAGCGAGGAAACAGTCACACGGACAGCTCTGTCAGCACAGATCTTTTCCTGCTTCTTGCTGATCCATGCATTGCTAGGGACTCGGGGACTAGGCTATGCCTAGTTGCCAATTCTTCCATTTTTTGCCATTTAACGTATACGATATTAAATATGCTATATGTTGTTGGATAGTGTGTGCATGTATATAAGAGTGTGACTTGACATTGCACGAGTTCCTGTATGGCATTAGCATGATTGTATGGTGTTAGCATGTGTGTGTTGCAGTAAGGTGTTAATGTTTGTTAGCATATGATGTTAGCGTGTGTGTGTCTGTTACGATATGTGTGTAAGTGTATGATGTGAGCATGAGTGCATGTGTGTTAGTATTTGTTGTTAGTGTGTGGGGGTGTCAGCATATAATGTTGTTGTGTGTTTGTGTCAGCATATGGTGTGGGAGGTGAGTCTAAGGTTAGTAGGGCCTGAGAGGGACAGAGGAGGATTTTAAGGTAGAGTGATGGGTGGGGCATGGGGGTCCAGGCGTTAAGAATGTACTGAGCCCCAAGATTTCTGACGGCGGCCCTGGCTGAGACCTCATTCTTCACTGCTTGTTGTTGCAGGCTGTTGTAGGACTAAGGAGGAGATCAGCGGTGCACTATTGGTGGGGAGAATGTTCAGTAGTCACACAGTGTTACTCAATACCGCTGTTTATTGCTGTATAAGCACAGTTACCCTGTGCTGGGTGTATTGTAACTACAAATCCCCTAATCCAGTACTGCCAGCAGCAGATCATAGGTGGTACAGAGCACCCCAAATCCTGTTGTGTTGCCACTGCATAAAAAGTGCAGAAGGTGACGAGTGGGCTACAGCAGTAGGTCTTATCATAAAGTTATTTCCACAGTCCCAAGTTTGAAGCAGTAGTGTCAAGTATTCTGAGGATAGACTATTTGTATAACCAGAAATCATCACTGTGACGCTTTCAATCTTACTAACATATTCCACAAAGCCATTTTTATAACTTCTTTTCTTTTATAGTATAATTATCTTATTTTTTATTCCTTGCTAAAAAGATAAAGTACCAAAGAAATCTTTGCTGCACTTGAGCTTATTTAAAGAGTCAAGATTCAAAGATTAAAGAAAAAGAAAAAATCGGGCACACATCCAAGCAGTCAGTACAGGAATGATGTTTAAATGACATTCAAATACCAAGCCTTCAACGGAGAAAATACTCTATTGTAAGAAGTTGCCAATGCCGCATATACACAAAAATATGTAAGGTCACATAAACTTTTGGGACCTAAGAGGACTTTTTCTCAGTTGGTCCTCAAGACCTTCCTAAAAGGTTGTGCTGCTTTATACAATTTTATACATTGGCGCAATAAAGCATTTCAACTTTAACTAAAGACATCAATTAATCTTGGGCTAATCTGGCAATATCCATTTTCCTTATTACTATAAGTCGTCTATTTAAGGAAGGATTTCATCTGTGATGTCCCAGTAAGTATCCCTGGGGACTGGAGACTCTGGGTGAAGAGCTGCTTCTCCAGGTCACTACAGGGTAACTCCAGGTTGTGGGAGGGGCATTGGGACACGCCCACTTCCCCTTTAACAATAGCGTTTGTCCCGTGACGTTAGCGGGACCACCTACCAACGTCAGTGGGACCTCCTACCCGCGTCCTGCAAAGGGGCTACAGGTAGCCGGTGCCAGAAAGTTTCCTGGTCTGCCCGTGAGAAAGGCACAAATCGGATTATTCAGATATCATTAAATCAAAATCAAATGCAAAAAAAAATACTCCATAGTATATGAAAAAATCCAGAAACTCAGGCTAAAATTGAGAGTTCCTGAGTATATCTTCACCCTGCACTAGCCCGACTGCTGATTTCACACATTTTTATTTCTTTTGTCGGGATCTGCATGATTATTCCACCCCATGGTGTTATCTCACGTGCCTCTTGTTAATTGTTTTGTTAATTAGGTCAGGAGGCCTTTTGGAAGGGTGGGTGGGAGAAGGGAGAGTACATCAGGACAGAAATTTGATCAGATCATGTTTACCCTGCTACAAGCCGCTTTCGGTCTCGAATTCCAGTAAACGTTAAGACGTAATACCTCCAAAACAATTCTGTTTATTCACAAACAATGGCTTATAGGTAATGAACTCTGGAAAGGCAAAGCAGCATCGCTTCCCATCAGCCCCGTGGCCGAGACCCTCTTTTATAGTGAACACCTGATATTGTGTTGTAACTAGTTGACTTTATACAAAGTACCGTATTACTGTGAACATGCGCTAATGGCACGGAAATGCTGAGACTACATTGATGAAATTGCAAATCCAACTTTATTATTATTACTTATTGCTATATATAGTGCCATCATTGCATCGCTGCAGTGCTGTCCATTATAGATGATGTACTTTAAAAACAGAAGAGGATTTTATCACACTATACGGCCATATATTTCATAATCATGACTGCCCTATGGAGCTTGTGAGACATCATGATTACTGCCCTTCAATATGAATATAATAATGATAATTTATGTCAAGTTAAATAATATTGCAATAACGAGAACACACGGTTTAAAGCATATTTATATACCTAGAAAACATGGTTGACTCTTATTTTAAATAAGACAAGCAAAATGTGGCAAAACAGCATAATTTCTTCTTTCTCTTTTCCTCACCAAATTATTACAAAGGCTGCCTTTAAATAGTATACTTAACTGTATAATGTGATATTTGGAGCTCTGTACCATACCATGGAAGACCATTGATTTTACAGCTTCTTGGGGAGATCAGAAGACCCCCCAACTAGCCCATCCCTCCAATTGCTCGAAATTGACACTTTTTACTGGGACTGTTAAATGTAAGTTCCTTATACTAATGGTAAAAAGTCTGGGAAGATGCTGTTGCATTAACTATTCATCATCAGCCAACTTACTGCATGAGGAGGTCATGAACATGGAATGATGAGAACCTTATTAACGCTGTAAAACTTTGGTTATTGACTATCCTGCCAGAGAAGGTTAACTAAGGAAATGTTCTATATACCAAGCACATGAGCTGTTCTCATATCTGCAGCTCACTAAGACAAAAGTGTCCCATCGGATAAAACAACCAGGTTGCCAACGCTGAGATGCTCAGAATTAAGACTGCAATGAAAGCCCATATTTCATATTACAGATATAACAGCAGGGGTTATAATTAAATCTATACCTAGAATTATGCTAGAATTATGCTCAGGTGTCAGCTACGGTATATGCCAGGATGAAATAAATGTGTCATTTGTAGCAGGCGAGAAGGAGAAAAAGGTCACAATCTAAAAGAGGACTCTTTACTGACCAGGGAGGTTAAAACCAACAGTAAAATGAATCAGCCTAAAATCACAATATTGTGTTATAAAGGAAACGTTCAGTTCCAGATTATTCCCAATCTACAACATAATTATCCATTTCTGATCACTTTTAATAAAAATGTTGCTTTATCAGATGTTGCCTCTCTAGCCTCGGTCATGCCTTGTAGTAGAACAGTGGATTTAAAAGTCCTGTTCTACTTAGATGAAGCATTAATAGCACTCTATGGTATGTTAGGCATAAAAATCTGTCATTTTATTCTTTCATTGTAATCCATAATTCTGCGTTTTTCATGATTAGGGAATTATTTTAGAGTTGAATTTTGCTTAGGGATGGTAAGAGATGCTGAAATCCAGAACAGATAAAAATTGCCCATATTGCTAATGATGCCTATGTATGATATATGCTTATTTAAAATCAGCCACAACAGAATCCAGAATCCAGAATTTATCTGGATTCCACCTTGACTGCAACCATCTTTTTGGGAGGTTTTATGTGGCTGCGAGCCGCAAAACTAGAGGAACTGGACCTGCTTTAGTTCCCTGTGTCGTAAATTCATTGTTTCTCTACACACAAACTTTTAGCTGGCTCCACACGGGAAATAAATAGATCATAAATATGCCCCTCTTTCCTTTCTTCCAAAGACCCCCTGCTAGCGCGTCTCTTGCTGAATACGAAGGAAATAATTTTTCAGGCCATTTTGCTCTCGGTAGCTGATTAGCTCAGCTTGTCACATACACTCAACTCATTAGTCATGAATCCCAAAGAGTCAGGCTGCCTAGGTGCTCCTATTGATGCAGATGAATTGGCAAGCAGAGAAGATGCAGAGTTTACAAATTTTTTTTGGGAGCAAATGAAAAAGATGAGAATGTGGTGAAGCACAGAATACAAGGCTGACCACCTCCCTCTGCTCCTTCTGCAGAAACCGGCATCGACGCCAACAAATGAGTCACGGAAGCTCCGAACTGGAGAGATCATTTTGGCAAGCGTGGGAAATTTACATAAGAAATAATAACAAAGCAGGCTAGATTTAGAGTGCATTTTAAGACAATATTTCAAAGCTACAACTTTTATATGGAAAAAGGCAAGACTGAAAGCTCTACAACCTGAAAATCCAGATTGATTAATAATAAATTCTGGATCCTATGTGAAACTTATTTGCACCGCCTTCATCTGCAAAAAATCTTGAGACAGACTAAAAACAGGAGAGAAGACACAAAACCAAACGTTTCAGTGCAGGACTGTTGATGTAAAGGCGGCCCTGGCACTTTTATGCCCGAGTTGCATGTGGCCGGGTATATCCAACTGATGGCCACACACTCCCGCACCCGAGTTTCAGTGGGTCGAACACGAGGTTCCCCTGTGATTATAACATCATATGCACTGCAGATATACAGAATTGCAGTTAATGCCGTCTGGAATTTATTTTAGAAAGAAATATAACATGAGCAATTGTTTTTATGATTACTTATTACATGTAGGATATGGGCTATGTATTTCATGGTAAAAGTCATCTTAACCCTTTCATGACTAAGGTTTTTTACACCCTAGTCACCTTTTTGCTTTTTTTCACCATATGTTTGATCAATCATCATTTTCCTATTTATGTGTAGTGTGCTAAAGTGTGTTAAAAAATATTCCACAGGGTAGCTGCAACTATTTATGTTCAGCAATATCTCTTGAGAACAGCAATGTCCAACATCAATACCTATTGAAGAAAAATGCTGCTTCCTTATATAATGGACTATTTTTTCAAAACCTTTGGTCTGTCAAGGATTGGTTTATATTTGTAGTGGGTGGTAAAAGGTGTTTGGGCACAACTTTTTACATTTTTAGTTCATGTTTTACTTTTTTATTATTTTTATTATATAATTTGACAACTGAAGATTGGGTTCTTCCTGGAGCCCCGAGATTCATGTTGTAACCAGAAGGTACTCCTTATAGTTTCATGGTGACATCACTGGGGTCTGTATATTTATTTATTAGCGAGAAACTCTGTAGCTCTGCATTGCCAATCACATGATACCTCGGATAATGACTTCAGGTTGTTATGATCTCCTGTGTACTGGAGAAAAATAAGAAGAAAAACCTGCCTCTTCCAAATGTCAATTGGAACTGATCTGAAGGCTTTTAGGACTACCATGACTTATTCTGTAAATCTCTGGTCTCCGTTCTATCATTCAGTAACATATGTATCATTATGGTGTGGGATTCCTCTGCAAAGTAAGAGTTCTTCAAGTATCTGTCACCACCGAGGATGACATTGGGATATAAAGACACTATGACAGAAGCCCGTTGAGTGTTTTTCTGGTAGCTCGTATTCCGGCAGATAATATGTAAATAGATAGGCCTTGTATGTGTCTACAATAATATTTCACATGGAACAGATCTCCCTTTGGCTAAAAAAAAGCTCTGGTATGTTGTATAATCAGTAACTGGAAGAAGGATGTTCATTCAACACAGCAAACTAAATGGGACATTTCTCCCAGAATTACTATCGTTGCAAAATGTCTTTATGAATCCTGTCACAGATTCCTAGGTATGCAGCAGAGGACTTTTGTAGTTTATTAAGCAGGAAGTGTTTAAATCTCTCCATTGTATTAAGATTCTCATCATTTGTGTGTTCACAAACACACATATCAGCTACTTGAAAATACCGATAAATATTATTACTTTATATTAATCATTTTGTGTATTGGGGTGGGTGGACAAGCCATAGAGCCACGTAAATGGAATGTGATTCTAGCTTGGTCCTCTGAGCCAGGACCTACCCCACCTGACCTCCATGGGTCTGAAACCAACTGAAGCCCAAACTGACTTTCTTAGAATTACTGGTCCATGCATCCAACATTTCAAATGGCAAAAACACTTTTATTTGGAAAATAAGCTTGCTGACCATTTCTCTGTCCATGCACCAAAAGTTTTGTTAAAACGCCAAACCAAGGCCAAACCTCGGGACAATATTTTACTCTGCCTGCAACTCTTTCCCAAAATGTTCAATCCCTCATCTTCTGTCATAATTGCATTCTAATCCCCAAATAGTTCATTTTCTCTTACATGTATATATATATACCTTTTCTGGGATAACTTTGTGAGTGGTAGGACTAGTTGTCCATGGAGGCCATAGACGGTGTACATGGAGCTGTGCTAGCTGAACTTAGTGACAGAGGATATGAAGTAATTGGGGAATGGGCAGAATCAACCATCACTCTCCTTCGCAGAAGCACAGTTGAAGCTGTTGGCATTCTTAAGTAAATAGAAGGAATAGCTAGCATATCATGTGACCAGGCAGATACTGTATAACGCACTGATGATGGGTTCTTATTGATAATGTATATGGAACTTGGTGATTAGGTATCTGTAATTATACGTTTTTTTTAAGCAGGTTAATTTAGGCATATATACTGTAGTTTGACCACACAAATATTCTGGAGTAAAATATGCTAATACTATAAACATCCAGTGCTCATAACAACAATGGATACCAATATAGGAAAGTGAGCAAGGACCTGGGTCAAATGCTTGAATGGAGAACCCCCCTACATGTGCATTGGAAACAATAATGCACTCTTTCACTAATTTTTGCTCTATTTTACGCCATGTTTAAAGGTTTTACTACAAAGTACGGGAAATCCATTAGCTGTTTCCTCTCAGCAGCACAAGAGTAAAGAAAGACTTTTCATCAGGGCAGGCGACAGCTTAAATATGGACATTTGAAAAGATTAATCTCCTTATGATCTCCTTTAATAGCCTAGATGCTGAGTTACTGATGATCTTGACTCCTGCAGGACCTTCCATGGGGGAATCCATCATTCCATCCCATCAGAGTTTACAGCGAGCCGATGCTCCACTGTACCATTGCTGTGTCCTTAGATCCAACACACTTCCCCATTCTGGTTGATAAGAATGGTGGTAATAAAAATGGGTATGAAATGAGCTGGATTCCACAGAGGGAAGTTATAGGCTATTTTATAAGTCTGCTTTCTGGACGATCAGCAAGTTTCCAATGAATGCGCCGGAAAGGTATTATTAAACCTCTGCCCCAATACCTCATACAGCTTTAATGCCTTTTTGACCTTTGGTGGGTCTATTTTTTTCATTGTGTCTATCTTGCGGTTTCCCTCTGGACCTTCTGTTACTAAATTGTTTCAAACACCTAATCAATCCAGGAAGATAAAGCCCATCTATTCCTTATAATTCAGTTGCCCTTAACGCTTCTACTTTAGTTGACTGACACATGGCCGGCCACAAAGAGTAGGCAGCTTGCCCACAAATAATTCATATTCTGAAGGCACTGCTATGATTCTTATTAATGTTACAATCAAAATTTTTCATGAACTATTAAAAGTGATGCTTCTCTCAAGCATACAAAAAACCCGCATTAAATGAAATAAAGCAGATTTAATACTAAACCCTAGTGAAAAGTGGCATCACAACAAACAGTGTATACGCCAACTTGCAACTTCTCTGTCTGGTGTATAACTATATACATTATAGCTAAATATGAATATTTGTGATAACACACAAAACCTGGGCATTTTACATACTGAATCAGGTATAGAAAAAGTGGGACACAAAAAAGCTTTGTACTAGGTTTCTGTGATACATAGAGTTTCTTTTTTTATACAATTTGTGTCATTTTATGCTTTCTATAATTGTGAAAGTACCTGTTACCTGTTAACCGGGAGAAGATTTTCAGTAACATTTTCTCAATTACATTTAGGTGCGCTTCCCATTTTCAACGTGAACAGGGTGTAGAGAAAATCATTAATGATCATTATCATGTAGCAAACATACTATACATATTTTAAATATTATTTTTCTTGGATTTAGACCACAAAACATTTCATTTTTATGACTTCAATATTTATTATGAAGGTCCAACCCTGGCAAGATTGATTCTGCAAGAACTATTGAGCCGGCCCTGCATAATCCATAACTGAGTCATATAAGTAATTTCCACTTCTTACTTCTTACTATGTATTTTATTAGGTCAACCAATATCTTATTGCAGGTGAAGTTCCATGGGTAAGTCCATTATAATGGATACTCTAGTCAAGGAATTGCAACCCTTTTAAAGAACAGACCTCTTAATTTGTACTTATTATGTGCTCAGCGGTCTGTAAGTACCTTTCTGAATCAGGTTCTGTGATTTATTCTCGAAATAAACCCATTCTGTAGAGTCAATGGTAATATTTGGAAACAAAAAACATTCCAGGAGGTGACCGAGTTTAAAATCAAGCAGCGGCTGGAGAGAGATCATTAGAGATGAGATGATTTATGGCTATTTATATAATTAAGTCATTTAGAACAAGGCCAAATCATTTTATTTAGTGAAACTGATCTGTATTCATAACCACTCTGGTTTAAAGACAAATTATTATGACTATGGAAAAACTGCAGTATGTTATTGACATGAAATATTCCATCATACACAAAAAATGCCCTAATCTACCTTTCCGGGATCATATTTTGACTCTTCACTGGAGAAAATTAGTTACCATAAATTATAGTAAAATGTGGCAACATGCGGACATCTAAAACCAATGTCTGGATTCGATTTTTAAGGAAAACTGTATACCCAAACATAATTATTTCCCCAAAAGCATTCTCGTGGTTCCTTCTTTAACCTCCGAAGGTATTTGGTCTCTAGATAATGAAAGTGGTGAGAGGCAGCTATATAATTTACAAATTATTTATATCATGTACACAAAAGGAACTTGTTTTGCTTTATTGAATGTTGGTAACTACAATGGTCCGCAGGGCTAAAGGCTCATATGGGCATGGTGTAGGACAACTGCAAACACCCCCAGAGGTTGAGGCCCAGGTTCTGTGGTCACGTGTTGGCAGACATCAAGTTCTATGAATGCACAGGATTCTATATCTGCAAGATCAAAAGGCAGATCAAGATGGAGTTGCAGGACTAGAGGAAGGACCAGCCGCAACATGAAAGTGAATAAGCAAGCAGACAACTGATATAAACTATTAGTTGCAAGGTCCTGCATAATTGGGGAGAAAAGAGGGTTTAATCCCAACTGTTGGCTATGAGATGTTTAGCTTACCACCACACCAAGATACTTTACTAACTAGACATCTGAGCTAAATCATGAAGGCAGATGACTAGGAGCTGATTAAAGCAACACTATAGGCATCATATGCACTTTAAAGCATATGGTAGTTGTGTGGTCAATGACGTTATGATGATAGTTGTGACTGGGGAAAAGGCTGAGGAAGTTGGCCAAACTGTCTGGGGGAAAAAAAAAAACATTATCCAGTGGGGCAATTTAGTTGGTCAAGAAAGAATAGATGTCATTAGCCAAAATGTGTTAATTTGTCTTGTAATGTGGCATTCAGTGTGTCTTTAGCAAATGGTTATCATCCCTTCTCAGTTACTTAACTTTGGCTGGTAATTTATGTCTTAGTCGATGCACTCATCTGTTGGAATTGAATGTTAAAAAATATGACAAACTCCCGAAGGATAAGCGTCCATGACTCGATGAGCTATTGCAAGCTACACAGTTATCACTGGTGGCTTTTTCCCTGCTTTATCAAGCCTAACTATAAATAGATGGGAAAGAAGGGGAATTATACATATAAGAGATTTGCTAGAAAAGGATGTTTTTCAGTCATTTAACAATCGATTGTGGGAAAATCCATCATGGCCATCATCCAGGAGGTTCATAATCTACTTGGCTACAGATGTAAACAGAAGGGAATTTTTATAATTCACAAAATTACCCCCATTAATGTCATGCCATATTGGACCCACGGTTGCATATGATGGGACAGCTCACCTGAAACTCATTTAACATTTTGGAATATATTTACCTTTTTTGGTCAATAATTAAATAAACCTAAGACTATACAACTTTGAGATGGACATGGAAAAGTTCCCTGTATATTGGTTTGTCAACCCACCTGCACTAATTTATGTATCATAACTGAAATGGTATAGCCCCAACTGTATGTATGGACACTTGATATTATTTGTCTGTTACTTTCTCTTTTTTTCTCTTCGTACCCCATTCACTTTCCAGATCAAAAAAATATAATTAAAAAAAAAAAGTATATTATATATATTATAAAATTAATAATATAATATGATATTAATTTTATAATATTAAACCCATTGAGCCATTATTGCTTTTATATTATAACACTATGGACACCCTGTCACTCTGCAGCTACAGGGACAGGCTCAGTGGATTGCAAGCACCTTCTATATTTATCACTGTCAATTTGTGAGAAAAGGGGTCATATTTTTTGTAATGTAACCTTAATTGTATTTGTATCACCCTGTAGCAGACAGATTCACTGAATCATCCAACAGAGAGATGGACACATTCTGTCTCAGTATCACCACAACTGTGTAAGTTCTAAGCACAATGTCTTCTGCCTTGTCTGCGTCCAACAACACGTCAATGTTTGATTGGATGAGTTGAATCAATGTACTATGTGATCTATTTTACCTCTATCGCATGTGTAATACACTCTGTGGACCTTTCTTATAGCATTTGATGGGAATGAATCACTCATAAATAATTTCCTTTCATGAGATAAAGCATTCCATCAAATTTGTATGCAACTTGTAAGGAGAACAATGTAATGTAGATTTCATTAAAAAAATATATACATAAAAAAGGATTTTAATATAAATAAAAAATGTATAGAGCGCCTCGTGATGTCATCACTCCAGTGATGGAACATTACTGGCATCTGTAAGATATTAGAAACATCCCCCAAATCTATGCATATTGCCCACGGACAGTGCAAGAAAAAGAAAAATTAGAAAAATGTAAAAATATAGCTTGTTAACTCGATACGGACTACCAATTAGAGAGGGCTGGAGGAGGAGCCATCACTGGCGAGGGCTTCGCTAGTCTACCACAATGCTTTGATGACATCTGCATGCTGGTACTGGACGTGATTTTTGGACATGATCCAAGAGCAGCAGGTGGTTGAAAAATGCATCCTGGGGAAAAAATACAATGTCTAATGAGACTCCAGTGCCATCTTTGCCACTAAACAACTTGTCAGTTCCATATTTGTCCCCAAACAGTGCTGTCTTTGTCCCCAAATAGTTTGTATATGTCTCCTAACAGATTGTATGTGCCATATTTGGCCCCAAACAGCTTGTCGGTGCAATAGATTGTCTGTGCAACAACACAGTTTGTCAATACCACAAAACAACTTGCCGGTGTCATTTTTGCCCCCAAACAGCCTGTGTAATATTTGCCACCAAAAAAGACGAGTAGGAGAGGAAATCCTGGTGATGTGGGAGTTCATCTGGGGAGGGAGGTTATCTAGGAAGGGGGG
>VKOC01000003.1:35237681-35284327 GCA_009364415.1 Spea multiplicata
AGCGTAAAGCGCCGGCACCCGAGACAAACGCTTCCAACACAGGAGTTTAAGGTAAGTGACCGGGGCGGGGGGGGACACCGGACTCATTGGTGAGTCACCAGGACACTCTTTGCGGGCCGGTCCGAGCTATTCAGCGGGCCGGATGTGGCCCGCGGGCCGTGCTTTGCCCAGGTCTGCGTTAGAGGGTCCTGCTATTAGCATGCAGAGCTGACAGGTTTCAATTTGATAACGCTGGGGCAGAATGAGGGAAAAAAATACTTTCCGTTGAACTTATGTTCATGTTTTCCAAACACTTTTTGTGCTTTATAGATCAGTATCCAGAAATACCTAGTTTAATGATAGTGTCTCAGCTAGGGATATCTTAATATATCCTGGCATGTTGATGAAGCGGTGATGTAACCACAGAGGATGCAACCATGAAGACCCAGGGATCTTAGCCACATTCCGCCATCTGCCACCTATTTGCCTTATTAGTTTACCTGGAAAGCAGGTTCATCTGATCTACATGTTGGTAGAGACTCACTACACTGAATTATCATGCCATAACCCGGTGGCTTTAGTGTCCACGTGATGGAAGGCAGAAGACAGATATCTGCTTAGGGATATACAAGCGTACCTGCTCCCTTACCCTAGCACCAGGACTAAATGTCAGAGACCCCCCCCCATTGCCCTTCCAATAAGGTAAAATCAAAGGTGGGTGAGAATTAATGGGAAGTATGAACATATTTGAGGAGGGTCCCGCTACCATTATGAAACAGCAGAAATTAAGCCTTATAAATGTTTGATGACTATAACTTTGTCTACAGAGGGGTTAAGGTCATGCGAAGGCACCTTCTTTCGACGTCCCTAGTAGATGTATTTGTGAAAAAGCATTTACGTTCAGAGTAAATAAAATGAAAACACAGAGACGTAGGTATGTTCTGGGGCAAAGTAATTGGCTGTGGAGGTATAAATGAAGATATATAGCTTGCAGTCACTGTTAATATACTCTGCATACCATAACAAAGTGAGCAGCCGCCATACCTAGCAAGAAAAAAAACAACATAAATACGGAAAATGGCTTCAACAGATGCTGATCGTGGATGGATCCCACCTGTTTTTTGATACGATGTAATTAAACATAAAAGCTTTCTCTCAGCATGGTGAGGTATAGCGGCAAAGGACTTTATATGATCGGAAAGGGAGAAGTTCCAGGAATCCACCTGTAATTCCCTATTCCAGCTCTGCTTCGACTGTCACTCTGCCATCCCCGCCATGAGACACTGTTGTGTGGATCTAACAATTTGCCAGTTTGATGGGATTTGTGCTGGTCACCCCTTTCAGTGATGGTCATGAAACAAAATAATGTGCTTATTCCACCCCTGATTGGCAGTGTGTGAAAAAACGGCTGCTTGGGTTGCAGGGGCAGAGATCGGCCGAGTGCCATCCTCTCTTGGTGAATCGAAGTGACCGAAAGTGCCTTATGCTCCTGCTGTCACGTTCTGTCTGACACACAGGTCTTAGCTGAGGTCACAAGACTAAACTAACATACAAACTTAAACATCCAGGAAAATTATATATTATATCATAATACATCATCGTTAAAAGAATAAAAGCTGGCGTTAAAGCCTGATCTGTAATGTACTTTTTCATTTCTGAGATGATGGCAAATAAGTGGAACAGCCTCTCGGGAGAAGTAGTAGAGGTTAATACACCGAGAGAATTTAATTATACTAAAAAAAATTAAAGATTATTATTCTGGGTGGGCATGGGGATATCCTGAATGTACCAAAATACCAAAGATCAGTATAAACGAGTCCAATGGTCCAAAGTGTTTCTTATAAGCCATTTAATTCTGTTTCAAATTTCATGACTCAAAGACCCCCTCTCTTCAGAATTTTTTGTCCTAATCTAAATAACTAATACTCTGTATATCACCCCGTATGTCTTAATGTGTGTTAACAACATTAATTATAATGTTGTATATAACAAAAACTTTCAAGTTTATAAATGTTCACTGTCCCCTATAGCCCTCCGGAATATGCTGGCGCTCTATGAATAAACGCAGTGTAATAGAAAGTCCTTGCGAGGGTGTGTGCAGGACTTTCATGCAAAAGAAGTCCCTTGTGACCTCCTGTTGCCTCTCGTGCACTGGCCGGCTCACGTACCATTACCGAAAACCCTAGAGCCACCTTGACCTCTTTTTAAAAATATATTTCTAATTATACATTAATCTGCTACTGGTATATCCGTTCCGTCCTTGTGGACTTATAGGGTTAAACAAAAGGTTACACAATCACTCATGCATTATGAGGACAGAAGAGCCCAGCATTCGACCCTGGGAATGAAACTGGTAGTCTGTCACTGCTATAAATGGTATTGTTACATGTTTAATGGCAGAATTACAAGGAGGAACCCAAGGCATTTTCCTTTCCAAAGTGCCCTTATTCTAGCGAAGTGATACAGAGACCTTGCCGCAGAGCAGATGCGTAACTTAGGAAGATTTAGTAGATGGTATAATTGCAAGGCTAAAAGGTAAATTTTGTGCGTGGCGACCTTACGCATGGTGCAGTGTGCTGTGATATGCACAGAATTCTGCAGAACATTTATAACGTCAAAGGCAGATTTGCTATTGAAAGAATTAAAAAGCTTCTGTAAACCTTGGAACCTTTGTGTTTTTCAGAGACAGCAGTTACAATTAGATTTCTGAGAAACTATATGACAATGCAAAGAATAATTATTTAAATATAAAGACTGATTAAAGGGACACTCCAGCCATCATGTGCACTTTAAAACATGTGATAGCTGTGTGGCCCCCTTAAATTTTCATGTTGTCCATTTTACAAATGGATGGAGGAATTCTGCGTCTGGCTGGTCAGAGCTGCGTGTGCACGTTTCCTCCAACTGATTTCACTTTCAATGTTCCATCATGGAGGTGGAGGACTGCAACCTCTGGGACTGGTATTTCTTTTTAGCGTTATCTTTTGTACGAACAGTGTTTTAATATGCATTCTTCTATAGTGGGGGTGTCAGAACTACTTTAAACTACTTTGTTAATAAATAACCAGAATGAGGAATCTGCACACTCCAAGGGAACCCAGGTGCTTAACTGTGCCGGGAAGGGCCAGCTCCCCAGTAAATCCAGAAGATAAATAAAGGCTCCAGGCACTCAAGAGTTCCACCGTCAGGCAGATTTATTGAGACAAAAGAAACAACGTTTCGACCTCACAATGAGGTCTTTTTCAAGTATGGTTAACAGGTGTTCTTTCTGCATGCCTGTCCATGGGGAGGGTGCCACATACCAATTTTGGCTGGAGCATTTCCAGATGTAAGTTATTCCCTATTTAAGCCCTGAACACCTGTGGGAGCGGGAGACCACAGTTGATGACCATTCCTACCTATGGTTCCTCCTCTTTTGCTATGAACCAGGTAATGCCCGATATCTACTTAATACTATCCGGGGTTAGCCACCCCCCAGAAGAGAGAGAGTACCATGTAGCCTACAGTAGGACGTTTCCAGGTATATTAATAAGCTATATGTTATGAAAGATTTCTCCAGGATTGCTCCTTGGAGTTCCAGCACTCTACTTCATGTACAACTTACTGTTGGATAAATCATTATAAAATAATGTATATATTTATTAGATCTCCTTTATGAAATACATGCATATTCACCAGCTCTATTACAATAATAAATACATTAGACTTAACATAAATACATACTGCCAAATCTATAAGACATTATTTTTCAATGGTAGATGCATCCCTGCATTGCCATCAGCCTAGGTAGCTTATGCCTTTTGCCACCTATGTGGTCTCAGGGAAATATAAAATCACTGCTCTATGACATAACGTGTCTTTTTACCAAGATTTTGGTTTTGAAGGCCTTTTTAATATGTACTAACCATGGCACATGATTGGCCCAAGGCTATTTTGTTTATCCACAGACTTTTTAATTACTCAAGAGCTTTGTAGTTAATTTTATTTAATTAAGATTATATATTATAAGCGCGCCCAGCTGCCTCATCATATATGCGGATAATTATCCAGCCGCTGTAGTTGGGAAAAAAAAAAGATGTTTGCTCTATACACTTTGCTCGAAATATATTTTACATTTGTTTTCTGTATTTTAACAGCATTTATTAAGGCATAAAACAGAGCACAGGCTCCTCTCATCTCTCACTGTCACACCGCCAGTAAAATGGAATTCCCTGGTAAAAGGCGGCATTAGTATAGCGATTGCTAATGGTAGGGGACTGCGCCAACGTTTTCCTGGAATTCAATGTTTTGAAGGCTTGAAATGTAAGAGATACATAGCCCTAGATGAACATTTTTTACCCAATAAATCAATGATGAAACAGTGACAATGCCACATCTAGCATTAATTTCCAACATCATCACTCAGAGAGGGCAGCTGTCTGTCTTTAATTGTTTCTCAAGCCAGGCTAACAGCAAATAATATACTTCAGTTCAGCAGCAGAGAGTGCCAGGCCGACTTTAACCCCATCAGTCACTAGGAAATGACAATATGTTATAGATATGCTATGCCTTGTTCTGTTATGTTAATGAGGAGTAGCATTAATGAACTCAACCTAAGGGAAGCTATAGGAATAAACTCGCACGACAAAGTCATCAGCAACAGAGGAATGGAAGAGACTGACAAGTTATTTATTCAGATGGCTCCAGTGTCACTTAACCCTCAGGTATTGGGTGCTATGAGAAAAGGCTGAAAAAGAATAATAAATCCCTTCCAATCAAAAGTACGGTAATTATTCTTCTTCAGCTTTCGCCAGGTTTTCACAAGGAAGGCAATACATGTATACAGAGGCTACTACTCCAAACTATGATGAGATGGTATTATAATCAGGAAAAGGCAAACTCTTACAACATAAAGATGAATGCTAGACTTGTCAACATTAAAGAAATGACACCTGTGGAGATATTCAATATACACCCAGATAATGTCGTACTCCTAATGTCCACGTGGGTATTGGCAGATCTGTGGCTATATGGGCACTGTGCATGTGGAGTTGCCTTTATGGCATGTGCTGGTTGGTACTCATGAAAAGGGGTCAATTGTCGAGACTGCAAGACAAAGGCCCATCATTTCTATTGGTGGGACTGTCCTTCTGAGTCGGGATACTTGGCAAATGGTAACCAAGTAAGGGAAGCCAATGGTGCAGAAGAGACAGAAGGAAAAAGAGAGAAGGTAATGTAAAAGCTGGGATGTTAGGTTATGGCGTGAACGATGGCTAGCCAAAGTATAGGCTTTTTGTGGTTGTTTGGTGTCTTGGACCCATTCGATTTCTTCCACAGAACACTCCTAGAATATGAAATGGCCATATAACCAGTGTGTCGAGTCTCTTGCTATTCTCTTTCGGTTTAAAAGAAATATAAACATGCCTTTTTCGATCAAAGAAACACATCTGAAAAATGAAAACTCAGTGGTATTGTATAAGACACTTTTTTTCCATTATTGTGTCTTTAAGATTATACATTTGGGACAGCTCTGACAGCCTCTAAGCACCTCTATAATCAATTGACCTCTTTTTATGAGGTAGAAGGTTGATTTACAGCACAGATAAGAGCACCAGACAAAAGAATGGCATCATCTATTCAAAGAATAGTTTTTTATACACTTGAGAAGGTGTGAAAACATGATAGAGAAGAACATTGAGAGATTGTTTCCATAATGCCTTCGTCACAAAATACTTTTTTATTCTACCGTTTTATAGAACTCTGTGGCTACAGAAAGGTTAATACGTGATATTAATGATTCCAATTCCCATTGTGCGCCTCCAGGACACTGGAGGACGGAATAACAAAGTAACCTAGGTCAAAATGTCTCAGAATCGTCTATTTCCTGCAAACCCCATTTGGCAAATGGAAAACATTCCATGTTATTCATTAAAGTCTCGTAAATCTCCTAAATGTTCTTCTCAACGTAAAACGGCCTTCTAAGCTTTGGTGAACACATCTCGCCCTTTCAGTTATTAGAAGCCGTAGCCGTTATGTCTCTTCTCTGGCACCACAGACATGCTGAGGTGGCATGAGACTGCCCGTATCTTATTAAAAAAGAGTAGACTGGGGTGGCTATATTTCAGCCGGCTATTTTCACTGTGACTGTGACACTGACCTGTAGGGTTTGGATGATGTTCAGCTCTTGCACAAATTCCTGTAAGCCATTAAGTGGACTCTCACTAGCATATATTAGACTTTGCATAGCTGTAGTCAGCCAAGTCTCTTCCTTGGCACCAGAGGCATGCTGGGGTGGCATGAGGGTGCAATATTTTTTAGTTACGCTTTGTAGACAGACTTGGCAAGTTGTGCTTTAAACCGGCAGCGTTAGAGAATGTTTCTAGAGCAAAA
This sequence comes from Spea multiplicata, assembly GCA_009364415.1. Classification (NCBI taxonomy): domain Eukaryota; kingdom Metazoa; phylum Chordata; class Amphibia; order Anura; family Pelobatidae; genus Spea; species Spea multiplicata. Next base: position 35,244,030 of record VKOC01000003.1, read on the forward strand.
GAGAGGAACCTGCAGATTGGTAAACAAGACACAATTTGTCCTAATGCGACTCTGAATAGCGGTGCACACATTTTATAAAACTAATATATGAAACATCATTTTAGAATGAATTAAATATGATGTTTCCTATTAGGCAGGAGAGTAGTAACATTACCTTTTCACAACACGGCAAGCATGTTTTTTTGCATTCTATCTAAGCTAGTTCATTTTATATGTCCTTGTTGCTGATAACTACTTTGTGTACATTCTTTCTCTGTAATAAAGCCGAGGCAAAGCTATAGATCAGACTCCTGGAAAATAAATTAATTTATACATCCGATGAGGGAAATACAAAAACAGTATTGAAATCGCAGAACAGTGTCATAGTCACAACAAAGACTGTAGAACCCAGGCTTGATTTCCAAGGGCTGTAATAGTGTCTCCATTATTCGCATTTAATTATCCCGGGGCACAATGGACAACTTTGACCAAAGTCCCAGCTATATATGAATTGTAAAAGATAAGATTTCAAATCCATACAAGTTCCATTGAAATGAGCCTCACTACCAAAGATACATACAAGTTCCACTAACATAAGCCTTGTTACCAGAAACCCATATGACTTCCTCTGAAATACGGCTCACTACAAGAGATTCAAACCATTTCACTGAAATGTGCCTTGCTACCAAAACCCATACGAGTTCCACGGAAATAAGTCTAACAGAGACCCATACAAAATCCATAGAAATAAGCTTTGTTACTAAAGACCCATATGGCTCAAATGATGTCATAATAAATATAATCGGTGTTTAGTGAATACAGCACTATATGAAATAGAATGCAACATTGTGAATTATTATTATAATTATTTATTGTTCTATACAGCACCATCAAATTCTGTAGCGCTGTAGAATGGGTACATTTCCCCTCAATGCTCAAATATTTAGTTTTGCTTTAGTTGTACATCACATGTCAACAGTGGCTTTATGATGGAATCTTAGTACATTTGGCCTAGTCAGATACATTATATAGAGTCTGCATCTTCAGGGCTTTCTATTGTTTACCAGACTAAATAGTAATGTGCCAAACTGATACCTACCATAACATTATGACCACTGACAGGTGAAGTGAATAACACTTATAATCAGACAGCAAGTAGGAAAAAATCGCCAAGGCTCATTTTTGCACACGAGGAGTAGGCTGGCCAGTATAGTCAAACAGACGAGCTCAAATTGCAGATACGGTTAATGCTGGTTCTGATAGAAAGGTGTCCAAACACATGCTGACCCCTGTCCACTGCCGAAACCACCGACAATGGGTGGAAGAAGGTGGCTGGTCTGATGAATCACATTTTACATCACGTGGATGGCTGGGTGTGTTGCTTACCTGGAGAACACGTGACACCAGGATGCATCAATAGAGGTCCCACCTCGCAACTTACAGGATCTGCTGCTAACATCTTAGTGCCAGATACCACAGCACACCTTGAGAAGTCTAGTGGAGTCCATGCCTCGAGTCAGGGCTGTTTTGGCAGCAAAAGGGGGACCTACACAATATTAGGCACGTGGTCATAATGTTATGGCTGATCGGTGTATAAATATAACATGAACCAAAGCACAAACCATAATCACAGGTCTTTTTATGAAGCTATGCTGTGTATTGTTTATACAAGCCTAATATTATTTTCAGAAATGCTGTTCTAATATTAACTTTGATTCCTGGGGGAAGCTAGTATTATTCATCTTTATATGTTCAATGTGTAACCAAAGGCAAACGCTCTACAACAGGGGTCTAAGTAGGCTCTCTTATCCTCCGCAAGTGTTTGCAGCTGAATACACTGTTTAATTATAAATTAGTCTATTGCAACTTATCACGGCTCTGCAGAGCTTGGTCTTCAAGCACAGTTGTTGGTAGTTTCAGCTTCCTATTCAGGTCCGTCCCTGTCTTGTTTTCATGTCTTCCAAAAAAAAAAAGTTGATTTCACTTTTCATTAAAACAGAGAGGGGATTACATTAATAAAATAAGTAGCAAGGCATAAGTTACGCTGTCTATTATTATTTCCTGTAGACCTTACAGTCACCTCTGGTTGATCTTGAATTGATGGCGGACACAGCGCAAAGGTTCCCCCAATGCCTTTGCCTTCCTAGCTGAATTCTAAAACCGATAACGTGTACTGGAGATTAAAATTAGCAAGATTTTCCCCGCTCACTGACTACTAGAGAAATATTACATTTCAAAGCCCCCAGGGTTCTATTTATTTGTTGGTAAATAGCATTGAAATTATATTTAGCACAACATGTCTACAAAAAAAGGTAGTTTTACCAGATATGAGAACTACGTTAATCATCATTTGGCAGGTTTACTCCAAATATTATAAATTATTTATGCAAAGGGTTATCCTACGTAAAGTCTTTTGTGTATAAATATATATCTATGCGTGTAGGGGAGCAGTCTGACTGTGAATAGGGTCACTAATTATTTATTGTATGTTCACCAGGCTGATGCATTAAGGTCTAGAGTATCAATTCACTAATTTAATAGGGCTTGGCTCCCCAGTCTGTTTATTTTTATTATTATTATTGAACATATTAACATTTAAAACTGAAAAATAATGACAGCTTAGAAACTCTTGTCCTGTAAGTGTTCTCCTGTCATGCAGATGATTGGTGCCACTAAATAAGTGTTTCAGCCTGACGTAAAGAGATTCTCAATGATCAAGTGGGATCCTTTGGCTACAAGGGTCCTCTCTAAAATAGTATTTAAATTGTAAGCTTGCAAGCAGGGCCCTATTTATCTAATGTATCAGTGCGTCTTAGTCTGGTGATTCTACTTTTGTCATACACCTTGAACGTATGTACTGTAATAAACTGTCGATGCTATATGTAACTGTAAAAAAAAAAAAATATATATATATATATGTATATATGTATGTGTGTTTGTACTGTAGTTTGGAGTACTAACAGCTTTTAGAAAAAAATAGACATTTATTTATTTTAAATACTGTTACCCCCTTGTTTCTGCTGCCAGGTCCCACTGAACACCTTGTAGCAAATGTTAAGGCAGCTATAAGCTATGAAGGCACGGCACGTGGCTGTAAATGCAGGGCCTGATTGTTTTATTGGTTGTATATATTTTGTGTGGTTAGTAAGTTTGTTTAAAAGGCCAGGGATGCGGGGGGGATTGGGGTAAACAACTCTGAAACACTTCAGTTCCTTTGTAGAAAAAAAAAGTCTCTCAATGAAGGCTTTCAGAGCCACTTATGTCCCTGGATACAGATGCAGTGGGCAATTAAGTATACTTAGATCTTGCACTAAAACATGAGTTCTGGGTTAATGAGGTCAAATCAACCTGCCCTTTTGTATTAACATGTTCTGAGGAAGTATTTTGAGACAGAACTAATTTAGGCAGGCACATACACACTAGGTAATGTAGGATGTCCATATGGTTAGTACTTAAATCAGTAGACTAATCTTGTAGCATATTATGGAACAGAAAAACACTGGTCAAAAACAAAACCCGTACCGAGCCTGATGAAGGCTTCTCTTTGGTCAGTTCATGAAGTCAATAGTTGGGGAAGAAGGGAAAACAGAACAGATGACCATCTCTTTCTAACTCTTCCAAGCTTAGTGTGCTCATATTAGTCAAGAAATGTTAAAATACAACCTTGGTTGCTAACAGATCTGTCACCCTAAAGAAAGCCCCAGGCGAGAGCATGGAGCAACAAGGGCGCATGACTGAGGGGACGTCAGGCAGCCCTCTCCCCCCTCCCGTTTTCCTGTTTATCAGTAATTTTGCTGAGTCAGCTCAGGGGGCTGTCAGTCTATGTTGATTGACGGCCCTCGGCTGACAATGATAGGTTTGCATCATCCTACTGTGCCTAGGGGTGGGGGTCACTATATATATGGGAGCCCACCCCATTTAGGTCACTTTTTCAATTGACCTGAAAAGCTTTCCCTCCCACCCCTCTCTCTTTTTATTTCCTTTCTGTTCCGTGGCGGTTGGTTATCAAGCTGGCATAGAGCAAGGGTTAACCACCTTAGGTGTGGTTTTACCCGTGGTGCACAGGCCCTCGGCCTAAGTGCAGGACACTCCCTGGGCTTGTGCCTTGGTGAATCCTAGCCGTGACAATGGCTGCCGTGCAGGGGACGCCGGTGGTCTCTACGTTTTTACGGTTTTATGCCTGTGCCAGCCGGGTAGTTGTTTACAATTTATGGTTACGATGTGTAACCTGTACATTTGGTTTACAATGGTTAGTTTTAAGGCTTGCACGTGTAAGTAAGTCAGGTGGTGCGTCACGTGCATCGCTATATTTATATGGTGTTTACATAATAAAGTTTATTTTATTAATAAAGTTATTTATATCTGTGTCACGGTGTGGAAGGCGTAAAGCGGACTGCACCGTGGCCTTATTTTTCCATCAGTTGACTATAATAAAGCATTATATTGTTTACTTTGTGTTTGTGTATTTATTTGGGAAGGGGGGGAAAAGGGGGCGACGCATTGGCGCTACCTCAGTCAAGGTTAATGCTATTGACAGACAAATGTAGGACACATTTTTAGGATATCAACACAAGAAAAGGACCATGTAAGAAAGGAAAATACCTTAACATAGATCTCATGCGCAGAATCGAGACAAGGCACACAACAAACAAAAGTCGAAGCGTTGTCTAATTACATGTTTAGATTACATGGTTTATATAGCATCTTATCTACTCCTAATAATATTTATCATTCTGATTTTCCTAACGACAAGATTTGAGAATAGTTTTGCAATGGTTCATTTTGGCATTCTCTCTTGCTGTAAGTACACAACACTGTTCCGTCCATTTCCTGTATGTGGTATATTGATTTTTTTCTGCCGTGTATGTCCTGCAAATACGGAAGAAGCTCGGCGATCAGGATGTTTGATCTGTAATGGACACGGTTGTTTGTCGGGGTTGAGAGCTCAGATTATAAAGTTTATCTGTAGTTAGTGCAGGCATTAGAACATTCTGTACACATCGGAGAAATGTGCAGCTCTCCCCTATCATCTCTCAGCCAAAGGTGGCACAAGCTCACCTGAGCAGCTATCTCCATCCCTGAATTTGCCCTATGTCTATAGTTGCTGTTTTCTGTCCAATATATGTGTAGTATTATTATTTAACATCACCAAATTTAACACTAATGTGAAATAATAAAACCAACAATAAACACATTAACAACACCATGGACAAACAGTAGACATACTGCTACAGAAGGAAATGACGGCCCTGCTCTTGTGACCTTACAATCAATCAGGGTGTTGACTGTGTTAGCATCTGCTGGCAGACTATTATACCTTCCATTCTTTCAATATAGGTAGCTCCATATGGCGCATCAGCACTGACCTCCATATTTCAAGCACTGGAGTCTTTTGTTACTATCCAGGTGCTGTTGTCCTCCAATATCTACCTTATCTTTCCTGTCTACCTTCCAAATAATGTACTTTCATCAAACCTTACATCAAACCAGCATTTATGTTATTAGTCACGGCACCAAAACCTACAATTGTGTTATAGAGAAATGTTCAGCATCCCATTATCACCCAGGGTGGTCCCATTTAAGGTTAAAGCTTCTTGATGGGACACTATTAAAATGTGTCAATTACCTTTTTTTGCTGGTAACCCTTGCTTTATCGGTGCATAATAATCTTTCCAATTATTTATGCTTGGCACCTTGAACTTTTCCCATTAAAAAAGGATCACAGTCAAAAGAAGATTAAGAGTTTGAATACCAGGGATGTAAATTTAGTTTGAATTGTACAGAAGGTCTCGAGAAGATCAGAGCATATGGAAGAAATAGTTTAAGGTGCATGCTAGTTATCAGAGAGGTACGGCCAGACAAAGCATGCTTAGACAAATGGCAGCTGTTAGAGAACATTGGTTGGATATTTAATGAAACATGTTTAACTAAAGCTTTTGTAAAGCATTGACTAGGCTTCTATCAGTAAAATTAAAAAAAAATAGAAAAATATATTATCCTTTGCTTTTGTCCTGATGAAGAACCTCAAAGTAGGGCCAAAACATCAGAGATGAATTGACAAGTATTGCTTCTTTTCTCAGCCACAGCATGTTCATTATTCTTCCAGTGCTCACACCAACGTCTACAAACTCATGAAACATCTTCTACGTGCAATTGTATGATTGTATGTAACCCTTTGTAAAAGAAACATCTCTATATGATTACATTACAAATCTGAAACAAAAAAGACTGACCAAGAAATAAACACAGTTTCATTGTACTGTTACCAATTTATGACATCATCATGAGGAAACAAATCAACTACTTCAGAATAGGTTATTTTTACACCATGTCACATGGAATGATGTAAATAATCGGAAACAGATCCCTCAAGTGTGTGGGTTTTTTTTCTCTTGATTTGAGATCCTATACATGTTTGTGGCCATCAGTGTTCACAGCAAAAAAAACCCTGTTCAGTCAAGAGATTAAGAGTTAAGCTTGAAGAGGGCAAAATATAATTCCTGTGGTATGAGGTTTGACTAAGAATCCCCAGTTCAAACCTTTTTTTTTTTTCTTTACTTTTTTCATAGAGAAGAATGTACAAACGTACAGATTGATTCATAGCAGGGGAGTCTGTTCTTTCCTCCTCCATCTTCACCGATGTTGTCTCGCACCTTAGAATTCATTAAGTGACATTCCTAGAATGAAGAGAGTCGAGGGGACGTGTATTCTGAAGTAATTTGCACTGGCTCTGCGGGGGCCCCTTAGCAGTTTTCTTTCACCAAGGGAAGTCCAACCACAATCAATTTTCACTCTATGAGCTGCCCAGGGGGCCTAGACATGCAGCTCCTCTCACATCCCATCCTTCCCTAACTAGACTTTGGTAATCAGTTTATGTTTGACATCCAATGTACAGGAAAAGTCACCTTATTGACCCTGCATGACTTCAAATGTAGATCTACCAAAACCGTACATTGTTTTGCATATTTTTCTGTAGCTTACAAATATGATGTTTACTTGAGCTGTACTGTCATTTAACTGAGTTTTGGATCATATTAAGAACATAATTCTAACCCTTGAAGTGCCAGATTAAACATGCTACGTATTAGACTGCTTAACAGAGTACATCACTATACTACTGCTTCATCAATATAATTTACACAATGTATTTTTTGTATGTAGCTTTTTACATTTTAAATATTTTGAGACCATATATTAGTTTAAATGTGTTTAAACAAAGAGAATTATTGTTTTTTAACAACGTGCAAATACGACAAAAAGAAAAAGGGGGGGGGGTTAGTTCTGCAAACTAAAAGAAAAGGTAACATTTTATTGAACCAAAACTTCAGCTTCTAGATTTACAGGGCTGTGTAATCTAAAAGCACCTGTCTGTACCTGACTTGGGTCATCACTATAATGGAACTAGTCAATGAACAGCTTGAGGCTCACCGCGTATGGGGTTATGGGCACTGGGTCTGAATGGCAGAAACATGAGGTTCTTACAAGATGTCAATGTTGAGGACTCCAAGTTCCTTAAGTTTCCTCTAATATCTCTCTCTCTCTATATAAAACTACCTTACGTACCAGCGGTATTATGTACATTTTCATGCAAAGAATCTAGGTGATCAATGTGTTCAATGTGGCTCAAACAATTTCCTCCCTTACTACTGAGTTGGCAAATAGTCGTGTATGGTACCTCTTCATAAGTAATTGTTAAAAGAACTTTCCTTCTCCCAAAATAAAATCTATTAAAAATAAGAAATCTGCACAATGCCTCTCAATTTTTTTTATTTTTTTTTACTGCTGCTCGCCCGAACAATCCTGACCCGCGCCCTCTACATAAAGGTTACATTTTATATATTTCTTTCTCCTGGATGCTGCCGAAATGCCAGAACCAAAAGAGTGGAAATGCGGATGACTTGTAATTAGAATCGGTAGAGAGGTTAAGTGAGTGCAGCTGCAGACGAAGCTCTGTTATCTTGCACAAAAAAACCCTTCTAAATTACCTTGGCACTGCGTTAAGATTGCCAGAAGACAGCTCGAACTTATTGGGGTCTGCGTTTAATAAGCTGAAAGTTCAAGCATATTGTTAAACTTGCAGATTGCTTAGTGGAACTTAATAACGAGTCTACACAACTCTTGGCACCAACACCCCAAAGTTTTCTAACCCTTGTCTCTGCTAGAACGAGCGCAGTGTTCGATATGCTGTACTCATTTCTAAGATTAAAACGTTATTCCAGATTTTTTTTAATGTAACCTCATCATTTCATCGAGTAGGTCCTATATCATTCAGGAGCAGATGCTGAGGGTCAGACCTCATTAAATCAATGATGCAATACATTAGAACATTTGGTTTTTTTAAAACAGGCTGAAAGCCAGATTTAAAACTTTAAAAGCCACATCCTAAACATGGGAACCTGATAAAAGAGCTCTGATAGTTCAGAAGCTTCATGAAAACTACAGAATATGCGTTGTGTTCTATTCCATTAACCTTTCTTACATTAAAAGTAACAAGTGCCCTAAAATCCATAGAGTTATTTATCAAAACTACCCATAGCTTGCACTTTTATCCTTCGGCTTGTTTCGGAGATTTTTATTTTAAATGTAAGGGGCTATTTTACCTGAGAACCCTGAGATCTGTACCAAAAGATGGTAAGGCTGTCTAATCAATGCCCTGTCCTAAAAGCAATCAAGAACAATCAGCAACTTATTGATTGAAGGGCAGTAACAGTGCAGAATTATAATCATGCTTCATCCAAAAAGAAGGAGGTGAAGAGTGCTGCACACATAAGGTGGATTTCTAATGAAACGATATGGCTTATGTTATTCTGTGAAGAGCATTACTTTTAGCAGTTGAGTTTATTTAGGGCATGGCAGGAGGAAGGGATGAGGCCAGACACAAAAGGGCAGGACTGCTTGTGGTGCTCATCCACCCCAGCACACAAAAAGTTGTGACCATCGGCTATGGTTAATGATCTGTATGACTGTAAGAAACTACTCAACTACTACTTTTGCTCCCTAACCAGCCCATGGTCCACATTGTCCTCAAAAGTAGGACAGAAGGGCAGCTACACTGGACAGCGTATGAAAATTGTGACTGCCCCACAAAAATGAGATACTTAGGAGGTATGTCATATAGATCATTAAGCATACCTGATGGTGGTTAAGAAAAAATGAAAATGTACCAATCTTATGAAGTCAATGAGTAGATTTTAATGAGCCAAACCTAAGATTAGGACCTTAACATCGGGAGCTCCATGGTCTTTGTTAGGTAGGTGCTCGTTTATATCTGTATCTTTTCTAAGTGTATCTTTTAACCCCTTAAGGACCGGGCTCATTTTTCGTTTTCTACCCTGTGGGACCGAGGCTGTTTTGACACTTTTGTGGTGCTTGTGTTCAGGTGTAATTTTCTCCTCACCCATTTAGTGTACCCACATAAGTTATATATTGTTTTTTTCAGGACAAGATGGGCTTTCTTCAGATACCATTATTTTGATCGTATCATCTTATTTACTATAAAAAAATTAATAAAAACATGGTGAAAAATTGAAAAAAAACACATTTTATGACTTCTTTGAAAAATCTTTTACTCACCTAAAAAAGCAAGTAAAAAAACTAGCTAAATAGATTCTACTACTTGTCCTGAGTTTAGAGATACCCAATGTTTTTATGTTTTTTTGCTGTTTTTTGTACGTTATAGGGCAATAAGTACAAGCAGCGTTTTATGATTTCCAAATCTTTTTTAACAAATCTGGTCAGTCTGCCTCCATCTCCTCTTTGGAACATCTTTGAAGCCGGTTAACTCAATTTAACCCATTCAAACCATATATTTTTGAAAACTAGACACCCCAGGGTATTCCAAATGCTGTTATTTTAACCCTTTCCATGCACCAATTATACAACTACACTTTGTCAAACTTTGTAATGGTATTTTTTTTATTTTTTTTTCCACACAAATTGTACTTTAGTTATAGATATACAGGTTCTGGTATATGTCACTATCAAACAACACCCCAATATGTGTTCAGGAACATCTCCTGAGTACAGCGATACCCCACATGCATGGGTTTGTCAGATTGTTTGGCTGGTAAAAGGCTATGCGTAATTCAGGTGGTCATTTGGTCATTCTGCCTCCATCTCCTCTTTGGAATATCTTTGAAGCTGGTTAACTCAGTTTAACCCATTCAAACCATATATTTTTGAAAACTAGACACCCCAGGGTATTCCAAATGCTGTTATTTTAACCCTTTCCATGCACCAATTATAGAACTACACTTTGTCAAACTTTGTAATAGTAATTCTTTTTATTTTTTTTCCATACAAATTGTACTTTAGTTATAGATATACAGGTTCTGGGATATGTCACTGTCAAACAACACCCCAATATATGTTCAGGAACATCTCCTGAGTACAGCGATACCCCACATGCATGGGTTTGTCGGGTTGTTTGAGATTTAAAATGCCACATTTGGGAAGTGCACTTTTTTTCTCCATTTTGGTCAGTATGTACCTATGCCCCATCTTTGAGCTAGGCCGCTCCAATTTACCCCATCAGCCATTCTTTTTAAATATTAGACACCCCTTGGGTATTTGAAGTGCTTTTATATTTTAACTCTTGTTTGAGCCATTTTGAAAATTTTCTAGCCACTTGCTCACAATAATAAACTTTAATTTTTTTTCAATACTTTTTTTTAATATTTTATTATTTTTGTACACATTTTGCATGGTACTGGACTGGTTCATCTAGTGACATCACTGCATAATTATTTTTAATGTATAGATTATATATTTTTTATTTTTTTTTGATTTTCCATTATTTTATTTTTATTTTTTATTTTTTAATATTTTAACTAATCACATAAGTGATTAGAAAGCTGGGGTCCATATAGATATAAGCATGGTTGAATGCAGTACTGTATTCAACCTGAGATAGAGAGCACAGAGTTCTCTAGATGGTCTGGAGACATCTACGAACTTTTTTTTAAAAAGTTTGACCTTGTTTGTTTCCTTTACAGTGCGGAAATATATAGATATGGGCAGAAGATCACCATCAGCTGCGGGCTGTGCTCTCCGGAGCGGTCACAGCCCACCCAGAGGTAAGTGTTTGGTGTCGCTGGATGCCTCCTGATCGAGGCATTCCAGCGACACCATTTAAGTTTAGGAGGCGACATCGAGGCATTGCAGCAAGGCCGTTTAAGCGAAGAAAGTGATCCTTGATCACTTTCTAAGCTTATTTAATTTTTAGTCATTTAGTGACCTTCTTGTTATGACGGTCCTGAACCGGCAAAGGTCGCGAAGGGGTTAATTAAGGATTTTCCCTGACTCCTGTTGGTTATTCACACTTCTTGTCTGCTCGTTGTAACAATCTGTAAGATGTATGCTGTATTCTATAAAGTTTAAGACTGTGAAAGATGCTAGTTAACACCTTTGCCAGAGATCAGATCAAGGGAAGAGGGGAAACCAAGTGATTTGAGAAAAAGGTGACTTAACGGGAACTGATTAATTAAATAAGGTGAAGTCAAGGAGCAAACAATGGTATGTATTTCATGAAACAAATATATAATGAATGTGTAAAGTCCATCATAACACATTTACGGTGTCTAACTCTCGTTTATTGAGTTATATAGTGTCTTCGTATTCCACAGTGTTGTACGATGTGTAAACAGGACATCACGTAACAACACTTTAGACTTGCCCTTGTAATGTGTAAAATAGCCACACACGTTTAGATATAGATTATATAGATTAGCTAGTGATCACACCCGGAAGAAACTTATTCAGAGCTGTTTAGCAGAAATACCCTGAAAGTATTACACGTGGCAAGTAACAGTCAGGAAAAATATCTGTTGTTGGCCCCCTACAGAGACGACAAGCAAATATGGCTTTCTCCCCTGTTGCCATGCAGCAGCATCAGAAAAGCAACGATGTGACCAGGTGATATTATGTCTCAAAAGTAAATAATAAGCTCAATGCTCAGAGGTCAGGACTCGTTGTAGGCTCGTGTGAGCAGGGCCCTCTTCATCTGTTGTTTCTGTAAGTCAAATTGTTATGCTACTGTATATACTACTGGTCATGTCCTATCTACCCCTTGTACATTGCTATGGAATAGGATGGCACTATACAAAACAATAAAGAGGGTGTCTAAATCCCTTGCTACCCTAGTGGCCATATGTGGGACTGCAGGTAACACACGCAAAATTAACAGAATATGAAAACTTGACGTTTTTAAATCAGAGCAGTCCAACGGGCAACCTTCTCCATGCCCCATTTCCAGCTGTGTCCTGTTGCGGAACCATTAAGGACACTGGGCTCCTCATGAAGCTCAACTATGTTAAAAGAAAAATAAGGGTGAGTTTGTGTTTGTCTGTGTGTATGCGTGTGTGGGGGGGCACTGAATGTACATAAAAAGAACAGATGATGACAGGCAAGACGAGGTTGGCTCCGGCAAATCTTCCTCAAGCTGAGCTCCTATCCTTAGACCCCAATAACATCAGAAGCAGAATAAGATAATGCTTGCACTGGGTTTTCCCCTGGATATTAGGCATTTAACATGTGTCCTTACACCTGGGTTTATTGAATGGACTAAATAGATGTTTATTGATGAGGGGAATGAAATGGGTATTTATAAAATGTCACTGCACCTCTTATATCTACGGGCAAATAACATTGTGATATTTCCTGATGACAGATTATCTTTAACTGTAATCTAAATTCCTTCAATAACCGTTCCCATGACTGGGCCTCATAACTGTTCTATTAACTGTGCCTAATGCTCGCTGAAGCACGGCGCGCTCTTCTGTACGTTATTTTAGAAGCAAGCATTTTCCAGGCTGATCAAACAGCGAAGATCCGCTCATTGCAGCATCATCCCCAGCCAAATAAAACCCAGTCACGTTCCGAATTGCTCCAGCAGCCTTCATACATTAGGAAGTATTCAGATAAACAGAGGGATTTGTTTACGAGCTGTAGCTGTGGAAATAGCAGGTTGGGAGGCAGTATTTCTGAGGGTCTGATCATTAGGAACTCATTACGTATTCATTCTAACAGCATCAATCATTGTGTTCCAATCTGATTTTCATGTGAAAATCTCACTTGTAAGAGTTTATTGCAACAGTAATCATGAGCCGGGAGTGTTCAGTCTTGCTTGGCGACGTTTTATCAGCACACGGCAAATACACTGCGAAACAGAACATCTCTACGCCGCTCCGTCCCCGTCTCTACCCCAAACCACGTGGACTCAAGATGCTGTATTTCACACCGTGCTACATGTGTGTGTCAGCATGTTAGCAGAACATTTTGTACATGCCAAGATCAGTATGTAAATCGACGAAAGGTACCCATACTCTTTGTTTCTCAAAACAGTTCTAGTTGTCTCATTCATCTTAAGTGCTACAAACAAATTAAAGGGGCTCTGGAAGAGATAACTAAAATTATTTGTTCTTTAAAGTTATGTTATTATTATGTTAATATAAGTCCAAGGGTAAATGTCTATTACTGCAGTCTCCATAACTATGGAGATCAAGGTCAACATGAACATAAGAAGTCATGGATGACATCACCACTTGGCATGGTGGCTCTTCATAAAATGTATCAAGAAGATCAAACCTGTAGTGCTAGAGTACAGATAATGTCTACTGCATGTTAGTGGGGAACACTGTCTGCACTCATATTCTCTGTTCATAAATCAGTACTAGCTACTTTTAAAGAGAGTACAGAGTGGTGAGCTTAAGTAATGTCTCAGTGAGCACTGAGGGGTGGCCGGGTCTATGTATTAAGAGCCATTGTTTCGCCCTAACGGGGATGTCTTCCTGCCACTAATTGGCTGCTTCAGTGACATGAATTGTTGGACCACGGAAAAGGTTCTGCTGCACTATTTTATTTATTTTTTTAATATTTTAAAGCATATTAAAGTACTTAAAATACATTGTGTATTATTTTGGGGACACTAAACTCCCCTTCTGACAGCTGAGGATAGAGAGGATGACCTGGGAGTGATTTAGAATAAGGCAGACAATGTTGTAGAGTGTGAGGGTGTTAGCAAGAAATTTGGATGCAAGGGAAGGTCAGTTGTTACTGTATAATTACTACTGTTTGTAATCACAGGTTCTGTATCTCCAGAAAGTCATTACTAAAGAAAAGAAAATATAATTAAAATATCCTGCCGATATCCCAGCATCTGCTCCAGATTTGAAACTTACAGCATGCTTTCCTTCGCTCTGGTTAATATGACCTCCACATTGTTTAATTATTATTTTATGATTTTAAGTAGATTTGACAGCACTTTATTATAATATTGAATTTCTTCTAACCAAATGTCTTTCTTAATCTAGTTTGCAACTTTTTTTAGGATTTGCAGTAAGCAGTAGTGAGCCACATAGTTCTGGGTGAGGTGTGGTGAGACGAGCTATACATTACCGAGGACTAATTCAGAACATCTTGCGAGACAGAATGTCAAAAGGTTGACATATCGCACTGAAAGGTAGTGATTTCAAAGAAAAAATAATTACATCAATCAACGTTTAGTGAACAAACCGATTTTCATATAAATAAGGACCTGTTCAATAACGCTTTATTACTAAACCAGAAGATGCTAAAGAACTTAGGTCCAATGATCCTAAGTAGATAACTTCAGTGGGTCTCTTGTCAAAATAATTGAATCAAACACTTCAAAATAAATTTTCTCTTAGTTCAGTTCACTTAAAATCCAGGTGAGTTCAGCATTAAGTACACAGGTCATCCTACCACCTGGAGTTGAAACTTATTGAGCAACTACTTAGGGTCCCATCAGCCGAAGAGGTGCCATCAGAGAATATAGCAGAGTTGAGAAACAGATTCCTCTTACAGTTATATCACTATGATTTTTCATCTTATCACCTCCATAATGTTTTTAAACATAACGCTATAATCCAGTAGTATTGGGTTTAACTAAGAAGACAGAAGACTTTCAATAGTCCCCTTGTGGGATGGAACCTTGAAGGAGACATGCATGCAAGTTTAGCCCTTTTTACCGAGTCTACATGATTCTTCAAATGGAAGCGATGTTGCCGGCATCCAATGCTAGCTCACATCTATCAATGCCCTTTCATCAAGACTCAACAGACCCAGCATGGACAGCTAAGTTTGTAAACTTGAATGCAAAGTCGGGTTTTATGGTTTGTCCTTTATTCAGTAGCGTACAGTATGCCAAGACATGGTGTACCATAACAGTGATAAAGGGCCCCCCTGGACCAGTAAGGAAGGGGGACATGACTGCTGGCCTAGGCCTAATGCTTGTCTGTGTCCCCTGTCCTTATTGGCTGCTCTTTGCAACTTTGTTGCGGTACCAAGGGGTTATAGGAAGGTGAAGGGGGATCATCTCCCTCTTTGCCTTCCTGAAGCTGCCACAGCACCTGTCAGGTCAGGTTGTTTTTTCCTGTTTTCTGTCTCTCTGTTTTTATTGTCACAGCGGCGGTGTTGTTCCCCCCCTGGCCAGCGCTTATGACTTTGTTATCTGGAATTTGCCCTACGGGCTTGGGGAGGCGTGTCCTGAAGACGGCTGATGGCATCGGATGGACTAGGACTCTTGGTGCAAGTGGTACAATAACCGCCTATCGGGCCCAAAAGGTTCGGTAGCTGGCGGGTCGTTTAAGTGTATAATTATGTCATTTATTGGTTATGTTCTGCTGGTCAATAAAGGGGGGGAATGTAATAAAGCTGTGGCCTATGCCCTACCCACAACAAATGTGTCTTGTTTCTTATTTCGGGTATGGGTGGGTATTTTCTTTGGGCTATAGGCCTAAGCAGTCAAGGCAACGCATAACAGTGTCTTCTCCATGTAATTTATTGTTTAATAAATATAGTGCAGACAAGGCCATTATATTATATATATATACACTATTATATTATATATATATATATATATAGTATATATATATATATACACACGTGTGAATTCATTGCTCTGTTTCATATACTATACTACGGGTCTTTGTATAAATGCATATTATGAATCTATGAGGGAGTATGTACACAATGTAGACATAGAAAAGGATAGCCATGGGATCCGACCACCCAATTGAAATATAGATTCACAGGAAACTTTAATAATAGATGGTTTGACAACACATGCAGAAATACACCCGATGTAATGGATAAACACCCAAAATTCCCCCAAAAAAGGGAGAAAATAGTAGGATACAATACAGTTGTAACTGTGTTCTACAAGAATGAAAAAATATATAATGAAATGAATGAAAAAATATATAAAAACATATATATATATATATATATAAAAAAAAATATATGTAGAGGGCGCGGGTCAGGGACTTAGTTTCTTAAAACATTAAGCATTTTTAATGGGCTATTTTAAATAAAGAGCTTTGGAAGATACCTGCCTGCCTATCATCCGTTTGTATAAGCAGATGACGGTTTTTAAAACTTTGAGGTGGTTTTAAAAAGTTCCAGTAAATCTTCAGGATTCCTAAGATACAGGCTATCTTAAAGGCGCAGTTCCTACTACAATCTTGTGAGTGTGGCACAACTAGTGGAGGGCTGTTTTAAACCTTTTAAACATTATTGCACCATTTGTGGTTTTTATTCTTTGTACAGAGTATTTTTAAAGCTGTATCCCCAGAATTTGTTCTGTTTTATCAATATACCAGAAAATAGTAGGATCCTGCTTAGGATCTGCCAAGCATGTGAATGTGCGAGGATGGTCATTTTGCTTCCAGGAAAATAATTATACAAGAATCCTCCGGGGTTCACAAGAGGAATGATTTGGGGAATCCTAATTGATTTGCATGGCTTTGTGAATAGGTGAATAAATACAGGGAATAAAAACACACAAATCTAGTCCCTGCTGTGTCAGCGTTTGATTTAAAACACATTGAGCAAGGTATATTGCAGTCTCAATAACACAAAAGCACTCAGCCATATAATAACTTCTGGCTATGTAACACTCGCTACATTTCTCCTTCGTTTTCTAGATTATCTCGGTTTTGAATCACCCAGAATGCAGATGAAGAAGAAGGGAAAACGGAAGCTGCGGAGCTTTCTATTTTCCAATGTTTAAAAAAAATGCAGAAATTTAAAGAAATAGTGAAGAAAACGCAAAAAGTGGACTGTTTTATTATAGTCTGAATTCTGATTTTGTTTCCTCGTTCACTGTGATAGTCAAGGTCCAGAGCAGAATGAAAGAAGAAGAAAAGATACTATTTATTGAGAGGGTGCTAGATAAGTAGAACATCCTCCCAGCAGAAGTGGCAGTGGCTAATACAGTGTGGGAATTTAAACACGCATGGGATAGGCACAAAGCTATCCCGAAAACACTAAGGACCGATTAAGGTCTGAGGCTTTACATCAGGAATAGGACTGGATGGGCTGAATGGTTCCTATCTATCTTTTTATATTTAATTGCTTAATCCCCTATTTTGTCCACTGGGGGGCTCCTGAATTGAATACATTTTCTGTAGACTTTTATTGTCTTTAATTATGCCAAAAGTTACATAGATTTTATTTCAAGAGAATGCTGTCTTGATAAAAGCCCGGAGAAGGACAGAAACATCAAGTCCTTCTATTGCACACATCTTTATCGGCTTTGTAAAACTTTGCCCATTTAAAAAAATGTGTAAAAGTAGATTAATTTGCTTAGCAGATTATTTGAAAGATTCAAAGCATTTTTCATTGAGCCTTGAAATAAGACTGGCCATGCTGGATCATAAAAGCATTTTTGCACACCCCCCCTCCCCGAAAAAGCAATTTACACATATCTTAAAAGCATTTAATTAAAGGGAACTATTAGAGCTGTGGTCGGCTCGGTGCTATGGAGCGTCAGCGGGTGGCCCGTCACTGGAAGATATACGGACAGCAAACCGACACGCTGGTGATACTGCATGATATGGAAACCCATTGCACTGGGGGTTTGTAATTAACCATTTGGAAACATAGAAAGAGATAAGAGCCATTCAGGTCAACTAATCTGCCCCATTACAGATGTAGAGACTCAAACCTTAAAGGACAAATATTTCTTTAAATTACACTAGTAACATAATTGCAGTAAAAAAGCTTTATTGAAAGAGATAAGTAAGTTTTTTCAGCTCCTACACTCCCTATATAGTATATATATATATATATATATATATATATATATATATATATATATATATATATGATGGTCCACCAATCACATACAGAAAAGGATACGCATCTTTGGTTGGATCCGACTGATATTCTATTCAATATAGATGAACCCGGCATGCTGTACGGAGAGTGTGGGAGCGAAAAAAAAAAGTTTTTCCTATATCTTTTCATTAAATTTTAATATACTTATGTTATTTAAGGAATTTAAAGATACATTTTCCCCACTACAGTTGTCCTTTAATCAGTCCTTGGTCTCATCCCACATTCACATCCTATGCATGTTTAAATTGTATTAAACGCTCTACTTTTGCTGGGAGTCTTTTTTACTTATCTACCACTTTCTCAGCAAAGTAAAATTTCCTTCCATGACTTCCAAGCCGCTGACCCTCT
This sequence comes from Spea multiplicata, assembly GCA_009364415.1. Taxonomy (NCBI): domain Eukaryota; kingdom Metazoa; phylum Chordata; class Amphibia; order Anura; family Pelobatidae; genus Spea; species Spea multiplicata. Next base: position 35,262,495 of record VKOC01000003.1, read on the forward strand.
AGTTTTAGATTATAACCTTGTTCTCCTCCCCTGAATCAAACTTCCCTCCATTACATTGTTCAACCCCGTTAAGTATTAAAATATTTCTATCATATCTCCTCTCTCTTCTTTCCTGATAATTTTTATTCAGTAAACTATTCACCATTTCAAATTTTAATTGTGATGCCAAATCCACCCGTTAGCAGGCTGTGTTAGATGGCACATCAATTTTACGCATATTTTCTCAATAATGAATTTAACAGCAACAGCAGTAGAAATGCATTATTGAATTTGCCAAGTACTCTCAAAAATAAATTACAAAGATCCCAGAGCGCATAGCGTCATTCAGCAAAGAGATATAGGGGTCTATTTACTAAACGGCCCCCCTATCCGGAGCCGGCCCTGACATGGGTCCCGGGGGTGCATTCCGGAAATATTTGTGGAAAAAGAGAAGCACCTCTCTTTCTCCATGAATCTATCTACATTACTGACCACTCGGTGCAAAAAGGTGGCACAGTCTTACCACATTCCTCCAATCGGGGGAAGAGGGAAGTGCCCAGAAGCTCCGTCTTTTTGCCGAAGTGCACCAGCATCTGTGGTGTACATGGAGGGCGCTATAACCCCAGGTGCCTCTCATCAAAAGGTCACGACCAGCCCTTTGTGAACAATTTTGGACTTGTGCGGGGGCACCCCGCCCTGTGTATTAATGTGGTACCCTCCTGATGAGTGGCACCCAGGGCCAACCACCCCTGCCGAACGTAGCAGAGTCACGTAATGAGAGGTTACGTGACCCTGTGGTTCAACACAATGCTGCCCATAGCCACAGGGAAAGCTGTAGTTAATGTAAGGGGGTGTGTGAGGAAAGGAGGGAGAGTGGAAGGGTGTATGCAAGTATACTGTATGTACGTTACCCTATATAAGGGTTTGTGTGTGATGATGTATGTATGTGTGTGTGTAAGCATGAATGTGTATGTATAAATATGTGAGGATGGACAAAGTTGGCACTGTTAAGCCGTCTGTGGACAAAGATGGCAGAGACAAGCTGTTTGGGGACAAAGATGGTACTGTTAAGCAGTTTGGGCACAAACATTACACTGTTTAGCTGTTTGGGCTCAAAGATGGGACTATATGTTTTTGAGCATCTGTGATCTTTGTAGCATAGTTGACATGGATGACTAATCTTGGTGAAAATGGTTGAATTTGCATGTTTCTTTATTTTATTTAAAGAGCATCTCTTAAAATAATAGATAAAATATTTGAAATGGTGCACAAAACAACAAAATATACAAGTAGGTACTCGGTATCCATGCCTGATATACAGAAAGGGAAAATGTTGAGCCCAAAAAGAGGAAGGGGGCTTGTTGGATATTAAAGATCAAATATGGTATTAAATGAGAAAACAGAATTATACTGATACAGGAAACCCATTGTTGGACTTCCAATGAAGGTATTTTGACAAGCTATCATAAATATGTCAAAACAACATATTCTGTATCTAGATGAAGCCAGCATTATAAAGTGAGGAAGCATCAGAGGCTTGTGATTAAATTGTGCATTGAATCAGGTGCGAGGTGCAAAGCTAACCGTTTGATGTTAGAGAAATATTGCTTTTTAAAAGGAAAACTGTACAGTAATGTATAAGACAACATATACAAGTGTCTATACTATGTGGTAGGGTTTCAATTATATTCAGTAATGCTTTTTCTGCCTACCCTTTACGGAACAAGACACACCCAAAAGTTAAAACCCACCATCAAGTCCCTCAGAATTCCAGTACCTCCATAGTTTCCGAGCTGTATTATGCTACTGGAAATTATAAAAAGTTGCAACCGTGTAAAAATGATGGATGAGGTGGTTGGGTGCGTTCTGAGATATAGTATGTTTCTTGCACAAGAAATGGGTTACTCATTTTCAGAGCTGTACTGGAGATGGCTAGGCAGTCAGAAGCCACCAAATGGAGTATGTGTGGCTGCTTATTGGATATGTGTGGCCCTCGTTAAGTTTTTAACCCCTTAATGACAAAATGCATTGTTTTCAATGGGTTTAGGGACCGCCCATTGTCCTTAAGGGGTTAATCCAATCTGCAATAGGAGCAACAGTATCAGCAAGTATATGGCCCTACCATCCACCCAGTGTGCTAGATGTCCAATTTAAACCAATTTATGCCCTTGTCAGCACACACATTTTATTGTCTACTCTTTTTGAGCATTTTTGGAGCTTTTCAGGTTTTAAAAATAGTAACAATTTTTTCTCTCATTTAGTATCACCTTTAAGCACTTGGTGACATCATATAACTTCACACTACAGCTTCATACGACAATTCCTGGATATTCTCGTAGCTATATAATTGGTCCTTAGCGAAGACAGCATCCAAAAGAATTCTCTCAGAATTTTGTCTCATTAAAACATATGCCCGTCTCTCTGATTTCTAATGTTAATATGTGGAGCAAAAAAAAAAATATGAATTTCTTATCTCACACATGTAACAGGCAGCAAATTGGACACGTGTTTTAATACCAAGACTTATCCTTCAGTCCCAAGACTCTCCACGTACGCTTCTCAATAACTCATTGTGGATGAATTCCCCAGTTTTTAAACTCAATCTTGATGACTTCTATTTTTTTTCCCCTGAAATCCACTTTCCCCTTGATAACTATATCTCGTTCCGGCTCCTCCGTTTAAGCTCTTCATTAAGGTGCTTATTTGGCAAAACTCTCTCGACGTAGATCCTGTCCACTGACAAAGCCGCCGTTCAGTGGTGCAGATCCGCTGACACAGGACGGATATTCATTTAGTGTCTGACAATCCCAGGGTGTTGCTGTTGTAACTTTGCGCTAGATGCACTTTATCCCATGTGTTTTACTCAATTAAAGACTGTGGGTGGTTTTTTTCATGAGAACACAGGCCGTTTATGACAGTAGCTTTAATCGTCAAACTAAATAAATGGTAATTAGCGTTGTGTGTTTGTTGGAATGGTTTAGGTAACCCTAGCAAAATTCCCTTCGATTTTGACTTGTGCATTATAGTGCAGTGTCCTATAACATCATATCTTTGTGGACTCCATCGGTAGGGGCAGCAAAGCTCACATGGAAATAACAGGGGAAAAGTCTCAACTTTACCTCTTGGTTCTACTCAGAAGGGGTAGAACCAGCTTCGGACAGCCCCTTAAGAAAAAAATGCCAACCCCATCAAAAAAGATATTAAAAAATAACATGAAACATGACAAAAGGCTGATGTATTTTACATCACAAAAAATGGGCTGACCAGATGGGCCAAATCGTTCTCATCTGCTCTCAAATTCAATGAGTCTATGGTGCAGCAGGAAAAGAGGGTCCTGCACTTGAGAGCTTGCAATCTAATAGGTGTAATAAAAATATATAAAAAAAAGAATGAAAACCCCTGCTGAAGTAATTACATTGTAGAAAAAAAATAATTCAATTTTCTTTTCACACTTCCTAGGAATAAGAAATTATATCTTCTCCATGATTATTCAATAATGAACTCCATTTTCTTGGTAACAATACCAAGAAAAAGAGATTTACATTCAATTGTCTTCAATGTTTTATCCTTCATGTTACCGCTTTCTTAGTTGAATGGAGAAATTCACTTTACTGGAGATACTAACTTTATTAGTAAAATAACCAAAGAAATAATTTGATTTACTTTTCTGGAGATTAATCACAGCCAGTTAGCATATGTAGTGCATCATTACTGGAACAGTGTAATATATGCAATATATATATATATATATACACATACATACAGTACGTATAGATATATACATACATACACACACTCGCATGCACATACAGATACCACCACTGCCAAGTTGTGTCCACCGTGTTCTGAACACGAAAAAAACACAAAACAAAGTCATCAAGCAGGAAAGCCTACAAACACTGTTCCAGATGATCAAGAACGGTTGCAAATGGGTAGCAACAGAAACTCATACCAATTATCCAAGGTTGCAATTGAATTAGTATAATTGATGTGTGTGCGGTGGATTTGTTGGAAATTGTAGGAGAAAGACAAGGGGGGGAGAGAAGGGGGGGGGAGTAGGGTAATGGGCAGGTGTAGATTAAAATGTTGACATTGTAAAGTAGGTGCCTGATCACTGCTAAATCCAACCAAACAGGATAAGATTCTATACACAATGGTGGAACTGTACCTTTAAAAGGAGGCAGACAGTTGTAGAATAATTGCACAATAACCAAGAACATTACATACTAAGTTATTGTGAACAGTTAAAGATTCATCTGCAGAAGACTATATTCTATACATAAATTGTATGGTTAATATAATCTAGATAATTCTAGAATGTGATTACTCTTCAACAATGTCATCAACAAAGAGAATAAAAGACCTTTTGGAACAGAATTCTGCTGGAGAATATTAAATAATGAGTGGCAAGATACCTTCCATGATATACATTATTTAATAACAAGGGATATAGCTTGGGATATGCTGCTTTTCCATCAGCAGAATTCCTAAAATGTTCTGGAAAAGGGAATGAAGATAATATTAATTACCAATATTTTGCTTCCCATTGAAAATGTCATCTAACAAGAGGGGGCAAAGGTACACCCTTGTCCCGTAGGAGACCATTTTCTGCAGCAAAGAGTAAGGAGGATGCTGAAGTGAGCATCAATGGTTAAGTCATAGTTCTTCTAACCCCTTAAGAAAAGAAGTATGCATACCTTAAATATAGATAAGGCTTGCTTAATAGTTTTTTAAGAGTTCTTATTACTTTCTCAAGTCACTATTGAGATGCATTGGTATGTATCACCGGTGAATGTCTGATTGCAGTGCAAATCTGAAACCCAATCTGCAATGGTCTCCATTCTCATTCCTCTGTTCTTCATTCACTGGAAGGTCTCACTGATTGACCTTTGCTGCCCTTCGCTTGGTATTGTGTGTGGGAGTCCGGCAAGTTACAAAGAAACATACTCCGGGTAATTGAAAAGATAAGTGCTAACAACACTCCTGTGCCATTTCATTGTGTCTGCCCTTACGGCAAGCGCATGCACGGTGCAGAGGTGAGATGAAGAGCTAAAGAGCAACTGGAAAGGTTCAAGATTATCTATTATCTAAGGAAATCCAATCTCTTTTTCTAGATGGATCATTCCAGAAGCAGTGAGTTAACATGGAACCCACAGTTTGACCCTCGTTCATAACAGTCAGCTGGCCATAAGATGGATAGCTGCCATTTCTTAGTAATGCATGGATGTACAGTGCTGTGAAAAAGTATTTGCCCACTTCTCGATTTGTGCTATATTTGCTTATTTGTCACATTTAAATGTTTCACATCTTCGAACTAATAATCTCTTACGATAAAGACAACTCGATTAAACAGAAAATGCAGCTTTTAAATGATCGTTTATTGAAGGTAACACGTTCCCAACCTATATCATGTGAAAAAGTAATTACCCCCTTAAACTTAATAACTGGTTGTGCCACCCTTGGTGGCAACAACTGTAATCAAATACTTTAAAACAGTTTACACAAAAAGCCCATAAAAATAATCACAGGGTCCAGTCACGGTGTAAAGGCTACCTGGTGTACTGTATACAACGGTGGCTGGATGTGGAACTGCAAGGTGAAAAAGAGCGGCTGAAATGGGCACTAATCTTCAGCTATTTGGGGGGAGGGGGGATTTTTTTATTACTATCTAGTTATTGGAGCGTATTTTGTAGTTATTTTAATGTTTTTCGTTAGTTAGAAAAGGGTTATACTCCGTAGGTAGAAATTGGGTGGATTTTGACAATAATTGATTTTTAAGTACCAAGATATCATTTTATTAATAAAAAAGTAAATTGTTAGCATACACACATATATTTGTTAATACACATATGTTTTAAGAAATGTAAATGGCATTCTTACAAATATTAAGATATACATAAGACACATGTATAAGTTTTTAATTTAAATACAATTTTTAAGCACACCGAAAGGTGTTCCTGACAACGATGTTTGGCTAATGCTTGATTTTGTACCAATTTTTTGCATGTCTGGTACTTTGGTAAATAATTTAACTTAATTACCACTCAAATACACTAGAAAAAATAGTGAGCTTTGCCGATTCTGCATTTGACGGATGGAGCCCAATGGCTTTTCATAAGGATTAAAAAGACCCAAAAAATTATTTGTTGCTTTTTTTATGATGTATTGCCTGGCTTCATTTACATATGCAGCTCAATCAAGGCAATTAGTCTAACTTAATTAAAAAATGTACACTCCCCCCCCCCCCCCCAGGTTCTAACTAGAACATAAAAGCATTTTATGACACAAAATAATACTTACAAATTAGCAATGTTTGGCTACACAGTGACACAACGATACCCGATCAAGTAACAAAGCTATATTTTATCAACAATGAATAATTAATTGCCACGTGACTCCAAAGCAGGTACTGATAAGATGTTGCTTATAAAAAGCGAACAAAAGGCTCTTAAAGTGTGTTTTTTTTCTCCATTAACCTAAATCAAAGTTTAACCCTTAATGACAAAGCCCGTACATGTACGGGCTCAAAATGCATTGTTTTAAATGGGTTTTGGGACCGCCCATTGTCCTTAAGGGGTTAAAATGACAGATCTGCTAATATTAATTTAAGTAACATGATGGAGAACTCAAACTTGAAGGGTAACTATAACTCCCATCGTCCACATAACTGGTACGTTTCCCTATCTCCTGATCACTGAAAATAGGTGGGTATGAGCCATAGGGTAGCCAAGCTGGGGTAGGGGGCCACGATGGGCTGGAAAAATGAGCACGGTCAGAAATGGGTATGGGGTGGGCTGAATTGGGCAGGAACTAGGTGAGATTAACACACTGTCTGCCATATTCAGTGATTCTGGGAGAAATGCAGTTAGTGAAGTACAGAGAATCACGCAGATCATTAGCTAAAGGTAACTCGTGACTTGTCCTCAAGTGCTATTCTAGTCTTAAGGTATTTGACAGAATGATAATTAGGAATACTTATATCACTGTGTCTATCTTTGCCTGTCCGCTCGTAATATGGAAGACTATTTTTGCATACTTGAAGATTGATGGATGGGTGCTGGGAATCTAATAAGTATCACCGCCTCTGGCAAAATGTGTCTAGTAATAAGAATAGGACAGAACAAGTAGAACAAGACCTGTAAGAATAGGAAAAAGGAAGGATGTGGAGACAATGTTAAAAAAAATCTGAGTATAAATAGATGATGTATATACAGGAGAGCTCAGACAGCTGGAGAGATGATGAGATTTATGGTTCATCTTACTGTAAATTAGAAGGTGTCTCATCAGAGAGAGACAAGGAATCCAACAGATATGGCTTAACAGGGAGGTATATATAGTGTAGGTTTCCATAAAGGCAATATCTGGTTAATTCCTAAAAATGCAGTGCTTACAGTATATATATGTATATATATATATATCTCAAATACGTACTAGGGGTCTTCAGCCGTTATTTGAACTGATGTTCCTAGCTGAAGCCTATTACAGCCTGCGTGGTACAAGCCGACCGGCAGTAATTCCCGTGGCGCCAACCTTCGTCTCATATAATACAGTAGGGTCGTGACTGCTTTTTGATGGCACAGTCAATGTGTTGGCATTGAAAGGGTTAAATTGCCTCTCTGTGCACTTGCAAGGTAGCATTTCACGTTCCGGAATGTAGGTGTGAAATTGAACCAATTTAGGTTGTGCTAATACCCCACACTGAATTGCTTAGTAGAAGAGGTTTTCTATTTAGCGGCCGCTGTATAGAATCAATTAACAATCACTACTGTGTTAAATCGTTGAAACCATGTATTTTTTAGCCATTTTAACTTTTCATCTATTAAAATTTAGAAGGAATATTGAACTGAACCCCTTTTTGTCTTCATCTGGGTTTTTGTTGAACCACCGATCCCAGCTCTGACCTTGGCCCTTAACTATACTTTACTATTTAAAACGCAGATCACAATTTCGATTGACAATCCTTCTTTGAAAGCCTGCTCCTATTGCATGGTAGTTTTGCACTTGAATTCTCTGTTCTCTGGAAAGATTGTAATATAAAGGGGGGGAATACAACTCGGACCCTGAAGGTTAATGTTGTCCCCCCAAAAGCTATCTCATTGTCAAAACAGCAAAACCTCTCCAAGTTTTTCAGTCTGTTTTCCAGTACATTGGAAGAACGCGTCAAAAGTTTGAATGCTTTCCCTTTGCCGAGATTGTTACAGTTAGTGACACGTATCTAGCTCATATCTTTTATTTATTTACTTGAAGTCTGTTATGGAAGAATTTGTCTAGTTGCCTGGAGATAAGAATTATATTCAGAAATGCATACAGAGCCTGCTAACTGCATGTTTCACGGCGATGCTGCGAATACAGCTTCTAACAGCCGATTCTGCAATGAGTGCGCCTTACGAAACAGCAACAGCGACTTGTTAAAGAGTGCCGCCGACACAATGACAGCTGCAAACCACAACTGGGCTGTTAGCACACATTGGCAAACACGTTAGACACAAAGCAATGTCAGAAGTAAGGTGTTAATGGCTCGAGCTGGAAACGGTAATTTAATCTTATTCACATATTGTATAAAAGATCACAACTAGTATATCGCTAAAGCCTAGGTATGTCTCATCCTTATGCTGCTAAATTGGGTTAAGGTGATAAGGCACCACATTACACATATTCTTTACATGAATATTGATATAATGTATGAAGTTTACAAAATAGAGAGGAGCTGAACAAGTAACTGTGATTTTTCTTTTCATGGAGGGGTGATGCAAACTTTGTTTGCTTCACTGCATCTACTACAGTGACACCCTTCTTAAGGTAAAGTAGATGATGCTTCGCTCACACAGCTCCTGGCTTCACACTGTCTCCTGGTTGGTAGCCCCATTGCTTCTACTTGGCATTCTTCTAATGCCAGGTATTGGGGGCACCAGGGAAACTCCTCTTCTAATGTATGCTCTTGAACGTTGTATATCTCTGGTGTCTGAAAGAAGGGTAGGACTTCACTGTAGAACATCTTTCTAGTAGGGTGGACTGATCTACCTGCTCCCTCGACTAGATGCAAGGGGCCACATGGTATGCAGAGTAGGATTCCTAGGATTTACGACCTGGACACTACTGCATCTCCTGTGACTCCTATAAAACACAGCTGGAGATCTTCTTGAACTCTGTGCAACATATAAGTAAATAGAACCAACATTGGTGGTTTAGAGTCTGTGACAGAATCTTAACACTAGTAAGATACCAAGCTAGATCCATCTACACATTATTATTATTGTTTTATAGAGCACCATCGTATTCTGCAGGGCTGTGCAATGGGTAAACAGCACATAACAAGCAGTGTATAACATACAATGCAGAGCTGATATAATCTGACAAGGCAATAACACAAACAGACTAAAGAAAGCTCTTGCATGAGGATATATAAAAGATATAAAGAGAAGGAAGTGCATGCTGGCAGATATTTCACAGGTTCAATTCTATTATTGAAGAAGTTAGCAAAGTCATAGGCAGTAAGGTTAGTTGAATGGGGTACTGTAGTTGTGATAGAGAGAAGAGGGTAATTGGTAGTATGGAAGGGGTGCTTAGGGTTATGAGACAGGGAACATATACGGGAGGTGAAATAGGTTTCTTTAGCAAGGGCATGGACAGAGTGGTAGGAATGTAGCTTGGCTTTATAGTGAACGAAATCAGACATAGAATGAGACTTCAGCGAACCACGTTCTGCAGCGTGGGAAATGTCAAATAGTGTAGGGTTATGTTGTTTGCCAGGGCTGAAAACGTCATGAAGAGTACATGTGATGGTGGAGTAATAGAGAGATATAGGCTAGGTTAGGGCATGACATGTTTGAGATGGAAGAGAAGAAAGAGAGTAAATCAGTTGAGAATTCCAGAAGATTAAAAGAGCTAAGGCCTCTGGTTAGGTGAGGTTGTTGGGGGGGAAAGGGAATGAGTAAGATGTAAGGTGAGAGCCAGATAGGACGTTGTGGTCAGAGAGAAGGAAGGCGGAAAGATTGCTGAGAGTTGGGGGAAAGAGGTGAAGGTGGAAAGTGCCTGGCTGAGACTAATGTTCCCTGGAATTGTCCTCTCGTTCTTTTAAAAACCCTAATCTCATTGACCAGCACTTGTAAGATACAAATGACATTTTAGAATAAATAGACTGTTTAGCCCACTATCAGTGTAATTATTCTGCACTTTATTTTCAGTGGACGAAGGCAGCGTGTTGGAAATTACATAACATCTAATTGGATAACAACATCCCTGGATTTTGCTTTAAAAATCTGCCAGCTTTAATATACAGATTTAGCCAAACTGATATCCCCTAAGGCTTGGGTTTTTTTTTTTTTACTAAAATGAAACCAAACAACACTAGGCTAGAAAAAAATCTGTAGAATGGCTGAAAGAAAAAAAAAGAAATTTATTGAAAAACAATGGATTTAGTCATTTGACTAATCCTCTTTTGCTTAAGTTGTACAGATGGGAGAGAAAAAATGGTTCTCGTGTAAAGCACTTCTTAGATGAGGTCTAGAAGTGATTGGAAACACTTAACAGGGATAACATTAAATATATTAAATACAGAAACACTCTTTAACAAGTAGACACCCCATCAGGACAGCTTATATTGTGTATATTAAAATATCTCACCCATTCAATATCTGCCAACACATGGAGAACACTCTGTAAATCAGGGCATTAGTGAATTATTACTGTGATAGAAAATAATCCAAAGGCCAGGCAAAATAAAACATCATAAGATGATAAATAACATATTAACATTTAATTTCCAACAGCTATAGTATCAACTAATGGTGAATGAAAATTATGTTCATAAGCTCGCTGTTATTAAATGAACAATAAACGGTGTGGCTAGATTATCCACTTGACACTTGAGGGTAATATAACTATTATTCACAATGTTAGAAAAACAAACAAAAACTAATATATAATTTACTCTTAGACGAACGCTACCATCTAAGCAGTAGAGGTGAAAAGCGAATCTACAATCAACGTATATTTGTACTGTTATTTATGACATTGTGGTGACACCACCATATGCAAATGAAGTACAGTGATGGGTAATTTACTGATGTCATAAATGATGTCATAAATGAGGGAAAGATCAAGCGTATTTATACCTTGTTTGATTTGATCTATGAGATGCTACATATTGTTTGCCGTTTGGCTACAGTCACATATAGATTTTTTTCTTTGTGAGCATCTTCCCATACATTATGTGAAGCTGCATCGAGCATGCACTAACAGCATGGGTAACTAGGCTGCCTTTGGCTGCCTGGAAACGCTCGGATTTGTACTCAATAGAAGGCGGAGTGCCAAGGTTCCATTAACTTGATTATCAGGTCCGTCTCTTTCTTGGCACACAAAGTTTTACTTAAAAAAAAATGAATGCCAATGCTAAACAATGTACGGTTTAATAAATTGGACATGTAAAGCGCATGTCAGCACTCTGGTTCTTTTTCTCAAGAAACCTACCAGGTCATGATGTCAAATGTGAGTCTCCTGGAAACAAAGTGTCCCTTTTGCATATAGGCATTGCCCAATTTGGACAATGCGCATACACAGATACCAGAACGCCAATAATTAGTAGGCTGATGAAATATAAATCCTGAGAATTTTGGTAGCTTTGCATGTGTAATGATATAACATCAAAGCTCCATATGCGACACCTCCCATCGTTCACCAAGGCTAGGCGGTATTGGGTGTGTGGCCTCTTTAGACGTCACATCTTTCTTTTGGTGTTGACACATTCTGATGTATGGCCCATGTAGCGGAGAATCCTTCAAACATACTGGGCCAGGGAGATGTAATGCAATGGGATGTGGTGGTGTAAACTATAAAGCATATGAGATGAGGGTGGTTGTACTCGACCCTTAGGCCACAAATATCCCAGCTTCTCTTTATCAATAGCCGGCACTGGTAATACCGGTTTTGTTTCTCACCAAGGTAGACCATATGTAAAATACCAGCCATCCTATTGCACTAACAAGGTGAAACAGAATCATTCACAATGCTGCCCAGTGCTTGGCACGTGGGCCGTAGTTCAAGGAAAGGCGTTATTTAGATGTTTAGAAAAGGGAATTTGTAGCGTGTCTCTTTTTTCTTGAAAGATTTTAGTTGAGTGAATCTCAACCCTCGCTCTGCCACTGGTTTTTACAACACAATAAAGGCGCATCTAACTAACATTGCTTGGGAAAACTGTGATACACACATAATACACAACAAAATATTTATCCATAAAAATGCTTCCTGGGAGCAATACAGAGAGCAGGCACTTGAAAATTATTTATTACTTCCCGTTGTTCTCAACCTTGAAGAGTAGACTCTCAAAAAATATATGTTTTTTAATTGAAGGGCGAACTTACAATTGAAGCCAATCGTTGCACAGAGCAATGACAATTTCCTCAACACTATTGTGGTTTATGAATGAAGCTTCGTCAGTTTAAAAACGGCCCCTGATCTCATTACCCTAATGGAGAATACATACCAGTCTGTTTGGCTCGAAAAGGCCTTGGTGTTATAAATCAACTGGTCAAACAGTGTGTTTGCAGAAGCCGCAGTCAATAAGCCTGTTTTTATTATACGATAAGAACTTCTCTCAGGGAGAAATTGGCAAGATATACAGTGGTTTTAGGAGACGGTGTGATTATACAGTACAGAACAATGCTGGTGGATTCAAAGGAAAAGGGGCAGTGTGGGTTGCACTTTACAGGAGCAGAGCATTACATAGCCTTTTATTGTACAAATTCTAACATCTTAAATCTCTCCACTGGATTCTTCCTAACTTCCCTCAACTCCCATCTAAAAAATCCCTAACTACTGCCCTGTCTGCCTACGTTCTTTTTGAATAACTGAATATATATATATATACACACTATACTTCATATAACTATATATAGGCAACTGAGTAGCTTCCTTGGTTCCTATCAATCAATTAATACAATCTAGATCACTCTCTTGACGATGTGATTCATCTTACTAGAGTGACCGATAATGTACTTACTGCTAAATCCAACAGCAGCTACTCTTTGCTAATCTTTCGGGGCCATTCTTGGCCTTTTCACACTGTGGACTGCCTATTCTTATTGTGACACTGTTCCTACTTCTCTGATGCCTGTGACTTTCCATGCCTCCTTTTCTGGAAGGTTATCCTCACAGCTTTCTCTCATTTACCCCTCAGGCTCTCTCCAAAAGTTCTGCCTACTACATGAAAAGACACAACCTAAAGTTTCTTTTCACACACCTGTCATCTCCCATTTTAACAGTCTTAGCTGGTGTCCATCATACCCATCCATCATGAACGCTGGTGCCAAGCTTACCTTCCCTACCCATTGCTCTATTATCATCTCCCCTCTGTCAATCTATTCGCCAGCTGCCTGTACGCTTCAGGATTCAATTTAAAATCCAAACCAACAAAATTCTTCATAGAAGGTTCCTCTACCTACTGTTCTTCAGTTAGCTCTAAATATACACCTATGCAGTCCCTTTAGCTAACCTTATAATCTTCACATGTCTTCTCCACTAATCTCCACGTTGGATGTATTAACTTCCAGAAAGTAATCACTCATTCAGTAATACATACTGCAGGGTAGAACTTTACATGTGAAATGTCTATGTCCTTTAAATAATGGATGATGTGGTCAACCATCTCCCTCCCTGTAGGCTTGCCATTGTAGCCATTTTTGTAGGACACATCTAATTTTGACCAATATGACGGTCTAAGTAAAGACTAAGGACTGGTTAAGGTTTGAATATTTAACCCCATAAGACCAGAACAACTTTTGCCTTTCTCATTTAGCATACCCACACAAAGCATTTTTTTTGGGGGGGGGGGTAAGACTTTTCGGCATTAAATAAAAAGACAAACAAAAAAACCCTGCGCATTTATTCCGTTTTACAGGTCTGATTATTATGAAATTATACACAGTAAGGCTAAATAGTAATCATACCATAGTATGTTTAAACTGAAAGAATGAAATTTATCAAGTTTATACACCCCTCATAACCTCAGAAACTCTGAAAAACATAATTTGCCTCTCTGATACCTGAAGTCAAACAAATAAAAGGCATAACATCGAGAAGCTAAACGTTATATTATACCCACCTCCGGCTCGATTATGAGGAAGCTCCACTGTTCATTTTACTGTTTCCTGCAAAGTACTACCCCATCTAACTAGCATGTTTTTGTCCAAATCAGGCCCTTGAGAGCCACAGACAAACCAGGTTCACAGGGAAGTATTTAAAACATATTGCTTAGTGATGCAGAAAGTTAATTAGCTAATTACATGTTAATCAAAGAAATGCTAAACCTGTCAGGATAACGAGCTTCTAAGATTGAGCTGCACAGCCCAGCACTTTACCATTCACAGCAACCAACCTGTATATATATCACACCTACGCCATAAGCATCAAGTGATTGAGGTCCCAGAGCTTTAATATATTATACTGGCCCCTCAAGCAAGAAAATATGGGGGGGGGGCTGAATAGAGTGTTTCCAGGAATGTTGCAATTTCAGTTCCCTTACTTCACAGAACAATGCTGGTGGATTGAAAGGAAAAGGGGCAGCATGAGTACGGCTGACCCTTCATAATGCATAGGTAAAGAACTAAGGTCTTCTCACCGAACTATACATTATGCAGGGTCTACTCAGTCCTTCTTGTTAAGAAACTTGCCAATTTCATAATGAATACTGAAGGGAGGGATTTGAAACCACAACTCTCCAGCAAACTCGTATGGTGGATCTCCCTTTAGTGAATAAACCCTACTGGACGATATGGACCGGTCTCTTTATCACCACTGGTTTACACAGTTTCCTAGACCTAGTTCTGACACCTAGCCTAGATGACACAGCCATAGTCTTAAATGTCATATCAATTCCAACACACACATATATATATATACATGCCTGCGACGCCCTACTTTCCTCTTTCTGCTGGTATATGGTCAATCTTCAGGGCATTTTCTAGAATATAATATTTTAAATATCAAAAATAAACATATTTGTTCCTTAACACTTAAAGCCAAACCGGGATACATACATGGTGTAAGGAAGCCCTCTCTTGCAGGAGATATTACCAGGGCTGACCCTTCATAATGCATAGTAAAGTATTAAAACTTTTGTTTTTGTAAAAATGCATTTTTGTGCCGAATTTTACCATTTTGTCCATTCATCTGAAAAAAGAATGAACGAATGCAATATATGCAATATATAAAAAATGAAAAACAAATGTGCGCAATAGGAAGATCATTCGTTCATTTATTTGTCGCCACAACCACCATTTTAACTACACTAAGAGGAGAATCTCGCCATTTTAATTCAGCTTCTTCTATGTGTTTATTTCTTATTTCCATGGCAACCGGACGGACGAATGGGATTTATGAAAATGAAAATGTTGGCCGAATTTTGTGCAAACGGAAGACGGCGGCAGACGAATTTCATTGAATACAAACACAAATTTTCCGCCGGCGCCCAAGTCTAATCAAAACTGTCTTGTAAAGGTCCATTGAATGAACCCTTATAACTTACCTAAAGCTCTTCTGACTGGTAGAAGAGTTGGCTAAGAGCAACCTACCGTTTCAGACTATGTTTTAGATGTAATGTAAGGAGGTTTTACTTTACCAAAGGGGTGGAAGATAAATGGAACCACCTCCCATCAGACATGGTAGAGGGGATACTGTGAGGGAATTTAGTGTAAAAAAAGATATCTTGAACCTAAGACAAGACCAAGGACTGTATAAGGCCTGAGCCTCTAAAATCAGGAAAAATAGACAGAGTAGATGGGCTGAATGGTTCATACCTGTCCTCAAGATTCTATATTTCTGTGGTACACTTGGAAGTTAACTACCTATCTGCTGCCATGTTTTTGGTTACAGTATTTAGTGATGTTTGACGTGTCACAACACCTGCTTCTTCTTTACTCCTTCCTAGTAAGCAGGCAGTAATGCATGAGGGCAGAAAGCTGCCTCTATTATCGGAATGAGTTGACAGGTACAATCAATAATCCCCCTGTGTTCTGTATCCTGTGTATGAATCAAGAAATACAATTAATAGGATTGGCTGATTTAGGCCATATATATCGCTGACAGCTGACAAGGCTGCGGCTTATTCCGAAATCATCAGGCCGTTTTCACCTTGTGCTTATATTTATCTTACATCAATAGGCTGTTCACTTGTACAAAGCCTTACACCTAAAAATAAAAGACTTAAGAGATTGCTAAGGCTATGGTCCAATTTCATGGAGGAGGGCTATATAATATGGTCCTAATGCTGTATGCCTCGTTATGATGGAAATGTTAGGCTGACGGTAAAAAAGGCAATACAGAAACACAGCTTAGGTGAATTCAAGGCCGTCATCAGAGGTGGGTACAACCGTTAATTGTCTGAGACTGCTCATGTCTGGTAATAAAGGAATCCATTTTCTGAGCGGAATGTCAGGCATCCATACGTTCGCATATCTTGTCTGTCTCCAGAACCCCGGGACACTTAAAGGCTGTTTTTCTTGTGAAAATCCATTTATTATCCATTCCCTGAAGAGTAAATTCCCTAGGACAGCACAACTTTCTGATCCCACAGGGGAGAATTAGCTGGTCGGGGTCAATGGCATCTGACCTTGGGTTCCACTTGTGATTCGGATATTCCCTGTATCTGTTTGTGATTCAGTCTATGATTCCCTCTCTGTATGTTTTTTTTTAATGTAACTATCATTATTGTATCTTTTCCAGCAAGTAATTATTTAATGCTGATAATGTTTTTATGACATGCATGTCCCTGTTTAATGAAGACTTAATTTGCTCAAAGCCAGAACAAAAATGACCAATATCAGTTTAAAAGGGTATTACGTGTCCGTGCGCCCCCTATGTCTGTGATAGCTAGTTGGCAAATTGGGTCTTGGATGCCAACTTCATAACATGTATATAGTTCTACTCTAGGGCTAAAAGTGATCACTACAATTTCTGTAGTCAAGTAAGGCTGTTATCTCCTCGGTGGAAGTCTTGTGTGTTTCAGCGCACATGCATGCAAGAATAATTGTCTGATACCCAGGGATCAGGCATTGTCATATAACAGCCTACCCACCAATCAAATCCATCCCCAATAAATAAAAATACATTAGAAAGGCACATTTAACATCTTCATGACCCAGGATGTTTTACACCCTAAAGAATGGAGCTTTTGCCCCCATTTTTCCCACAATAATTTCCCTTAACTGCATTTATTATACTCACACAAATTATATAAAGTAACTTTAATGGGCCAGTACCTTCCAATAAACTTATTTATTTCATTGATATTTCTCCTCTGCCTGCCCCAACTTCTGTATAAGCTATATATTTTCCCTCTAATGTGCTCTTCCTACCACCGCGTAAAACTCTCCTTTGCTCTCTCCATCTCCACCTCAATCTCTGCTGTGCTCTTGTAAGCTTGTCAACACAGGATAATGCCGTGATTAAAGTCGCCACTTTGATCTAGCTAAAGTATTCAGATCTAAAACATCTCGGCTCTTATCGGTATCAGGATGAGCAAAGGGATCCCTTATTAAGGTATGTGCTGTTTGATTTCTTTTCTGCTCCTGGCACAATGCATTGCACACTGAATGCTAGACTACAGAAGTCTACTGTGTTCAGCTCAAGTGGCCATTCCTGACAGATGATCTGCCATTCATACAACACAGCTCAACATGTAATATTAATATGTAATATTATTTTAAAGGACCAATATTGAGATGCCATTGTTGATCATGGGTTACACTGTAGATCTTGATGCTTTAATATGGTCTACACTGTGAAATGAGGCTTTACTAGCAGAAAGCAGCTAAAAACTGATTAACGATACACAGTTAATAAATATTAAAAGAGACTCCATGTCTAATGCCACCATAGAAGGCTCAGGAAGTCTGTTATCCGACAGTGAAGATAATCAGGTATACAGTTGCGAACCAGCAGGGCCAGACTAAGGACAAAGAGGGGACCCTGTCACTTAAAGTCTTTCTTTTTAGTCCGCCTAGTTATTTACGTGTCCTAGCGGCGGAATATGACAGGTTGCATGTTACATTGTGTGTCGGGCACACAATCTGGTGTTGGTGTGCCAGGTGGCCAATACAGACCTGCTAGCCTTGTATAGAGTGTTTACAATACTGACTTAATATAGCAACACTTACATTTTAGGTGTCCACAGTGGAACAACTGTGTTGGGGTGTGTGTGCCTATAGGCAAGGAGTAGTGAGGTTAGCCCCTGAAGTGGGTATGAGTGGGCTCGAAGTGGGTGGTGCAGCGAGTTTTATCATCTTCATTTACCGTCGATCTCTTAAATCGAGGAACTTGCCCTTTATAGGACCAATCTCGGGACGTATAACTTCTATAATTCCAAGTCCTTTCTGTATTTATTTCTTGATTTTTCAGCAGGCAACGGTTTAGCTTCCTTCTGGTGCGTTAAGGGTTCAGAATAAGTAACACGTTTGGAAACTCATGTTCATGTTTTTTTATTTAATATCTTGTGTAAGGCTAGTTATGTCGCTGGTAGCATATAGAAATGTGACAATGAGTTTTATTACCAGGATGATGAGGCCATTGCTGAATGAGGCCAGGCACCAATCTGACGCACGCAGCTCAATAAGACACCTGATGGAATCATTAACACCTCCAAGCTGACTCTCATCACTTCCACCTCATCAACATATGGAACTTCCCTAAATTTAGTCATTCAGCTGAAAAAACTGCAAATTCAGTCTCAGGTCAAACAGAAAAGACAAACCATGATCACACTGTCGGTAAAATAACAATTTGCCTTTCAGATGTAAGATTTTTTTGTGTGTGTTTTGTGGGGTGTTGGCATTATTTACATCTTTTTCTGCTGGGTTCATCTTTTTAATGTATATCCTCTGCTTTAATGGCCGAAATTGTTTTCCCTTTCTTAGAATGGATCAAATGGAATAATGGATACAATACTTTGAAAATAAGTGACTTGGTGGCTCCTGTTTTTCTTAATTTTGTACACTTTCCAGTTCCACTCATTTACCCCCCTTTATAAATCATCACATATTTGGAGATAATTCTGGATATCTAAGTTGTTATATGATGTGCTACTTATGTGCCATTTGTACAGCACTGCAGAATATGAAGGTGCTATAAAATTAATACAAAACAATATAATATAATTAAATATTATTTATATGGCATCACATCAAATTCCGTAGTGCTGTACAATGGGTAGACAGGACATAACAAGTTGTGTGTAACATAAATTGACTTTTTTATCTTGTTTACCAATTCTACAGAGCTGTGGAATATGATGGGACAGTAATAAATTAATAGGCAATATTAACATTTATTGGGCATTATTATTTTTGTTATATTCTCATTTAATGTGAAACAGCTGGCAACGTAAACCTTCCAACCTGAAAATCCAGTAGATATTACCATCCATCCATTACATTAATTCTTAGGGCGTAAGCAGGTTCCATAGCGCTATTACAATACAGGATTAATAATAACATATTAAATATATTAGTACAGATAGAGAAGATGGTCCATAGTCGAGGGACTCTTTACAAAGCTACTAAAAGGAATATAATTTAGAAAATTCAGAAGTAACAAAAAATAAAATGCTAAATGTTGTTTGCATGTAGTCCGGAATAATGAATGTACTCCTTGGAAATAGAGCTAGGGTCTTCTTGTATAGCCACAAGCTGCTTGAGGTAGGACACTAGTATGCTTCACTGTACAGGAGTTTACTAATGTTGATGTATTAATGTTATTAAATCCTCGGTAGTCCTGCCTACTTGGGGAAATGATTTTGTTCATTGATCATAATTAAGAAGTAAAGCTGCAGGAGATTTTCCTTTCTACCAGGAATGATATAGAGTGGACAATAAGTCATTAGAAAATGAATTATAAAATGATTTCAAGAAATGACTAGCGTAGAGCAAACTTATGGCACAATAGCTGCAGGTAATTAAAGTGGACTTTTAGAAAACAGTTTGTTTTTCTGATTATGGATAAATGGTAAGGCATATTCCCTAAGTATCAACAGTCTTTATTTTACAGTTAATAAATACATTTGTGCAAAAGGATACCGCTGAGTATTTTATCAGCTTTCAAGAACAGAAAGGTGCCTTTTTTCAGACGTCATCAACATACCTGGGAACTCTGTGGGTTTGACTCGGAGATCTCCAGGTTAAGCACCACTTCTCTGGTTCTCCGGGTCAAGACCCAAATCCTCCAGGTCCCAGTAGCGGGGTCTTGACACGCCTCGCTCCCCGCCCATTTTCTCTTTAAATAGTGGTGTTTCCCCGCTGATGTCAGCAGGAATGCCCCCCCCACGTAAGTCCTGGCTGCATCCCCCAAGGGAAGGCTCCAGGTTGCCGAAGCTGAGAAGTTCCCAGGTATGGTCATCAGGAGATGGGTCTTTAGGGTTGTGAAAGTGTATGTGTCTCTTTCCTATGAACTTTGTTTCCTTGTGTCAATAATTTATCTTTTTTGGGTCTGATATGGCAATATCGAAATTCATGTGAGTTTCCATACCAGTGGGCCCACAATACAGTAAGCCTAACTATAGGATAGGTTGTAATGAATCAGGGTTGGTATTGGTAATGGTAGATCAGTCAGGCGAGCAGAAGTACAAGAAGACCCTAGTATTCAGGTGAGGAGGACCAGCCAACCATGGGACGTGAGCCCTCCCATATCACTATGCTGGAGGTAGGACACCTAGGTCTTTCTCCAAAAATAACTCTGAGCTACTTTCCTATCAATGTTATCTTTAAGATAAAATCTAGTTTTATTAACAAATTTTAGTTTAGTTTTACAGTGTTTTTCTTTCCTAGTCTTGGCTCCTTTTGTGTGTACAAACCCAGACCTTGAGGGCCACACACTTCATGTTTTAACTATAACACTATACACATTGTTCAGTGATGTATAATGTTAATTACATTATTCCCTGCTAGAGAAATCTTATCACTCCAGTAGAATTCTGTCCCTTGAGGGTTGAGTTTGACCTTTCTGACCTATACGGATATGGAGTCACAGAAGTAATTAAAATAACATGATACTGGAAAATGATATCATATTTGATTGGTTTATGGAAGAGTTAAGATTAATCTTCTATTGTTTTTTTTTCTCTTTAATTTTACATGGTATGTAGAACTCTTGCATCTTTAGAGAGACTTTCCTTGTCAATAGAATAATTCTGTGAAAGAATAACAAAAAACGGGTTTGAGAAAATCCACATTGGTTTGCCTTATAACGGAGAAATTATGGTAGCATAAGAGACTGTGCATTCATTTATTTATGGTATCGGGTCACATGGTCCAGATTATATTTGCAAATGTGCCATACGATTTCCAGAGCAAGTCATTTAGAGATATTTGCAAATGGGTCTCAACATGATCTCCAAATATATTTTTTATATATAAACCGACACATCTAAATGGAATAATTTAATTCTTTCAGCATTTTAAATTCATTTTAATTATACAGTGAGCTAAAATAGCACTGCAGAAATGTACCAGTTTGCAAATTGTGGATTGGCCTAATAGCTTTGCATTCTCTGGAATCACTATAAAGAGACCTGCTGGCAAGCCGAGGCATTCTAGGCTAGGTTTTAAGAAATTATAGCCTCTGATGGTCTGTAGTGGAGTGGACCTCATGCTATCCTGATCCATTTACTACCAAACCAGACCAAGGTAATAATCTGGATGTGTGTCTGATTCATAATGGGAAGCCTATGCAGAAAACAAAATACATGTTTTCTGTCCCCTTCTGGCACATAGTAAGCATTACTGTGTCATCTAAGGTTTCTTGTATATAACAGGACATTCCATATTTTCAGGCACTGCCTCATTGTCTACGGTAGCTTAGGGGGGGGGGGT
>VKOC01000003.1:35284427-35294918 GCA_009364415.1 Spea multiplicata
TTGTACGATGTGTAAACAGGACATCACGTAACAACACTTTAGACTTGCCCTTGTAATGTGTAAAATAGCCACACACGTTTAGATATAGATTATATAGATTAGCTAGTGATCACACCCGGAAGAGACTTATTCAGAGCTGTTTAGCAGAAATACCCTGAAAGTATTACACGTGGCAAGTAACAGTCAGGAAAAATATCTGTTGTTGGCCCCCTACAGAGACGACAAGCAAATATGGCTTTCTCCCCTGTTGCCATGCAGCAGCATCAGAAAAGCAACGATGTGACCAGGTGATATTATGTCTCAAAAGTAAATAATAAGCTCAATGCTCAGAGGTCAGGACTCGTTGTAGGCTCGTGTGAGCAGGGCCCTCTTCATCTGTTGTTTCTGTAAGTCAAATTGTTATGCTACTGTATATACTACTGGTCATGTCCTATCTACCCCTTGTGCATTGCTACGGAATAGGATGGCACTATACAAAACAATAAAGAGGGTGTCTAAATCCCTTGCTACCCTAGTGGCCATATGTGGGACTGCAGGTAACACACGCAAAATGAACAGAATATGAAAACTTGACGTTTTTAAATCAGAGCAGTCCAACGGGCAACCTTCTCCATGCCCCATTTCCAGCTGTGTCCTGTTGCGGAACCATTAAGGACACTGGGCTCCTCATGAAGCTCAACTATGTTAAAAGAAAAATAAGGGTGAGTTTGTGTTTGTCTGTGTGTATGCGTGTGTGGGGGGGCACTGAATGTACATAAAAAGAACAGATGATGACAGGCAAGACGAGGTTGGCTCCGGCAAATCTTCCTCAAGCTGAGCTCCTATCCTTAGACCCCAATAACATCAGAAACAGAATAAGATAATGCTTGCACTGGGTTTTCCTTGGATATTAGGCATTTAACATGTGTCCTTACACCTGGGTTTATTGAATGGACTAAATAGATGTTTATTGATGAGGGGAATGAAATGGGTATTTATAAAATGTCACTGCACCTCTTATATCTACGGGCAAATAACATTGTGATATTTCCTGATGACAGATTATCTTTAACTGTAATCTAAATTCCTTCAATAACCGTTCCCATGACTGGGCCTCATAACTGTTCTATTAACTGTGCCTAATGCTCGCTGAAGCACGGCGCGCTCTTCTGTACGTTATTTTAGAAGCAAGCATTTTCCAGGCTGATCAGACAGCGAAGATCCGCTCATTGCAGCATCATCCCCAGCCAAATAAAACCCAGTCACGTTCCGAATTGCTCCAGCAGCCTTCATCCATTAGGAAGTATTCAGATAAACAGAGGGATTTGTTTACGAGCTGTAGCTGTGGAAATAGCAGGTTGGGAGGCAGTATTTCTGAGGGTCTGATCATTAGGAACTCATTACGTATTCATTCTAACAGCATCAATCATTGTGTTCCAATCTGATTTTCATGTGAAAATCTCACTTGTAAGAGTTTATTGCAACAGTAATCATGAGCCGGGAGTGTTCAGTCTTGCTTGGCGACGTTTTATCAGCACACGGCAAATACACTGCGAAACAGAACATCTCTACGCCGCTCCGTCCCCGTCTCTACCCCAAACCACGTGGACTCAAGATGCTGTATTTCACACCGTGCTACATGTGTGTGTCAGCATGTTAGCAGAACATTTTGTACATGCCAAGATCAGTATGTAAATCGACGAAAGGTACCCATACTCTTTGTTTCTCAAAACAGTTCTAGTTGTCTCATTCATCTTAAGTGCTACAAACAAATTAAAGGGGCTCTGGAAGAGATAACTAAAATTATTTGTTCTTTAAAGTTATGTTATTATTATGTTAATATAAGTCCAAGGGTAAATGTCTATTACTGCAGTCTCCATAACTATGGAGATCAAGGTCAACATGAACATAAGAAGTCATGGATGACATCACCACTTGGCATGGTGGCTCTTCATAAAATGTATCAAGAAGATCAAACCTGTAGTGCTAGAGTACAGATAATGTCTACTGCATGTTAGTGGGGGAACACTGTCTGCACTCATATTCTCTGTTCATAAATCAGTACTAGCTACTTTTAAAGAGAGTACAGAGTGGTGAGCTTAAGTAATGTCTCAGTGAGCACTGAGGGGTGGCCGGGTCTATGTATTAAGAGCCATTGTTTCGCCCTAACGGGGATGTCTTCCTGCCACTAATTGGCTGCTTCAGTGACATGAATTGTTGGACCACGGAAAAGGTTCTGCTGCACTATTTTATTTATTTTTTTAATATTTTAAAGCATATTAAAGTACTTAAAATACATTGTGTATTATTTTGGGGACACTAAACTCCCCTTCTGACAGCTGAGGATAGAGAGGATGACCTGGGAGTGATTTAGAATAAGGCAGACAATGTTGTAGAGTGTGAGGGTGTTAGCAAGAAATTTGGATGCAAGGGAAGGTCAGTTGTTACTGTATAATTACTACTGTTTGTAATCACAGGTTCTGTATCTCCAGAAAGTCATTACTAAAGAAAAGAAAATATAATTAAAATATCCTGCCGATATCCCAGCATCTGCTCCAGATTTGAAACTTACAGCATGCTTTCCTTCGCTCTGGTTAATATGACCTCCACATTGTTTAATTATTATTTTATGATTTTAAGTAGATTTGACAGCACTTTATTATAATATTGAATTTCTTCTAACCAAATGTCTTTCTTAATCTAGTTTGCAACTTTTTTTTAGGATTTGCAGTAAGCAGTAGTGAGCCACATAGTTCTGGGTGAGGTGTGGTGAGACGAGCTATACATTACCGAGGACTAATTCAGAACATCTTGCGAGACAGAATGTCAAAAGGTTGACATATCGCACTGAAAGGTAGTGATTTCAAAGAAAAAATAATTACATCAATCAACGTTTAGTGAACAAACCGATTTTCATATAAATAAGGACCTGTTCAATAACGCTTTATTACTAAACCAGAAGATGCTAAAGAACTTAGGTCCAATGATCCTAAGTAGATAACTTCAGTGGGTCTCTTGTCAAAATAATTGAATCAAACACTTCAAAATAAATTTTCTCTTAGTTCAGTTCACTTAAAATCCAGGTGAGTTCAGCATTAAGTACACAGGTCATCCTACCACCTGGAGTTGAAACTTATTGAGCAACTACTTAGGGTCCCATCAGCCGAAGAGGTGCCATCAGAGAATATAGCAGAGTTGAGAAACAGATTCCTCTTACAGTTATATCACTATGATTTTTCATCTTATCACCTCCATAATGTTTTTAAACATAACGCTATAATCCAGTAGTATTGGGTTTAACTAAGAAGACAGAAGACTTTCAATAGTCCCCTTGTGGGATGGAACCTTGAAGGAGACATGCATGCAAGTTTAGCCCTTTTTACCGAGTCTACATGATTCTTCAAATGGAAGCGATGTTGCCGGCATCCAATGCTAGCTCACATCTATCAATGCCCTTTCATCAAGACTCAACAGACCCAGCATGGACAGCTAAGTTTGTAAACTTGAATGCAAAGTCGGGTTTTATGGTTTGTCCTTTATTCAGTAGCGTACAGTATGCAAAGACATGGTGTACCATAACAGTGATAAAGGCAACGCATAACAGTGTCGTCTCCATGTAATTTATTGTTTAATAAATATAGTGCAGACAAGGCCATTATATTATATATATACATACATATATATACACATATATATATATATATATATACACATGTGTGAATTCATCTATACTACGGGTCTTTGTATGAATGCATATTATGAATCTATGAGGGAGTATGTACACAATGTAGACATAGAAAAGGATAGCCATGGGATCCGACCACCCTATTGAAATATAGATTCACAGGAAACTTTAATAATAGATGGTTTGACAACACATGCAGAAATACACCCGATGTAATGGATAAACACCCAAAATTCCCCCCAAAAAGGGAGAAAATAGTAGGATCCTGCTTAGGATCTGCCAAGCATGTGAATGTGCGAGGATGGTCATTTTGCTTCCAGGAAAATAATTATACAAGAATCCTCCGGGGTTCACAAGAGGAATGATTTGGGGAATCCTAATTGATTTGCATGGCTTTGTGAATAGGTGAATAAATACAGGGAATAAAAACACACAAATCTAGTCCCTGCTGTGTCAGCGTTTGATTTAAAACACATTGAGCAAGGTATATTGCAGTCTCAATAACACAAAAGCACTCAGCCATATAATAACTTCTGGCTATGTAACACTCGCTACATTTCTCCTTCGTTTTCTAGATTATCTCGGTTTTGAATCACCCAGAATGCAGATGAAGAAGAAGGGAAAACGGAAGCTGCGGAGCTTTCTATTTTCCAATGTTTAAAAAAAATGCAGAAATTTAAAGAAATAGTGAAGAAAACGCAAAAAGTGGACTGTTTTATTATAGTCTGAATTCTGATTTTGTTTCCTCGTTTACTGTGATAGTAAAGGTCCAGAGCAGAATGAAAGAAGAAAAGATACTATTTATTGAGAGGGTGGTAGATAAGTAGAACATCCTCCCAGCAGAAGTGGCAGTGGCTAATACAGTGTGGGAATTTAAACACGCATGGGATAGGCACAAAGCTATCCCGAAAACACTAAGGACCGATTAAGGTCTGAGGCTTTACATCAGGAATAGGACTGGATGGGCTGAATGGTTCCTATCTATCTTTTTATATTTAATTGCTTAATCCCCTATTTTGTCCACTGGGGGGCTCCTGAATTGAATACATTTTCTGTAGACTTTTATTGTCTTTAATTATGCCAAAAGTTACATAGATTTTATTTCAAGAGAATGCTGTCTTGATAAAAGCCCGGAGAAGGACAGAAACATCAAGTCCTTCTATTGCACACATCTTTATCGGCTTTGTAAAACTTTGCCCATTTAAAAAAATGTGTAAAAGTAGATTAATTTGCTTAGCAGATTATTTGAAAGATTCAAAGCATTTTTCATTGAGCCTTGAAATAAGACTGGCCATGCTGGATCATAAAAGCATTTTTGCACACCCCCCCTCCCCGAAAAAGCAATTTACACATATCTTAAAAGCATTTAATTAAAGGGAACTATTAGAGCTGTGGTCGGCTCGGTGCTATGGAGCGTCAGCGGGTGGCCCGTCACTGGAAGATATACGGACAGCAAACCGACACGCTGGTGATACTGCATGATATGGAAACCCATTGCACTGGGGGTTTGTAATTAACCATTTGGAAACATAGAAAGAGATAAGAGCCATTCAGGTCAACTAATCTGCCCCATTACAGATGTAGAGACTCAAACCTTAAAGGACAAATATTTCTTTAAATTACACTAGTAACATAATTGCAGTAAAAAAGCTTTATTGAAAGAGATAAGTAAGTTTTTTCAGCTCCTACACTCCCTATATAGTATATATATATATATATAATATTATATATATATATATATTTGGTCCACCAATCAGCATACAGAAAAGGATACGCATCTTTGGTTGGATCCGACTGATATTCTATTCAATATAGATGAACCCGGCATGCTGTACGGAGAGTGTGGGAGCGAAAAAAAAAAGTTTTTCCTATATCTTTTCATTAAATTTTAATATACTTATGTTATTTAAGGAATTTAAAGATACATTTTCCCCACTACAGTTGTCCTTTAATCAGTCCTTGGTCTCATCCCACATTCACATCCTATGCATGTTTAAATTGTATTAAACGCTCTACTTTTGCTGGGAGTCTTTTTTACTTATCTACCACTTTCTCAGCAAAGTAAAATTTCCTTCCATGACTTCCAAGCCGCTGACCCTCTAGTTTTAGATTATAACCTTGTTCTCCTCCCCTGAATCAAACTTCCCTCCATTACATTGTTCAACCCCGTTAAGTATTAAAATATTTCTATCATATCTCCTCTCTCTTCTTTCCTGATAATTTTTATTCAGTAAACTATTCACCATTTCAAATTTTAATTGTGATGCCAAATCCACCCGTTAGCAGGCTGTGTTAGATGGCACATCAATTTTACGCATATTTTCTCAATAATGAATTTAACAGCAACAGCAGTAGAAATGCATTATTGAATTTGCCAAGTACTCTCAAAAATAAATTACAAAGATCCCAGAGCGCATAGCGTCATTCAGCAAAGAGATATAGGGGTCTATTTTCTAAACGGCCCCCCTATCCGGAGCCGGCCCTGACATGGGTCCCGGGGGTGCATTCCGGAAATATTTGTGGAAAAAGAGAAACACCTCTCTTTCTCCATGAATCTATCTACATTACTGACCACTCGGTGCAAAAAGGTGGCACAGTCTTACCACATTCCTCCAATCGGGGGAAGAGGGAAGTGCCCAGAAGCTCCGTCTTTTTGCCGAAGTGCACCAGCATCTGTGGTGTACATGGAGGGCGCTATAACCCCAGGTGCCTCTCATCAAAAGGTCACGACCAGCCCTTTGTGAACAATTTTGGACTTGTGCGGGGGCACCCCGCCCTGTGTATTAATGTGGTACCCTCCTGATGAGTGGCACCCAGGGCCAACCACCCCTGCTGAACGTAGCAGAGTCACGTAATGAGAGGTTACGTGACCCTGTGGTTCAACACAATGCTGCCCATAGCCACAGAGAAAGCTGTAGTTAATGTAAGGGGGGGTGCAAGGAAAGGAGGGAGAGTGGAAGGGTGTATGCAAGTATACTGTATGTACGTTATCCTATATAAGGGTTTGTGTGTGATGATGTATGTATGTGTGTATGTGTAAGCATGAATGTGTATGTATAAATATGTGAGGATGGACAAGGTTGGCACTGTTAAGCCGTCTGTGGACAAAGATGGCAGAGACAAGCTGTTTGGGGACAAAGATGGTACTGTTAAGCAGTTTGGGCACAAACATTACACTGTTTAGCTGTTTGGGCTCAAAGATGGGACTATATGTTTTTGAGCATCTGTGATCTTTGTAGCATAGTTGACATGGATGACTAATCTTGGTGAAAATGGTTGAATTTGCATGTTTCTTTATTTTATTTAAAGAGCATCTCTTAAAATAATAGATAAAATATTTGAAATGGTGCACAAAACAACAAAATATACAAGTAGGTACTCGGTATCCATGCCTGATATACAGAAAGGGAAAATGTTGAGCCCAAAAAGAGGAAGGGGGCTTGTTGGATATTAAAGATCAAATATGGTATTAAATGAGAAAACAGAATTATACTGATACAGGAAACCCATTGTTGGACTTCCAATGAAGGTATTTTGACAAGCTATCATAAATATGTCAAAACAACATATTCTGTATCTAGATGAAGCCAGCATTATAAAGTGAGGAAGCATCAGAGGCTTGTGATTAAATTGTGCATTGAATCAGGTGCGAGGTGCAAAGCTAACCGTTTGATGTTAGAGAAATATTGCTTTTTAAAAGGAAAACTGTACAGTAATGTATAAGACAACATATACAAGTGTCTATACTATGTGGTAGGGTTTCAATTATATTCAGTAATGCTTTTTCTGCCTACCCTTTACGGAACAAGACACACCCAAAAGTTAAAACCCACCATCAAGTCCCTCAGAATTCCAGTACCTCCATAGTTTCCGAGCTGTATTATGCTACTGGAAATTATAAAAAGTTGCAACCGTGTAAAAATGATGGATGAGGTGGTTGGGTGCGTTCTGAGAAATAGTATGTTTCTTGCACAAGAAATGGGTTACTCATTTTCAGAGCTGTACTGGAGATGGCTAGGCAGTCAGAAGCCACCAAATGGAGTATGTGTGGCTGCTTATTGGATATGTGTGGCCCTCGTTAAGTTTTTAACCCCTTAATGACAAAATGCATTGTTTTCAATGGGTTTAGGGACCGCCCATTGTCCTTAAGGGGTTAATCCAATCTGCAATAGGAGCAACAGTATCAGCAAGTATATGGCCCTACCATCCACCCAGTGTGCTAGATGTCCAATTTAAACCAATTTATGCCCTTGTCAGCACACACATTTTATTGTCTACTCTTTTTGAGCATTTTTGGAGCTTTTCAGGTTTTAAAAATAGTAACAATTTTTTCTCTCATTTAGTATCACCTTTAAGCACTTGGTGACATCATATAACTTCACACTACAGCTTCATACGACAATTCCTGGATATTCTCGTAGCTATATAATTGGTCCTTAGCGAAGACAGCATCCAAAAGAATTCTCTCAGAATTTTGTCTCATTAAAACATATGCCCGTCTCTCTGATTTCTAATGTTAATATGTGGAGCAAAAAAAAAAAAAATGAATTTCTTATCTCACACATGTAACAGGCAGCAAATTGGACACGTGTTTTAATACCAAGACTTATCCTTCAGTCCCAAGACTCTCCACGTACGCTTCTCAATAACTCATTGTGGATGAATTCCCCAGTTTTTAAACTCAATCTTGATGACTTCTATTTTTTTTCCCCTGAAATCCACTTTCCCCTTGATAACTATATCTCGTTCCGGCTCCTCCGTTTAAGCTCTTCATTAAGGTGCTTATTTGGCAAAACTCTCTCGACGTAGATCCTGTCCACTGACAAAGCCGCCGTTCAGTGGTGCAGATCCGCTGACACAGGACGGATATTCATTTAGTGTCTGACAATCCCAGGGTGTTGCTCTTGTAACTTTGCGCTAGATGCACTTTATCCCATGTGTTTTACTCAATTAAAGACTGTGGGTGGTTTTTTTCATGAGAACACAGGCCGTTTATGACAGTAGCTTTAATCGTCAAACTAAATATATGGTAATTAGCGTTGTGTGTTTGTTGGAATGGTTTAGGTAACCCTAGCAAAATTCCCTTCGATTTTGACTTGTGCATTATAGTGCAGTGTCCTATAACATCATATCTTTGTGGACTCCATCGGTAGGGGCAGCAAAGCTCACATGGAAATAACAGGGGAAAAGTCTCAACTTTACCTCTTGGTTCTACTCAGAAGGGGTAGAACCAGCTTCGGACAGCCCCTTAAGAAAAAAATGCCAACCCCATCAAAAAAGATATTAAAAAATAACATGAAACATGACAAAAGGCTGATGTATTTTACATCACAAAAAATGGGCTGACCAGATGGGCCAAATCGTTCTCATCTGCTCTCAAATTCAATGAGTCTATGGTGCAGCAGGAAAAGAGGGTCCTGCACTTGAGAGCTTGCAATCTATAGGTGGTAATAGGAGGAATATACTTAAAAAAAGAATGAAAACCCCTGCTGAAGTAATTACATTGTAGAAAAAAAATAATTCAATTTTCTTTTCACACTTCCTAGGAATAAGAAATTATATCTTCTCCATGATTATTCAATAATGAACTCCATTTTCTTGGTAACAATACCAAGAAAAAGAGATTTACATTCAATTGTCTTCAATGTTTTATCCTTCATGTTACCGCTTTCTTAGTTGAATGGAGAAATTCACTTTACTGGAGATACTAACTTTATTAGTAAAATAACCAAAGAAATAATTTGATTTACTTTTCTGGAGATTAATCACAGCCAGTTAGCATATGTAGTGCATCATTACTGGAACAGTGTAATATATGCAATATATATATATATAATTATATATACACATACATACAGTACGTATAGATATATACATACATACACACACTCGCATGCACATACAGATACCACCACTGCCAAGTTGTGTCCACCGTGTTCTGAACACGAAAAAAACACAAAACAAAGTCATCAAGCAGGAAAGCCTACAAACACTGTTCCAGATGATCAAGAACGGTTGCAAATGGGTAGCAACAGAAACTCATACCAATTATCCAAGGTTGCAATTGAATTAGTATAATTGATGTGTGTGCGGTGGATTTGTTGGAAATTGTAGGAGAAAGACAAGGGGGGGGGAGTGAGAAGGGGAGGGGAGTAGGGTAATGGGCAGGTGTAGATTAAAATGTTGACATTGTAAAGTAGGTGCCTGATCACTGCTAAATCCAACCAAACAGGATAAGATTCTATACACAATGGTGGAACTGTACCTTTAAAAGGAGGCAGACAGTTGTAGAATAATTGCACAATAACCAAGAACATTACATACTAAGTTATTGTGAACAGTTAAAGATTCATCTGCAGAAGACTATATTCTATACATAAATTGTATGGTTAATATAATCTAGATAATTCTAGAATGTGATTACTCTTCAACAATGTCATCAACAAAGAGAATAAAAGACCTTTTGGAACAGAATTCTGCTGGAGAATATTAAATAATGAGTGGCAAGATACCTTCCATGATATACATTATTTAATAACAAGGGATATAGCTTGGGATATGCTGCTTTTCCATCAGCAGAATTCCTAAAATGTTCTGGAAAAGGGAATGAAGATAATATTAATTACCAATATTTTGCTTCCCATTGAAAATGTCATCTAACAAGAGGGGGCAAAGGTACACCCTTGTCCCGTAGGAGACCATTTTCTGCAGCAAAGAGTAAGGAGGATGCTGAAGTGAGCATCAATGGTTAAGTCATAGTTCTTCTAACCCCTTAAGAAAAGAAGTATGCATACCTTAAATATAGATAAGGCTTGCTTAATAGTTTT
>VKOC01000003.1:35295018-35305391 GCA_009364415.1 Spea multiplicata
GGCCACTGCCCTTACTCTGATGGCATATGATGTCTATAACCCGCCCATTGAGGACATGCAATGCCTCCAACCAGCTAGTGTCAGTTAGGCACTTTCCTCCATAGTATAAACAGGACATTTGGGGTGCTCAGAGACTGGTCCATTGAGCAGTGGTGCATGAAAGGCCTAATTGCCCAATATGATGATCTACACCTGGTTTGGTGCAAAGGAACTGCCCTCCCCATCCCAGACCTGCCTAATTTGCCTATGTCAGGGAACATCACTGCTTATACCACCAAATAAGTACTAAATCTTGGTGAACCATAGAAACAACTCTATTTATCAATTTTTTTTACTTTGAGGCATACAGAAAGTTTGACTATGGTATCTATCTGAAGCTGCAAAGTGAATGCAATTCAATAAATATATCTCTATTTAAATTTAAAGCTGATAACCCAGTGCCCCCTAGGCACTTGAAGACAGATAATAACTCCTGCCCTGGTTGTCTGCCATGGCCCATTGGCTAAATTGCTTTATAATGCTATGCACTGTGTCTTTCGTAAAGTGCTATTGTCTTTGGTATAAAACGTTTTGCACTGAATGCAGGAGTAAATCTATTACCTCTAAAATCACAGTTTTGTAAGTGATAAAAAGTACATAAAGTAAACCTGCTGGATATGCTACATCATAACCGTACCTGGGAACTCTCCGCTCGGAGACTCAGAGTGAAAAGCTGCTTTCCTGACTCTCCAGATCATGGCGTTCAATCTCCGGGTCATGGGAGCAGCATTTAGGCGGACCCACTCCTGGCCCTATTCCCCTCCCAACTCCATACAAACTTAAGTTGTGTGGGGCTAGCCCCACCCATGTACACAGCTAGCCATGGCCACACACATGACTAGGTGCATCCCATCACGTGATGAACCCCGCTGCTTGCCAAGCCAATCCCCCAAAGAGAGAGGGCTCCATCTGGAGCCTGGAAGTTCCCAGGTATGATCATGCCACCAACATTTCAGGTGTTTATAATCGGGACACCTGTGTTGGAGGTTCTGGCAAGATCAGGGAGGGTGTTTCAGTCGGCCACTGTAATTAGGTGGCATGAGTCTCTATTATGGGCAGTGTGGCAGAAGTGGTTGCCAGCTGCTTTAGTCGAATAGCCACGTGAGAGCTATCGATTTTGAAACCTCTTTGGGCTGGTAAGGGGAAAACAGAGGATCTCCCCAACTGGAGAATGCTCCCCGCTGCCCACAAACGTTGGACAGCAGAACAGTTCTCGAAAATCAAGACTTGTTGGGAGGAATGTAATCTCAAAATGGCATCTGGCACTTCACCTGTAATAGACTATAAATCCCAGGATGCACAGCTCTGATCGCTAGCCCACAGCTGCAGATCTGTGTGCTCAACTCTCTGCCCAGCAATAAAACATTCACAAAGCTATTACTTGTTTTAAAGGTTCAGTGAACAAAATCATAAACCAGAATTCCAGTGGTAGTTGGTTCAGCATTAAATGCCATGTAAACCTATTACACTTTGGTGCCGACATCAGCAAAAGAGGAGGGGCCAGGAACTTTTATAGCGATTTTCTCTGAAATGTCAAACTTTTGTCTGCAAAAAATACAAAAGTAAAATTGAAAGATTAGTTTAGTCTGTTTGTTTTTTCTACTAGAGAAAACAAAGCTTGGCATGGCTGTTTCTTTAGTTTTTCAATCAAAACCGTATTGATTTTTTATGAAAATTGACCTGCAAAGGGAGAACCATAGGGTACAGAAGGGAAAAGAGGACACATTTTCAAGGTATATTTTGGTAATAAATAAGATCAGCCTTTTATTTATAGCTTTGATATAGTAAGGCCCTGTCTATCAAAATCAAGGAGAAAAAATAATAATAGTGAATAAATTAATGATTAGGATGCAGATATTGGGATTTTTATGACTCATACTGTAATGTTAGACTCCCTATTTTACAAATAAAATTAATTTTGCTTATGATGGAAGGACGAGTGTGGGGCTTCTGGTTTTAAAGATACAAAATTACTAAGCAGCTCAAGGTGATTATACTTGAGTTTGAGCGTCTTGTAAGATTTACAATCAGGTACAACATACCACCAAGACATACAACTCTTAAATGGTTCCATACATGAGAAGTAGATGAGTTGGGAGAAAGTATCAACACGCTACATGGTCAATGCTGTTCTTCCTCAAAGATATATTCTAGGCGGAAATTTGATGTCTCTGTAATTTTTTTCAGCCATGCCATACTATCAAAGTTTTGATAGACTACCCAGCACAGTTTCTTAATGTAGTACCGTATGTGCATTGGCATAACGAAACACGCTGGGGCTCCTCTGCAAGACTTACGGTGGGGCCTCCAAGGTGCTCCTATAACTAACATATTCACACACACACTAACACACGGTAACATCCTTGCTCACACAACATATTTATACACACACAGTAACATACTAATACACATACTAACAAACTTACATGCACAGTAATATACTTACACACAAACATACACACTAACATACTTACACATACCGCTCCTACATTTTTGTCCAATGGCCAACGAGAACTCTTCTGCTTCCTTGCAGTCCTCAAGTGCTTCCTACATCATACCCCGTTGCTCAGACTTACTGTGTGGGGACTGAGGGACTGTGGCTCTCCATTGGGCCCCCATCAACTGGGCTATGGGGGCCTCCATTACACCAGTGACTATGTGGGAATCACAATGACGACTCTTGTTAATAATATTAATAATAATATTTAAGGATAATTTGGAAATGTAATTCATAGGTATGATCAATTTCTCCCATTTTTCCTGGAAACTCCTGTTGAGTATTAAAATATTGTGATTAAACTCAGTGGTCAATGGGTGACCATTGCCATAACGTGAGTCCACACTGATTTCTATGAGGATGCCAAGAGAAGACAATTGTCAAAAAAATTAGTGTCCCTGCATTCCCAAAGATTTCCATCAATTCTGTCTACTCATGAAAGCATTTATTTTGGTGCCCTGTCTGTCAGCTTTAGAGAGAAAGCGTGGTAGTGTGGCTACACAATAATGTCTTTGTGGCATTTTAAAGACTGGATTTCCAAAGGCTCTGTTGTGGAACATAGTTTTGAAGACATAGTAGACCTCTGTGTCCATCTGCCGGCTCTGTTTTAAAGATGCTTTAGTTTTTAGTGGCCAATTTGTATGAGTAATAGTAAGTTTCTTTTGAGTAATAGTAAGTTTCTTTTGAAATGACTTAAGCCAGTAGTACACTATGCTCCCCTATCCTGTGGTTCCACAACTCTAAAAGGTCCCTGTCCATCTGTGACAACAGATCTTCTCCAGAAAGTTTCTCAGCTAGTTTGTCCTTACCTTTGCATATAGTGGTAGAGTTTTTGTTACTTGTGACCATGCCTTGGTATACCCTTGGAAATCTTTTCAATCAGGTAGAGGAATGGTAGGAAGAAGCCTGGAATAGGATCAAAATATAGCATATAATGAGTGGGGTTGGTGAAGGACACTTTTAAAATACTTTAAATTTTTTTTTTGCAAAAGACCAAATGCCCATCAAAGATTTCTGGAAAAAAGAGAGTTTCTTAACATGGCCATTAATAGCTTCTATAACATATGTGTCACATGGCCAAAGTATTGACATCTAAAAGGAGCACAAGCGCATTCTAGATCTCTGAACATATGTGTCTTTAAATGTCTGAAGACAGATCTTGAATTGTACGCAGAGATCACAGGAAGGCAGTATGGAGAAGAGAATTTTGTAATGAGACAAGATCAGGACTAGTTTCTCAGTTGGATGGCTGCAGCTATCAGTGATACCCGCTGCAGGCCACAAACATCTGTATCTAAAATTCCAAGATACAGAGTATAATCCTATAGAAAAAAATAAATTAAAAAAGGACAGGAGGTTTCCCATCATAGCTTTAGATAATGCGTAAATATCTAGTAAATCCTCTGTTCATTTTTCACTATATATATATAGTATATATATAATAATTATATAAATAAATATAATATACCGGTATATAAATAATAATAATATGCTCTGCGTAGCTTGTTGGCGCTATATAAATAAAAGATAACAATAAATAATATTTGTACGATAAATATGCGCAGCCCAGTGTTTCTTAACACTGCGAGCTCTGCGTGAAGTGAATCTTTATGCATTATACATAATAGGTAGAGATTAGTTTAATTTGGGAAATGCCTATTGTGTTTGATTGTAAGACGTTACAGTCCCGAAGATAAGTAAACCAGCCTCAATTATTTAAAAGGAACATGGTTTCAGCCTGGAAAAAAATCGCTGTAATCACAGATTAACCCCGTTACTCCCCGGCAGGTTTAACAAAAGACGTTAAAAAAACTTGCCCGGGAAGCAGATGGTTAAAACAATCTAATGAAATTTGCTAGGATTAGCAGTTCTGTCATAGGATTTTTTTTTTTGGTTTGTGCAAATCCTTCAAGTGTAGAAAGCTACTAATTTTCCGTGAGCTTCCCTACTAATTCTCAGATACTCGGAGAATCACTGACGGGGCCGACGGAATCGTACCGAGGCATAGCAAACATTTGGAAAGGTGACACACTCCTAGGGACAGAAGCAATTACGGGAGGTGAGGACGGAGTGTATTCATTTATTTTTTCCTCCCCTCTATTCTAAATATGACTTAAGATTCCCCGTGGAACCATCAAATGGACGAAGACAACCACAGCTGTGCCTATAATTTTCCCAGCGATTCTGTATCTCTGGTCTCCCAGGGTTCCGAGATAAAATAGCAGGAAATAGGTTGCACGAGAGAATATATCCAGTTTTGTGGTTGGAAATTAGATTGAATTCCTAGTGTTGAATTGTTAAAATAGATTCCCTGTGGGGTTTTCGGAGATGGCCCCATAGGATTTAATATAGGAATGAGATGTTATTCCTTCCAATTCCTGTGACCCACTTATTCCGCGAGCTTCTTTGAGAATATATATATACATACAATCTGTACAGGTATATTAATGTTCTGTAAAAGTTAATATGGCATTATATATGTTAATGGGACTTCTGTATGATTCCGTGTAAGGGATGTTTTAAATAAGCTTTATAATAATGAGAGTAGCCACCGCAGAGGAGAATATTTCACCCATAAATACTCGTAGCGATATAATGAAGGAAATGTATTCACCGAGGTAGATGAAAGCTAAGACAATAATATGTGCGAGAGAACACTTCACAACAACTGCGGTGGTGTTATGGCGCGGCTCCCACGCAGAGATGTTAGATATTATTACAGTCAGCGACTAAATAATGTAGATATGTAGATATGTATACTGGTTAAGGGGTGGGTATAACAAGTAGATTAACAAGTAGATACCTCTACACTTAGTAAAGAACAGGATGTATTTATACACAATTGGGCACATGTGTATAGAATTTAGAAGCCATGCACACAACTTTAGAAGAATGCTGCTGTATTGGAGCTGGCCCCAAGAGCAGCAACAACCAAGACCTAGTCAAACCACTAGGCTAGGCTTATAGAGCTTTAGACTCATCAGATCAATCCAAGAAGTGCTTATATATACCAAACCAGGACAGGGGAGGAGGGATCTCAGCCGACTCGGCTCTGACTTTCACTCACTTTCTTTTGGTTTTGACATGCTGGGAATTGAGCTGGAGCCCACACTGGCCATGCCCAACTTATAGGTACCTTGGGCATACATGGGAATTGGCCACGCCTAATCGAGAAGTATTAATATATTATTTGTAGTTGTATATTTCAACTGCGGTTTCATCTAAGAAAGTACAATAATGATTTTTGTTAGGCATATAACATATGCTCTCTCACACACACTTTATAAGCACAGACACACAAACCGCATATCCATCATTGATTGAAATCATGCAGTACACAACCTCATTACTGAATAATCAGTGGGTTCTCTGCAGGGTTTATTTTACCGTCGACTATCAATTACATTATTTTGTTTGAATGATCTTGCCAGAGAAATCGCACAGCTTCACACCCTCAGAGATGGTCACCCAATGCAGGTAGTTTTGCATATACAAAGGAAGTGAGGAGGTTGCCAGATGCAGGCACTTTAGTAGCCTCTAGCCATTTGTTCCATTAATGATATAAAACCTACATGGACACTAAAATTCCCCCAACAATTCAGGACACCTGGATTAGGGGGTAAGACCAGAACCTTGGGAGTATGACCAGACCTGAGAGGGACATGGACATGGGACAGGACCACCCATCATACTCAAAGGGTCGCCACGCAGCATCCCAAGGTGGCCATGTTGGAGCTGCAATAGCTGTACCGATTTCACACCTCTTTGGGCCAGTCAGGTGGAATCAAAGGATCTACCCAACCAGCCCTCGATCACCCATTGCCTGCCAGAACAGTACAGTGGAGCAGCTTTGCAGGACAGCGCCTGGAAATCCTGACTGTCCCGCACAAACCTAAACACTTAAAAAAAATATCCACTTTGGAAAAATATTGCCATGTATATCTTACAGTATAACAGAATAACCGTTTTATTTTATTTCTTTAAAATAAACAAATATATTGAATTTTAAAAACAACAAACAAAAAGTTAAACTAAAAAATAAATAAATTATCACCAAAAACAAAAAAACACATGAGGCTTTGGTCACCCGTGATCCCTGAATGAATTGCTATAAAGGCAAAATCATGTGGGCTGTGCTGCGGAGCCGTTACTGTAAATTAGCGATCTGAATAAAGTGCATTATTATTATTCTGACATCTTCACTTGTAATCTTCTGGAACACCTACTCTATCCGAGTGCTTTGATTTACATAGATGGGTTGTGGCAAACAGAGGCTTATAATTAAAATTGCAAGGTATTTCCGTAAAGCTGTGCATCTTGAGAAATACTTATGATGCCCTCACTTAACCAACATTATTCAAATTCGGAGAGTTTCAGATACTTTAATAAATTAAGATAACTGCTTCTCTATGTCGAGATCCCAGACAGGCCACGTAGGGTCATGGCTAAAGCTGCATGATTTGTACTGAAGATATGAAGCCAGAAATCAATGAGAAACCAATGACAAATCCACTGGATCTACATAAATACATTTTTTTTAAAAATGCTAAATCGTACATACATTTTTAAGACAGAATTAACCCCTTAAGGTCCAGGGTTATTTTACAATGTTTGCGAAAATGCGCCAGAGCAGCCTTCATGTCTTTGCTATGTCAATTAGTGAACCCACACGAGTTTTTCCAGCACAGCTAGGGCTTTCTTTTCAAACCATGTTCTGATGTGTAGTACATTATTTTGTACGGATATATTTTTAAAAAGTTCAAAAAATAATAATTTTTATGTACATGAATTGTGCAAAGCTAGGAGCAATTGGGGAAAAAAGTACCCAAGATATGTTAATTAACTTGTCCTGGTTTTTCACTAATACCATTTCGACACTTTTCAGGCAACCATTTCTTTGCCGAAAATTGCAGTATTTTAATTTTTCTGCGGTTTTCTCACATACATTGCAGCATTGCTTTGGGTTTTCTGTACAGTATTTGTGCAACTGTACTAATTTGTCTCCACCAACATCCCCCAAGTACAGCGAGGCCTAACACGCATACATTTGGCGTGTAAAACATAGGCTTACGACTATAGACAAGTCAAGGTATTCAATTAGGGTCTTTTTGACACTTTTCAGGCAGTCATGTCATCGCCGATGCTTTTTTTGTGGGTTTTTACGCATACATTGCAATGTTGCTTTGGATTTCTTGTGCAGCCACACTTCAACAAGTCTTTATAGTGATACCCCAAGTCGAAACCTCATTTTGTTAAAAATACTACCCCACGTTATATTCAGCTATTTGCACTTTATGGAGAAAAAAATGTGCTCATGGACCATGGATTATATGCTTAATAGTGGTAATTGAATTAACCCTTAATAGGATATTGTAAGCAGAAAAATATAACATTACCCATAAGAAGTTACAATGTCAAAATAACCTTTACGTTACCTTTAATTTACCTTTATGATTGGGGAAAAGAAGGAATACATAAAGTAAAAATTTCCTTTTTTTGGTAATCGACAACTGTGTGCACAATGCACAGACCGGGCTTATCAGGGCAATCAGGACAGTTAAAGGTTGTGTTCTTCCAGTATCCCTTTAGCAAAACATTCTTCAACGTTTCTCTGTTTTTGTTTGTTTGGTTTGTGAAGGAGCAACTTATAGCGATGACATACCAGGCACGTCACTTGTCCTCAAGTGACATTCTCTCAAGACATACCTGGCACGTCTTTTGTCGCAAAGGGGTTAATTAGCCCTCTATAGTGTGCCTGTGTGAATCTTATGCTTGACTACAAATATAATTTTCCTCTACTGTGAAGAATACACTTTAGCGATGAAGTACCAGCTATGATACAGTATCTAGTTTATCTATATATGTATATATTAGAAGAACAGTATGGACTCACGTAAAACGTGTTAGCACAAAGTGGTATTTAACAATTGTACCTTGGAATTTTAAATTCTTGATGTAGTCAATAAGAAAATCTGTTAGCGTGTATGGTAATGTAGGAATCAATGTCTCCAATGTTTAACCCTTTGCGTACTGCATACCCATGGGTTCAAGTTGAGTGTTTTTTTTTTTCTTTAAGCTGCTGCTTCTGGAAAAAGTATCATGAGTTTTAAATATAAACATATGTCCAGTCTTACAATATAAGAAAATGATGCACCTATATAGGGTACTGAGCTAGTAGGGGACATGAGAACATAGAGTTTGTTGGCACATAATGACCATGTGGCCCATCTAGTCTGTCCTGCTGTACAGACTTACACCATAATCAGTTCTTGGTCCTGATACAGCATAGCTTTATGCCTATCCCATGCGTGTTTCAATTACATTACTGTATTAGCCTTTACCACTTCAGCTGGAAGTCAGTTCCAAATAACTACCATCATCTCAATAAAGTAAAACGTCCTTACATTCCTCCTCTTATCCTAATCATCTAATGTTCGTTCATACAATGGAAACAGACAGATCAGTTGAAATATTAGTACTTTTGGTCAGATCCACAGTAAATAATGACTAATGGTCATAAACCATGATTAATTTTGATTCTCTGTTGGACTACAATTTCCATCATCCACACCTAAACAGATGTCAACAACTTGGAGGCTATATTCTGCACAATCTTGACACTGAGCCTTCTATGCTTTCATCTTGAGATAAGACAGGCATGTACACAATACCCATTAGAAACCAGCAGACCATTGATAACTCAAACCACACAATGCCGGTGTCACACAAAGCGATTTATATGACCTTCGGAGTGATTTGTTCTAAACGCAATGCTTGGTTCATGAGTCAACGTAACAATTTAAGTGTCCCATTGAGTCCTGAGGTTAGGTTTGAAGCCGTAGTGGTAAAGTAAGGAAAATGGGCACAGCTAGACACCTGTACATATTACTTATTATTAGGTATCGGCAGAGCATTGCCAGGCTAAGGCCGAATGGCCCGTATGCACAGCTTCTTGCCAGCATGCTGCGGCGCGAGGAACAGGAAAACATCTTCTGAGTTTGGGAAAACATTAATGAAACTCAGCTGGGAACATGAAGACAAAAACCAAACTAAAGTTTCATTCAAACCAGAGACGAGGATAAAAAATACTCCCAATAAATGCCTTTATTAGGAAATAATAACAGGATATATTAGTATATGTGGTACTTAAAGTGGATCTGTCAGCCTCCCAACATATTATAGTTCTATACATTAAATATGTTTTTTGGAAAAGAAAATAGCAATATATATGTATTAAAAACCCACTTACTTGCATATCAAAGGGGAAAGGTATCTAAACTTCCTTTTCTCAATAAATACATTAAGTTACAAGGCTTCTTTGTACTTTACATAGATGCATTTGTAACAAATAAAAAAACTAAAGTGAAAACGTAAAAAGTTTTTAAAGAATACATGTTGGTGCCTTTTTACTTTTAAAAATAAATTAAATCTTAGCGGTAATGAATATATTCACAATTAGCATTATTGTTAGTATTTGTAACTATTCGTAACTATTACATGACATTATATGCATTGATTAAGGTTTCATTTGTGCGTGTTAAAATGTATTTATGTGTTAATTGAGGTAAGAGCTATAAGGGAATTTCCAGACCCACTCTAGAAAATCTGATTAAAATGTATCATTTGTAAAATGCGTTCTAATTGTGTATTTCACACTGAATAATTTAAGAGCATATGTTTCCATTGGCTTTCATTGTAGCGATTTTTTTTTTAAGGAAAAACTAAAATAGTTATTTTAGCAAAAAAGAAAATGTAATCTATGGTTGAAGTTGACCTGTATTGGGGCAACATAGAAAAGTGGTAAAGTTACAGAGGTTTTCGTGACCTCGGAGATCTC
>VKOC01000003.1:35311778-35332218 GCA_009364415.1 Spea multiplicata
CTACAGGAGGGAGTTTTACCAAGACTGCTTTATGTGACATTGTGACCTATTAATATCTGTTTAGGTAATTGAGTAATTCATATTGTGTCTTATACACACAATTGAATTTATGACCACATTTTTCCTTGGGTTTATACACACATTTATTGTGACTTTTAGGGCTGCAGCACACTGTGATACAATCACAGCCAATTATTCTAGGCTCCTAGAAATGAGACATCAGGGAAGGAAAGCGGGACAGAGGGATTTAGAGCGCTGTCCCTTACCAAACGGGTATATTTGCGAGGGTTGGGATTATTTTCCTTTCTGTTGATTTTATAAAGCAGTTCCAGGTCCTTATGTCCTCTCCTTTAAAGAAACAATGTGTGGACTGTCATGCCGCTCTGAAGAACTTGGTACAGCTTAAAAATAACTGATTATAATAATAGTCAACCCTATTGAATCTTAAACAATAAATCTACCGTGACTCTGTCAGTCTGCATCTAAAACCGCTGCACATGTATGAATAAGTTCATACATTTACATTTCATAAATGAGCTAGGAAAAAAAACACACACATGACAAAGTCATAAAAAATATCCTTGCGACTCCCTTGACAAGGAACTTTGTTAAAAGCCGTGGATCATGCAAAGGAATGAAGACACGAGACGTTTGGGGCTGTGTGTTTATGTGATGGAGGGTGTGAAAGACTCATTGTGAAACTGGACATATGAGTGACACCTTATTAAGAAAGTGGGGGGATACTGTGCATGCGTAAGTGATGTGCTCAGTAATAAGATGCCATTCATGTTGCAGAATGATTAACATTTGTTGCACCTATGGGAGCCATGCAGGTTATTGGAATCATCCATGGAGAAACAGTGATATTTTTGCAGAATTTTGTTTTTGATGTATGAATAGCAATTTAAAAGCTAGCAGTAACCATGCATTTCTTTCTCAATCTGAAAAAA
Source organism: Spea multiplicata (assembly GCA_009364415.1). Taxonomy (NCBI): domain Eukaryota; kingdom Metazoa; phylum Chordata; class Amphibia; order Anura; family Pelobatidae; genus Spea; species Spea multiplicata. The sequence goes on from VKOC01000003.1 coordinate 35,312,729, forward strand.
AGCAGAGCCCATCAGAGATGTTGCTAGGTCATAAGGGATTTGGGGTTGAACCCACTATATATAACCCGTGCATACATTATGCACACCATAAAGAAACGGCAAGTTCCCACCTAGCATATTCTCTTATTTTCTTTCTGCCCCGCCATCTTAAGACTTTCACGAAAAGGCCAAACGACCAAATCTAGGTCAAATGTAGAAAACAAAAATACTATTTAAAAAAATGTTAACCCAAACCATGCAGTTTTTATAGCCTCCTGTTAAAATTTTTGAAGTGCCATTTAAAAAAAAATGTTGTGTTTTCATGGAAAAAAAGAGCCTTTGAAAGCTCCCAGGGTTGTGCAAAACAAAAAAGATAAATCTGGCTATACATGAATGTTGAAGTCACAACACATGTGCATCTAGTCTTATGGATCTGAAAAAAAACACCATTTTATGTTTTTAGAGACATTTGATGTTTCCCAGATATTTACACAAGATGGGTAAATACATCAAACCCCATCCATGCATCGGTCAGTTGTCTAGGTCATTTCTTATTCTTGGCATTCCATGCTTCACCAATTTTATCTACTGGACCCATACTTGGGTATGTACCTAGTTCCTGATTTCATCAGCCTTTAATTGATATTTTAATCTGCACTACTATACATAAAAACTATACATATGATCCCGAACCATTAAATGATCACACAGATTTTATTCAAGGACCCATACACGTCAACTTTTGCAATTGATACATCGAGTTAGACAACAAGGTTGTACTTCAGAGATGAAGCTGGGCAATCCATTTAACAATTCCAGTTGTGGCAGATCAGTCCCAGGGGATGAGTACAGTATAGGTTTATTCGTATTAATATGAAGAATAAGATAGATGGCATATCACATAGCTTGAATGATAATAACTGTAAACAGTTATTCTTGGAAAGCTGGCCGATTGCGTAAGAAAATGACAGAAGGTGATTGGTTGACATGAGTGCATTAGAAATGTAATTGTAACATAAAAGCTTCTATTAAACAAATAGCTTAAATTCTAATGGCTTTCATAATAATATTCAAAAGCTAGAGGATCACAATACGCCATGGTTTGGCCTCATAAGGTAAAATAAGCAGAATTCTACTTTATTTCAAATGAAACAGGATTACGTTTTGTGAAGAGTAAAAATGTTTATCAAGTTGTGTGCTAAACAGATATTTCATTATTTTGAGTGTTAAATATGTTTTTCATAAGAAACATAGTCTTTAGTTGTTTAGAGCTGACAAGTTGCTCAGGCCAGCTACAAGTGAACTACACCATTAACTTGACCACTGTTCCAGCTGACTCGTCACAAATTGAGTTAAGTTTGATTAAAGCAAGTCGCTATTGGAAGCAAATTGTCAAGTTCAGTTGATGATTAAGATAAAAATACTATTCCAAGTTTTTAGCTGACTCAAATTTAGGATGACTCAATAGCCAGCTCACATGACAAGCTCAAGTCTACATTTTTTGACAAATCTAACTTGATTAGACTCTCGCAATGTCCACCTTGTAAGTCAATAGCAATTAGACATGGCAAATGGGCCAAAAACGATGCAAACAAATTGTTCGGGTCTTTTTTGGCCTATTTGGGCAACACATTTTGTTCCCTGCACATTCAGTTAAATTATCACCAACCGCTATATATACCCATTATATTTTCCTGTAGGCAAGTGTTTTCCTGCACTATTTTTTGGTCGTATTAAATTTTGCTGCCAATGACTTCAGTAATGAGTAACTGTTGCTTCATCCATATAGCTAAACAATAATAATCTAGTACTAAGCGCCTCTTCTATATAACATCCCTGCCTCTATTGAACGTAGCTGTGAATGGGACACCTGAGAGATGCCATTTACCAATCAGGACTTCTGAAAACCACTGGACTGCGTTTGTCAGTCACTGTTGGACTTTGGCTGGGAATTGAAAAATCACTGCAATTGAGCTGCAACCACAGAGAAAATGGGAAAAACGACTAAGTGGTTTTTTTTATCATTACGGTCAATACTTGCAAAACTGTTTTTCGAAGAATTTCTGATAATAGTACACATCAAATTATTACCGGGGAAAACCAACATGATTTGTAATTTGAGGTTTAATGACTTACAGAGGCTAGTGTAGGGCCTGGCAGGCAATTAGAATTCAATTCTGTCACATTATCAGAGTGGGTTTACAGTTCAGCAATGTTGTTCCACGCATTCTGCTGAAATGCATTCATACCGGGGAACTCTCTGGGTTTCGCCCGGAGACTTCAGGAGAAGTGCAGCTTCTCCGGTTTGACACCCAAATCCGCTGTGTTATGGGAGCGGGGTCCTCACACACCCCATTTCCCCTTTAAATGGAGGTTTCCCACGACGCTGGCAGGAACGTTCACTGGCACTGGCGAGAACGCCCACTAACTTTTTTAGTGGGACCATCCCCCGGGTACCCGGAGCCCAATGTTCCCACATATGATGTTATTTTATCACTTCTATAATTAAATTCTGCATTTCAAATATCATTCCTAATACTGTTGACTGCCCTGTACCTTCCCAGATATGGTTCTCCAATCATGTAAACTGCCTTATTCATAATTTGTGCTAGGAACACATAATTGACATGTGATTTAAAAGCAGACAATAATAGCTTGTTACCATAGAAACAGTGTTTTCAGCTTCTTAATAGTGTATGTTTTTATGAGATTAAGTCTTCTGAACAATGAATAAAATGGCAAATGTGCCATGGCTGATTTATTTAACGCAGCAGAGGGCACAGTTAATGTTTGGTCTAAGTTAAACAACACCTTAGAAGGATGAGTTTTAGTTCACTTTTGCAACTGTTTTAAATATTCATTATCTACCTATAGATCATATGAACCATCAAATATTTTTTATATATTGTTTCTGAGACACCTGATAGCATCTGATATCATACTCAACACCATATTTTGGGCATTGCACCCATGTGTTTCTTTCTGTGGTGACCCTCAGAACGTTGGTTCTGTAAACTTGATGGGTAAATCCAGACCTAGACCAAGCTGATGTTTGACCCTCAATCTGCATTATATAAAGGATAATGCCCATTTTTTTCATAGCAACCTTAGGCCAGACACATTAGGCTAGTATACATATAGGTAGAATTTCTAGGGGGAATGTGGTTCCATAGAAAAAAAACATGGTTAGGTTGATTAATAAGGAGTGAGAGAGACAACTAGTATCATGGCAAGCATAGATACATATAGATAGGATTGCTTGGGGAATGTGTGTTTGAAGCTTCCAAGATCTGTGCTATAGAAGAAAAAGGTGAGACTAATTTAAGGTGGAAGAATGAGCTAATGTCATGGCAAGTTCGGGGTTGAGCCAGACCTAGAGCCAGGATAACCAAGCCAGTCTTGCCCTTGCGTATATAAAGTGTTCAAATATGCCAGAGTTTTAGCCAGATTGGATCCAGCTAATGCTCCTTCTTCTTCCAACATGCTGGGCCAAGCCAGATGTTGAGCTTGAGTCTATGCTGGCTATCTCAGCTATATTGATGACAACGTTGAACTGAAATGACCTGATGATTCCTGTTCATGTTCAAAGGGTGAAAGAACATACAGGGTAGAGAGAGAAAATAAAATTAACCAGTTTTTGGTAGAAGAACAAAGTAAAATAAGATAAAATAAAGCTGAAAAGGGAAAATACAGATGGCCTAAAACCTACCCACGGAAAATAGAGATTGGCTTAGACCTACCCACGGCAGGTCTAAGCCAATGCAAGAACATTTTGTAAGAAGAAAATTATTGTAAAAATTCTGTTGCACAACATTTTTAACACTGTTTCGAGTTATTAGGCTTGGAAAAGGACCACATGGTGGCAATGTACTGGATACCACACCAACAAGTCACTAAAAGTAACAACACTTAAATCCTTTCCACTTTAAAGGTTTCAGACTGCTGCACTGAATTGTTCGAGTAACTGAATCCCTTGATCACCGGTGTTAGGTGTTCCATGTAACGCAGTAAAAGGCTCCTTTAAAGCCTGCATTGTTGAACCACATTTTGATGAGGGTTTAAAATGTAAATGAAAAGACAGAGCCGGGACATGAAACATCTTTAAACTTGCAACAAATCATTTTATATTGATAGAGTCCTGGGCTTTTTTCCAAGTATAGCTATTTGCCCTAATACAGACTGATTTCAGGAGACTTAAAAATAGCTAGAATACTGTGTGATTGGCAGACGCTTTAGAAACAACTGCCAAAGTCAAATTGATTTTTTTTTTCTACTGAAGGACTATACGAATGATATATATGTACGGCTGCGATTTGATGCTTTTTCTTTTTTTTTTTTTTTTGCAGGAGAAGGATATACCCCCAGGTGCAGGGAAGGGCATATGAATTTAGTGACAAACAAAAGCTGACAAATTGTGGCATTTGTCCTCCTGGATTGCAGCGGATTTATTGTGGTAGTTGAGCAGACAGAATGCAATCTGCAAACTGAAAATAGAATGTGATTGTGATGATCCGTTTGCGAGTTCAAGTCTCGTCTTGGGGCTCCGTCTAAATATATATTATTGTCCCTGTGTACGCTGTCTCATCCTCTCGCTTAGCTTAGTTTTTTGAGGCAGAGATCTTCTGTTTGTTTTTGTTTTTTTAAACATATTTTGGCTTGTTATTAAAATCGATTAATCACATTGATAAATGCTGCAAACAACGTAAGGTGCATTCTGGGAAGAAAATACAAATTGTAATGAGACCAGTGTCATCTTAGCCCCCAAACAGATTGTCAGTGCCATATTTTCCCAAAACAGCTTGCCTGTGCCAACTTTGTGTCCAAACAACTTGTCAGTGCCGCCAAACAGCTTGTATGTGCCATCCTCTAGATTGTAAGCTCATTGTGAGCAGGACCCTCCTCGGATGTTCTTTCTGTAAGTCAAATTGTTATGTTATATATTACTTGTTGTGTCCTATCTACAGTGCTACAGAATATGACGGCTCTATATATAAAACAATAAATAATAATCTGTTCCCCCAAACAGGTTGCTTGTATCATCTCTGCCCCCAAACATATTGCCTTTGCCATCATTGCCACCAAACAGCTTGTCAGTGCCATCTTCATCCCAAAACAGCTTGTCAGTGCCCCCAATCAGCTTGTATGTACGGTCTTTGGCCCCAAACAGATTGTCTGTGTCATATATGCCACAAAACAGCTTGTCAGTACCCCCAAACAGGCTGACTGTGCCATATTGGCCACCAAAAAAGTTTAGTAGGAGAGAAAATCCTTGTGGTGATGACTGGGTGCCATCTAGGGATTTCTAATGGCAGCCTTGCTCTTACACTGTCACTTATGCTGTCTCACACATAAAGGGCGGAGCTTCCAGACACACTTTTAAATGGGGGAGAGGCCGATGGTTCCCATGGACCCACCAGAACACATGTAAGGAGCAGCTCTGGCTTGGCCACACACCACTTCCCCCCACTAACCCCTTCATGACAAGAGCTTTTTTCCACCATAATGAAAATAGCATTATTGTGATTTTAACCATATATTTATTTTACCATTATATCTCCCTTTTTGTGTATACTGAACTCCAACAAATTATATTTTATAGATATATGGAAAGATAGGGCTTTTATTTTATAACTTATAAGTATATGTATCATGTGATGTGAATAATATTTGAAAAAAATAGAGAAAAATAGAACAAAGCAATAAATATTTTTTTCATTTTACTTGGGATTTTTTCACTGGTTAGGTGACACCTTGCTGATTTATGTTCAGCAACATACCCCAAGTACTAGACTTGGGTGCCGGCCAACTCTTCATGTTCGTCTTCGTGGGGGAAAAAACTTTGTATTCCACGAATATTCCTGTGTTCAGTTCAGGCGAATATTTGAGTACATTCTTCGTGTTTGTTTTTTGCAGTTTTTTGTAGAAGGGGTTAATATGGGTTTAACGTGGTATACACTACGGAGCAGCTTTGGCGCCAGGATTTTAAATGTCCCTACGAGCAACTCTATTGGTCGCCTGCAGGGGCAAAACAATTTTCCTGGTGTAAAGACTCAGTCTTTAGTCAGTCCTTGGTCTTGTCTCAGGTTTAGGATAGCCATGTGCCTATCCCATGTTTTGTAAGTTCCCTAAATGTATTAAAAATGCTTAAATGTAAAATAAAATGCTTCTCTGTTCTGTTTATCCTGGCCCTTAGATAGGGCTAATATTTTGCCCCCATCCGCCGCACCTGATCTTTGGCCAAACATGGTTTTGTTTCTCTGGACATAATTTGATTAAAACATTAAGGCTTTACTGTTTTGGGGGGTTTATTTCAACATTTTAATAGCCCTTGTGAAATTTGGTTTCTAATACAGAATTATAAGAGCGGAATCTGGGTCATAAAACAGCCAGGTTCAGTGTTTTTGAGTTCTTTTTCTTTTCACCTTACCCCCCTGCTCCCATTTTGCTAGGTATTACTGTACAGAATGATTTTGCTCCACGGAAGCCTTTGTGTGAATGAGCAGATCTGAGCTCTGCATTGTATTGTAGTCTATATCACAATACGTTCAATTGCTTGGAATCTTCTTCCTTGCTAATATTTATATTGTGCCAATCCCATCTGCTTTGTGCGGAACTCTGAATTGAATGTGCCTAGAATTTCACAAATGCGAAGCCTATGCAAAAATAAATAAATAAAACGCAATACTTTTTTTTTCTCCGTGGAAAAGAAAAGAAAGCCACATCTCAAACAATCCACACTCGGCTAATCCTATGTGCAACCATACAGCTTTGTGTCATCCAACAAAAAATAAGTATGGAACGGGTGAAGCATAGACTATCTTTAAGCAGTGGATGCCAGTAACTGATGCAAAGTCATCAAAACAATAAAAAATTCATTATCTGGATTTAATCCAGGCATTTTCTTAGCCTGTACAAGTGTTGCCTTTTCTCTGTTATTGGGATTTCAGACATACAGTGCTGTGAAAATCTATTTCCCTCCTTTCAGGTTTCATCTAATTGTACATAATTGTCACACTTAAATGTTTCATCAAGCTAATTTGAATATTAGACAAAGATAACCTGAGTAAACAGAAAATGGCGTTTTTAAATGAAGATTTCAAGTTGCAAGGCAGCGCTTTGACAGGGGTGGCAATTTCCCACCGCAAAGCAGGTCCTTTGTGGTGCCTGCAAGTGTTCGGCAGCTCTTAAATTCCGCCATAACCCGCCATTAACACTTGTAGCCTCGTACTGTTCTGAAAATCAGATTTTCCCATCCAAACTTAGGTACCTGGACCTAACAAGAATATATGGAGTGGAGCAAGAGACCCAGCCTTCTCTCCCAAAGGTCCACCCCAGAGACCCAAAACCTAAACAGCTAAAAAGTGTATTTTATTAAACTTTTAACTTCTCCACTACTATTCCTGGGATTTAGGTATTCTGCATCCAGACACTAGTAACCCTAAGCTTTCTCCTTAGTACATATATGTTTTAACACAGGAACTTGAAAACAAAATTATTGGAATTATGCAATCTTTCTTAATTTACTTAATTTTTAAGTAATGAACTCCTTTATTGTGCGAGAGATATGTAGGTGATGTTTATTACTTGGCATTCAAATGTTAATAAAAATATTTAAATTCTGCGATTATATTGAGTTTGTTTATATGCCTCTTGACACTAACATTTTACAAAAATGTAAAAAAATGAATTAAAATATTTTTGGGGAAAAAATCTCCATCCTTTGAAACTGTGTGGGGCCATAACTGATTATAATAATTCCTCCTAAAGGTGTATTTCCCTCTCTGCCAGGTGGACACACAACAAGAATACTGTACCTATTGTACAGGCAGCATCTGCTAATAAATTAGTAAGAGGATGCGCCTTCCAGATGTTTGTTGTGACCAAGATGCTGATAATATGGTTCTGCTGTCATCCCTGATCAATCAGCTATAATAAATTACAGACGCCACACGCAGCATGGGTTCAGGGTCACTGGAATTCCTCTAACGAGACTGACAGCGATCCAGTCGTCGTTCCATGCAAACTGCATTTATAAAGAGCAGTCATCGTATTGACTTAATACAAAACAATGGAATTGTGCAAAAATCTATATTATTGTAACCCTTATAGCCATAGCAGGTGCTTCCCTGCTACGAGACAGAAAACATGACTATATAATAAGCTGATTTATTTTTTGTAATAAATTTGAGGTATTTGAGTTGTAAATGAGGGGGGTATATATATATACATATATATATATATATATACGATTTCTATTTAAGCAAACTTTGTGTCTAAAGCACCATCTTTTTTGAGGGACATCGTAATAAGCAAAATGGCAAGGACTTCATGGTAGCCCCTACTTATGTCTGGGCTTATGTCTGTCATTATCACAGATCATTCAGGCTAAAGGCATAAGTCCTACATTTTCATCTTTACCACTCTCAGCCAATGCCTTTTCAGCCCTCATTGCTCTTTAGCACTCTCAGCCTCTGTCTTTTAACCTGTTAGCCCATTGATCTAGAGTCCTCTACCTACTAGAAGTAAGATATTGTTCCTTTGCAGTAAAAAATCCCTTCATGTCTTTGTACAAGGAGAGCCAATTTGTAAATAGTTCTAGATAAGAACATGGTTTTTCATATAGCAATATGCACTCGAGAACCAAGGGACCCGAAGAGTTCTGTGTTGTGCCAGTTTGTGTTACTGTGACACTTCTCATTAACATAATAATACATAATACACAATGGCCTGACGTCTAAGCTTCTTTTATGCCTCATCAATAGGTGAGCAGAATGCAGAGGCTTCAGAGACAAGGAGTATGAATCTCTGAGTCACTGATTAAACCTTCAGTATTATCTCTTAGAGGAATCTCTCTCTCTCCAAAGGTCAGCATGGTTGGTTTCTTTTGGCCCATTAAATCCTAAGTATCTATTATATGGTCTGAGAAGCACATTAGAAAGGTCAATCTCAGTAAGGAATTATATGTTTCAACAGGGAAAAAGAAAACTATGTGTGGTTTCCTGAAAAGTTTCCAATGGTCTTCCTCGAAAAAGGGTTTTCATAAAGCGAATAAAGTGGAAATTTGCATTCTGCCTCCAGCATTTACCACCTCGACAAAAGTAACATGATGTAGAATACAGGCATAGCGTAAAGCAGTAACCTTCAAATTCTCCCAATTATTGATCAATGTTTGCTGTAGTGCAGTAGGTGCATCTCACACTTGACAGGTGAGCACCTCATCCAGTCACCAGATAGCGTCACACCGTGTCTGCAAAGGTTTATTGTAAATGATCACACTCATGGGCACAATCTATCTTTTAACGGGTTGTCTGAACCTGGTTTCTGAGCCCTTGTTCCTCTCTCTATTATCTTCTCTGACAGAAGATGTCTCTCCTAATCATTCCCAATCCAGTACCTGCTTCTACACTTGCAACCTATCTTCTATGTAAAGGTTGATTACGTTGCCCGTTTACGCTTGTAACAATCGATCCGGGTTGATCTTGCTTGGTGTGTCAGTATCATTTATGAGTCCTGATTAGCTCCAATAGCTGCCAATATGATTAAACTCCTTATTCGTTCTGACTACCACTTGATATAAGTCTGATTATTTACTTTGCAACTTTCTCTGCTACCTGACCATGAAACGTTGTACGCCAATCTCTAGTCCTATGAGTTTAATTAATATCCTTATTTTACATTTCCCTCTCCGTGGCGTTTAATGTGTTCTAGTTGGATCATCCCAGCACAGCAGCCAAAGGAAACTAGAAAACTGGGCGATGATAAAACAAATCTGAACCAGGATACAAGGTCTTCATGGTAACTGCATGATTAGTGAAACCTACAAAAAGGTGCAAAACAGTAGTGCAAAAAAGTGTTAAGGAAGGTAGGTGGGCACTGATAAAGAGCGAGTGTATCTCTTTTTTTCACCATTTACAAAAGGAAGTATATTATTAGCCAAGCACCCTATATTGTTGAGTTTTGCTACTGATATACAATCTGATTTCTTGCTAAGCAGCAAAATCACATGACTGTTCCCATATCGCTATCTATCAATATATCTAAAAGGTGAAATGTATGTCGTGACTGCTTGCATCGAGTGGATACTGGATCACGGGTCTCTGAATAGCCGTGTCTGCTTTAAAGGATTAGATTGATTTTGGTGTACCTCAATAGAACGAGAAAATATGTCTTTTTGTGAAAATGGGGATTTTCACAGTGACCTGCAAGGAGCTCTGACAGATCAGTTTAAGGATGGATTAGCACTTTCCTCCAGAGCAGGTAGTAGTGTCAGCAAAATCTGGAGAGCGGAGCAGAGGATCGAGATGGTCTTGGAGAGGGCACCGAGCACTGAAATGCATTAGAAGATTAAAATAATAACCGTGCCAGGTAGTTTTCCGCAGATGATGCACAGCAGAGTGGCAGGACACGGAAGGCAGGCTGAGGGGAAGAGAAGAACGTCTTTTGTCTTCATTTCAAGAGGAGCATTGTTCCGCTGAAGCGTTTCTTTCCCTGCTCGTCACAAACCTAGAGATTCCGTAATCTTAAAGCTCTTCTGGAAAGAAAAATCAGATGTTCGAGTAGGCAGTGATTTACAAAGAAGTGCAATGGATAAAAGAGTCAGCAAGCTTTCATTTCTGAGTGCCATGCTAGAATAAATCAATACAGCAAGACTATTTCTCATTTTCTTGGGCAGTTTAGACTGATCCATCTTCAGATGGTAATCCATAGCTATTATTATTTACATACTTTGTGTGTGTTTGGGGGGGTTGATGGACTGATATTCATTTATTGATTTAGCTTAAATAAAGCTAAATGAAGCCTCATATAAGTGACAGCGCAAAAGATCAATTTCGCTCACCTACCCTGGCTTTTTGGACCTGGTTTTTCTTCAAGATTGCATTCTACACATCAAAACCTGAATTCTTGAATTATTCCTTTACAATGTTTGCCTGCTTCTACTGGAAGTCTATTCCAGGTATCTACTATCCTTTCTGTAAAGCATACAGTTTTACTAAAAGAATTTTAAACAGCTGCTGTCTCCAGTAGGTGGTTAACTACAAGACCCATATTCTGTAGCAACCATTCACAGATTAAACTAACATTTCATAACAGATATACCATATGTTAATAGTTTAAATGTGGTCTAATACAATGATTGTATTAAAAAAAGTGAATCCCTTGATATATATGGGATATGCTATCTTTTTAACAGTGTATATTTACATAGATATTAGTCAATAAAAAAGTACACGGGTGCAGAGATTTCAAGCCCTGTTAGGGGCAAAGTTGTTTGAGATTGATTTGGTACGCATCTTATAAGACTGTATGTCTACACTACTTTTAGGGACGGACTGACCCATCGGGCACTCGGGCTTGGACCGAGGGCCCGAGAGGGTCGGGGAGCCTGGGAGGGCATGGCCCGGAAGTTGGGTGGACTGCAAAGGACGGAAGGACCACAAGGCTCTGGGGGAAGGGCTGCAGGAGAAGGCTCTGGGGGAGGCCTCAGCAGGGAGCAGGAGGTCTGCTTGCATCCACCCCCCTGTATAACATGAGGAGCGCCGGCTTCTTATGCTGTGCGCTGGGATTTGATGTCAGAAGCAAAGCCACGCCCACTTCCGGACCAGAAGGCCGCTTGAGAAAAAAAGGCAAGACAGAAGAAGAAAAGGTGGAGAAAGAGGGGCTACAGGAGAGGAGGCAGACACAGGAAAGGTAAGAAAACACTGTGAGAGTGTTAGAAAGCATGAAGCAAATGAAAACATGTTTACACTGTTTAAAAGTTATCTTTTTTCATTATGACAAATACTAAAAATAGATATAATGGGGTGTAACCATGGGGAGGGACTTAATCAGTAAGGGGTGCGGTCAAAACAGGGTGTGGTTAAGGGAGGGGCATCACCACAGGGGGCCCATGGCTTTTTGTTCCCCGGGGCTCTGGATGATCTCAGTCCATCCCTGACTACTTTATAAGGTCCCAATGGTTATTCATAGATTGTAGAATGGCATAAGCTTTCAAGACACCAGAGTATATATAAACTGTGTAATTGTTCAGATCTGTAGAAAGGATTATTGGGGTCTTGGATTATGTGAATCTATGTCACACCTTGTAAATATATTGGCCCACTATGTGGTATCACTGCTTTAGATACTTGGATGATATTCTTTGATACTCTTTGTGTCCGTATAGACAGATGTAGCCACGACTCATAGGCTAGGGTTTATCGTGTTAATTAAGTAGTAACAACACAACCACCAGAATTTGGGTTTGAAATTGCCATTTATTAAGTAATTGCCAGGCAAAACCTGTAATAGTAATCATACCTGCAGTAACAATGATTCCAAAACACAAACCAGTAAATACACACTTAACCAACCTTTGTCCACCCACGAGCGGGAATGCCCTGCACAAAGCCCAACCCACCAGGAACCACAACACCACATCCCAAACAAGCCCCTCACCAACTCTAGTAAAAACATCTCTTTTCAAAAAAACCCCACCCTTGCCACCAAATCCTGCCATAAGCGGCTCACGTAGCCAGTGCAGTAAAGACCTCACCCCTGCAGCAAGCAAGTGGCCCGAGATGCCCCCAACCCCACTGAGCAAGGCAAGCCCTCGGATTCCCCTATAGTCGCCTCCTGCAGACACTGCTCCCCAAAAGAAGAAAGAGAATCTGTATGACATGTCTATCCGTAAATGAACATTCAACTCCATGCACAAGAAAAAAAAAACAACCCACAGAAGCAACCAAACTGCGGGCACCAAGGTGTCCAACAAGGTGTTAACCGAATGAACAACACCACATTATCGTTCAAAACAGACGCCCCCTGCATCGGCCCACCTAACCACGGCAGAGGCCCCGAAGGAAATCAGCTCCAGGAACGCCAAGTTCTTAACAAGAGGGCTTGCACCTCGCTCCTCATGCCACCTGGCTATGTACCGCTGCCCCCCTGAAATAGCCCCCCCCAAAAAACACACACAAGCATCCGTGTAAGATGGCAATAACTCGGCCAACAGCACAGCAGAACAAAAAAAGCCACATAAGCTGCTAAGCCCAGCGAGAAAAATATTCCAAAACCGCTAGGGCCACCCCACCTATGTCACACACTGACCTGACAATGTGTCACCTGGACACCTGGACTCACCTGGAGTGTGAAATAACCAACCCACCGGTATTACCCCACAGGCAAAAATTAAGGCCCAACCCTAAACACTTTATGCCTCCCATATACTGCCATCGCAAAACAAAACAGTGCACTTCACTGGAGCCTTCCATCTGATAACATTCGTCAAAACACAGATGGCACAGAGTCAGTTTCTAAAAATTTTTCAGAATTTTGTGCTGCTCGCAACTCTTATCCTTCCCCTCTTTCCTGTCCTCCTCCTTCACGTCCAATGACTCTACTATACAAGAGAGGTAAAGTGGGGTACATTATCACCCTACAGACCTGCAAGACCTTGTCTGTGGAAAAACGTTTCTTCATTACTGTATAATTGCACTTCCTTCATAGCGGCCTTTCATAAACGTTTGACATACCCACTAAAGCTTCCACAGCCTCCTTATCCCTGCTACATGTATCCCCTAGCTCCTGATCAGTGGCTGAGTATGTTATAGAATTGAAGCCTATTGCTGCTGAGGTGAACTGGTCTAGTGAGGCTCTCATTGTAGCTTTCTATGATGGTCTTTCGGAACCCCTCATAGATGAACTGTCCACCAGAGACCACTCTATAGAATTTGAAGAGTTTGTATCGATGACTTTCAAGCTTGACAGTAGAAAAAGAGAAAGGAAGAAGGCCAACATTTTTGAGAGTCTGTTCCTGGTCCCCACAACCCACAGAGATTCCTGGACCACCTCTTTTTGCTTTCTTGTCTGATGAGCGAAGTCTGAATTGCATCTTTCCTTCATAAGATAATTCATGTTTCCTATGTAAACCATCGCTGCAATGCAGTTCACTTAATTGTGTCAACACAAACCCCAAAGTCTTAATTGTACAGTTAATTCTGTGGATATAGTATATTGTAAACCCTTAGTTATTTGTGAATATTACAGAAATATTTAAACTGTTTTTCTCTGGCTTACAATTTTTCACACCAAAACTAAACTCAAAGAGAAAAAAATTAATAGCTTTTCGTTCCAGGTCTCTGCTTTTCCAGCATATTAATTTTATCATATTGGTAGGAATGCAGGTTAAACTGAGGTGTGGGGATTAAAAGTATCAATTAGAATGGAGAGCTGCCTCATCTGTCCTGACATTCAGCAAGAAGCACTGGAAATAATTACACGCTTAGGACTTATCACAAGAGTTAGATACCCTATAGAACAGTCCTTCTCAGAAGATCTCCAGAGCATAGAAATGATGGTTTTATTTCAGGAAATGGTTTTTCTGAGGATTAGACCAGTTAAATGTCTCTTTTTTTCTTCCCTGCCTCAATGGGATAAAGCTTTGGAAGTTCTATCGGATTGGACGTGACCCTTTCAGACCTCTGGAGTTCTGACGATCTGAATTCCCTATGAGTACAGTGACAGGCTACGCTTCTGGAATAATAGCAGTGGGTCCAAGAACCGACTAGTTTTTAACACCTTGGAGGCCAATTGGTAGCTGATTCAATTCATCAAAGATGACAGATGATCATCCAAACAGGAGAGATGCTTTTCAAATTTACAGTTACAGATTATATTGCGTTTTCTAAAATTAAGATGAGAATGGCGCCAGGGTAAGATGATTTTTTTCCCCCAGCACAAACAGCCATTGGTAATTAAGTGCCAGATAACCGATCATTGTCAGAGACAGTCATATTTAAAGAGGCCACACACACAAAGAAGAACTTTATTAAAACTGCATATACGCTTGTTCTGTTTGGAGATTGTTGGCTTAAAGGCAATCAATTATTTCACCTCAGAAAAAAAAAAAGATCTGTGACCGATCCCGAGCTGGTCCCACAGCAACTTCTTCTCTCACAAGTCCTTTTCTCAGCAACTGTACAGTTCCTATTCTGATGTGCCCTCCCAGGTTTACCCCACTCTGTCACACTATTGTTTCTGTCCAATCTATCATCCAGAAAGTGGAACAACACAGGGCAATATGAGAATCAAAGAAGATTAATATGGGTCCCCAGCCTACTTTTGTGTTTATCCTTCTGTTCCTCCCCTGGCCAGACAGGATTCCTACCTACAGTGCCTCTTCTCTCCCGTTCAGGGCCCTCCTAGGTTATGTGAGTAATTCCGACTCTGACACCTAGAACGCTTCTGCACGGAATTCTATTTGGATTGCATTGGAAGACATGCACTGGAGGAGAGTAGCTGACATGGAAAGGTCAGATGGAGCAGAAGGTAGGAGATGAGATGAATAAGGAACAAAAGAGGAGAACTGGGCCAAACCTGATGCAGTCAAGCAATTTACCCCACTAAATAACAGGTTACAAAGTTAAATTAAAACCTAGCCCCAAAACAAAAGTGTCCCTCTTTGGTTATTTCAAATGCTGGGAGCAATCATTAGATACCTCTGACAATAAAAGAGCTTGTTGAGTCTTACCTTACTCTAGAGACCTACTTTTCTCTAATCCGGTCTTCATTCTGCATATAGATATAAGTAACCATGTCTGATTTTTTGCACCTCCTGGGTGTCTGTGGCCACAGTGCAGTTCCTCTAAAATAAAATCCTCACGTTTAGACAGATTGAACTGGTAGCCAGCTAGTTAATTCAAGAACGGTGTTATGGGGTCTATGGGAAATATTTAGATGTCTGTGGCTTCATTGTGAATTAGACTACTTATCCTTCAAATGAATAAAATTAGGCCTGGCATTGAACCTATGCTAATTGAAGCCTGTTCTTAGGACAAATAATTTAACCTACCTCCCCTCCTACTGGGTCATTTACTGATGCCAATTAGCAGAGTGAAAACAGGACCTCTTTATTTCTTGTTACACATTGCCTGTACTATTTAAAGACTTTATTATTAATGCTCATTAAAGATTGGCAGGGTTTACAGCATACAGATTAAGTGACAAGAAATGTGTATGAATTATGCTGTGATTTTACAGTCATTACATTTATAGCAACATACAATTATACTGCGTGCCTCGGAAAATGATACACTCCGGGAAAAGATTCATTGTGTGTGTGTGTGTGTATTTTTATTTATGGCGCTAAGCTTTAAGTGCTTTAAAGAGGAATTGCAGCAATTGTTGTCTCTCTGGAAAGCACTTAAGGAAAATGCATGATAGATTTATAATCAATCTATCTGTACCAAGTGACCCTTTGAACAAAGGAAAGTCCCTGTTTTGGGACCCAGATCCCTCTTTCCTTCCCCTGATGTGTCTGTTTTCCTGGACATGGTAATGTTGTGTATGAGGGTATCACATGGTATTTTAGTTTGGGTATCCACTAAAACAAGTGTCGTAGGCCATTTCAAATGTTCTATCTCCTATCTATCTACCGTTATCTATCTATCTACCGTTATCTATCTATCTACCGGTATCTATCTATCTATCTATCTATCTATCTCTCTATTCATCCTTTACAAAAATATACATATGGTTGAATCACAGCTGTATAAGACTAAAGACATCAGCCAGTTAGAACATACCAGACTGCTTAATTTCAGACGCCGTATGCTCTTCCTAGAAAATTACATGTTTACAAGGTGGATGTACATTTTCATTTAAAAAGATCCATCTGTGCTCCTGCTAATTTAGAATCTGTGTTGATGATACATGTATGAGTATTAAAAAAAACCCCATCATGCTTGTGTGTGGGGAAGTTATATATTCTAAAACATCTTAGTACATATTTTAGTATTGTTTTTTCATATTTTATTAAAGAAATCTGCTCTGTGATACAAATGACATACTAAAAGATCAGTGTGCATATTTATTCCATTAATAACCAAAATCATAGTCGGACAGATATAAAATAAAATTGATGTGGTCTAACAAGTAAAGTATTATTTTTCTGTCTATACATGTAGGTGTTTATGACCAGCTCGATACGTAGAACTATGGTTAAGGTGTTTTAGATGAGACTGTTAATTATGTTGTAGAGTGATCAGTGAAACAATAATCTAAATATGTTATGTTGCAAGATTTATAGAGGAAGAGGAAGCTATGTGGCCAGGACCATGTTATCCAAAGGGTAAGTTATTACATAATTTTACATACTGTATTACATCATCTGCATATTAAATCATTTTCGCAGCCCCGCCTACTGCCCCGGGTTAACCAGTAACCATGGCGGGACTGTCACTCCTAAATATGGGTACATGAGAGGTATCATTGAAGTCCACTGGTAAAACCTCACTCTTACCAGTCTACCACATGCTACATATAAACCATGTATACCCAACACAGCTTGCTTATGACCACCATTATTCCATTTCCACACAATTTACCAAGCATGGCTAAAAAACTATTAAGGAAAACATATCCCCATATATCCCCTCTATATTTGTTAGCCATTTGTTATGGTTATATATCTGTTTTGGGATTTTTTTCTCCTTATACATATATTTCCAAAATCTATTTTTCTTGAAAATTATATCAACCATTCTTGGCACTTTGGGAAAGGGATTCTTTAGTCTACAAAACTTATTTTATTACATACATATTTACAATTGACCAAGAGTTCATTTATTATTCTTTGTTCCCCAAAGAAGGTTTCTTCTGGCTTAATCTCTAAATCCACTTCTGTATCCGGATCAGAAAAAAGGGGATAGCCAACAGACTCAGCCTATACCTACACATGCGCTTTGCGTAAGTAGTAATTGAATGGAATAGAAAAATAGCTTAATTTAAACCAAAATAATGGGTGTGACCATTGCTTGTCTTCATGTATATTAATGAGATACTTTGCTTATTGCATAGAGCCTATGCAAATGCTTATCAGACTCTAAGCAGACATTGACCTTCTAATTCATATACTAACCCATATGGCTACTTCAGAACGTGGAGCCTTAGAACTTTTAGAATGTATATGGTTACCCAAATGTTTTATCTTTATTACATATCAAAATAAAACATTGCTCCCCTTCTAACCCATCACCAAAGCAAACTACAACAGAGATTTTAAATAAAAAATAATTCAAGTTCAAAATTATATTTTAAGAATTAGATCTTATCACCATAGCAACCAAAAGAACAATCCAACTGGCAGAAAGGTTACATTGGTTGCTTGTTTGACATTTCCTACACCAAAACAACTGTGCCACTGTCATGGATTAGTTATTATTTAGTTTATTGCCGACAAGGAATACCACACTGGGAAAACTCTGTTATCAAAAAGATGCTTAGAAGAAAAAATAGGTTGTTTTAAGTGACCTCTGAAAAATTCAAACGTGGGAGTGCAGTAGGGTCATGTAACTTGGTATTATGACCCATTGGTAATAGTGTGGCCGCTTGCGCAGAGTGCGAGCAGGAGTGAAAGTAGGCTCCAGACAAGATAACTACATATTAATGTATATGTTTGATAGCGTGTGTATTAGTGTGTGTGTTATAGCAAGTATGTGTTAGAGTAAGTGTAACACACACTTATG
Source organism: Spea multiplicata (assembly GCA_009364415.1). NCBI lineage: Eukaryota > Metazoa > Chordata > Amphibia > Anura > Pelobatidae > Spea > Spea multiplicata. The sequence continues at coordinate 35,331,211 of VKOC01000003.1, forward strand.
GGGGGGTCAGCTTTACTTGCCTCATAGACCAGAATATGCCAGCCCTACCCTAATATAAAGGATGTGAAAAACATGTAGTTATTAAATACTGTTAAAAGCAAGTTTAGAAATTAACGTTTTGGAGGACAGTCAAAGGAAGGGAAGAAGTCCCAGGAGAGAGGTGGTATAAGGCAAGCCACAAGTAGCAAGTGAAAGTCACCTGTATCAAGCAGTACCTTAATTGATCAACAGGAGGCATGATTTAATGTTGCCAACAAATCTCCAGCTGACCTTAATGCGGCAGGAATAAAAATGGTGTGGTCTTAAATAGTATACTGCATTTTCTGAAAATTACATAATTACATAAATAGTTTTTACATAATCTTAAAAACATAAAACATAACATCAATAGTATACCACAAGACCACAATGTATGACTTGGAACTAGGCTAGGGACTGGCATACAATAGTCTTCCTTTCCTCTGCACCAGTATAATGGTAAATAAAAAAAAAGAAAATGGCGGTCTGTATTATATCCTAAGCAAAAGAGACAGATAATATTCTGTAAGAGTAAATGCATTATTAAAATTATCTTAAAAAACTACTGAACCATAATAGAAAAATGTTAACATGCCACGTTGACCATTTCAAATATTCCCTGTTGGAATTGGCATTCATTTTATGTAGAGCTTTCCAGCATTAACTGACCTAAAAAGGCTCTTTCCACATTCCATAAAATGGGTCTGCACACATTTGAATATATTAAAATATTTATACACAGATTAAAGACTAAACCTGATCTGGAAAATGGGACTGGGGCTGGGATGATTGGGATTGGGGGCTAGAGATAATCTTTTTTTGTGACCAAAGGAAGTTGTAATTACTAAAGTACCCTTTAATTCTCAATCTTCTTCTTATGATGGCACAAAGGAGCTATGCTCTAGAAAAGCTATGTTCTATGTTGTTGTAGTGCATAGCAGCTTTGTGCCATTCTAAAAAAAATATTAACCATCAGGCTGGAAATAACCT
>VKOC01000003.1:35346062-35356273 GCA_009364415.1 Spea multiplicata
AGCAATAGGTGGGGGAGACTGATTTATATAACATTACTAAAACAATGGAGGCCTCTCCCTGGTGGCAGACCCTGGCTGTCTGCTGGAGATAATCCCCTCAGCCAGTGATGAGAAGATACTGCTGGGGTAGCCACAGAAGTCTCTACAAACCCAGGGCCCATAGTCAATAGGGAGGAGGCTGGCAGTCAGGCTTCTCCAGTGGCCCCAGTGATGGAGGCCTCCGTCACAATTCTTCCCCCTTCGAATTGGACTGACATAGGATGAGACCCCAAACGGGTTGACTCCGTAGTCAGTCAGTTTATTTGGCCCATTAATGCCCTCCCAAAATTGGTGCTCCTGCTGCTGGGGAGATGGGCCGGCTGCGCCATCTCCCGGGTACCGCTGGGGAGTGATGTCTCCTGCATCCCCTCCCTGGTGCTCCTGCTGCCGTTGAGGAGGGAGTTCAGGTTCCTCCGGTACCGGAATTAGGTTCTGCCGCTGGGGAGATGGACCGGCTGTTCCACCTCCCTGCTTCTGCTGGGGAGGTAGGTTGGCTGCTGGATCTCCCTGAATTCCTGCAGCTTTGGTAGGTGCTGGGCAGAGGCCAGCGATGCTCTGTCCGGGTGCCAGCGCTTCAGCTGGGGTTAGGGCATCTTCTGGGTCGGCCTGCCGCTGGAGAGGGAGGACCGGTTCCTCTGCTGCCGGAAATTCGAGCTGCCGCTGGGGAGATGGGCTGGCTGCCGCATCTCCCTGGATCCCTGTAATCATTGCAGGTGTGGGGCAGAAGCCAGCAGCACTCTGCCCTGTTGCCAGCTCTTCAGCTGGGACTAAGAGATCTGGGCAGACTGCCCAGCATTCTGAGGCCCCCGGTGTGGAGACCGCAGTGTTATCCACCCCTCTTGGGTTAATATCGTCAGACAAAAAATCAAATGAATCCCCAGTCTCTGGATCTGGTTGTGGAGCACAGTCGCACAGCTCCAGTATCGGATCTGGATTAGCTGCCCAGTATCCCTCTGACTCAGGGGTGGAGACCGCAGTCCCATCCACCCCGCCTGGGTTAACATCCTCAGCTGAACACTCAATCACATCCACAAAATCCACACAATCCCTGGACACTGGGGCATTCTGTTGAACGCGTTCGAACAGTTTTTTATATGCCTTCTCCAGTTCCCACTCCTGTGTAATTAAAAAGTCTAAATCACCTCTGAGTCCCAGTGCATCTGGGAGGTCCCACTCCCTGAAATCCCGGATGTCCTCGATCCGCCACTCCGCTGTACTGCCGAAGTCCGGATCCTCCTGCAGACTATCCCATAATAATCCAGGGCCACCGCAGTCATAGTCCTCTGGAGAACAATCTTTCGCAGTTCCCCAATATGCTTGTTCTGTAAACCACTGCAGATCCCTATAGTGATCTTCCAGCTCTACCTCCTGCTGGACCAGCTTGTCCAATTCGGATACCCATTGCTCCTGGGGTTGCTGTCCCAGGAATGGCATCCGTAGTTCCCGCTGGTCTCTAATCTTTTGTTCGGAGCTTGGAAGACACTGACCCCGGCGTATAACAGCCCTCTGCCATACTGACCGTCGAACCACTTGCCTCAGGTTCTGGTATTGTTCTGTAGGCAGGGCAGTGGTGTAGCAGGAGAGGATGACCCGCAGCAGCCCCTGGAATTCTGATACCACATCCATGTCCTCGTCAAGGCGACCGAAGTCTGCCGTCCTGTCGGTCAATCCCGGTAGAAAGTAAGTGTCCCTCAGACTAAGAAGAAATCCCGCCGCTTGCCACCAATGTAACGGAGCTGGCTAGTCCGACCGACTGCCTCCGCTTCTTGTGCTCCCTTAGCCTGGGACAACACACTTTCCCCGGTTCCCCAGTCACTCGCCGAGACTCAGTGTAGGGGAAAACCAAACGAAGACTGATTTATTTTAGACACACAGAGCTGGATATATCCAGCAAAACACACATTTACATAAAACAAGATATTGGGACACAAACAACCCCCTTAATCTGCCTCCCAGAGACAACAGGGGCAGTAACGGGATTAACAACACAATAGGTGGGGGAGACTGATTTATATAACATTACTAAAACAATGGAGGCCTCTCCCTGGTGGCAGATCCTGGCTGTCTGCTGGAGATAATCCCCTCAGCCAGTGATGAGAAGATACTGCTGGGGGTAGCCACAGAAGTCTCTACAAACCCAGGGCCCATAGTCAATAGGGAGGAGGCTGGCAGTCAGGCTTCTCCAGTGGCCCCAGTGATGGAGGCCTCCGTCACAGTTTCCTACTTGTCCCCCTTCTTCATCTCCCCTTTTACTGAAACACAATGCTTCTCGCACAACATCACTACAATGCATCCTTTCTTCTCTCATTACCCCAGCTTACATCACCCCCCTTAAAACCTTTCCTAATACCAACTGACCTCAAGAGAAGACAGCATATCACAACAAATCCTAATCCTACCTCTTATCTGTCTTCTTTTTCTTTCTTCAGGTAACATAGAGCCAAACCCTGTTCTACACCACAGGTTGTTGGACCCCTCAATCACAGCAATAACCATCAATGAGGCCACCCCCCCATTTTTTGGCCTCTAATTATAAGTCATGTATATGTGCTCTCACAGTCCCTTCCCACTTTACCTCATCAAAGACCACCAAAATGTGTTGTAATGGCGCAAAATGGGGCAAGCAAATTAACAAATGAACAACATTGTCATTCAAGCCATTCATTCAATGAGGATTTGCCATTCATTTTCATTTGTTTCATTGGAGATTCTCTTCGTTATCGGAGATTCATATGAGAGCAAAATTTTGTTAAAAATATAGTTTGGACGAATCCATATTCACAAGTCTAACCCTCACCCAAAAGTACCAGTGATCTCCTCACTGCTAAAATAAAAGGTCATGCCCCCTTAATTATCCTCTTGAAACTCTCGGCAGCCTTTGACACTGTTGGCTACCCTTATCGCCTGCTAATCCTTAATTCTTAGGGTATTAGTCCTATGAGTTTGTCCCAGGCTAAATCCTACCATTCTAAATGTACATTTTGTGTATAATTCTCCTGCACTTGTTCTTCTACCCTACAATTCTCCGTTGGTGTGCCTAAGGCCTTGGTTACCCTTCCTCTACTGCCCTCTTCTCTAACTCCCCTCACCACCTCGCTACATTTGTATCCCATGCAGCATTCTGTTACCTGAAGTGCAAAAATGATTTTTTGCTTATTACCCTGTCACCTCTATTCACGGTTCCTGTTATTTTCATCACTGCTGTGAATTCCACAGTCTCCCCAACAGAACAGGTCAAGAGTATACCTAGAGTATTTGGCACCCAGGATGAATCCTATATTTGCCCCCTTCTTTAAAATGTAAACACAACCCCAACAACGATAATGTTTGCAAGAAATGTCTCCTCCCTTTCTGCAGGTTCAATTCCATGGTATTAAAATTGACTCGGCTCTCTTCTTCACCACTGTTGTTCACCTTTATACAACCTTGTAATGGCCTAAGTTAAATTCTGGTTAGTATATAATGAGTTGGGTGAGAAACCAAACGTATATTATACAACAGAAAAACATTCTCTCTTCTTCTCCTCCATCTACATACTTTCATTTTCACTGTCCCTTTACTTTAGTCTCATCGTCCTTTACTTTTCACCTTGTGTATATACACATGTGCTCTTTTCTTCCTCTATTTATTTGTGTGTAATCCAGACTGTCGAGTAGCATATTAGTCTCTGCAGGACTTGGTTTGTGTACATCACAGGCCTGGTTAAGCAGTGTGTCACCGCTGTGAGGACTCATGCAGATGTAATATTACAGAGCTACAGACTCCTGCTAAGAGTACCAATTGAATATTGTATGACTTGGAACACTGTGCTAAGTGATTTCTCAGATGCTGATTTTTTTTCTGGGGATCACAAAAAATAAAAAAGGGGAGTAATTTTTTTTTAAAAAAAGATGTTCTAGTTATGTCCTGTAAAGACGCTATTTTTTTTCTTGTGAAATACTTACCATTTTCTTGATATACTTAAAGTAAAAATAAAGAATAATGTGAATCCTGACGTTGTCTATGTAATTTTGAACTAAAGCTTCTCTTTCAAACATTTTTTTCAAAGGGTCAAAAATGCAATGCACAATAGACAATAACTTTAGAATAATAAAGGAATCAATTACATTGTGAAAGGAAACAAACCTCAGCTCAGATACAGATACTGATGGAAAAATACAGTGGCAAACAGTATTTTCTGATTGTGTTTTCACCACAACTTTATCATACAGCAAAGTGACTTGGTGGAAAGTCAAATTTAACTTTCTAGACACAAATCAGCCCATACTTTGAAGGGGATCTTCCACCACATATTTTTTTACCTTTATAACACACGAATATTCGCTCATTCCTGTGTTTGGTTCAGACGAATATTCATGTACATTCTTCGTGTTCATTATTTTTATTTGTTTTTTTTACATTTTTTGGAAGGGGTTAATACGGGGTTAACGCGGTATGCTGGCGACCAATAGAGACCCACGTACAGACTTTTAAAATCCTGGTGCTGAAACTCCCCGCTCCAGGAGTTAAAGGTCTGTAGGAGCTCCCTGCCGAGACCAATAGAGTTGCTCGTACAGCCCTTTAACTCCTGACGGCGAAACTCTGCCTGGGGAGACCACTGGCATCCTCTGGTTGATGCAAGAGGAGGCCCCCGCAGGCAACCAATGGAGTCGCTCGCACGGCCTTTAACTCCTCGCGCGAACCTATGGATTTCCACTCCCGTTAACCCCTGCAATGTTGCATAGATTAGGTAGGCTAGATGGGGAAGGGACCAGGGAGATTAGTTGGAGATATTAACAAAGACGAACATGAAGATTCTTCATGTTGTGTGTCTTCGTGTACGTTTTGCAGCCGCCATGTTCATTTCTTCTGTATTCGGGCTGAACAACGAAAACACACATGCAATGTTAAGTCCTTATCATTCTGCCTTGTGATAAACAATATAATTTCACAGTTTTAATCAACCGGAGGGACTTTGGGTGATGAAGGATGAAGGTCTTTGGGGAAAGGGCTTCATAAAGTAAGCATGGCTTCATGAGCTTTGATATGAACAAGAGCTTATTGAGAGGTTTGCCACCACCAGAGGTTTTTTTGAGTGAACCTGTAGTTCAACACAAGAGTGACTACAGGCCACGGATTAAATATAGAATTTACAGCAATGTTGGTTCTTTTTCATGAGACCCCCATAATTAAAAGAACTGGACAGGGAGTGTATTGTATGCCAAAATATGTTCTGATTTGCTGTGTTAGTGGGCTACTTGGCTGGGTTAACCCCAGGGCACTTAATACCAACCCTGTCTTGCATGATGATTATAATAGTAACAGCAACAGCAACACTGTTTTTAATGCCCCCCAAATATTTATTTTTCTATGTCATTTCCCATAGTTTCCCAGTTTTATTTTGTGTGCCTCCTTAGCTTATGAGAATGTCTTAATTATATGCATGCTGTGTTGCATTTCCCTAAATGACGTGCTAGTATAATTGCATGAGCTTTCATTCATAGAAAGGTTCTAGAATAATAATTCACTATTTTACTATAATAGAATCTAGACCTATATATATATATGAAATGTATCCATTTCTTTTATTAGATGTAGAATTGATCAAAGACACAACCCTACAGGTTATGCAATTGTAAAGCAGTTGGGAAAAGGCCATATAAAATAAATGGAAAATAGTATGATTATTTGGTATCTTCCAAAATCTGATATATGTAGAAAAGAGTTGCCATTGTTGTTAGCACAAAGCTGGGAATAGTTTCTTTTCCAAAAGAGAATACTAAATCCCAAGGTATTTAGGATTAATTATACAGAAGAAAAAAAATTATTTTTTTATGTTTTAGTCACCTGACGTTCATTACAATAGTTCTTTAATATTTGTACAACATAAAAGTTTGACTTTCTGGGAATTCAGAAGTGTCTTCTGATGTTTTCTGTTTTGAAGACCTGACCTCAGAGGTCCTGAAAACTTTTGTGACTCTTCATCTTTTTGTATCTAAGCCCCAACTTTTTAGTAAAGACTTCATCTGTAAAGGTCTGTTTGGCATCTCCTTGTTTTGTGTCCATACCTTGTTAATTATTTTTAACAATTAGCACACACATATATATGCCTATAAAATTGCTAAACATATTATTGATATGTGTCATGCAAACATTATGCGTTTCATTCTAAGTTTGATTTTCCACATTCCTGATCACTTAGACTCATAGCTATCCAGAAAAAAATCTGGACTTCTCTCCCTTTGCCTTTCCATTCAGTGCCACTTAGTCTGAACTAAATCTACTAGTCCACAACTCGGGTCTCATAACTATACTATGAACTATGTAACTATGTAACATTAGTCTATGCATTATGTTGTCTCCAACATGAAATGTCAAATAATGTTATTATTAAGCATTTTCCTAATTATATTAACTTATTATAAGATGGACTTTTGGTTCCTAGTCATATTTTCAATTATATTAATAAATGTTAACTTTAATAACTAAGCTTAAATACTTTTCTAAAATGCTCATATCCTTTTTACAAACTAGTATCCTAAATTATCAATAGAAACACGCCAGCAGATAATGAGTCAAACTGAAGTGTTAGATTCGTAGGTTGAAATTACCATATGGTTAGAAAAGAGCTGGCAAATAGTCCCTCCGTGGGATGATTCCTCTTTTGTACAACAGAATTGACTTTGTTCAGATTAATGAATCATCTTCCAATAATTTCTATTACTAAAAAAAAGGAGCAGACCCAGTCTAATCACTAAATCTGCCTTGTTTTGTACTCCTGGGATTTTGCAGCTATAGAATAATACATTTTATGTTTTTTTTTAAATATATTTTCCATATGTAATGCACGGTTATTTTAAGCAAGTGAACTTGATACGTGCCATACATATATGGATAAAAACATGGATGTCAATGTGTAGATCAGCATTCTCTGAATGTTTATTGAACCAATTTAAATGGTATCGTACCCACAGAGAGAATGATTACATTGGTAGACAACCTCTGACCGGCAGAGATACCCTTCAAACTGGCAGAGTTAATTAACAGGCAGTAAAATCAGAACAGCTGCTGTTACAGGTGTAACTTTTTATCTCTACTATTATATAGTCTGTATAAAGCAAGATCCTGATCTGTCTACCAGGTCACCTTACTCACATAAAATGTTTAATCGAAAATGTCCTAACTCTACATCTGTTGTCCTAGCCACTCCTAGGACGCCAAACTTTGTCTAATACCTAGGTTTCCAGCATTGGCTCTCATCTACGGCTAATTCTTGTGTTTGTGTTAAAGGCAGATTCAATTATATTTCCAAATACTGGACCAAGCCTGAAATATGATACTAGTAAAATTCATGTAGGAAAAGATGCATATAATAAAGGCAAATGATTTTGCTTGGAAGATGATGATCTAGTTGTGGTGGAAGATCTGAAGAAAATGTTATAGAGTAAGTGATTAAACCTCTCTGGTTAAATAAGATGTCAATGAGTTATTGCGAATGACATGTGGAAGAGTCTCGGATAGCAAAGTAAGAAATTGCGAAGGATAGCTGCAGTATGAAGGTTACGTTTTCAAAACATAAGATGTTGGTTGAAGTGGCCAGCCAAGGAGTGCTACCTGCTAGTGGAGACATCTACTGGGAAGCGTGTTATAGCCAGGCGATTCATAATTTGCTAAATCATATAAGTGAAAGAATAGCCTTGTAACCATATCAGTACGAAAAGAATATAAGCATTCTAGCTCACTGCTTGTAACATTGTGTCTAACATTAAATCAAATAACTTACCCCTCTTCAGATTTTGTAGCGCTGTTACAATTAGTCAGTAAAAGTAATTTAAGATCACACACAATGACAAACTGGTATTAGGTGGTTGAGGGGGAAGTGAAACAGTAGGAGAAGACTGCTTGCATGGGAATGAGTTGATTGAGTCAGGATGACCTGTATAGGTTGTTAGTCATTCAGATGGCTTCAGGGCAAAATTTGTTATGAAGGTAGAAAGTCTGAGGAGGGGTAAGGAATTTGTACAGATGTACAGATGTACAGCACGTGTGAAAGAAAGATGAAGAAGAGAGACACAAGTCATTATAAGAACAAAGAAGGCGGTTAGGGGTGCATTTGGATAGAAGGGTAGAGATATAGGGTGTGCATAGTTGTTAAGAGCTCTGTAGGTTAGGGTCATAAGTTTGATTTTGATTCTGGACGGTATTGGGAGCCAATGGAGCGATTGGTACCAGCAGATGAGGAATGATGGCAGGAAAACATTAGTCCAGATACAGTGCTGAAGATGGACTGGAGCGGGGAAAGCCAGGTGCCATGGTCCAGAAGGGATATCACAAGGGAGTGGATTGATATGTTGGTTGTTTCTTGTGTGAGGAATGGGCAAATTCAGGAGATGTTTTTCAGGTGAAGGCGGCAGAATTAGGTGAGGGACTGGATGTGAAGATGAAGGAGAGAGCAGAGTCAAATGTGATACCAAGGCAGTAAACTTGGTCAGTTGGTTGGGAGGTGGAGCACTAATTAAGATGTCTGAAATTGTGGACAGAGGGGGTGGTAGTATAACTTTAAACTCAGTCTTTGAAATGTTGCACTTCAGGCAAATTTACCCAATTATTTTAAACATGCATTAATTGAGTTTCTACCTTTATAGATTTGATTTGAGACAGGTCAATGGATCATTAAACCATATGTTAATCACCTTGGTGTCAATTAAAGTGAAAATAGGTAATTGAGCCCAAGGTATGCCCCTTTTTGATTCCTTATCTATAAATACATATGCTCCCTCAATTACATTACCTGATGTTTTAGAGATAACCTGTCCAGATTTCATCAGTGCAGAATATGACCTGCTCTACCTATTGAAAATGCAATTGTAAACCAGCCAGGTTTCAAAACAGCTCCCTAATCCCAAGTGCAAATCCAAATTCCACCCCTTGTAAGAGTTTAGTGCCATAGAGAATAGCTATAGGAACAACCCCTCTGGTGAGGTGGTAGTGGTTAATACAGTGAGAAAAAGTTAAACATTAATGGGATAGGCATTAATCTGTCCTGAATCTAAGGACTGATTAAGGTCTGTGTTTCTACAGCAGGAAAAATGGACAGACTAGATAGGCCAAATGGTTCTTGCCTGCTGTCAAGCTCTATGTTTGGATGTTTCCTGCTTGGTTTCAGTACACTCTTCACCGTTCAAGTGCAGGACTAAGCTCTAGCTGTGATTACAAGAATCTAAGTTCATTCAGAACTGGCAAATGGCCACCATTTGAGTTCTCTAACTGCTGTGCAGAATATTTGCTATAATACATTGCTTTCCGCAGCTTAGAATGAAGTTGTATTTCTCACCAGGCTCGGTGGCTGGCTGAGAAAATATTTTCGATGTCCTGTTCTCTAAAATGTGTGGAATTGAATATTTAAGATTCTCAGAAATTTGGATCCTATATCTGTGAAAACAACATCTGTGTTGGAAAAAAACCTTGGTAAATGTTGCCAAGAGAAAATTGGCTAAGAGTCCTTTGATATCTTGTATACATTTCATAAACTGTTCCATGCTTATCCTCACTGTTCTATCCAAAAGGTATCCAATCAATAATAGGTGAGGGAAAGTTTGAATAATAGTGGTCATAGTCTTCAGGTGTTATTGTGCTTAACCAATACAAATATACTATTTTCAAGTAATTCTGTAATACATTTTTTATCTTCAAGAAATATCTTCTGGTCTACAAGGCATCCAATGGCCACAATCCTGCTAAGGTAATACTATCATATACACAGATCAAGTTTCAGCAGATATAGCAGACCTACAGGATTATTTCACACATGCATAATAATGACACTTAACAGTAATGCCTTTTTATTGACTTCCTTTATAAACAGTTAAAGTCATAATTTATTTTTAAATGGACCCATAAGTATCTAAAACTGTCAATGCCAAGTAGAGATGAAGAAAGCTATACCTGGGCTGAATTTTGTTAAAACACAAAATGCTAGTAGTTCAACAATTATCACTTTTGGCGTGACCTCAGGCCAGCTCTGACCATAGAACAGTTTTTTCTTTAGACTTTTGACTCCCTTGTACGATTATCTTTTTTTTATTACCCCCACTACTTAATTTGTGTATACAATGAGCTTGCTTCACACCCACGCTCTTCAAAGTGAAGTTTCATATCTGTAGGCGTCTGTAATTTCCCCTCCAGATCCCTAA
>VKOC01000003.1:35393157-35404763 GCA_009364415.1 Spea multiplicata
TCAGTTCATAGGTAACGGGATCGATGTGTCTGAAAATAGGGTAGGGGCTGATGTATGGAGGTGCTAGTTTCATGGATGGGGCACACAGATAGAGAATGCGGGTGGGAAGCCATACCTTACAATTAACAATAAACAAATAATTTACTGACATGTCCATAAGTATTCACAAGCAAAAAATATTTTAACACAAGGCAAAGACTAATTAGTGGTAGGAATCAGTGGTAAACTCACGTCCCATATAACAACCTGCTACAGCCTCTTCCTACTTAGCAGAATGCAAAGTTTTTAGCAGTAAAAGAAATGTTTGGGTTTTTTTTTGTTTTTCATTACAGATCAGAGGTCAAGTGGTTAACAAATGTTCTTCTTCTTTTAATTCCTTATTCCCAGGAGTCACAGCCTCTTCAACTGAAATGGCAATTTTACGATCCGAGATAAAATTTCATTGTGTTCTAAATTGTTTCAGCTAAAATCGAAGTTCCCGTAAGCAGTTTCTAAAGAGACAAACAATGATATTTTCCTTCTGTAAGTGAACAAGCAAGCGGGACTTGTAAAATGAATGAGGGGAAATGTTTCAGGAACAAATACCTATTGGTCTAGTGTAGAATATAAATCGATTTAGAAGTAACTAGCTCTGACATCTGAAAGATTCAATTTACTTTTCATTCTATTATTATTATTATTATTATAATAACTGGTATTTGTATGCATTTTTATAGTAGAACTGGGGTAATGTGAGAACAAGAACTGTACTAACTGACTAATTATTGAGTAGTGATGTCAGAACTAGACTATAGTAACTTCCTAATTATACGGTACTCAGAAATCAACCATGGCGTCAATAACATTCTAAATCTAGTGCTGTCTGGATCAAAACGAGACTCTAGCCACCAAAACCGTCAAACTGTTGGATTGGTTGGTTATGCCAGAACTAGATTGCAGTGATGTTGGACTTTAACTGTACTAAGTTTCTGCTTATGTCAGCCCTAAATTGTAAATCTGCACAAACATCCACTGCCCAGACCTTCCATGTGGCCCCCTTCTAACACTCAACGTCACAGGCTTGCTATTTGTGAAGGGCAATGCCTCGTATCTGGCCTACTTCTAAGGCTTGCCTTGACCCCGTCTAGAGTCAGGCTCACGTTTCGCACCTCAAGTGCTTTATCAAAAGCTGTACACCTAAGGGGTAACATTTCCATTGACAGTAACACCACGCAATAACACACAACACTATACACTTACACATACATACATACACATATTCTCTCTCTTCTCCTCTGGCACACAAATATCCCTAGGCTTACCCCTGACAGATATAGGAAAGGCTGAACTTGATGGACGCATGTCTTTTTTCAGCCTATGTAACTATGTAACTATGTAATTAACACTCACCCTCTAAGACTGTAAAGAGGGTACCAAAACCATACCAAAACCATACGCTCAAACAGACATGTGCTAACACCATACACTATACACGCATTCATGACAACACCATACAGTAACATATACACACTACAACACCATACACTAATAAACAGACACACTTTAACACCATACATACTCACATACACACACAGACCATCTATACACACACACACACACCCTCTCTCTGACAACTCTGATCTCCTGTACACCAGCAGGGATTTAATCCGAGCACAGATATGCTGGAGGGAGCAAGGAAGAACACAGGGGGCAGAAGGGGCTTCGAGGTTAAGAGGGGTGCTGAAGGTGCTGGAGAGAGGCTGCTGGTAGCAAAGGCACAGGGGGGATAGCAGAGGGCCCATTTAATTTTCAAATATTTTAGTCCTCATTAAATTCGGTGACCGTGTTATATATTTATGGAATAAACACATTTTTGTAGAGTGGACTAAAGCATTTTAGTGACATATGGTTAGCTATTTGAAGATGAAATCTTAATTAATGTGCAAACCAAGGCATCTAAAGCAAACCAAAAGAGGGAATGAGAAGATAATCATCGTTTGTTTAAGAAGTTAATGTGTATTACAGCACAAATAGTTTAGAATGGTAAGTATTTGCCATTAATTTGCACCATTAGTATAGTTTGTTGTTAAGATTATGTGAAAGTGGTCTAGGAAACATGCATTGGTTCTGAAAAGAACAGCATTATAAAATGTATCATTTAAACATAAATACACATCTCAGTACTTGGCTCAGTAATGGTTGCTCCACATCCACAAGTTCCATCACATAACCCATCAATGTTATTGGACCTCCATTGATCAAGTAGTGGCCACCCATTTGTACAATACATCATGGTTAATAGAATTAGTTGCCATGAGCACCTTAGGTATTCTTTTGTAAGAACTAATTTTCTAGATGATTTCTCTTACTTTTAAAGATGGAGTCCAGGAGCAGCTGAAGAACCACAAATGTAAACAAAATAATTAGAGAGTGGGTGCACAAGGGCAAATAATAAAAGTCCAGTAGTGTGGTACAAAGGGGCAAAACCAGAGGCAACATCAGGTGAATGCATTGGTCTGGGCTAATGGCTTTGAATCATAGCGGAGGTGCAATTTATGAGTTCAAGGTTCTGGAAATCTGGACATGAAAGAAGCGGGTAATCCAGGAACGATGGTAACACGGACTGATAGCTTCTAAATAACAAAGCAAGGACGTGGAAATGGACAGACTATTTAAAGTGTGTTAGGCCAGTGACCTTTGCCCTGGAAATTAATTTGCTACACTGTTGTCAAAGCTGCTTGATCACCCCTCCCCCAGTGGTACCTGTCGTGTGCCTGCTGTGTGGTGGACGCTGTCATGTGGCAGCACCCCCTAAACATGTTGCCTCTTGTGTTTGGAATGGGACTAATGTAGTAGTTGTGTCACCCTGTCATGTGTTCTCAGATTGTCCGATGTCTTGTAGAGCTGCCAGTGCCACTCTGCCTACCCTTTTCTACCTTGCTGCCTTCCTCTGTAACGCCTTAATCTTTCAGGTGTCCATTAATCTGAATAATAATTAAGAAAGATAGTGTCTTCAGTTATTTGCGATGTAGCCTGCTGCACTGATGATTTTTTTACTATGCAATATATTATTTTTTTATTCATTTAACCTCTCACAGAACGGTGGATGGCAGGGAGCGTGCTTCCAAAAAGTTAACTTGCTTTAAACCTCCTACCTCATATGGCACAGGATGTGTGAGTGAAGAGGGAGGCATGAGTGACCTCCACACCTCTCCTCATATATTTATTAATATGCAGGTTTCTTTGCAAAATGTATACTGCTAGTGCATGCAACATGATAAATCACACCAATTAGGTTAATATTGCTAGTAGGGTACCAAGCAGTGTGTGCTAAGTTATTTGAAATAAATGAGCAGGGAAACATACATACAATCTTCCATGGGTGTTCCTCAGTTTCTGGTTTCTCTAGTGGGATTTACATACAATACATCCAATTGTGTGTCGCCTTTCCCGAGCCTTGAAACTAAGGGAATAGTTTATCTATGGGTTAATGCACATTTCCTCACCTTCAGCATGATATTTGACCTTCTGTGATTTGGCATCTTGAGATTTCCTTTACAAATAACAAAATGTGTGGGTCACTTCCCTCTGCAATTTCTCTATATAGCTTCTTGATTCAATTGATTTAAGGGTGAGTGTAACGTAAATAGTGGGAAAATTACTTGCAGAATAACTTTTGATGTAATGTTCACATTCATTTATACAAAGACATCCAAGATCACATTCACTTATACATGGACATTGATGCCCACACAAACTTATACATAGACATCCATGCCCACTTATGCAACACATTCATGATCACATACGCTTACACATTCATGCTCACATATATACCCCGTCTCACCTGGACCATCTTTCCTCACCTGCAGCTTTCAGTCCAGGGCTCACACACTGTTCAAGGAGCCTCGGTTTCACCACTGGGTAACATGACGTAGTGTGACCCCGTTGTCTCCATGTGCCGGTTTAACATTGTTTAGAAAGGGTCTCTTTTGAAAAATGTTGAATCGGCACGAGGAGACTGGAACAAGTGTATTTATGCCACTTATTACAAGCCGAGAGGACACAAATCAATTTTAAACAGAGAAAAGCATTCTCTACAATAAGGACTATAAAGCTCTGGAATGCTCTGCCTATGGAAATTGTGACTTCAAGTACTGTGGAGGATGTAATGGTTTTTCAGGGCTATTCATCACTGTGGATCCAGGGATTACTCTGACTTGCTCATTGAATCATGAATGTTTTTTAACCCCTTAATTGTATATACAACAGTATATACAATACAACAGTCCTCTATCACCATTTCCTCCTTGAGTGTCTGTTTTCTAATCATTTCTATAAATATATAATATATATTATATATATATATATATATAGCAAAAAGCATCAAAATCTTACTGTCAGTGCCCTGAACCATAGCCTCTTTCTTCATGTTTCTAGACTGTAATCTTTTACTAAGAGTATTCCTACTCATTACCCACGTTTATCTTCATTCCTCTTCTATTTGCTCCAGGGCTCATGGATGGATCATAAATTAATAATTTAGTTTGAACCCTGTTCCAATGCACAGGGTACTAATCAATAAGCAGGGGTACCTTCTTCACCAATGTCCTGAACAAGTAAAGTATACCTTTTAACACCTTCAGTGGCCTTGGTGCTGGATTAAGATAATCAGGCCTGGAGCTGAAACGTTTGATGGCATCTGGGAGGACAATGCTCTTGACAGCACGCACTACCACTTGAGGTGCCAGCCAACCTAACCATTTCCCCTGGACAAGCAACCACCGAGACACCTACTTCTTTGTGAACAACTATGAAATATTGCTTTAAAAAAATAAATAGTGTTGGGCCATGCGTCTATTGAAGAAATAAGGGCTTGGAGCTTTAGCTCTATAAGCCCATATGATAAGTTCCACCCTGACAGTGTATGCTACAATACACAGCTTCCACCTCTTTTATTCAGTAGGTTAATTGAGAGATAGAAGAATTAATATACCCTCTGCTCACTTTTCATTATTTTCCTCATCGCTTTTTTTAAATGAATGTGTTTAAATAAGGGGCCATCCTACACATCTGCTGTTAAAGTCTCTTTAATTCCACTGTGAGCAGATAAAGCCAATTAAAGACTTAGGACAGGTTGCCTTGGAAACTCGGAGTGTTGTAATCCAAATGGTGTCTCAGGCTGGACGGGAGGTCTGGGTGATTGAAGCGCAAGTGAGGGACCAAAATGTTCAGTTCCCAGCAATCAATACGTTTTATTAAGCTAGAGAAATATTAATTTCCTTAACCTTTGTCCACAGTGAAGTGAGCAGCAAGACTCAACAGAACGCGGTTGTGTTGAAGTAATTACTGTATTCAATTCTATTCTGTGGATGGAAAGAAAGAAATTAAGAATGTGTAAAAATACATGTTTAATATCAAGAAACTTCATATAACATGAATCTCTAAATATTCATCTTGCTTATTTTTTAAGAAATACTTGAAATGTCTTATTCAAAAGTTAGCTTTCTAATTGTCTATTCCTGGAAAATAATGGAAATCAGTTAGCTTAAGGCAATGATTTTCCTGTCTTGCTGAAAGCTATATTTACTCTGAAAACCCGTGTAACGCAGAATAGCTTAACAGTTGACAGGAGGGAAAAAAAATTGTAAAGGAGTTAATTGCAAGGGCCAATATTGGTCTAAGAACAACTTCGGAATGATAATTTAGTCATGTTAGATATTCAGTAATACTCTTGCGTAGCCCTATGAACATTCCCAGAAGCCGAGACAACTAAGTACAAAGGTTTGGTAACAGGGAACACCGAGAGAAGTCTGTACTATTGGTTTTTTGAGACATAAAGTAAGTGAAGGTTTTTGAAAACTGCGGATGCTTAGGATGTGCCAAAAAGGTTTGGTTTAATGTTCTACAATATGATACAGACCATTGGTGGCAAGGAACCGCTCCTCTTAACATTAAATCTCGTCTAGTAGGAACTTTACAACTTTGCTGCTGCTCACCACTTCTTAACCTGATCATATATGTTAACATAAAGGCTACTGTCAATAACTTGTATTGATATATTACATATATTAACTTGTAAGGATATATTACATAGACCTGCAGTAGGCACCTTGGCAATATGAAACAAACAATACACAATCTAGAAAATACTGTAAAAACTATTCATTTTCATGAATTGTGGTGGCGTGGAAGGCTTAGACTGTATATACTTAATGTTGTGAACTTAAACAGAAGTAATTGAGTTATGCTTAAAGACCTTGTCATTGTCAGAGGTCTAACATTGATAAATTAGTAGCAGTCATATAACCAGCTCCTCACCTATCCTTCAGTTACCCATTGCTCAGATTAATTAATTTTCTTGACATTCGGTTCCCTCATCCGTCGTTTGTATGGAAAGTTTGCGTTTTTCTGATGGGAGAGAGACAGCGAAAGAATACAGCAACCTTATAACATAATAAATAAGCGAAGGGAAGATTAAACAGATGGCAGAAAAGTCCCAGCGAGGCTTTGATAGAAAGACATTGGAATGCACAAGGTGACAGATCTGCTAATGGCGCTACTATTTATGTTATGGAGATACGGTGTCTCTGTGATATGTGGATACGTGTAACTTTCACTCAGTGTACAGCGTATGAATCAGCCTAAAGCACTAGATTATGACCCCACAATTATGGGTCTGAACTGCAAGTAAAATTATCTGGTATGGCTTTCAATACTTATGAATGGCATACATTGAATGACATAAATGTATAGTATTAAACCAATGCATGTGTTTTATCCTTTGGGAGTATGAGTCATCGGCTATGATGAATTATTCTCCTCTTTTTTTAGAATTTAAGTATGTTTCAGGTTCTAATTGACCTCAAGGGATTTATATTTATCTATATGGCAGAACTATTTCTTTGCTGGAACAAGTGATATGGGATACATGTTAAGGGATATTAGACTGTAGTAAAGGGATATTATCCTGGAGTTAAGGAATATAAAACGCGGGTTAAGGAATATTAGACTGGAGTAGAGACAGAACACAGTTTGGTTTGTGATGTTCTATTGGATAAAATCAGTTGAGGCATGCGGAATATTAAGCCCTCGAGCTATAATGAAACCTCCTGACACATCGTATAGGGGCAGTGCAACAAATGTACCATAAATGATAATTCACGGCCAACAGTGCGATTATACGAATGGGCCCTGGCTTGATTTCTAAATTCCTCCATGGGCCTGATTCATTCAAAGAACTAAGTGAATGTGTCCTTTACTGTTGCCTCAGGGGAGGCCATTTTGAAATTGTTGAAAATAACTCCATCGCATTACCCATCTTCTTCCATTTCTTCCAGACGGGTAAACAAGACTGTTACTCAGATAGGGACTATTGTTTTACATTTGTATAAAAAATATACTGGCAAAGTATTTTTTATAATCAGCTATATGACATGCATCTTGGAATAATTAGATTTTTTTTTATTTTTAGCTTTATATTTTAAAATTGGTTTAAGGAGTAGGGGATCTATATTGAGGATCTTCCCAGTTTAGGAATACACAGACACTATACAGGTGAGAACGTATTAGATTTATAAGATTTGTGTACATTTTGTTTTTTGGACACCCAAAAGCTAATTCATAAAAAAATAATAAATCACAGAGTCTTAGGGCACCGGATATCAAATCTCAGCTTTAGTTATGGATATTTTTGTGAATCATCAGTCGAGTCTTCTGTTGTATTGGAGGTCTTGTCTAGTTCATCATCATCTCATTGACGGTAAACATAATCTACAGGAAACTGGGAGGCATTTTGTAAAACGCATATACAATGTAACACAATACTTTTCTTGTCTAGAAAGGTAAAGTAGAAAAGAACGAACATAGTTTCTATACAAAGCTGAAACTGAAATGGGTTTTCTAACAGCTACAGGAATAGCATACTAGGTTGAACAATCGCCCTTTTTCTACACGCTGTAACCAGCATTTTCAAGGTTCAGGAGAATGATTTGATTTTGATACCCAGGATCTGTATGAAAATAATTTAATTTCTGATACATTCACTAAAATCCTTATTTAGTTTCTAGGTTCGAGGACCACAAGATGATGACAATAATGACGAGAGATTTTATATTTGTTATACAAAAACAACCTAAATAGCATCTCATCATATTACTTCATACAATGTCAAGAATTGTATCTGTATTATCCTGCATAAATTTAAACAAAAAGTAATGACTGAGCAGACTGAAAGAAATGTTTATAGTTTAACCAATGCCCTGCCAGACAAACAACCAAAAGGCCAGATGCACTAGGTCTAAATCAGAAATACATATTCCCTCCTAACAGGGGCAGATCCAGAGCCTGACCTCGGCAGGGGCATTCACACTAAGACATCCAGCCAATTCCCACTAACCCACATACCCAGACAAACACATGCAAACACTTTTATACCCAGAAAGACACACTAACATAACCACACATGCACTAAGATAACCAGATACACACAAACACGCTAGCACACACATCCACACACTAACCCAACCACTCATATTAACACAGTCAGACACACATACTGTACACATATGCACACAGACACTCACACAAACGCACACAAAGGCACATTAACATACCTAGGCACACACGCAATAACAAATGCACAGACAATAATATACCCAGAAAGACACAGTATCATAACCACACGATTGCCCACCGGATCCACACTAGCCCTTAATAGACTATAAGCTCACAAGAGCAGATCATTATTTGTACTGGTATGCCATAACATGTATTTGTTTTAACATATTTAATGTTAACAGTATTTTTGTGTTATTCCCTATTGTAATAATCCTACTGAATCTGCTTGTGCTCTGTAAATAAACACATTAACCTTTTTCCGTGGCTCTGGGAAGAAGTAAGAAGTATAGAAACATTCTGCCCGAGGAGAAAGTCCAAATATATATTATAGAGAGAGGGAGAATTATTCATTGTATGTTGTTTTGTGATATAAGGATCTACTTTTGGTGTTATACAAAATAGTTTGTATAGTGTTATTTTTTTCAGTTTTGTACAAAAGAAGCATAGAAAGGATGCACTCATAATGTAAATGGTTACTAACATCCTTGTTATGCTACACACCCTTGCTGCTATTCTTAAAGTTGAAAGTAAAAGATAATAAAATGCTTCATGTGGTGGTTTAGCATCATATGTTTGCTAAACCATAATGCCCCTTTTTCGTGGTTTGTGTACCCACTCAAAATCATATACTGTTTTTCAAGGGCATATAGGCATTTCTACACACAATATGCTAAAGGATTTCTTCCATAGATTAGGTTCCACCACTAATAATTCCTCGATTTATGTTCTGCAACATTCCAAGTACAGTGATACCCCACATACAGAAGTTTGGAATGCCAAAAGACTCCCTTTTATAATACACTTTACTATCATTAAGACTTTTGGTATGGAAGGTTTGTCCCTTTTCACACATTTTAGATTTAGATTATTTTTTTAAGCTTTGCGATCATTATAGACTTCAAGTATCTCTATTAATCAGAAGTTGCCCCTGATGACTTCATGGTGACATCACTGGGGTTCACAAAGCTATTTATTTTTATCTTTTATTTTACTTTGTTTTGCCAAAAGGGGATGCCAGTCATAATATTAGGCATTCAAATAGTGAAGGTGTACTAGTGCTTATGAGAAGCTCCAAGCTGAAAGCATTGTCTAGGCTGTAGTTAGACACATAACTTCTCTTGCATCATATTGTCCTTATGCATTCTGGCCACATTGGTAAGGATAACATAATATATCCTACAGCACAAACTGGCTACAAGAAAGCAGCCCTGAAAGTAACAGACCCTCTTGCCCTAGGTCAACTACAGCACTGGTGTCTTGCTTGCTGCATGTATTTGATGCATAGGAATTAACCTCATGGCAGCACCTTCTAGGTCAGCACCCTGGACAGCTATCTAGCTTACCTATATGGTAAGACTACACTATCCATCCTACAACAAAGCATAGAATTAAAAGCAACTTTTGTTCAATATATAGAATTGAAATACTTCACCACACTAAAACCAACGGGAAAGTCTGTAAAGGGACATGCCTTCTTCCTCCCCCCTGTTGAGAATAAAGGCATGCAACGTATACAGTATTGACTCAATTGACTAATGGAATGTTTAATCATTTTATGCACATCTTGTGCATTTCTCTGGAACCGATGATGATCTTCATCATCGGTTCCAGAGAAATATTACTGCACAGAAGTGTATTACTGTGCCTTGGGAATGAGTTCCCGGGTTTACCGCTTTAAACTGAGCAGTCTCCACATGTAGCACGTGGGTGTTTTGCAATTTGTATTTGGAAAATGATTTCTAAGAAATAGTTGGCTATTTAACCCCTAAATGGAAGCCCGTACATGTACAGGCTCAAAATGCATTGTTCAATGAGTTTTGGGACCGCCCAATGTCCTTAAGGGGTTAAGGCTCACCAACTGCCTTGCCTCTGTGTCTAACCGGATGTCTGCTTGTTTCCTAAAACTAAATCTTTCTAAAATCGAACTCCTCCTTTTACGTTTCAGTAAGTCAAATTGTTATGTTATATGTGATGGCGGTATATAAAACGATAAATCATAATAATATGAATCCATGTCAAGATTTAGTATGGAAAAGAATCTGTAGGTAGGTTAAGCCATTGTATCTATATGCTATGTAGAACAATTAACACAACCTAATGCTATTCCTTTCCTATTATCTAAGACACTATCATACTGCTTTTCTTTAATCATCCAATGTTTATTATATATATATATATAGTATATATATATATTATTATTTATTTTTTGGGAAAATACTTAAATATATAATATAATTATATATATATAAATATATAAAAAAAAATAAATATAATATATATATATATTATATTATATATATATATACACACACACACACAGTATAGTCATGGCAAGGACGAATAAAGCATAAGGGCAAACGGTTTAACAACTTTATCTGTCCATCTCACCCTCTGAAATACATTTTAAAAAAAGCTTTACTAAAATGTGTTTTTAGTATTAAATCTAAAGAAAAATGTGTAATCCGTATGGGAAGTAACTCTGGTGATACATGGTTGTGGAATTGTATCACATGGTTACTATTTCTTTTGCATTAGGTTATGCAGCTAACAGTTAAATGTCATATCACATTAAACTTTACTACAGCATATTTGTTTTCTGAATTTTCCCCCTATTCACAAAAAAAATATAATGTATTTTAAGGCTTTTTAATAAAATATTTATTTTTATTTTCTCTTTTGGAAAAGATAAATAAGGATATTATGTGATAATTCATGCTATCCCACATTTTGGCATATATATATATATAATAAAATATATTATATTAATAATTATCATATTAAACCTCATTTTTTATTACTATATTAAATCCTTGTATTTTCCCAGAACTTTTCATTCCCTGGTTTCCCAGAAGCCACTATTGCCAAATTTCTAATATATAAAACATTATTTATTATACTTAGAACTCTATGGTCCTATTTCAACCTTTTATCTTGTGGGTAAACAACACATTGTCCATGCGGTCACAGCAATTAATTTCCTGTTATTCTATTTATTTCTAAAACGTCGT
>VKOC01000003.1:35404863-35451539 GCA_009364415.1 Spea multiplicata
GATTGAGAAAAATATATTTTTAATTTCTTTATTTGCCAACCTGCCCCTCCCCCGTTATGCACATCTGCCCCCAGAAATGTTTTATACCCCCCTATTTGCCACTCTGCCCCATGATGTGCCTTTTAACACCCTATATGCCCCTCTGCCCCATGATATGCCTTATACCCCTATATGCCACTCTAGCATATAGGGAGTTAAAAGGCATATCATGGGGCTGAGTAGCATATAGGGAGTTAAAATGCATTTCTGGAGGTATATATATATACCTCCAGAAATGCATTTTAACCCCCTATATGCCACTCAGCCCCATGATATGCCTTTAACCCAGCATTTACTGGCTGCCTTGGCTTGATAGGATATATATAAAACTGCTAACAGCAATCACACTCCTATCAAGCCAAGGCAGCCAGTACATGCTGGAACCTGGGGATGATGGGAGTGTGAGTACAGCCTCCTTATGCCATGCTAACACCCACCCCCCTTACACATTCATGCTATCATACACACACTCATTCACAAACATTTAAATACTCATTCATTCCATTAATCACACATACTTCACACATACTTACCCAAAAACCCTCCCCCACCCACTTACCTGAACTGCAGTGCAGATCTCTCACTCGAAGACTTCTGCAGGGGCCCGGCTGTGCGAGCAACTTCTCTGGCCACGCCCCCAGAGAAGGGAGGGGGGAGGCAGTGCTGCTAGCTTCCTGTTTTCCGGCTGCAGAGGAGACGCTGCTCGCGACCGAAGCACCGGTGAGCAGCCTGGCCCCAGCAGACATTTTTGGGGTCTGATTAGAAGACGACCCCGATTATAAGACGAGGGGTCTTTTTCAGAGCATTTGCTCTGAAAAAAACCTCGTCTTATAATCGAGCAAATACGGTATATATTCACTTGCATCACCCCATTTAGAGGGAAAATGCCAGAGCCAACACTGCACAAAAAACCTAGAAAATCTTGCGCATGGAAGGAGTTCTTCATTAAAGTGCCAGTGCATAGGACAGAGAACCTGTGAAAAAGACTTAATGTGTTTTGCGTCCCAACTGGGACTTACTCTTAGGAATAATAAAAAAGAACTCCTTCCTGCATCTCATTTCCTTGTACGAGGTTTTTTTTAACTAAAATAATAGATCAGGGAGGAGCAGTTGATATCAAGATTTTAGTAAGGCATTTCACGCTGCAATAAATGGCAGTCCTTAGGTTTGGATGCCAAAATAGTTGAATGGATAAAGCAATGTTTGAGTGATTGGGGACAGAAGGTTGTAGTTAATGGTGTATATGAGGGACTTGTTACTAGTGGGGTACCTCAGGGACCAGTATTAGGACCTGCACTTTTTAATATTTTTATTAGTGATATTACAGAAGGTCTCCTGTATGTCCTTTTGCAGGTGACACAAAGGTCTGCACCAGTATAGACCTTCCTGCTGAAGTAAATCAAATGTCAAATTATTTAAGTAAATTTGAAGAATGCTTGAGGTTGTGGCAACTGCAGCTATACTTGTTAATACATGTAAAATAATGCACTGGGAAATTAAAAATTTCTGGGCAAAACCATAGCATTTCCTCCATTCTGTTAAGAGCTTAAGAACTTAAGAATAATTAATTTATTTCAAATAAAGGTAAGCAGACAATGCAAAAAAAGTCAGAAAAAGCAAGGAGGGTGCTGAGTTGTATATCAAGAGGCATTAGTAGCAGGAAGAGGGAGGTAGTTTTGCCACTTTACAGATTTCTGTCCAAAAGCATATTGACACATTGGAGAGAAATCAGAGGATGACTACAATAATAATTGGTTTGCAGGAAAAAAAATGATCAGGAAAGACTAAGGGATCTTATGTATAGCTTGGAGGAAAGAAAAGAGAGAGAGGAGATGTAATAGAAACTTTTAAATACTTAAAGACATTTAACAAAGTACAGGATGGAATTCTTTTTGAAAGGGTGAGAAACAAGAGGTTAGAGTCTAAAACTAGAGGGTCAGAGGCTTAGATTCAATATAACGAAAATGGTGAATACATGAAACAGTCTGCCAGCAGAGTAGTGGAGGCTAATACAGTAAGGTCATTTAAACATGCATGGGACAGGCAGAAACCTATCCTAACTCTGGGACAGGACAAAGGACTGATAGGGGTTTGAGATCTTATATCAGGAAGAATGGGCAGACTAGATGGGCCGAATGGCTCTTATCTGCCATTAAATGTGATCTTTCTACTCAGTCCAATTTTTTTCTTTAACTTATTCTGTAGAATAGCAATGAAAATAAGATTATTCTATGTTTTCTCTGCATTACTAAATCTCCTCATAGGGATTATTCTGTGATTCAATATTGATTATTTTTCGATAAGTCTTCAGACCCAGGGGAGTTGTAGGAAAGACATAAATAGGTAAATTGCAGCACCACCCACTCCGAGTCAAGTACCCTCATTGCCAAGCATGATCTTTTAACATACGGCCATACACATTTCATCTTGTACTCTGCCTACAAAATGTATTACATTTTTCCTTTTGAAAATTTGAGGTGCTATGATTCTTCTGCCCCAACCATCTCATTTTACTACTTAAGGTCTATACAGCAGAGGAACTTCAGATGTTTACAAGTTGGTGAACCAGCCTATTCCACTTGTCCATTTTGACAAGCTTATCTTTTTTTATTGCATACTTGTTCACTTTTATTTTTTGTGAGACCTATATAGACAGTGCAACTGTCACCTCCTCTTATGTTAAACTTTGTAATTTAATCGGCTTGTTTTATATTTGAAATAAGTTAAGCACTTAAATTATGCGCAAAGAGAAATATTTTATCTGGTTTTTAAGCAACATTGACTTAACTCAGGTATTTGATAAAAAAGGTCAAGTCTCTGGTTCATAGCTATCGATTTCTTGTCACTTTACAGTGGGATTGTGCTTATTGTAGAAAGACTAATTTCCCCACAGTCCTAATGTACCTGGAGTTATTTGCTTCTGAATTTGTACTATTTTCTGTCATATGGAGAACCATGTTAGATACAAATAATATGCAGTATAATATATATATGTACAATATATACACTAACTGGCCACTTTATTAGGTACACCTGTTCAATTGCTTGTTAATCAAAGATTTAATTAATCTGCATCCTCAATAAATCATCCCTACTCCCCACATCTGAGAGCTCCTGGCACCACTGACTTTTGCACATCACCCCTGCTACAAGGAAACCATTATCATCCAAGCAACACGGCTCCTTCCACCTGGTTCCCTGCAACCTCCTAATAGATTGTAATCTCTTCTTCTTTATATGTATGTCTTCATGTTTTTTTTAATTTTATTGAAAAATTGTATCTGGTCAGTGATCATGTTATTAGTGCTTGTACTCTGTAATGGAATCTATTGTCCTCTAAAAGGTATTACAGACATCTACAGACTGTAACCAGGGCATATATCAAGGAATGGAAGAAAGAATAGGTTTGTGTCCTAAAGGTACCAAGAAAAATTACCCACTATATGTTTATTATTTGTGAATAACTATAGAGTGTCATATGCTATGTAAGTTGCGTTTGTGTCCTCTGAATTGATATAAATATTGTTGTGGTAGGTCCACCTTAAAATAGGCTTTGACTTGAACGACTTTGTTCTTTCTTTTGGTATCTGTTGTATATTTTTTTATAATATAGGATGAGGCTTTTTATGACATGCTTTGAAAATAGAGACTTCTTTTGTATTTGCTGCTTAATACAAATCCATTGGAAGTAAATGCATGGAATGTAAACATATTTCAAAGTATTTACCGGTGTCATGGGTGGTACAGAAACTTTGATATCAAAGCAACCCACCAGGAAATCAGAGCAACCATGTGTTCAGTGCTGTGTAGATGACGGGAATCTATTAAAATCTTGTTCCTTTGTGGAATGACTGAAGGAAGATTTTTTTTCCCCCTCTTGGAACGAAATTAACAAGCTACTGAAAATGGGAAGCTTTTTTAAAAGGCATTTTAATGTTGTTTTGTGACATGTTGGAAAAGGAATCCGCAAAGGGAGATGGGCTAAAAGTGACATCTGCAATTTGCTGTAGACAAGCTGCGTCCAATTTGCCCATCGTTATTTTTCAGGAGCTAAGAGTAATTACTGTGCATTACTCTCTAAATAGCCCGTGCTACAGTTCCGGTGTTGCTCGGATAAGTTACAAGCTACATGAACAATGAAGCCTTTGTTTATACCTGAAACTAAGAACGTGATGGCAGCTAACAGGAAAAATCTGACATCAGGTGATAACAGGAAGATCCAGAATTCCTAATAACATTTTAGCCAGATATATGACAGGTGGTCTTATGAAATACTTAAAATACTATCATATGCACATGATTTACAAGATTTATATATGTCCACACAGCAGTTACTCCATAAAATCCATGTGAAAATAAAAGCTGTTATGTAGTATATGGTATAGGCAAAATGCTGAAAATAAACCCTTTAATAGTCCATCACAAAGATTCTATTGTAGTGATTCAGTAATGGTGGCAAAAAAAGTGGTTCTTATATAGATCCTTAAGAAATCCATTATCTTTCAGTGGATAATTCCGAAAAAAGTAATCTGCATTCAAGCAGGGATTTTAGCTGTTATAAAGCAGTGAGAAAAACACCATTGAGAATGTTCATACATCATTAAATCTAAGTAGAATATACAAAGTTATCAGCTCCAAGCTATGCAACCCTGAAAATCAGCTCATTTGGTTCAGTATCAACAATATGCTCTCATGCAAATGACCATATTCATACCTGGGAACGCTTGACATGCCCTGCTCCCCGCCCATTTTCCCCTTTAAATGGGGGGGGTGTCCTGCTCCCATCAACAGGAACGCCCCCGACGTCAGTGGGAATGCCGCCGTCGTCAGCAGGACCGTCCACCGACGTCAGCGGGACCATCCACCGCCGTCAGCGGGACCGCCCATCAAGGTCAGCGGGACCGCCCATCAAGGTCAGCGGGACCGTCCATCAAGGTCAGCGGGACCGCCCATCAAAGTCAGCGGGTGTCCGCTTTTTCATTGGTGGCAAATTACATTCAATTATGTCTCTTTAACATCCATCAGAGTATTAAAATCTAAGGCCATGGAAGTGCGTAGTCATGTAAAATGACCGTATTTAGAAACACTCTAGAGCGCACGTGTTAAAGGGACATCCTATTCCCTTTTGTCACATGGTTCTGTCTCTTTTCCAGCCTTTTCATGCACATTTGTGGCTAGTAATTTCCCATCACTGAAAGCCCCTCAAGCCTAGCTTCACCAGCTCCCATATGGTTAGGGATACCACCAGGCCTAATAATGACATTCAGTATTTTTCCTGCAGGCCTAAATTTAAAAAAAAAAACAAAATCTCATAGGAGCTTTACAAAATATCTTTCTTCTAATTCCACAAACCTAAAATGTGTTAATTGTGTTTTAGCTACTAGTTCAGAGCACCATTCCAAGAAAAATTAGCATTAAAAAAATGATTGTATTATAAAAATGAATAGCATATGCTGCCCTCCTACACAGCATAACAAGGTCTGATATTTTCACACAGCCACAGTTTTATGTAGAGCAGATTCATGCGTACCGACTTAACAAGGCATGACAGGTTGTATGAGATTTAAATGGCCAGCCTAATGGATTTTAGGGGAAAAAATATTCTGGTGATTGCTGTGGGCTGAGTGTGAATTTGTCTCCAGATATCGTGTTAAAATTGTTCCTAGGAATAGCTTTTTTTTGATCACTGAAAAATTGGTCTTTATTTATTATTACATTACTAATATTATTATTATTATTATTATGAATTATAGATTGCTGTAGTGCCATCATACACCATAGTGCTGTACAATGAGCATACCTGGGAACTTCTGGGCTCTGGCTTCCCGGAGCCTTCCCTTGCGGGACACGACCAGGACTGCACACTGACGTCAGCGGGTGGTCCCGTTGACGTCGGTGGGAGGTCATGCTGACATCGGTGGGCAGTCCACTGACATCGGTGGGCGGTCTGCTGACGTCAGTTGGTGGTCCTGCTGACGTCGGTGGGAGTTCCTGCTAAGGTCGGTGGGAGTTTCCGCTGATGTAGGGGGCGTTCCCTCTGATGGCAGCAGGAAACACCCCCATTTAAAGGCTAAATGGGCAGGGGTGTCAAGACCCCACTCCGCGACACGGAGGATTTGGGTCTTGACCTGGAGAACCGGAAAAGCAGTGCTCATTCGGCAATCTCCGGGTCAAACACGGAGAGTTCCGAGGTATATCAATGAGTATACAGGTCAGTAAATTGCAGAAAAATTGGGATTTACACAAACAAAAGGTGAGGAAGGCCCTGCTCAAAAAGCTTACTATCTAGAAAAAGGCTAGGGTCTGTTATACAATGTTTGAGCTAGACCAGCCACTGAGTGAAATTCTTTGCAGGGCCAAGGTTGGTGAGAGGATTGGAGTAAATCTGTCAGGTCTTTTGTTGATGGACTTGAGTCAGATAAGCCTGGGTAGGTCATTCCAGAGCATAGTGATAAGTCTTGTAAATGAGTATGAGAGATAGAAATCATTGCAGGAGACAGAGGGAGATCATAAGATTAGCGGAGAGACTGTGTATTTGCAGAACATTGTTGAGATGTAGAGAGGGAGACTGCAATGAAGAGCTTTGTAGGTGATTGTCAGTATTTTAAGTTGAATCCTGAAGGTTACAGGCAGCCAGAGAAGAGGCTAACAGAGAGGAGAGGTGTTAGTAGACCATTAACAGTAGCTTGCATTTTTGGAACACCGCTCAGATGTTGGTATCATAGGAACATATTTTGCTTAAATAGAAAATAATTTCTTTAAAGTCACACTGTATTAGTATTCTTACTAGCAATAAGAGATGTATTTAAGTAACACATAGTCTGGTATCAGTTTTAAAGCCAGCCTTCATTGCTAACACCAACTCATTGTCATGCCTATCTGGACCAGGAGTGCAGCGATCTAGACCACAATATCTGTTATATTAGTGGGAAGGCTCATGAGGATGTAACAAATCCAACTATAAACTACCAGTCTAAACACTTGATTAACTTAAAAACAATTAAAAAAACACATGCAAAGAAATGCAACAGTAAACATTGGCCGCATTGAGAAGGTGCTAAGTCATGGTGGGATGGATCCAAACGCCTGCCAGCACAATGTAATTCTGCTGCTGGGACTGCTTCCTAGGGAAACCTGACGCATAAAGTCTATGCTCTTGGACAATACAACCCTTGTGGCTATTTAACTTTTAGTAAAATACATGAAAACACTTTTGTTAGTGGTCCATATCAGAGCAAGCCAGCTCTCCCATGCCGATTTCTGCCATTTTTCATTGGCTGATGCTCTGTGAGTATAGATCTTGTTCTAGATCTAGAATATTAATTGTGAATCTGCAGCATACTAAGAAGTCATAAAATAAACATGTACCTGTAAACAGATATGTGTCAATAAATCAAAGTCATATATTACTTTTCCCAGGCGAGGCAGTTTACCATTGACCAATGACAGACTCTGTGTTTCTGCCACCCTGGGACGAAGTGTTTTTGCTGTCACCATCCTGTGAGCAATAACTCACCGTGCAAATATTATGCAGAAAACGTGGTCTTTATTGTCTATCACCAAAGTTCAAGGAATATTTAGATGTGCTTCTGTTGTCATAGTGTCAATTATTGTCTGCTATTTAAATAAATATTCCATTAGGAACCTTGCAATGTAGAATCATTTTATAGTGGACTGGAAGTGAGAGGCCTCAATGTTAAATGTTAGCATGTATTACTTTTCTTTTACTTAATGAGAGATGCATGCTAAAACAAGAGGTTGCATTAACCTAAAATCAAGGTCAAGCTATCTGGAAAGGCTCAATAACAGCCTGTAAACCTACAGATGTGTTTTGAGCTTCATGACCAATGATCCTTGTCCAGAAATAGGTCAGACAAAAATAACGAGACTAAGACATGGCCAGAGCTTAAAGCTGAAGATAGCTGCAGGCCAAATCCAAATATATTTATACTTTCTTCTATTAGCTAAACCACAAGCTACCTGTTAATATCATGACCCCATCTATTTCTACCTCAAAGGTTACTGGTGAAGAGAAAGCCTTTGCAAATATTGCAAAAGCC
Source organism: Spea multiplicata (assembly GCA_009364415.1). Classification (NCBI taxonomy): domain Eukaryota; kingdom Metazoa; phylum Chordata; class Amphibia; order Anura; family Pelobatidae; genus Spea; species Spea multiplicata. The sequence goes on from VKOC01000003.1 coordinate 35,412,963, forward strand.
TTGTTATTTTTAATAATCGACCATAATGGAGAAAATAGAGTTGGTGGATTAGTAGTACCTTTTTGTAAGACATAATATTCAAACTAAGATTAAGGGTCGCATATCCTTCATGCTCAACGAATGTGATAGTGTACTTGTCAGGATTCCACCCTGTCAGCCAGGACTCTATATTTGTTTTACTTTGTGTCATATCAGAGGCAGCCTTTAGAGGCCTCCTGTGTGTACACAGTACCCTGTAGGCTAATGAGCAGACCAGCTGCCTCTGCCTCCATACACGGTGAATCCAGCCAGCAAAGCGGTAGTGCTGGTCACCAGCGGTTGCTCCTTAAGGTGGCTTCGAGAAGTTCCTCCAGGTTAAGATATCCTATCCTTGATTAAAGGAGAAGCGTCTGGGGATTTCGGCTCCTCACTCCATCCCCTGTGTTCCTGCCTTGTGCCCTGTCCAGTGGGCTTCCTGCCTTGTGCCCTGTCCAGTGGGCTTCCTGCCTTGTGCCCTGTCCAGTGGGCTTACTGCCTTGTGCCCTGTCCAGTGGGCTTCCTGCCTTGCCCTGTCCAGTGGGCTTCCTGTCTTGTGATGTGTGGGCTTCCTGTCTTGTGCCCTGTGCAGTGGGCTTCCTGCCATAAATACTTTTTAACCTGTATTTGTTTGACCTGCCATATTATACAATACATAGCATTACCTGGAATTCTGCCTGTGGTGTATTCCTTTGTGCCTGTCTGACTTATTCTTCGTTTACCATGCATCGCCGTGTGCAGACAGAACCCTAGGTATCCCCTGCAATGAGGCTCCTACCCAACCTGATTACCCATGCCCTGACAGTACTAAAGGGAATCATTAATATCTGCAGACTAAATTACTAAAGGTGAAAAAGTAAATGATAAGTTAGATCAATACTATCCTTCTAGACTTCAGCAAGTTTTGTTATTTCAAAAGAAATACTGTTTCTGTAAGTAGTGTCAATTGTTACTTTATGGCAGTGAACATGTGAACAGTGAACATAGTACTTTATGTGTTTTTTAACAAAGAAAGATAGGTAAAGAACGCCTTCGCTACATATACGGTTATCATAGATAGACGTTTCAAGATGTATGGTCAGGCTATTTAAACAGAAAGCTTCCAGGCACAAAAGGGTTCTAGATCACAGAAATGTATATATCAAAGGAGGCCCTCAAGCGGTGAAATTGTAAAGAGCAAAGCCATGGGAGCCATGAAAAAAACAAGATAGGTCCCAGTATTAAAACATAGCCCAGATCTTTTGCCTCATGGTTTTCTCTCCTTTTATTTAAAGGAACAAATAATAGGAAAATAAAAACCCATTTGCCAAAAAATGTAAGATTATGAAATAAATAAAAATATCAATGATCAGGAGGGGAGTTGGCACCTTCTGGGCCAGGGGGTAATGCCAGTGGCCCTGGCTCCTGTCCCCTCCAGTAATGCTATTATTGATACTTAATGTTTTTTTAGTATATACTTCCCTCTTGTGCTGTGGTGCTATGGGATCTGCTGGTGCTCTTTATATATAAATGTAATATAATATATATATATATTTTATCTTTAGGTTTTGTAATTTTCTTTGATAAACTCTTTAACAATGAACACAATGAAATGAAAAAAATATATACATGTGCTTATGAATTTCCACAAATGCAAAAGCATATGAAAACAGTTCCGTTATGTGGGGGAAATCTCAGGTTTTTTTTACTTTAATCTAAATGCATTTTGAATTTTAAGTTCAAAATACATGTTTATAATTTATACCTGCAAGGTTGAAGTTTAATGAAACTCAACCATCACCAAAATGATCAACGAGGAGATGCCAGAATCATGATGATAGGTACAGCAGTAACAGTCAAGAAGAAACTGATATGATTTCACAAACATGATAGCTTGAAGTGATGAGAGAAGAATATCTATATGGTTGTTGGACAGCACTTTGTTGGTGCAGGTATGTTCAACGAATGTATTTGTGTCACATCATTGTTCATGGAGCCTTTTTTTATTGTACTTGTTTCTTTTTGTACTAATTTGGGGATTTACAGATCACCTGCATCTTATCATTTACGTATTATTAACATTATCATACCCATAAGTGAGCACATCGTATTTCCTTCTTTACAAATATTGCTTGATAGGTAATCAAGAAAGGAAGGATAAAGGGATATGATTTCACAACCATGTTAGTGTCAAGAGCTGCAGCTATAATTTTTGTTACCATACACTAAAATATTTCTGCCACTCAACGCAATGGGTTTTCATGTTCTGTTCCGCATGGCTTCTAATACTCATGAATTTGGTCCATGTTCTGGACTTGGGCTAACCTACTAAATACAATTTTAATGGAAAAGTCAATCACTTAGCATCCATTATGCATATCAAAAATGGATGTAGATGTGCTGTTCTATTGGTAGAATGGCCCTTGAAATCTGGCCACGTAATGTGGACAGAGCATATATGATATCACAGAGATGACAACCATATCAGCTTTAAGCATATGTTAAGACACGACACATTTTAAAGTTGGTAAGTATGATAGTACAATATTGATATAGCTATTTCCCGACAATCACATTTGTGTTCAGCAATGGTAGGAAATGTCAGTTGCCAGGTACAAATCCTCCTCTTTGTATCTTTTCTAAAGTGGTCTCCTATGTTCCAACAAATAATTATGACTACTTATACTTTCTGGCTTCTGCGAAATGTGTCCTGCAGGCCTAATTAAAAAATTCCCACTGAGTTTATTTGTCTCCGTGTTGAAAACATGCCAAACTAAACACAGTGAGTAAAATATGTTTGCATATTATATAGTGTGGGCCTAAATGTCTTCTTTAATAAACATAGACCACAAACATAAACATAGGCAAGTTACCTTCACTTGAAATAGATCCAATAGCCTTAGACAATAGTGGCTTCCAAGAAAAAAGATAAATAGCAGAATTCTCCTGCACCTAGCTAAATGTAACATTTTAAATCTAAAAAATACATAATTACATTTAACCCCTTCATAGTTTTGACTAAATATTTAACCACTCACACATTTGTTATTCGTGTACGTATTCCTCAGTTTTGATGTGATTTTGATGTGATTTCAAAATACAACATCAATATATGGAGTGAGCAGCCCCCATGTTGCTTGAAAGTCAAAATTGTGAGATGAAAAAAAAAATACATTTTAATAAAAAAAAAATCAAATGCCATCATTTGCATGGTACCATGTATAACTATTCAAGCAGACCAGCACGTCTATAACTATAATCACCTGGAAACTCTCCAGGTTTGACACAGTGTATGTGGGTGAAGTGCTGCTTCCCTGGGTCAGTTTTCTTTTTTCTCTGGGCAAGGGAAGCGGTGTTTGACCATGTCCACTGCCCACCCACTACCCCATCATCTCTCTTAAGGCAGTCTGGATATTGCCCTGCCTATATGTGTGGCTGTTCTCACCCATGTACACCTAGTCTCAACCCGGAAAGCTAGGCTCACCTCCTCTCGAAGCCAGTCTCCCAGATGAGGAGCACTCTAGGTGGAAGAAATAGACCGTGTATGGGAGATGGAAGGAGATGGAGCTGGGCTTAAAAGGCTGGGGCAGCCAAATATGCAGGTGGGACTAGACTAGACCTAAGTGTCAAAAAGAGGGTGGAAAATGGGCACAAAGTGGGGAGAGCCGGTACGAGCATAACCAGATATCAGCAGTGCCTTAGAGGCTATTAATCAGTTGTGCCTTTAGGGCAAACCCCAGGTAATCTTGCAGCTCAGTGTCACAAGAGAGAAATTAAATTTCTATGTGGCCGACATTCTTCTTCACGGCTTATTCAGGCAGGAAATGAATTCTTTAAGAAGTTATTGAGGTTTAGTGAGAAATCATAAGGTGGACTTGCTTTGTTCTACAATGAATGCTGCTCATTTTTAAGAAAAAATGTTAAAGGGTTTTGTACGTTGCTGCTCTATCTTGTCTGTTATTGTTTAGATAAAAAAAAATCAGGTTGTTCTTTCAGTTTTCTCCGCGGTTATCATTCCTGGAGAGAAGATTATAATTTCATTTGTGTTTAATACGAAGTAATTCTCGCTCTCTCAGTCCCCTACACGTTGACCTCAATTATTCCTATAAATCTGATTAGCCTTGTTGACTTCAATCTTCTCAATAATTAAGTTGGTGAATGGAGACGCTAGTACCTTTTTTCCCCTGCAGTGTTTCTGAGCGGACGGCTTCGACAGAGTTGCTCATTTTCTCTCTGCTTGAACTTTATAGATAATAAAACTAAAAGAAAATTTCGGAAGTTTTCCACTCTTGTTACTCTACAAAAAAAAAACTAATAGGATATTGACTGCTTCAGATTGCCTGGGGTTGAAAATACGAGGCTTTCCTGTTTTGTATAAAATATAGTGATTTCATGAGGCAAGGTTTTTTTTGTTTAAATTTCAGATATGGAAGCAAATCCATGTACATCTACAAATCACAACACAACACTACTACAGATAGCATATGGACGATATATACTGTATGAGTGGAGACCACTGGAGGACAACTGTTTCTCTGTGGAATTTATTCACTAAGCTGCATATGTACTAACGCCAGCAGCATTTGCACTTGCAAATAAAATCACTCTCAGCTCTCATGCACTCAACAGGCCAACATGAATATATGGCCCTTACCTCTTTGTACTTGAAGGGTATAAATGTGTGGGGAGTGTGTGGGTTTTTTATTATATTTAATTAATATACTTTTTTTTTGTAAATAGCTGCCTCACCATCCCGCAGTCCCCAAGTAAATGTCTCCAATTTTTTTTTAATTATTAACCCCCCATCCCACTGAGAACACGATGGAGGGTAAGAGGATGTTACAGGCATTAGCCACTTTCTTTTCTCTTAGCAGCAGATGAGGGTGTGTATAGTACACCCACCAAAGAGGGGATTGTTGACCCCTCTTGGTTAATAGGGGTTTCTGGAGACAATCATTTCTTTTTTTTAAATAAACTTTTTTTAAATGTTATTTCTATTGCTGGTGTAGTCTATTGTTAGTAGAATGTTGTAATATTTAAATATCGTAATCTACACTTTTAAGGTACATTATGTAACGAAAATCTCATAACACTCTACAGTACTTGTCCGGTATGTGTCGCTTGCTTGTTCTTACAGTTATCATTTATGCTGCTAGATGTCCTTCTCTAGGACAGTTTTCGTGTTCACTATCAGGACAAATGCCGTTTTGGAATATCTTTCAAAGAACTACCTAGCATGGGATTTTTATGAGGTTGCAAACAATATAACAGATGGCTAGCGATGCAGCGCTGTATTTCTCGTGTACATTTGTAAGTATTCCTTCTGCTTCATCCCATTCAATTCTATCGCCTTTCAAGTGGTTCAACTTCTAATTGATTAAGTTGGACCAATGGAACAGCTGGAGAGACTGCTCTGATCTGCAGACACCTGAGGCACAGATTTCTGGGGTCTTAATCTTGGCGAAATCCAACTGCACAGGTCTGTGTATCCGGCGCAGAGCTGAAGATTCTCTTTGAAGTAGTCATTTTAATCTTGTGCTCTCTGACGGAACTCGTCGCCCGTATAACAAAGCGTACAACTCAGTGTTAATCCAAAGAGGCTTTATCAAGAGGAAGGAAACATTACCTGGCAAGAAGGACAGATCCCTACTGTGTCTGCCCTATCAAACTTCAAAGATATAAGTGCTTCCACCGTCCTCATAAAGCAGAATGCACATCTAATGCTATACTTTTAGTACGACATTAAATAACTACCCAGAGGCCTCGTAAACACAGGCGTTTTTATTTTATTGAAACCTGGACATTTTGTCTTGGACGGGGAACTGTAATAAAAAGCGACATGATAGTTCATAATTTACTAAAGTGAGGTAAATATAAGTTCAAGATGCACTTGGATCAAAAGAGTCTCTTTATCTCTTTGACACCCCAATTCCCCTCAAATGGTTTCAAGGCGACGCTCAATTAAAAAAAAAACAACAAATCCATTTCTGATCAATTTCCTTTTCCGCTAATTCCTGTTTTTCTGACCCGAGCAAAGAAAAGCATGAAAAAAAAAAAGACATACAGCTTCCTTAAAAATATTTCTGCAGGTTTTGATGCCTAAACACCGCAATATCAAAATGCTATTTTAAAAGCATTAACAATAACATTCTGTTTCTACATAAGCCCTGAATACGTTTTATATTGATGGTGTAATGTAAAAAAGTGAACATTAAACAAAAAAGACCAAAGTTTTTAAGGTATAGGGTGATTTGTGAAATAACTCCATATACATTTTAGATTGGCAGTTTACTAGAAATTTCTATACGGGTCAACCCCAGCCAGAAGAGGTTAGTTGGCCCTGTATAATGCATTATTATATGAGTGAGAATTTTTTTTTGGTTAAACGAAACATGTAAATGGCTGTTGAATTGAAGCAGCAAGTACCCCCAGTTCACAGATTAATATGCTGAGAACAAAAAAAAGAAAGAATATGATTGAAATCAACAGTACAGAAAACAAAATTATTAGTGCCTTATAACCAGTGTTAATTTTCAGCTCATTTAGCACTAAACGTGGAATTCTAAAGTGAGGTCTTGTGTTTTACGTGTATTTTTTATGATATGATGTCTTACAGACCATGGCTTACAGAGCTGTGTAGAAGCACCTAGTTTTCCATTAAGAATTACTCTGGAAAATTAAAGCGGGACATAACCTCTCTAATTTAACCCCAATCTATCATGTAAAACGCCTTTTCCACTCCATTCTCTGCCATCCTGCAGGTAGGTCCCTGAAGTGTTTTGGCTGGATTTGCCACTTACCTGCTGCTTTTTGCCCCTCTGTCACTGGAGCTCCGGTAGCCTTTGTCTGCCTCCTCTTCACACTAGGCTGCCTCCCCATGAGTAAGATGTTTTAAACATCATCTCTTTGATGCAAATAAGCAGTATACAAGGCCAGCTTAACTCTTCTTGTCAGGTTTGGTCCCTTGTAATGTAGAAGTCATTTGGGTCTACTCACAGTCTGCGTGACTGTGATTTGCCAGTCGAGTTTTCATCACAAATTTGCATGAGACGGGCAAAACAGTCCAGCTTAAAAATTCATCTGAACGTGACTGTCCAAAAAACACAGACAAGACATGACTACCATGCACTCACATGGTCACTCACAAGCTGTCACATCAAGTCACATGCAAGTCTTGTTTTTCCATGTTAGAGTAAGCTGCCAATTTCAGTAAACAAAAGAAAGAGGAGAAGAAAAAATGATCAGAAGTCTAACTTTCTATTTCATTAAAAGACGTATGTGGTAAACACTCTGGAAAAAACAAAAGGTACCTTTTAAATAAAAAAAAAGCCAATCACATTAACTATATAACTTTACAACGTATATGTGTAAAATAAAATTAAAACTGCACATGCTATTTAGTTACTGCCTCCCTATTTTGGCTTTAACAATATCAATTAACATTAAAGGGACCCTCAGAAAAACTTCATGATTTTAAAGAAAAAAATGTCCTCTACTTCTCATCAGGTAACAACTCAAGGTAAAAATAATGAAAAAAACACAAACAAATGAAAAAAAAAGTATTTTCTGGCTGGAGGTGTCATACTTGGATGGAGCCCAATGGTGATGATGGTTTTGCTTGATTGTGTGTGCACAAGGTCCATTCAAATGCCAGAGACAGCAGCTGTAACGCAAAAGGCTGTGGCAAATCTAATTTATTTTTAGAGAACTTCTAAAACATTGCATAGGCTCTGAAACTCTCTGTGGATGTGAAGTTGCCAATTTGTTGTTACTGGGGAAAAAAATGTAATCTTTGGATGCTTAAGAGTTAGAAAGGGCCAATTCATCACTAGAAATTTTAAATCTGAAAATCAAAGAAGAAAATGATTTGATCCACATTGGATACCATATAAAAACATTTGGGATGGCATTTGCTGCGCTCCATCAGGAGTAAATAAATTAATGCAGATTGAGTCCCAAAACTGATGCATCTGGGAAGTTTACAGATCACTGAAAAGAATCAGTATTTCCATAGAACAATTCAGAGAAAATAATACACATTTTAAAATAGCATTTAAAAAATGTCTGCCATTGTCAAATCGAGTTGTAATCCTGTATATTAATGTTCATTAAGTTTATTTATATTAATGTATTCCAGCTCTGACATCCATCATAGCAGATTGCCATGATTAGAGACGGGCCCTTACTTGCACTGGCACTTTAAGGCCACTGGCCACCTGATGACATAGGTACGACTAATGGCTGGATATACCTGGTCACTTGCTACGTTTTTATGCTCACCTAGCAGCAAACCCGGGTGAGTGTGTGGCACTGTTGGCAAGCGGCTCACTTTCTGGAGTCTGCTTGCACATCGCACTCTGACACTTAAGATCACAAATTCATGATGAAGCGGCAAAAAGACATTTCTTTTATACAAAGCATTCATATTCGTATGCAAAAATTAAGATCATGAATGAGCTGGATTCTTATACTTTCTTTGACTACCATCGGCAACAATCCCTTTCACCACATTCTTTGCGTTTGTTAAACATAGCTTTGGTCATACTTGTAATAAAATGCACAGAATGTTATGTTATGAACATGCACATATAGATTTGTGTAGCTAGCTAAGTGGATTGTCCATCTTTGTAAACAAACTATTTATTAATTTATCAGTTTAACCTGCAAATTTACTAATGCCAACTCGTGTTTGCAGTCACAAAGAAGAAGAAGGCCGCCAAAACCCAGCATACTTTTAGCTGTTCTTTATTTAGTAGCATAACACACTATGTTTGGGACAACGTAAAGTACCTACAGCATCATGTTTTATATTTACTGACACTGTGGATATGTAAGATTTCTAAATGCTGGGCCAAAGGTTTCTTTGATGGTTGGTAGAGGGTCATACCTTTAACAATCATTCCCACACCATTATATAGTGGTATTTCCTTTCTCTGTTTGGAGTTTGACAGGTATATTCTTACGCTTATGCACTGAATGTTTTATGGACATTTATTTCAAGTAAAACTTGCTTTTTCTTGCGTGCGCTCACTATTAGTTAATAGGCACTGATAAATGTACTAACTTTTAGTACTTAATTACTCATTACAATTTACTATTTTGATATAATGTACATGTTTGCTTTTACTATTTGGGTTACGTGGAAAAAATATTTCCATAAAACATAAATAATTAAAAATAATATAAAAAAAAAAACGTTATTAGAAACTTAAGGAGCAAAAAAGTACTGGGATGAAAGGAACTGAGAACGGCCAGGGCAGCCATAATGCTATATGAATGTATAAGGATGATTAAAAAGCAACTAGGCATTTTACAGCAGGGAGGAAATGGGTATGTTGTATGGGTCAAGTCATCAAAATCTGGTTATCCATGCTTGTAGAAGGCATTGAAATGGCCAGTAGTTAATTTTTAAGCATAGTATATCATCGCTAGATTCTATTGCTAACAGTGTCTAGTTACACTTTCAACATGCTGGTTAGTTCCCACCTTGTTTTGTGATTTATCCTCTTCCTGATTGCTTTATTATCATCTCTACTTGACTCCTTCAAAGGGACCATAGAAACTGAATTTGACGGCAGATAAGACCCATTCGGCCCATCTAGTCTGCCCATTTTTCCTGATGTAAAGGCCTTAACCACTATCGGTCCTATAGTGAGGAAAACATTATGTCTACCCCGTGTCTGTTTTAGTTCCCTCGCTGTATTAGCCTCCACCACTTTGAGAGATTGTTACTTTTATCTAATACCATCTGAGTTACATTACATCTAAGTCTCTGACCCTCTGTTTTAGACCATGACCTTTTATTATTATTATTATTTATTGTTTTATATAGCGCCATCAAATTCCGGATCGCTGTACAATGGGTAGACAGGATGATTCAAATGTTTCTATTGCGTCTCCTTTCTCTTCTTTCCACCAAACTATACAAATTAAGATCGTTTAACCTTTCCTGATAACTTCTGTCCTGCAAACCACTTACCATGTTTGTTGAACTTTCTCCATTGTGTCAATATCCTTCTGGAGATGTCTCCAGAACTGTGCACAATACTCTAGGTGAAGCCTGACCAGAGATCTGTAAAGTGGCAGAACCATCTCCCTCTTCCTCCTACTAATGCTTTTCACCGTACAACCAAGCACCCTGCTAGCTTTTTGAGATGCTTTATTGCATTGTCTGCTTACACTTAACCGTCCATTGAGAGCTTCGACTGTCTCTTATCTCAGATGGCGTATGTTCATAAAAAATAAAAACAAAATATGTTTAGGTAGAGAACTATATCCTCTATCCAGTGGTGAATTGCTTATCTCGACTTAATCTCTTCCTTACTAGCCTTCCCCTTAGTGTTACATTTCTAGCTTAACAAATATGTTTAGCTTTGGAACTATACATGGGCTCTCCTGCTTTTTTTCATCTATACACAGTGGGGTATTCTCATCCAAACTGACTAGGCCTAAGGTTCCGGGGTAACAACTAGACTTATGCATTCATATTTGGGCGAACATGAAAATGAACACGAAGGGTGCGTTTTCATTGTTCAGCCCGAATACCGAACAAACAAACATGGCGGCGGCAAAACGTATATGAAGACGAAGACACACAACACGAAGAAACCAGTGGTCTCCCCCCGGCCAAGTTGCGACACCAGGATTTTAAAAGTCTGTACGAGCGACTCTATTGGTCGCCAGCAGAGGGCTTGTCTGCCATCAACCAATGAAGTGCGTACCTTTAACTCTTGCAGCGGGGAGACCAATGGTCTCCCCAGGCCAAGTTCCGCGTCAGGAGCGCTGTTAAAACATGTCAGTAAAATACTTCAAAATCACATACAATAACAAACTGGTAGAAAAAGAGAACAAGGCCCTGCGCTTTCAAGCTTACAATCTACGATGATTGGGGGGAGTTGAGGGGAAAGGGGGAAGTGCGAGATGGGAAGTGCGAGATGACTGCTTGAATAGTTGATTAAATCAGGATGATTTGTAGAGGTTGTTGGTATTTCAGATGGCTTGATCGGGATGCTGGCTGAGTGTTACAAGGAGAGGTTGTACGCTTCTCAAAAATGGTTGGTTTTTTAGCTTTTAAAATTTGCATACAAGGAGAAAGTCAGGGTAGGAAATTCCAGAGAAGAGGTAAAGCCATTACTTCTTCCCAGGAGTGGGAAGAAGTAATGACGGTAGAAGAAAGATGCAGTTCATGAGAAAAAATGAAGAGGGGTGTATTTGAATATAAGGGTTGCGATATAGGAGGGTGCAGAGATGTTAAGGGTTCTGTAGGTCAGCGTAAGTTTGAATTTGATTCTGGAGGATATGGAGAGCCAATGTTAGTTGGGGGTTGCAGTAATCCAGATGCGATATCACACGGGAGTGAGAGAATGAGAGTGTGTGAAAGTGAATGTGGGTACTGGGCAAATTAAAAAAAAAAACTCAAATTGTTGGCAGGACCAAATGGGCAGGAAATGTAATTCATTGCCCTAGAAAAAAGGAACCAAAATGGTTTTTTGGCTCATTTGCACCTGTTTAATATACAAATGCGTGTGCGATCTCATCTAATCTGCGTAAACTGTTGGCGCTACATAAATAAAAGATAATAATAATAATACTCATATAAAAAGTGGACACCCTAATCACAAGGCTTGTACTATTACTCTACAACAGTTGAAAAACCTCAAATGTCAGTGTCAATAAAGTAAGTTGGAATTTCTGGCAAGCAGGATTTTGTTCTGGCAAGTGTTTGGGAAAACTTCACGCTGCTGAAACAGAGACAGAATTCAACAAACTCACGCAGAGATTGATGTGAAAGACGCACTGGCAGAAATGTACAGTTCAAAGACCTAGGAAGGTAGAAATTCAAACACCATTACAATTCTTTTTAAGTTCCAAAGAGAACAGGCAACAAACCCAGTAAGCATGTTTAGAAACGTCGATTTCAGGAAATCTTGCCAATTGAAATTCTGCTGAAACTGCAGCTGTATCCCAAAACGTCAATTTTCCGGTTCGTGTGGTATTCTCTTCCCTACTAAGTTCAAAAATTTCAGTCATAATTGAGAAAAGAAAGTCTTGAACAATTTTATTCCATGAGTCATTATTATTGTTAGTAAAAGTTAGCAACCCTTTACATTGACAGCAATGTCTCCACGGGGGTACTTTAGCTGATCAACACACAAGAATGATTTAGAATGCCGATGTAAAATATTTGAAACAGAAAAGAATACTTTTTCTGACACTGATAAGCACAAGAATTAAATATGGAATGTGACATTTTTTATTTTGCTTTTTAAATATTGTTAATGGATGTTCGGACAGGCTGGGAACATGAGTGAAGGTTAGGCCGGTAACTTCAGTTGTGGGCCTTAAAAGTAATCTACTGGCTTGGTATTAAAGTGGTTTAACAGTAACTTTCTAGGGGTTCTAAGAAGCTCACTCGCCAGTCTGTTTCAAAGACTTTAGTGCCCATTCAAAGGGAGCATAGAGAGTCTGGACTACCTTTTATTTAAAATAAGAATAAAAATGTTATGATAGATGTATCAATGGGATGAGTCACTATGTCTTTCTTACTAGCCTACCCCTTAGGGTTTAATTTTTAGCTTAAAATGTCTAGCTTTGCAGCCATAAGTGTGGTCTCTTGCTCTTTTTATCGACACACAAAGGTGTATTCTGATCTAGGCTGACTAGGCCTAGGTCAACAGCCTCTTTGTTGCTTAAGACTAGGGGGTGGTGTCCACCCTTTTGGGCGAGTAGGCTCATTTTTGTAATGGTGAGATCAGGGATCAGGTACACTATGGAGGTCTGAGCTTTGCTTTCTTGGTCTATAAAATGTTGTGTCTGTAAAGATAATGGAATATCCTGGTGCGCTTTAGAAAGGACATTGGTGTGGAGGCCAGCCTTCATATACCGCTAACCACAGCCATGCTTTCAATGATAAACCCCCAACAAATACATATAAGGAATGTGTGTATCCGTCTACAGGTAAATAAGGTAAAAGTGGGGGCCTATGACCATTGCCACATGTATTATGAAGCTGCGCATTATTGAATAAAAGACTACTGAACCAGGGCTGGAACAATCGCTGAATACAATGCGCAACTATATATATATTTTCCCTAGCGGTTGGGACAATGTGTGATTGTAACTTATATAAAGAAACAAAATGAGCTAACATTCTTCTCACAAGAGCTTGCAATGTAACACATCAGCAAAACTTAGTCTGAACATAACCAAGTCTACTCTAACTATAAAGCAAAAGGATACAACGGGAGTTTTACAGCAGGTAGGTAAAGCCTCCATAGATGGACTAAAAACGTTCTACCTGATGTCAGCTCAACCTGCAGGAATTCTAATTCTGTTTCAACCTGGGGTATTATTGAGTATAACCTCTACAGACAGCCAGACTTCCTTCTTCCAAATAAAAAAATGGATTTAAATCTCTTGTGCATTCATGCATTGCTACATAAAGTATCTGGGAGAGCTATGTAGGTTTGTCAGTATGCCTCTCAGCAAAACGTGGCATTAACCTGTCAAAACGAGATGTTTTACAGTACATGAAATTACTCTATTTCTATCAAACCCAAACTTTTACTGCAACTCCACAATATATTCTCTTTTAACCCATTGTGGCTAACCTGGGTTCCTTTGAAAAGTTACACAAGTTAAACCTTCTGATCACTTCTGAATGTAATTAGTAATTACCATTGGGCTCTGAAAACATTAAAAAATATATCATACAGTACACTGGTTATTCTTATTATTATGGGGTTTTTTTATATATAGCGCCGTCAAATTCCATAGTGCTGTACAATGGATAGACAGGATATAACAAGTAATATATATCATAACAATTTTACTCACAGAAACAACAGGTGATGATTTGTTTTATAAAATAAAAATTCAGGAATTTTAATGCAATTATAAAAACAGTAGACTTGTGCATGTGCATCAACTTTAGTTTCCTGACCTTTTGGTTTGGAAGAAATTCGGATGGATTTTTTTAAAATTTGGTGACAAAATTCAGAGCAATATTTTCAATGGGAGAGGACTCTGCTACCTCCTGGACTTGAACTTCTCGAAACATCAGGCAATTTATAGGAATTGATCTCTCAGAGTAAGGACAGTGATAGGACAGCAGTAGGGCACTGGGCATGCACTGGCAGACAGTCGGACACATCCAGCCATATGATATGAGTAAGAAATGTCATAGGACAGAAGCAGTATGGTACTGAGCAGGAACTGGTAGATAAAGAAGCCAAACGGTATGGGACTAGATTCTCAGTCTTTAGGACCACCACTGCTGGGTTGGACACTGTTCTGCTCAGAGGACATGAAGTTGAGAACCCACTGCTGCTCTAGGATCTTGTCAACACAACTCAGAAGCAATAAAAAAACTGACGTCTATGGCGACCAGACAGTATGTGCAATGGTGGACATAACAGTACAGTTGAAGGACCAAGTGGACACACAGCAAGTACATAAACCCCTGCCTTGGCCTGCCTCATAGCCAAATTTGTGAACAAACCCGAAAGATCAGATAATAAAACTTGGAGCCAATATCCAGCAAAGCACTGGGTACAAGAGGGTTGCACCCAATTAAATAATGGAGAAAAAAAACTGTTGTGGGGTAAAGTAGTATAAAGTAGTAGTGTAAAGTAGTATATATCATTAGTTTTTTTTTTATTTTAAAATATGCAACTCCTTCTTGTTGTAGAGGCAAATGTACAACTAATGTTTTGCTACTAAAAGATGGACTCATCAGGCCAGTTGTAATTTAGCCAAAGGATAAGCAATAATGACGGTAAAATGATAATTGAAGGTGATTATTCTGTCACGCTAAAGAAAGTCTTATTAAACATTCTTTCATTGTTCTACTGCATATAGACATTTCATGCTCACATAACCCCCTGGATCCTTTTTCTCCTACTGCCTTCTCTCTCATTATTCACGTTATATTGTGCTACCTGTGCATATGTCTGCTTTTCAATCCTCTATTATGCTCACCTTTTGTTACATCATTAGAAATATTGTCTATACACTATTCCAAAAACGAAATATTTGAGTGTTTCTGCAGATGAACATGTTCTTTAAATACAAGGTCCGTCTCTGCTTGTTCATATTTCTCTGCAATATGGTTCTTCAGAAGAGAGTGAGTTAATCCAACACCATAACACCAAATGCCCTAAGGAGTCAAGGAATTCCAGTCCAATTATAGCTGCCTTCCTTACTTAATAGTTTTAAAATCTTCATTTTAATGGCTTTATGACTTCTGCAAATGTCAGCGATATTGCTCATAAATCATCGTCCTTTCTGTTAGCCCTCTTAGATTAATATAAGATCCCTTTAATTACATTCCTGCTGTGGGCTATCATATCTAACCCCTTCATAGGGTTTACTGCGCTGGCCTTAAAGAAGCCACTGCTGCCAAGAAATATATAGTGGCGCATGTTTGGGTTATGAACAAACCCCCCATTATGTATACCCATGTTCTAATATAAATACATAACATTTTATAGAAACAGAAATAAGAGCGCTTGGCATGTGGAAGCGACATGTGTATTTGTTGTGCATCAAACAAGATAATTTTATCAAAAGATAAAAGGAGTGATGTATCTTTATACATAGATGATCTATAGGCAAACCTGAGAACTCCCCGGGTTTGACCCTTGGTCTAAGGGTTTTGCTCCAATTTCAAGGTCTTATTTCCAGGGTCACACAGTCTGGAACTGATTCCTTTGTATTCTCCACTGCTGACTAATGACAAGTCAACATTTCCATGAGGCGTCAGAGTGATGCCCTGTTTGTTGCCTTTTTCTGAATTAATTTCACTTATGTCAATATGGACATGTGACATGTACACAAAGGTAAGTCAATTTTTAATTCCTTAACAATAGTTACATCGAATCAGGCCTGGTGTTTCTAATGCTGCATTTTATTATACAAGTGTAAAGGCTACATTAAATATTCATATGATTCTAAATGTTCATGATCAATCTACTTTAGCCTTGTTAGTCACACAGTCTCCATAGAGAATTTGTATATTTTGGGGACATAACATGTTATCATGGAAAAAAAAGAAGAAAAAAAATGGCTTTTTACAAACAGGATGTGGATGAATTATCTGGCAAATGAATAAAAAACAGAGTTGACATGTAAAGGGGAGAGATGTGAGAATGTATCATTGCTCATTTTGTTTGTCCTTAATATTAAGGATAGAATGTTCTGTTTGGTAGCCATCATATCTGTAAAAGAGTAAAAAACAGGACAAGGAATAACTTGTGTTAGAAGAACTTAATGATTTTACCAATCATGGTGTGACTGGTCATTGTTCTTGTAGTCTTCACTTTTTCTGAAAGGACATTTGACGGGCCTATCTATTGTTATAATATAAGAATGAAAAATGAAGCGGAGTGTTTGTTTGTATAGCAAGAGGCGTTAGTAGCTGCACCTTTACAGATGTCTGGTCTGACCTCACCTACAGTATTGTGTACAGTTCCGGGAGACCCCATCTGCAGAAGGATATTGACATATGGGAGGGAGGCGGGCAACTGGGAAATATCAGAAAAGACCAAGGAATCTCAATGTATAGCTTGGAGCAAGTCAGAGCGAGGGGAGATGTGATAGAAACATTTAACAAAGTATAGGATGGAAGTTTAATTATTTTTCCAGACAGAACCATGAAAATAAAAAGAAGTGAAAGAGGGAGGATCTAGAGGGTACAAGCAAAATGAAAGAAAGTCATCAGACATTGCCATTCTAATTTATCAGAAATAGATACATACAATTCCAAACATATCAATTTGTTTGAGATTGCAGTCAAGAGAAGTGCAGTGCCAGTACGTACCTTTACACCAGGAAAAATGAGCAGAGATCTGCAGTCAAATTTATGTTTTTATAACAGAAGCTTAATTATTTTGGCTGTACAGTACTAGTTTAAATTATTTTTCTACACTTTGAAGTGTAAAATTACAAAACCTTGGGAAACCAAATTATTGGTTACTAACCTCTGCGATACCTGCACCTTTTTGTACAGCAGGAATATTAATAATGTTTGGCACCATGGGATAGGCATCTCTTAATTATCCCCATGTGGGCAATTTAGTATTATGGCTAATGGAGCTTATAGTGTTCTATCCCGTATGTCATCACTGATAGTAGGGATACAAGAATGAATAACCCTTCCTGCCTCCACCCTTTCAGCTGGCAGGTGCAAACATATGGAATGGGTAAGTCGCAAAGCTTGGATTTGGGCGAGTACAAAACAAGGACATGCATGGGACCATCAACCACTTTTGGTGCCAAGCTACTCAAACAGCTTACAATCTATGCAATGTCCAGGTTTTTCAGAGGACTGTCTAAAGAAGCACTTATTTGGCCCATCACTGATCTCTACGTTTTAAGGTACATTTATTTATATAGAACCAGCGAATCATGTAGTTCTGTTAAAATAGGAGACAGTGGAACAAAGACAATCCAAAATTGATAATAGGATTGGCACATATTTTACAGTGGTACAGAAGGAGAAGAGAGCCCTGCTTTTGGAAGCTTACAATCGATACAAATTAATTTATTGGATACCTAATAACACTGTGTATAAATGTATTTATACTAAATGCATTTTCATAATTACTATTACTTTGTATGCTTATTTATTTCACTTGCCAAATTATAACTTAGTAGTGCGACCATTTGAAAACAGAGAATTACTGAGTAGCTTCCCAAACAGTAACGGAACAATTCCCTATGTTCAGACACTGCATTAGGAAGGCACGTAAAATGCAGAGTACAATGAAACCAATACGTCTTTTAAGCCCTTTAAGTGCAAACAAGTGCTCGTGTTACATTCATATAAAACAATGTTACCTTAGGATTGAAGACAATTAATGGAGACATAGCGTACAGTACAATTTATTATAATACGATTCAAGCTAAAAGCTTTCTCTGCAAGTATTGCTCTTTGTATTAGGAACATTATGCATTACAGCGATATAAGTGTACTTGACAGAAACTGCTAACCATAGCATGTGCTTCATAACAAGAACATTGCTGGAAGTCATTTTACCCTTGTAATCAATGAAAATAACCTGGGCAGAAAGCAACAAGAAGACAGGCAAATTCCACCGGCTCCTGGTCACACTCTCTGTATCTTGTATTGGAACATCCAATGATCATGATCACAATATCTGTATTTTGTATAGGAACTCATAGAAGCGCATAACATAAATAAGAAATGGTAGGAAATCAATCTATTGTGTAAATTACCATATGTATACTACACAGGTAGGATAATGTGGTCATCAAAATTATGAACACGTTGAAAGATCAAATTCCTCCTAAATTGTGAAATCCCATTTCCTACATGGTCTAACACCTTTTAATTTTCCCAGTTCAGTAGCATCCATTGACCATTTAATGGTTCCTACTAGCAGTTGTAACTGGGAAGCAACCTGTGGGTAAATGACTTAGCATCAACAAAAAATGTACTTTTTAGAAAATACAATGTTTGGGGAATTTGCAAGATGCTGCAATCTCACATTTTAGCCAACTTGCATGCAGGATGGCATCAGAAGAAATGAAAGACTCTGCGTCTAAATGTTCCATAAAAACACACTAACTTGATCCAATGCATCAATTCAGACAAAATACAATGTGGGGCAGATGGTGCAACTAGATGCAGACACATAACTACTCTGAGATTTGTGCCAAGCTTTACTATAAAGCCCTGGCCCGCATAATAACCTTAGTTAGCTTGGCACCTCGGCTACTTGGAATCTCTTTGGATTGTCTCCATTGGGTTTTGGATTATTTGCTGCTCTTGCTCTTCTTCGCCTTAGTGATCGTGATTAGTCTTCTTCCTTAATATTGTGGAGAGGGCGCCACTCGGAAGCAAACAACCTTAAGGAAAAGGTGTTAGAAAAACAAAGTATGGATAAATGAACCTTCGCTTCTATTTGGTACCGCTGCTGTCAGGCTAATATGTTATTATTGGTTGATCATTGAAGCTCTTTTGGATAGCAGCAGTTGGCTCAGCTTTCTATCTGCTGCTGGGAACAAAAGCAGAAATGACAGCAGAAATGCCTGGGAAATAGCTGACATGACCGGGATAATTTATAGCCATAGAACGAGTGCTATCACAGGATTTTACTTACTAATCAACTATAAGATGTGGAATAAACGCAACTTTTTATCTTGTGAATTAAAATGTGTTAAGCAGGACCGATATCTACTATACTGGTCAAATGAGCCCTTCTCGCATCAAAACTTTACAGACTGGGCCCTCATAATGATTAGCAAATTACATGACTCTGATTAAATGTAGTGTTCACTCCAGTGACAAAAATGCATGCGTCTGATTTATTCTGCAGACTCTTAAGTATATATAGGATCGAGTCTTGGCACACTGCAGTATATAGACTTCACAGAATAATATAGAATCTCCAGAACACTTTAATACAATGTAATATGAGACATAACTTGATTAATAAAGCCGTGGAGTCTATCCAGCTCCTCCATTTCACTCCAATTAAACACTATAACATATGACACCCTTATCTAGACACATATTCCTAATACAATATTTTCTCACTAAGGGCTTTACTTAATTATTTAATTGAACGTTAACCCTTTGCACTCATACCCCATTTTCATAAGCAATATGTGGTTATGTATTATGAGTCTTTTGCGTATAAGTCCAACATAATCGAATACATATTCTTTTCTCTAGACCTGGGAAAATAGTGAAATTTGGTTTCCACGAGGGTTACCTGGAATATCAAACAATTTTCCTCCAGCTGCTCCGTCCTGAAGGAAGTGAAGGATCATGTTTTGAGAAAGATTCTGCCAAAACCTAAATAATTTCTATTTTACTAGTCAGCATGGTTTAGGGATTTGCTCATGACCAGTGTAATGTTTCCACTGCGGCAGTCGTTAGTGCCGGCTATGCTGTTAGTAACACAAGTATCGATGGCATGGTGCTTATAGGGTCTTCTGTAATTTGCTAATAGTATACTGATTGTGAAATGTGGTCTTTGAATTGAGGGTCAAGCATGGCATGATATCTCAATGCATTGTGTTGTTTGCAAACACTGGTGCACATAAGCATGACGGGAACAATACTCAATGCACCATGTCTATTCTCGTGGACATAACTGCTGTCAAATAAGTCTTTTGCCCAAAAATAATTTCTTCAGCTGTCTCTCCAGTGACCATTATAACAAGTACATGATTATATAATACAATACAGGGATAGACATGACAAAATAGCTAGGAGACGAGAGGTGTCAGTAATTGTCATAATCCTTTCTTTTCACCAAACAAAATGGCGAACATTCAGAACTGTAACATTTCTCATTGTTCTAAAGGAATAAAAAGTATTTATCTGCCCTAGGCCTAATCCAGAGCGTCATCACCCTGTGATGTGTGCATGTGTGTGTGTATAATATTTGGGTATAATGACAGATCTTCCTTAGATTAGTGTGATTGTGTGGACACTTGAAGAATAAGACTAATATAAGTGTGCAATAATGTGTCATGTAATATTAGAAGAAAACATCTGACAGCAATGTACTGTTCCAAAGCCATTATTACAAGTAGCTATTACAGGATCTATTATTACAAGTAGAAGTGGTAAAGAAAAAAGCTACGTCTGCCTTAAAAGTTGTAACACATCATTGTAACCTTTATCCAGGGCCGGCCCTACCATGGAGCAGAGTGGGGCAATTGCCCCAGGCGGCACTTTTGAAGAGGCCACACTTTGCCGCCCCAAGCACTTTATTCTTTTTTTTAAAGCGGAGGAGAAGGAGGGGCGCCAAGTGGTTTTTGCTTACCAAGTTGTTAGCGGCGCCCCTCTCTCCTCTGCAAGCCCTCTAGCTCGGTGCCGGCTTGTAATGCTGAGCACCGGAAAATGACGTCACTTCCGGCGCTCAGCAGTAAAGCAGCGCGCACCGTGGCAGAGCAGGGAGACTCGCCGCAGGACTGCTGAAAGGTAAGTACAAAGGGCGAGGGGATAGGGTAGATAATAGGAGGTATAGGGTAGATAATAGGGAGGGAGAAGAGGGGTAGATAATGGCGTCGGCAAAGTTTTTATGTTTTGCTAAAGAAATACACAATCATTTTGGTTCATCAACATATAATTATGTTTTATTTTTATTTTTTTTATTTTTAACTAAAACCATTTGGAATAAATTACTAGCCTGAAAACTTATGTGCGCCATTCTGTAACAAAAAACTGTTAAAGCAAGGAATTCCCTTGGATCCAAGTGGAGAGATAGTGGAATAGAAAACAAATGCAAAACCATGTTGTATATCTATATCATGCCATTCTTATAATTAAAGTAGCATTGGTTCATAAGGCTCACCATAGACTGGTTCTTAAAAACAATTTCAAGCTGGCACCCTTTGTAGTATAGTATATCCTATTATTGTTTACCTGTTAGCACTTAAATTTTATATTTAAAATGTTTTTTTTTATTCTGTCGAAATAAATTCCCATATTTATATTTTATATACTATTCTGGCACCTGTCATCTTACTCTATGAGTAATGTGTCCTTCACCAAGGTGTCCCTGGGAGAAGCAAGTGATTGATGGTGTCCCTGGAGAAGACAAAATGTGTATTTTATTTAACAGGTGTACACCCTAGTGTGAGCCTCAGAGGAAGTCAAGCAGTTGTTCTGCATATCTGACAGTTCCTACAGATATACTCATCCCCTTAAAACGGAGTAATAAGAATGGTCATCTAGAACATTCTTAGATTTATGATAAACACATACATGCATGGTTGTTGATTTGCTGCTCAGAACTCAGAAGGTAAAACTCTTCAAAATGAAATGTGATTTAGTTCTGCGGTGAGATAAATAATGTCTACATGCCTTCTTAAATATACCCTTTATACCTGTAATAGAATTATTTAACATATAGGCCGTATTCTGTCTAATCCCAGAAGCATAGACTTCTCTGCTTTTCGGATCTAAAATAGTATCCTCCATGACATCTTATGTTTTAAATTCGCTCCTGAACAAATTATATTTACATTTTAAATATGCAATTCTTAGTATACATTGGAAATTGGACAATTGTATTCCATTTGGATGCCACAATGTTCTTAGCTAAGCATACTTAAAATCAATAGATATAGACACTATATGTCAGGGGCGTCCAACCTCCAAACTGCATCTCCCATAATGCTCTTTCAGCTAACACGCTGATTGAGGAGGATGAGAGATGTAGTCCTGCAGAAGCTGGAGGGCCGCAGGTTGGACACCCCTGCTATATGTCTTGTGTGTGTCATTTTGTCACCATCTCAATTGTTGTATTATTGTTTTATTCTAGTCAGTAAGGAGTTTCTTTCATATTGTTGATGTTATCAGGTGCCTGCACTTACTTTCTACCATTCCCCTTATGTACCTTTCGGGACATCGAGGTGTCCGCCGAGATTTACTTTATTCCTCTCATTTGGTTACGGCGTATTTTTCCCTTCTGTACGCGACCGCTCTGTTCGATCTCTTTCTTCCCTCGCGGCTGCATCCTCTTACCACACCGCTGATTTTTCCTCCGTGACCGCGTCTCACTCTGTGAGACGCCTACGTCGGTGTTCCGGCCCTCCTTCCTCTACTCTACCGACATTTTTAAATGGAGGGTACCCACCTGTTGAGAGACCTCCTTTCCATAAACGATTGGATGGTCAAGATAGACCTCATGGACGCTTACCTCACGGTTCCGGTGGCAGAGGAGTCCAGAAATCTCCTTCACTTGGCGCAAGGTGTCTTGGCGTTTTACTTGCCTGCCTTTCAGGCTCTCTTCGGCTCCTTGGTGTTTTACCAAGTTGCTTAAGCCAGTCATAGCCCTTCTACGTTCCCGGGGGGTTCGTCTGATTATATATCTAGACGACATGCTCATTATGGTGCAGGATATGAAAGTATTGAGATTGCATGTCCAATGGACGATAGAGTTACTACAGAACCTCGGATTCCTTATCAACAAGGAGAAATCCCACCTCGTTCCTACCAGACGGTTAGAGTTTCTAGGATTCGTCATAGATTCCACGAAGGGCTTCCTCAGCCTTCCAACCTCCAAGATGCATTCCATCAAGAAGGAGATCGGCAAGAGCTTGGGCACCAGACACTCACAGATCTTGCAGCCTGGTAAACTTGGGCTGCTTGGTGCTTGGAACGGGGTTTGGATCCCTTTTCAGCCCCTGTAACCTGGGTTATTCATTTTCTTTCATCCCTTTTCGACGAGGGGCGAGCTTACAGGACCATTAATATCTACCGCTCAGCCATCTCCGCGGCACATTTAGGTTTTGACGGTGTCCCAGTTGGTAGGCACGCGGTAATCTGTCGCCTCCTTAAAGGAATCTGTCTTTCCAGACCTCCTAAACCTAAATATTCTTCCACCTGGGATGTGAACGTGGTGTTGAACCTGTTCTTATCGTGGCCTCTGATCTTTCTCTAAGACAGCTGTCGGCAAAATTGGCCATGTTATTTTGTCTCATCTCGTGTAAGTGGGTTTCTGATGTCCGGGCTCTGGACTGGAACGCCAGATCTTTTGTTCCGGAGCGGGTTTGACATTTGTCACTTACCCGACGTACCCGGCTAATGCTGCTTTGTGTCCGGTTCAGTGTCTTAGGGAGTACAAGGACCGTACGTCTCAGTTCAGGACCGTGGATTCTCCACAAATTATTATTGTTTTTCAGGCATCCTCATCTTCCTATTTCATCGCCTACGTTATCTCGCTGGATTAAATGGGTTGTGATTCTAGCTGGCAATAACGTCTCCAAATTCGGTGCTCATTCCACCAGGAGCGCGGCAGCATCCAAATCTATGGCGTTGGGGGGCCCCCTGGAAGATCTCCTGCGTTCAGCGGATTGGTCTCGGGAATCCACTTTTAAAGAGTTTTACTTTAAAGCCATCGAACGTGTGTTTTCTTCTGTTATCTCTAAGCTTTAAACTTGCACAATATGAGCCTCCGTGTCTTGAAATAAAATTATTAGATTTTACTAAAACATGACGTAAAGTCATGATTTTATGAAAGACACGGAGGCGAATATTGTCCCTCCACTTAAAACAATTTCTTCCGTCTCCTACTTCTAAATTATTTTTGTCCCTCCCTTTGGTTACTCTTTGGTGTTTTACTGTCTTCTTCAACAGGCTCTGTGGGGCCATAGTTGACAGGTTTAATGTTTATTTGTTTTTCTTTTCTTTTCTTGGATGTGTCCATTGTATGACATTTTTTCCTTTTGCAGGATGTACTTTGTGTGACTTGCCATTTCGAGCGTCTCTGGTTTATTGCATTGCCTTTTTCATACGTGTGTGGATATGGAATGTTTTCAGTGTCAATTTCTTGGACTAATCAATTCCAAATTCTCTGTCCCCCCTTTTTGTTCTTCCAGGTTGAGTTTTCTGACCTCCTCTTGGCCTTGGATTCTGGTTTGAGGAAGTTTTCTCTTTCTTCGAGAGTTTGCGGTTCAGTTGCCATTTCCTGCTTTGTGGATCGAGTCGTGTAACGGACAAAGAAAGAGGAAGATTGTGGGCTGTACTGCTCTTTATATATTGTTATGGTTATGAATATAATATGGGAGGGGTTATGTATCCTCTCTTGTTTATTGTTTTATTCCTATCAATGTTATTTTTTCTTTGCTGCTGTTTGGAGTAAAGAAAGGGTTAATGCACAATATTCGCCTCCGTGTCTTTCATAAAATCATGACTTTACGTCATGTTTTAGTAAAATCTAATAATTTTCTGCCGTCAAAAAGTGTGAATAGGTATTTCTCCCAAAGCTTTTTAGCTTTTGTATCAGAATTTTTCACCCACCCCTTACTAATACATAATTCATACACAATTCCAAAAGACTACAAATAATATCTGTAGAGCTAAATACATGGACATTTTTAAGGGACTAAAAAGTCCTGCTCTAAAGCTAGAGCATAAAGGAGCTAGAAGAACATGCTACATTGTGAATGGGTAGTGGTTTTTTTTTTGTTTTCTTGAGTCCAAGCAAGAGTGCTGTGGACTGCTATTATAAAATAATGTTAAAGTACTTGCTATAAGTGCAGATATATCTAGACATTGAACTGAGTGAAATAACACTTAAACTAGAATGAAAAATTGTCAGCACATTAACTAGACGGGCCAATTGTTCGTTACATGTTTTAAGGTTGATAGTTCCAAAAGCGTTGTTCAAATGTATTCATCTTTGGAAATAAGGCATTTAATGTCAAGTGAACCACTCGGTCCACATAGTTTGCACATTCACCACTCCTGTAAAATGTTCTTCTCACTTTTATATTCATTTAATTTCTTGATCGCCTTATGCTTGTAAGCAGCATCTTAAAGGTCTGAGCTGCTGTTACCAGGAAACTATTCTATTACTCGCCAACTTTTCTGTAAAGTAGTAATTCTTTAAGTAATTTAACTGTCTGCTTCAGACACAGTGGCTCTAGCTAAGTCCCTGCAATAAGGAACCCCTGGTAGAGCACAATAGTTAAATGTGGAGTCCTCTAGAGAAAATATATTGCTTGAAAATGAAATACAATAGCGTATACAGTAAGTTGTATTGGAAAGAAACTCGGTTTATTTTGCTTCAATTAACTTCTGTTCTGTTGATTGATTTTGATCAGTGCTGGCTGCTAATTGTAATTAGACGAGGGGTAGTTCCAGCTTTGGTGATTCAATTTGTAAATAAAAGGATTCTTTCGGTTATCCACGTCGATTTGGAAAGCATATTATTAAGGGGAGAAGGTTCTGCTTTAAAAAGGTAGATAATGTGTACTCCATTGTTATACCGTATGAAGGATTTTTTTATCTATCCATTTTCAACAACAGCTCATGTTGTTAGGCTTTCTCCTCTAGTCCTAGGCCTTGGCTACCAAGTCTGTATGTTTGTTAAATTCTAACAGAATAGATAAATGTGGCTGGCACTGGATCTCAAATAATGAGGATCAGGTTTATCATGTTGTTACAGTAGTCACAAAAATAGTTTGCATTAATTGCTAGACAATAGAAAACCGTCTTTGCTTCCTTAAGTAGGTTCACTCTTTTTGGATTTTAGGCGGTAAAAAGCCCTCCCTGTTTTGCTGTTTGGGACGCCAGATAGGTAACCTACCAAATTCTACAGGATTCTGAAATGTCTAGTTGAGTTAAGTGCTGTTGAGCTTGAAATGTAGTTTCACTGAACAGCTGCACAGTTGTAAAAATAAACTCTTCACCAGCCAGGTGAATCTACCGTAGGCAGTCAAACTCATCTATCATCACTTTTACCAGTTATCAACTTGCTTATTTGTGAGAGATTAAGTTTACATTGCCAAATTAGAGTTATTTTTTCAACTCAACTGCCAGCTTGGCTCAACTCAAAGATTCTTTGAATAGACATGCTGCTAAGCTTACATTGCGACTCAATATAAGATAGAAATAAAATCCAGATGGATTTCAGGTTTACTAGAAATCTAGTCAAATTATTAATCTAGAGGTTGTAGCACGATGTTCCATTTACAGCAATTTAATTGCAGCAACTCAAAGGCCAGCTTGATTGAACTTGATTGTTAGTGATCAAATCCCAGAACTCCATTTTTTTTCTCTGCTGGATCCAGTTTTTACTCAGTTTGTCTTGACCTTGCTGCTCTCTGGTATCATGACCCAGCTTTGTCCTCATCTGGTTTGTTTTGACCATGTAGTTCAGTCTCCTCATTTGGTGTATGCTGCTATCTGGTCCCTGGTCAACTCTGCTCTGGGGATCGTCCTTGAAAGCAGTGTCATAACACAGACTTTTCTGATTTACACCCCATTTATGATCTTTGTGTTCTCATAATTAGTACTCAAAGCAGGTAGACCGAAAACTTCAGTCTCCAAAACACTAATCATAGAATAACATACAACAATGTTTTTTTATGCCTTGATGATTAACGTGTGGAAGAGAGATAGAGAATGTTAATGATGAAAAAAATGTAAAATTTAGATTTTTTCCCCCAAATATTATTGGATAGGAGCAAAGCAAAGATCTTTTATCTCCAAAGTCAACGTCAGGACCTGCTGATTTAAAAAAAAGGCAAAAAAAACTCCCCTTATTTTGCTGATCTCCCAATTTCACTGAAGATGCTTCCAGGAGAAGAAAGAGCATCCTTAGCTGTCTGCAAAGCAATCGACAATATTAAACATACCTTAGATTACACATGTAATTTATGCAGCTGCCGGATTAAGCCAATGTCACAGCTGCCAGGTTTGCTAATGAAGGGAAGATCAAAAAGACGCTGGAATGTGGGTGGATTTCAGAGGGAAAAAAACCATATATATCACTGAAGGTTTTCAGGTGGCTCAGATAGTAAATTCTGATTAAGGACAACTTTTTAATCCAGAACTTAATTCACCTTGTGGAAATGCACATAAAACATTTTACAGTCTTATTACTGCCAAACTGTTCTAAACCCCATGGAGTCCGGATGACTCTGTCATTAAATGAAATAAAAATAAAAGCAGAGGGAATCTGTGTATTTTGATGACTTATTTATTAAGCTTCTAATTCCCTTTGTCCTTCGATCTACCTATGGTGATGACACAGTCCACGTTCACTTTAGGCAAAGGAGACGTGTCTGGAAATAAATTATTGATAGATAGAACTAGTTAAGGATATTAAGCAAGATACAGGAAGGATGTATATTTCAAAGGAGAAGAAATGCTTGATGACATTGGAGACTAAATATTAGAATTTACCGTTTAACTTAAAATGTGGTAAGTGTGTGGAACAGCCTACATTTTAATAGTTTCAGGCCATTGAAACACTATCAATGGGGAAATAGGTGGCCGTGTATTGGCCCCTGCACACCTTTAGGCCCTGTGCAGATGCCCGTGTGGTAAACATGGCCCTCCATGAGATACCTAATTGGCATCCTGGTTCCATTTTGCCCATCATATATCCTTTATACGTAGTGGTCTATATAGTAGTGGTCTGCTTGGAAACTGCTGTATCTAATAAAAAAAATCAAGCAGACTGAATAATAACTAAAATAAAAAGAATTCTTCTTTTCCAGAAAACCCTTTTAACATGTCAGTGGCAAAGGTACGATTAGATTCAAAGGGAGCATCATGTCATGCAGTTTTCATTTGGATGATTATGTTTCTGTTTTATTGCATTGTTGTTTATATGTTAAATATTAGACTTGTGCGTTCGTTTTTGTACAGACTTGATTAATTCAAACTCGCCTGTTTTGTGCCTTCATAACCAATGAAAACGAGGGCCATAATTCGTCAATTCATCGCCACGTGTAGCCGCCGTTTTGCCGTTGATGACGTAAAGTGGGAGGGACTGAGATTGATGCTCATTACTCACCTAACACACTGCAAGTTAATTAATAGTTCATGTTAGTGCTGAAAATGTACCGTTGTGCGATGGATTGGAGAAGCTGTACTGGCTACTGTAGTGATTACAGGGGCTGCAGCAGACATTTTTTCCCTGTTCCTGATCAGAGTTTAGCTGCTTGAGACAGTTGCCCATTTATGCTACTAGCCAAACCTGTAATTTGTGGACAAGTTTTTTTTTAAATATCTTTCTATCCTATCATCTAATATTCTTCATTTATAAATATTGGTGACAATATGTATAACATATACTGGTGGGGGGATTTCAGTCCTGCTCCACAGGGCTGCATGTGCATAGCATCTGCCAGTGTCTGCCTGCCCAGGTCCGGTGCTCTACTACTACTGCTGCTGCTGCACCTTTTTGACCGTCCTAACTCTGGGGGAACCTTTTATTATTATTATTTATTGTTTGATATAGCGCCATCAAGTTCCATAGCGCTGTACAATGGGTGGACAGGACACAACAAGTAGTATGCAACATAACAATTTGACTTACAGAGACAACAGGTGAGGAGGGCCCTGCTCAAAAATTTCTATAATGAAAGGTGAGTACAGAAGGTGTCAGGGACCTCCTCCTTTGGGAGGAAAATTTGTCGAGCCGAATGGCTGGGAAACAAATTTAGTTGTCCTGAAATAAACACGGCAAAAACTAAAAAAAAATTGTCAGAATGTCTATGTAATATGTTGGCTCTATAACTCTCCTTCTGATTTATGTGGCGATTGATGATAAAGTTTAAACATAATGGCCTTACATGCAGTATGACAGGGGTTAATCTATCATTGTTTGAAGGCTTCTACAATGGAATATGGGACAATTACCATATTGCATAATAAGGAGACACCAAATTGTAATAATCAGTAATTCCCCTTCATACGCTATTGTATAAAACAAACTGCATACTGTGAAAACCCAATGAAAATATAAAAAGTAAAAAAAAACAAAAAAACTTCACATTGTGAAAGGGGCCCCCTGGACCAGTAAGGAAGGGGGACATGACTGCTGGCCTAGGCCTAATGGCTTGTCAGTGTCCCCTGTCCTTCTTGGCTGTTCCTTGCAACTTTGTTGCAGGACCTAGGGGTTATAGGAAGGTGAAGGGATCATCTCCCTCTTCCTGAAGCTGCCACAGCACCTGTGATTGTCCCGCCCCCACCCCGTATTTTATCTGTTCGGTCAGGTTGTTTTTTCCTGTTTTCTGTCTCTCTGTTTTTATTGTCACAGCGGCGGTGTTGTTCCCCCCCTGGCCAGCGCTTATGACTTTGTTATCTGGAATTTGCCCTACGGGCTTGGGGAGGCGTGTCCTGAAGACGGCTGATGGCATCGGATGGACTAGGACTAGGTGCAAGTGGCACAATAACCGCCTATCGGGCCCAAAAGGTTCGGTAGCTGGCGGGTCGTTTAAGTATGTAATTTATTGGTTTATGTTCTGCTGGTCAATAAAGGGGGGGAATGTAATAAAGCTGTGGCCTATGCCCTACCCACAACAATTGTGTCTTGTTTCTTATTTCGGGTAGTGGGTGGGTGTTTTCTTTGGGCTATAGGTCTAAGCAGTCAAGAAGCTTACATTTCACTGATGTGTCAAAAGTATTGGGAGGATAGAGTGTATGCTTCTCTGAATAGGTAGAGGAGAGACTTTCGTCAGAAATATACTTAATCTTGGGGCAAGAAACTTAAAATAATACAATAAATTTTAGATGATTCTTATTGATTGACCTTAAATATAGCCTTATCTCAGGTGTGACAGTTCCTATTTACACCCCAGTCTGCATATGATACATAAGCAAATATCAAATTTAAGGCTTATACGCACCTCTATGTTCAAATAACAGAATGTAGAAAGTAAAAAAAAAAACAAAAAACATTTGTAGTTATTTATCTGTCCTATTTTTACACCTATTATATACTATATTTTTTTTTCCATATACCTACGGCCTATGACACTTCAAATGCCGTGTGTAGCCGAGCCAACTGATGGAGCACTGGAGCAAATCAGTACAGAACATGAATAGGAGAAGTCTTAAGTCTGTGTCAGTGGTTTCCTCCGTCCCAACCACCCACCAACGAATCTGCCAGCTTTGTAATGCTTGGCAAATATCCAGGAATGTGCCCATAGCTCTATGTTCAATTATGTCTTTTCTGCCATGAACAAGAGAAAAAGTTTAGTCGCATAAGTTTGGCATTGTGACATATGGCATATGAGTCGCTGTCTTCTATTTAGAAGTAACACATCAAGCTGATGCTATCTCACTGACAACAGATAATATGAACCCATGGAAGAGCTAGCAAAACGCTGCATGAGAGTAAAAATTATGGAATCGATGGAGAAACTAGAAAAATAAAGCTAGAGGAAAGATTGGGCAAACAGGGGAAGATACCTTTTTTTTCCATGTCAGTTCATCAGTTTGTTAATTCATTTGTTCTAAATAGAAATGATCATTCATCCTTCACAATTTCAGGATCTACTACATTTTATTTCTAAATATGTGGAATATTTTTATTTGAATTTATTTCCCAGTGAACATGAAAACACATACTTACATTATATCATGAAAAGCAGATAGTGAGGTAGGTGTTACATCTCAAATAGTAGTGAAAGAAGCAGAAACTAAGCTACCATAAGTGAAGCCACCAATGGATTTGGGCAAAAACTGTGGATCGCAGACACCTGCAAAATCAGGTGGAAACTGTGAAAATGTGCCCACTAAAGCCAAAATCTATGCAATGTGTATTACTTCCTAAAACACTGCATGGACTACGATGTTAACATGATGTGACAGGCCACAGAAACACAAAGTCTACCATTTTTGTCACCATAAATCTCAAAACTAAGCAAATATATTGGATCCGTCTCTGGGGGCTGCAAAATATGATAAGGTAATACACACCTCAATAAAAATGCAGGCTCAAAAAACATTTGTGTATTTGTACATGTATTAATATAAATTAATACATATAAATATTGTTGGAACTTATTGATCTAGACCAGTGGTGGGATTCATTTTTTTTAGTAACCACTTCCAAGATTTCGTACTAAAAAATAAAAACCTCACACACACACACACTCAGGCAGTCTTTCTCACACACACACACTCAGTCTCTCTCACACACACACACACTCAGGCAGTCTCTCACACACACACACACAAAGACATAGGCAGCCTCTCTCAAACATACACAGACTCAGGCAGTCACACACACAGATACTCGGGCAGTCACACTTACAAATCAGAGACTCAGGCAGTCTCTATCACACACACAGACTCAGGCAGTCTCTCTCTCACACACACACAGACTCGGGCAGTCTCTCTCATACATACACAGACTCAGGCAGTCTCACACACACACATACATACACAGAGACTCAGGTAGTCTCTCTCACACACACACAGACTCAGGCAGTCATACACACACACATACACTCAGGCAGTCTCTCTCACACACAGACTCAGGCAGTCACATACACACATACACAGACTCAGGCAGTCTCTCTCATACATACAGAGACTCAGGCAGTCTCTCTCGCACACCTAAACACTCAGAGCAGTCTCTCTTACACAGCACAGACTCAAGCCACTCCACACATATTAAGTAGATACTTTTACTGTAACAAAAATATTGCAAAAGCCTCGTATAATATACCTAAATATAATATATAATATATAGTATATATGTTTATCTATAGCAGTTAAGCAGTCTGGAAACAGTATGCACTGGTACTTGTTAGATAATTGATTGAGATTTTTTGACAAATGCTATTAATAAAACATTTAAAGAGCCACTAAACATTTTTTGTTTAAAATCGACTTCTTGGATACAAGGTGAAAACTGCATATACATCAAGAAACATTTTGACTCAAATTGGTATATGCCGTTTTCACCTTTTTTTCAAAAAGTATATATATTTTTTTACAAATCTATGATACCTCTTTTGATGTTTTATCAATTGCGTTTGTCATATAAAAAAATCTCAATCAATAATCTAAAATACACCACTGCATACCTTTAATTACCATTAATTAATGCTAATTACCATTATATTAATGACAAATATTATATATTTAGAATTTCATACAATTATATACATTTCACATAATAAATGATCATATTTTATTTAATAATAAAGAAAAAAATATAAGCAAATTATTACCAGAGTAATACCAGAGTCACATAACAAAAAATCACAATCAATCTAAAAAGCAACAGTGCATACTTTTAATTAATTAATGCTAACTACCATTATACTGTATTGGCTCGATTATAAGACGCACCCTTAAAGGTTGGTGCTATTTTAAAGATACATTTATTTTTTCTTAAAAATAAACTTTAGTGGAATGATAAAACAGTATTTTATCTAATGAACAGGAATACATTATTACATGACATTCTGCTCCCTTGATATGCTTTATGCCCCCCTGATATGCCACTCTGCTCCCCTGATATGCTGTATGCCCCCTGATATCTCACTCCTGCTCCGCTGATGTGCCACTCTGCCCCCCAGGATATGCCACTCTGCCCCCCGATATGACACTCTGCCCCTCTACGACTTACCAATGTGTCCCCAGACTCCCTGGTGCCTAGTGGGGGCAGTTGATGTACGTCTGCGCGATGCGAGTAGACAACCTCTGCTGTTGCTAGGGCTTCTATGTCGGCGCTCTGATATAGAAGCCCCTGCGGAAGTGACGGCAGCAGCCGAAGTTGTCTGTCAGAGAGGAAGTTACGGGACCCCTGCAGGGATCCTCATCTCTGGCAACCGGGGAAGTCTGCGCGGAGCGCTCAGACAACCTCCACTGCTGCCGGCACTTCAGCTGGGGCTTCTATGGAAGAGCACCGGAAGGTCATGTAACGTAGATGCTCCTTCATAGAAACCCTGGCGGAAGTGCCAGCAGCAGCAGGGGTTGTCTGCATCGCAGCAGGGGTTGTCTGGATCCTCACCCTGCTGTTTGCCCGCAGCAGGGCTAAATTAAGAAAAAATCCCACCACTGCATTTATCCTTGCAGATAGCTTGTCCATGTTCATCTTTTCCAAACCCCTATTCCTGGTGCGGTGGAAGTGAGATTAAAAAGATATAATGATCTGGGGAATGATATCCACTTAACATTAAATAGTAAAGTGGCCCATGGGAAAATGTTTAACATTGTTCTTTTTATTCAGGTTACTAAAGTTATCGGAACTGATGGAATAACTTTAGCTGGATAACATAGTGTATTATAGAACAAATCAGACTTCTGTCTAGGGGCGCTCGTAATACACGATCTGATATAACTCCAAAAAATAAGACAAAAAGAAAGAAAAAAATATATGGTGTAGTATGCTCAAATTCTTGTGGTATCCCCGGGTATACTCCAAAGGTTACACTCACAATAAAAAAGACCTTTAAGGCTTCCAGAATCAACTTCTTGATGTGTGTGTGTCAGTCCATTTG
Source organism: Spea multiplicata (assembly GCA_009364415.1). Lineage (NCBI taxonomy): Eukaryota > Metazoa > Chordata > Amphibia > Anura > Pelobatidae > Spea > Spea multiplicata. Next base: position 35,446,698 of record VKOC01000003.1, read on the forward strand.
TATCGTGAAACATGCAAAACAGAAATGTACCATAGAATGATATCTTTCTATAATACTATACACGCAAAGATGGAATGCACTCACATTTGGGTAGATAATTCCCGCTTGTTCATAATATGTTCAGGAGTTGTGCTGGTCGCTCCAAAGCTGGTTTTTCTTAAGTTACAAGATCTTTTGGTCCTAGTGAGGTGAGTCCCCGGGGTTCCACTGGCTGTATTCGCCAAAAAGTGCAAGTGCCAAATGATATTCCAAGTGTAGTGATGTTACATGTATATGTTGATAAGATATAGAGCAAATGTGTCAAAATGAAAAAATATGCCAAGATGAAAAATAATTTATTATGGGACTAAGCCCTTAAATGCTAAAAATGGATGGTGGTAATTAATACATAAAAAAATTAGTAAATATACCAAGAAAACGGGTGGATATTTAAAAATCTCTAAAACGGATAGGTAAATAAAAATGATTAAAAGTTAATAAAAAGTAATGAAAAAGGTTCAATGTCCTGTAAAAAATCCTCTACGCGTTTCGCCAATATCTCGTGGCTTCCTCAGGAGGTTTGTGTATTTGTCCGTGGAGTCCTTTCTTAAATACTTCCCCGGACTTCGTATTCGCGGAATAATGGTTCCGTGCGTCTGTTTGGAATCCGGAACTGCACGTTGCCGTGTCTAGCCGCGTCTCCCTGGTTTCCTCTATAGCCGATGTGGATGGGATTCCCGTTCTCGATACTGCAAGGGGTCGCTTCGTCCTCTCCGGTGACTTTTCGTCCACCTCAGCGATTTTCGTGTCCGGAGGGTGGCGAGATAATGGATAAAATAAAATAAAATTAATATGTAATCAGTGTGTTAATTGCGTATTTTTTCGGCGATCCATCCGAAATCAGACTTTGAATTACTATGCTCTGAGCATCCCCAGGAAGGGGAGATCAAGGTGAAGTGAAAATAATATGTACTATCAGGGTCATATATCCGACTTATAAGTATAGGTAAGTATTTATTAATAGGTGAACATGTAAGTGGTGGATATGTTATGGACACAAAAGAATAAAAATATGAGGTAAAATAAAGGTGTGAAGAATGAAAAATGAAAGGATAAATGGAAAAATCAAGGTAAAGATGAGTCACATGGTGAACGGGGGTAATGAATGTAAGTGTGCGATTAAATAAAAGACAAAATATCAATTTCTAGATTTAAGCCCCCCTTCTTAAATGTTTTTAACTTAAAGATCCATTCTGTCTCTCTTTTGGACAGATATTCGACATGATTGCCCCCTCGCCAATAAGGCGAGACCCAATCTATGCCGATGATTTTAAATGTTTCTAAAGAAAATTTAGGGCATGAATTACAGTGTTTGGGCACACTGTGCTTGATGTTCTTGTTCCTTATATTTCCCAAGTGTTCTAAAATCCGTTCTTTAAGTGGTCTAATCGTCCTTCCTACATATTGCAGACCACAATTGCATTCTAAAAGATATACAACGTTCTTTGAGTTGCAATTGATAAAGTGTTTGATCTTATATTCAGTGCCTGTGTTGTAACATGTGAAACTATTAATTTTCTTAGGAAGATGTGTGCACATCTTGCAATGCCCACAGATAAAAAACCCCATCGGTCTGGACCCTAAAAAATTATCCGTATTCTGTGGTTTGTTGATTTTCGGTAGCACACTTGGAGCTAAGATCGTTTTAAGAGTGTCCGCTCTCTTGTAAATGACTTGTGGCTTGTCTGGTATTAGTTGTCCTAAGACACTATCTCCTTTCAGGACATGCCAATGTTTTCCTATTATTCTCTTTATTGGGTGTGCCTGTGAATTATATCTCGTAAAAAAAGAAAAACTGAAATCTTTCTTATCCAAGGCCTCTTTATTCTTTTTCTCTTCCAATAACTTACTCCTATCCATCTGTATTACCTGCTGAAGGCTGCTCTTTAACCTCTCAGTGGGGTAATTTTTCTCTAAGAATCTATGTGTGATCTCATCTGCCTTTTGAAGAAAATCCTCTTGTTTAGAACAGTTACGTTTAATTCTCATGAATTGACCCTTTGGTATGTTGTTTAACCATACTGGATGATGGCAACTGGTGTATTCAATGTAACCATTTCTATCGGTAGGTTTCATGAAGTTTCTGGAGCAAATTACATTATTCTCTGTATATAATTCTACATCAAGGAATTGTATGTGTGTCTGTTGTATATTGGAAGTGAATTGTAGATTGTAATCATTATCATTTGTGTATGTTATGAAAGTGTTTAATTGTTCCAGGGTGCCTCCCCATATAATCAAGATGTCATCTATGAACCTTCTCCAAAGCACCAGGTTTGCACCGTGGGGGTTGTTATTCCAAATGCATTGGTTTTCCCACTCTGCTACAAACAAGTTGGCGTAGCTCGGTGCAAACCTGGTGCCCATGGCTGTGCCACAAAGTTGTAGATAAAAATCGTTTTCGAACCAAAAGTAATTAAATTTTAATATGAAATCAATACATTCTAAAATGAAATCTTTTTGAGTCGGGTGCATTTCTGGGTCTCGGGATAGAACATTATTAATCGCTTGTATACCTTTTTGGTGTTCTATTACTGTGTATAGAGAGGTAACATCTAGTGTTGCCCATATCCAACCCTGTGTCCATTTTATGTCTTTTAATGTATTTAATAAATGTGGGGTGTCTTTTAAGAAAGCCGGGGTTTGAACTACATATTTCTGTAAGAAGTGATCAACGTATTCTGACGTGTTGCAGGTGAGGGAATCAAGTCCGCTAATAATAGGTCTTCCTGGGGGTTCCTTTAGATTTTTGTGTACTTTGGGAAGAAAATAAAAGACTGCTATTTTAGGGTGTTCTTTCTTTAAATATTCAAACTCTTGTTTTGATAAGACCCCTCCTATGAGGCCTTTATTGAGTATTTTGTGTAATTGTATACTAAATTCCTTCGTCGGGTCCCCTTTGAGCTTTTTATACGTGTTCTTATCTCCTAGGATTCTGTTAGCTTCTTGGATATAATATGTGCGATTCATTATGACCGTTGCTCCCCCTTTGTCTGCTTGTTTAACCACTAACTCATGTTTATTTTTTAAAGATTTTAGTGCTAATCTCTCCCTTTGGTTTAGATTTGAGGATTTTTTATTTTCTTTTAGGTTCTCCAGATCTCTTAAAACTAGATCTGTAAATACTTCCAAGTGCTCACTTTTCTCACTCTGTGGATAAAATTTCGACTTTGGTCTGAGTGGTGTATGCAGAAAGGTTTCTGAATTAGTCGGGTTATCCCTCCGTATATTATCTTGTAAAGATTTGTCGTTTCTGTTGAAAAATCTTTTTATCATTAATTTTCTAAGATATCTTTGGGCATCCATAAAAAGATCAAAATGGTTAGGGCCTTTAGTAGGTGCAAATTTCAGTCCTTTTTTCAATAGTTTGATTTCATCTTGTGTGAGATCTACAGTAGAAATATTGATGATCCCTCCCTCTTCAGGTGTTAACTCCTTTGAATGGTTCACCTTCTTTCTTCCTCCTCTTTGTCCCCTGATTGAAACCAGAATTAATAAACTAGAGGGAGAAATTATTGAGAATAAAAAAAGAAAATTTTTTAGAGATAAATGGGAAATGGAAAAAGGTATACATAAAGTATCTAAGACTTTTAACACTCATACTTACATTAACCACTCGAATCCCAGCAGACAAGGTTTTATTGGGCATAGATCAAGACCTCTCACCAGGGAATATACATCCAATAGGGATTTTACCCCCAATCCACCCAATTCCTCCCATTCCACAAGACCATACCAAAGAGATTATACAACCTCTTATAGAACCAATCCAAGATCGCATTATAGAAATTACACTACTGCTTACAGATCTAACCTAAGAAGCTCCCCCCACTCTAGAAGACCGTATAATGGGGACTATAGAACACGATCTCCCTCTTGGCAACCTAACCCCTCTTCATATAGAGATGAAATAAGGGAACCACCTAGACCCAAATTGGATAGCACAGACTTAACTAAGGAAGATTTTTTAGACAGGGAGCTATCCCGAAAAGGGGGCACAAAAAGGAAGGATTCACCACCCAAGAAGGAAACACGGGAATTAAGGAACCGCCTTGTCCCCATAGAACAGAACCCGTGGAAAAGGGGAAGATTCCAAAAACAATCAGGGGACAAAGAGGAGGAAGAAAGAAGGTGAACCATTCAAAGGAGTTAACACCTGAAGAGGGAGGGATCATCAATATTTCTACTGCAGATCTCACACAAGATGAAATCAAACTATTGAAAAAAGGACTGAAATTTGCACCTACTAAAGGTCCAAACCATTTTGATCTTTTTATGGATGCCCAAAGATATCTTAGAAAATTAATGATAAAAAGATTTTTCAACAAAAACGACAAATCTTTACAAGATAATATACGGAGGGATAACCCGACTAATTCAGAAACCTTTCTGCATACACCACTCAGACCAAAGTCGAAATTTTATCCACAGAGTGAGAAAAGTGAGCACTTGGAAGTATTTACAGATCTAGTTTTAAGAGATCTGGAGAACCTAAAAGAAAATAAAAAATCCTCAAATCTAAACCAAAGGGAGAGATTAGCACTAAAATCTTTAAAAAATAAACATGAGTTAGTGGTTAAACAAGCAGACAAAGGGGGAGCAACGGTCATAATGAATCGCACATATTATATCCAAGAAGCTAACAGAATCCTAGGAGATAAGAACACGTATAAAAAGCTCAAAGGGGACCCGACGAAGGAATTTAGTATACAATTACACAAAATACTCAATAAAGGCCTCATAGGAGGGGTCTTATCAAAACAAGAGTTTGAATATTTAAAGAAAGAACACCCTAAAATAGCA
>VKOC01000003.1:35451639-35515620 GCA_009364415.1 Spea multiplicata
AATCTGTTTCCCTAGCTATGGCAAAGACAGGACTGGGTTTTGGTCAAACCAGACTCAGGGGTCAAATGCACTTGTCCTATCTCTGAAAATTCAAAAATAAATGTGGGCCTGCTATTTTAAGATATTTTAATCTAGCGGAGCTGTTTTAACTGCTTTAATAACTGGCTCCACATTTCTGTGCTCTGTGTTTCCAATTCTATCACGAGGCATTTGATATGAGTGAATCCGTTTGCCTTGGTGGAGGTTAGATCCTGAAGTATTACAATTTCTGATGAACCTAAAAGCATATTAGAAAGAAACCACTAGAGGAGTGGACAATGTCAAGGCCAGGGTCCAGAAAAAGCCCAGATGAAAGACCTATTTCTTTTAAATATAAGGTTAATGCTTTTGTCTCATCGTTATTTCTAAGTCTTAAGAAGTCCTGCATCTTGAAAAAAGCATCTATTTAAGAAATAATAATAATAATAATAATACAATCTATTGTAAGTATTAGTATATTAAAGCAATATCCCCATACTTGGTTTTGTTACTGCATTTATAGAAAATTTAGAAAGCTTGGTGTCACCCAACCAATATTACAAAACTATTGTGGCCCCCAATAACTCAGCAAAAAATGTAAAAAAAAATCATTACCAATCTTTTACTTAAACACTCTTAAGTGTCATTATTAATAATTCATTATAAACTATGCATAAAGAATACAACACAATAAAGGTCATATTCACTTCCTTTGGGGTTTAATTTTCCTGCGGTTCGACATGTGAGACACATAAATTCCTTACTGCCCCTTAGGAAGACACTTCCACATAGTGTCTTATTTTATTTGTTCACCTGCAAGATAAATTTCTATCACCATGTCCTTTTTTTCCGGTGCCTGGACTGCAGCCAGACTTTCTACTCCAAACAATCTGGGATGTGAGCTCTTGGCTGGGGAAACCGTTCTGTGAGGATCGCAGATAAAGCTAGCTATTATCACACATGGACTAACATACTTCTCACTGTGATTAGGACACCAGATAGCAATAAAAACCTCCAGCTCATCCCAGGGCTCTAAAGCAAGCTAATAATGCATCATCTTTTGTATTACAAAAAACTCTACTCTCACTCCAGAGAGTAAGCAATGTACAATAAGGAGATCATCGTTAATCGTGCAATAGTAGGCACTCCAACTCCTATGTTGCTCTACGAATCTAATGCACTGAAATCTTATGGGATTCTCTCTGTTGGCTAAGTCTTTCTCCATGACATAAAGCATTTAAAGGTTTCTCTTGTACCTAAGAGTTTCTCTCCTCGGTTAAGTGTTGTGTGCTGGAGGTCAGCAAGCAAGAGCAGATGTTGAATTCAGATTTAATAATGTTTTACAGCTCTCACAAAAGAGAAATGGAATACGTTTTCTAACTGATAATATAATGGAAAATTAATTTACAACTATAATGTTGTCCTGTATTTATATTGTCTTCCTTTTGCTCCCGGCATTTCGTAGTAAGGGCATTTCAACGTGGTGGGGAAGGCATATAACTATCGTGAATCTGAGATCAAGCACTGCTTAACATATAAAAAAACCCCAGACAGACTAGAAAGCCTAATGGATCTTATCAGCCATCAAAATGCTATATGTATTTGTATGAAAGAAAGGAATATGTTATAAATACTTTAGAGGGACTAAACTAGGGGAGGGAGAAATGATAAGACAAAAGGCCATGGTCTAAGTGGCCTTCCTGCAGGAATGATAGAGGTCAAACAGTGAAGGAATTAAAAAAAATTTCAAATGTTAACGATACTTTACTTAACGTAAATAAATCACTCAATGTAGGGAGATTTCAGCGATTCCATTGCAATATTCCGCAGAAAGGTAAATTAATAGGAAAAGCATTATTTGATGTCAGAGTGTTCTTGCTGAGGCCTGGTAAGAAATTATTCAGCACTTAGTGACTTCATGGCCACAGGACGTATTCTCAGGAGCTGACGTAGCCATGAAATTATACTACCTGACATCTTACCAGTGATGGCCATTCTCTTTCAATTGTGTTATTTCATAAGTATGCCCTAATGCATTATTAATGTATATTTAATTAGATACAATTATCATTGACCAGTAGTGTTTTCCTGCCCACTCCTATAATATGTCATTGTCAAGAAATGATATTAGATTATAGAAAGTAATACGAGTATACAAGAGTTTCCATTCAGCATTCAAAACACTTTTTCTGCCTTCATAATGTTTAGTTTGCAGCATTTTCTAGGAATTTAGGCAAGAGTAACACATCTGATGCTTTCTGTTAAGGTGTTTCGTAAGCAGACTACATTGTAGATTGTTACATAGTTACAAGTTCAGCCTTTCCTATATTTGTTATTTTTTTGCTGTTGATCCAAAAGAAGGCAAAAAACCCCAGTTTGGCTTTTTCCAATTTTGCACTAACCAGGGAAAGAATTCCTTCTTGACCCCAAAATGGCAGTCAGATTTCTCCTTGGATCAATAAGCTGTTTCCCCATAATTAAAGATTATATAATTAGCCTCAAAGTTTCTCAAAACTCAGTACAGTGAGCTGAATTTTGGTTATTCATGCATACATAGCAGAAAAGCTGGTGGCTGCTAGTCCTACCAACTCGGGGCTTTTGATTGGATCTATTTGTGTGTTTACAGTTACAAATGGTATTTCGCTGTTGCCCTTAGACCCATCTTCACCAAGATACCCTTGTAACGTCACAAGAATCAGACTTTCTACCACTGTTGTATAAAGTGATATGTTATGCGACCAGCAAATTGGTTGCATTTGCAAGTTGAGATTTACACACCCTTGTGATATATAGTAATACAAAATTCTTATTATAGTTTATTCAAATATAAGAGTCACATATCAAAGCACTTGACTCTAATAAGATAGGACACCATAAAATTGCTCAACGTAGCATTAAAGGGTAAACACTACAAAGAGAAACCAAGATGAATGTATGAATATTGAAACGTGAAGTTCCGGCCAAGAGCCTATAGTATATAATTGGGACGAAACAGATATGTAATTTGATGGGGAACTCTGTATGCTTCTGATGTGAGTCCAACAAGAGAACAAAAAGGACATTGAGTTATCTACAAACAAGCAGATGTAGGATGAATAATACTTTAACTATCATTCTACACTGGAAATGTCTAATCAAAACTTCTTACCACAGTTGGGGATCTGCATGCTGGAAAGGTCAATTTTCTTCTCATTATCTGTGAGGCAGTATATACTTTGGTTCCCCAACCCAAGGGATTTAGCCTCCTGAAATACCTTAATCCACATTAAGTCACACGAACACTTGAATGGATTGCCATTTATGATTCTAGAATAAAGGAGAAAGATGTGCTTAATTTTTGAAGAAAAATAAAATAGCAATAGACAGGGCCGGCCTGAGGCCGGGGGGCGGCATTTTAAACTTCGCCCCAGGCGGCATTATCTACCCACCCACTCCCCCCCGGTACTTACCTTTAAACATTCCTGCGGCGAGTCTCCCTGCTGTGCCACGGTGCCGAGACCGAACGGGGAGACTCACCGCAGAGGAGAGAGAGAGGGGCGCCGAGCTGGTAAGCGAAAACCACTCGCGCCCCTCTCTCTCTCCTCCGCTTAAAAAAAAAAAAAGCGCTTGGGGCGCAAAGTGCCGTCCCTTCTAAAGTGCCGCCTGGGGCAATTGCCCCAATCGGCTCCATTGTAGGTCCGGCCCTGGCAATAGAATATATTTTTTTCATACATAGTATCAAATATACCCGATTTTTTTCAATAATTTAAATATTCTAGTATAGATACATTTAATCTAATAAGAATGTTCATAGATTCTAAAGTTGTTGTAAATATTTACAAGCGGGCAAATTTTAAATAGGACACACACATTCATTTCACATGATGCTGACCAACACATTTAAATTGCTGCTCTTCGGAATGCAGAATGTACAGAAAGTGATTCTATTAGTTTATATGTTCTACATCCTACAGGGCATTATTTTACAGGTACTGTTAACAACACATGAAATGTATGTGCGATCTGGCTGATGTAGTCACCCTAGTCGTAAATCAACTGTCACCTAAGTATTTAATCAAAATCAAGCCTTAAAGGCAATGTTATGTTTTTTCATTTTCTATTTAACGCCAATGTATTAGCTCTTTGCTTTTGACATTTCTTTGTATTATATTTAACATTGATATTCATTTTGACCTAAGTTAAAATTTTGCCATAAAATGTCCTGATGAAAGTCAGCAGTGACTGAAACGTCGACTTGACTTTGAATAAAGTGAAATTGTTAATTTAAAGACCTGGAGTGCTGACCATCTTTTGAAAGTGCTTTATATGGAAGCTGCTGGTTACTAGCACCAGGCTTGGAATATTTGGAATGGTGTGCAATGGACTCTGTGAGTAAATATATATATATATATATATATATTTACTCACAGAGTAAATATTATATATATATATATAATATATATTACTCACAGAGTAAAATATATATTATATTATATAATATTTACTCACAGAGTAAATATAATTGTATCTAATTAAATATATATATATATAGCCTCGCTAAACTAGAGCATAATTGAATTGAAAGACAAACAAAAGTACGTGGTAAGTGTTCTTCCCTCGCCGTGATCATAAATATAACTATGAAGAAGCATCTTATATTTATTTTAGAAATAAAGAATATAATCAACTTGAATCTGCATTTTGGAACAGTTCACAAAACTGTGAAAAATTATCAAATGGCCTACCAAAGGGGATCTTTCTTTGCAATTGTTACAAAAAAAAAGTTACAAAAAGTTTCATGAGCAGACTGCAAAAGGGTTAATTCTGCAGAGTATAATTCTTGAACATTTTTTAATGGTAAAACTATGCATAACACATGGGTCGGCAATAGCCCAATTCAAATCTTACAATCTTGGGGACATGAAATTATATAATTGATCCGTTACAGTACAAGGCCTGAGTTAAGGGTCCAAGCAAAATGCCTTTGACGCTCGATGCTCCGGCGATCTCTTTTCACCTTTCCCACAGCTCTCGGCTTTAGAGATTAGCTAATTGTTTTCCTGGGCAGTGTCAGATAAATGGGCTTACAATGCCCCCTTAAAAAAATACGGTTTCTCATTCCCTGGTGAGTTATATTAACATTCCTTTATGTAAAGTAATCTAGACATGAGAGCGGTGATGATGAATTACTAAAACAAACAACACTGACATGGGCCCTTTAAATCATAATGCTTCATAGCAATTACATGTAAAAGGGTTTGAGGAGGGAGGTGTGCGGTCTCACTTTAAGAACCGCTGATACAGTGTATCTGTATTCATACATTTTATTGATTGTTTCGTGAAGATTAATGATCTTTTCCAGCAGTGATTTAATGTATGTTTTTTTATGTTTCTATCTACATTAAAACTCCATTTGTGTATTAACCCCTTTAACGTAGTGTTAAATGATATGAGCCTTTTTCCACCACTGATATTGTCCTTAAGGAATCTAAATTCAGGAACTATATGTTCAAATTTTTCATGAAACAATGTTTTCAGTTCAGTGAGTTCAGGGAATAAAATACAGCATGGAAATTGGCGATCGTACTGTTTATTTTGCTGTGGGACCTCCAATACTCATTGTGCTAGGTTAAAGCAATACATTATTGCTCAAGAATATCAAACAGTGGAGATGTTGGCTAAGATATTAGAACGCCAGCATGCAGCTGCTCCTACCAGAGACTCACTACACTCCCATAGAAAGCCTGTAGAACAAGTGTTTTTGCTATTCCGGAACTAGACAAATATATCTAGAGTTGCTTTACACATGTTTATGCTGGTGGCATTGGCCCTCTAGGCTTACTGTTAGCATATTGTGGTCAGAAGCTTCATTGTCTACAATAGGCTTCCTGTCCTATTGTTCTCTAGAATAGGTACATGCAGCTCACTGTACCATATTAATGACCTTTATATACAATAAATAATCGACTTTTTAAAAAAATAGCAAATAAAAAATTATGACCATAGCTTACAATTCAGACAGAGGAAGATGGCGGAAATTCTTCCTGGTTAGAGTTGGCAGTGTGTTTCGAGAAAGGTTTCTGCAAAAAATAATAATTCTATGTTGTGGTTATGGAGTAATCGTGAATTTGGCAACAAAAAGCAGAGCAGTAAAACAACAATATATTGAATTGTGTTTAATTTGTGTAATAGAAATGATCTCAGCGTTGAGTCTATTAATGGCCAAAATATTTCATTATGATAAATGAATTAAACTGCTGTATTCAAGAGGGAAAAACATAGAACTTGGAAGTAACATCTCATCACGTAACATGGCTATGAAATAACATACCATACATATACTCTTGTGCTACTATAATAAAGGTCCCAACATGCGTGAGCTTTGTAAGCGTTGATAAGTATACTTCAGCCTTGGTAATATGAACAATGTAAAATATTTTCTAGAGCAACACAACCAACACGCTTGCCCGCTGTTGCTGAATCATAAATACTATGATTCCCTGTCTATTCATGCCTGGGCAAAATATGGATTAGGATTATGGGAACTGTGGTTCATTTTAGTAGCCATGACTCTTTTGGTCTGAACTGTCCACAAGTCGTCTGCCTTTGTAAAGTCTTCCCTGCCAACAGTATCTGATTTTTGTGGAGAAAACAGATGTACTGCATGATATTACACTATTACATCGAGGCGAACAGAATGTTTTTTTTTACTAATGCTGTTGGACAGTCCTCAGGCAGAAATAAACATTAAATAAAAAGTCTCCTTATGGAGGTTGTCCGTAGTCCACCAGTGCTCCCCAACACCTTCAAAGTTGTCTTTGAGATTTACTGTATGTGGAGGATTGCATGTACAGGATAAAAGGCGTGATCAATTCTGTAAATACATAATGTCTTCCGTGGTTTCCGAGACAAAAGGTCTCACAACAGGCTGATTGTCTGTCACTTTTGGAAGCCTTGCCAGGAAACATAACAGGGAAAGATATTCAACACCTGCCACCATTTTTATTAATCGTTTTAATGTCATTTATTGTTTGGCCCATGCGTGTAAATCAAAGAATACTTTGTCTTTATGATTTGGAAACTCTTACTCTGCATTTTAGACATCTTCGGCATAGGACAAGCCATCCATTTTAAAAGTGCAATGAGACCGACAGCCAGGAAGACGAATGAGAATTATAACAAATGACCACAATCATTACTCACACATAAGTTAGTTTGAGGTTGTTCCGGAATGCCAGGCGAGACACAACTTTTAGTCCAGAGTCAACCACAGTCCTAAAAAGGAAACACACTGATTAGCGATGTCTACACAAACACCACATCCCACTGTAAAGGTCAAAAAAAATCTCCTGACAATAATATTTCAACTCTGTAGGACTCTGTAGTCATTTGGCTGTTATCATTTGTCAATAAATTATACTTTGAGGAACTAACAAACAAATACAATATCAAATACAAAAAATATAAAAAATGAATTAACTTTTTAAAAAATGTGTTTCCCTATGGTAGAGAATGTGACTAATGTGGCTTATTATATGTCACTGGCACTTATATGGTTAAGCCAATCTGGCACAAGGCCCTTTTCTGGCACAGGAAAAGTTATACCTTGCTGAATTACATAATCTGCAAGTCCATTAAACAGGTACAATAAATTACTAATGTGTTAAAACGTCTCTCCAGAATATTTCGTTGGACAAATATTACTTATCAAAATATATACCATATCTCAACCTCAATTTATTCTAAAAACGCGTGGACAGAATGAAAGCAAAATGTGGCTTGCTGTGAACATATGGCGATCTTAAAGGAAAACCAGAATTATTTAGTCATTCTGCTAATAATTAACAACATTTTAAGTAGCATTGTACAGATGTAACATATCTTTAAAATATCTGAAGTCTTAAAGGCACAGTCTTAAAGAGCCTTAAAAACACAGTAGAAACACACAAGTTGCTTGATAATGTAAAAGAATACACAGAATAATTACTGAATTTTGATAAGCAAGTTCACCTAATAAGGTCTAAATAAAGCTTATGGGTTTTTTTTCACATTTTTATCCCTGTGTAACTTGTTCCATTGGGTATTTCTACTGCAAATTATAAAGACTTCTTTAAAACTCTAGTAGGACTGTGTGTATTAATAGCTGGTCACAATACACATGGGGCACCACAGGTATAATAATATTATGATTATTATTATTAATAATTAACACAAACTAATCCTGATAACTAATTCAAGATAACAAAATGAAAAGTACTCACAGGTTTCTCAGTCCAGTGTAAATCTTGACATCATCATAATTTATAGACGCAAGGTTTTGTTGGTTTGCAATGTAACTAAAAAGATAAAAGAATATACCTATGAATGTAATTTTATGGAAAAATAAATGCATTACAATATACACTCACATCATATTCCTATCCTCAAATATTAAGGCCCTAAAGTTGTATATGACTGCGTTATAACTAGTATACCGTCTGAGACCATGTTTACTGTCTGAGGCCTAATATGAGTAAATGCTAGTAAAACATTTTAATGTGCCTGAAAAAACCTGATGATTGATTAGCAAAATATGTGAACACCAACAAAACGGTTAAAGAGGACTGTACAGAAGCTGCTATTATTATACAAAGTGACCACACATCACATAAACATGAATAAATAATAATAAAGAAAATAGAAATAATTCACAATAGAATTATTGACTTATTTCATATGAGGCAGAGATGCCCAATGGTTTAACTATCACTTATCATTAGGGTATTCTTTTATTAAGGACATATGGCACTGACCTTCAAACCGTTAATGAGCTACGAAAACAGACAGATATTGTAGGTTTTATTTATTGTTTATTGTATGGTTTTATGAGAGATGAAATCCTGCATCCTTATTCGAACCTTTTTCTGTAAACTAGTTACAGCGCTGTAACAGCATAGCATGAGGAAAACATAGGTCAATGTTACATTATATTGCATTAATTTGTAGAGAACAGAAGCAGCTGGCTACATTTTGTTCTTGGGAATTCGCAGGATTCTAACGATCTGCCACATGTGCCGTTAAGAACAGTTCCATTCTATTTTCTGCCATTTTGAACTATGAAGTAATCGGAATATGTGACAGGCACGTGGGAGTGGATCTCAAACAGAAGGAATTTCAGTTCTTCTCAAATAAGATGAAATGGAGATCCTCAGAAGTCTACCATCTACAGACAAAGACATAACGTAGACTGTTCCGTTCCCAGAAGTTCGCTAAATTAATAACGTGCTAATTAGAAGGTTAGATTGGTGCTTTAATTTATGAAAATGAAAGGAGCCACATGTATTAGAAGTATGATTAGAAATGATTTAGTGAAGCCAATTAACCTATTAAAGATAATCTTTGTGAATTTTCTCTGTGAACATGATAATGTTCGGTTTTATTTACCTAGCCACATACCAGAGTCATAGTTGAGTTCTTCTCTGCTATAAATATGGTCCATGCCGCCAATTCTATAGCTATTTGGGTGATATATTTAAAATGATTTGGTATACCATGAGAACTTGTTGCAAAAATAATGTGTGTTTACAACCAAATTGAAGGCGGTTAATAAGGTAAGCAAAGGTTCTACTACTATCACAGCTGTTAGTGAACTACAACTCCACCAAAAAGACCCTACAATTTTTCAGCAAGTACTTTCAAATAGTGTAAGTGCAATGTTAAAACGTTAATGGATACATCTTCATGTGTGACAGCCGTAGAAGATCCCATGGCAGTATATTTCTACTAGAGTTATCACCCTTTTCCAAAAAGAAAAACAAAAATGAACTACCGGTACTCATATTATGTGTCTTACACGGAAAAAAAGAATACATGCACTGTTGATTTTTGTCATTATAATAAATGAACATTGCAGGGTCAGGATGTGCATTTATTGTATTATTTATTATTTTAGTGTAAAAATATAATGGGGGGATAGGTAGCATTAATAGATACATTTAGGGTCATCCTTATGTTGTCTTTGGTGAATAAAAAGTCTCAAGGGTATAAAGTTCTTTTCAGTGGATATCAATTTTAATGTTAAGCAAATAAAAGGTTATTTTTTTAATGAAGTTTAAATTACTTAACTACACTGTTAAAATGTAGTCAATATATTTATTACTGTTCAGATATATACAGATATATCCAGTAAGCATTAAACATTTATAAGCCATGTAATGAAACAGGGATTAATTTACCGTAAAATCCCACTTAATACTCCCTGTTTTAGGACACTAAAAGCATGGGTAAATATTGCACACATGGACAAAACTATATGACATCTAGGTCAATTTTATTGCAACTCTGGGTCGTTATAAGACATGTGTTATATACACAATTCTAGTTACGATTTTATTATTTGTTGTTTTTGTACTACTCCAGAGGTTGTCGAGCTGAGGGCTGATGGTAGAGGAGTAAGGTTGATGAACCCTACTTTAGGACATTGCTCTTTGTTACAAAGCTCTGTTATTGATATTCAACTCCCATAAATCCTATTGAGCCGTGTTGGCTTGGTTCTATTTATGCAGCAAGTTTCCGTCACCAATCAACTGGTCATCACAGGATCCAATGGTCTTATAAGCTGTTTATAAGCTAAATCATTGAAAACTTGCCATTAAATGGAAATATTAAAATTAGAAAGTATGTTGTGAGTACCAAAAATATAATATATTTATATTGGAAAAATGTATCTAATGCAGTAGACTTAAATTATATAACATTTTTGCTACGTGAAACGTTGTATGAATTGGTATTCTAATTATGTAATACTATTTTGGTAAGGACATTTTAGGTCACTTGTAAAAATCAGCGTTGAAAAGCCATACCCTTCTAAATATGGGATGCAAGTTGAGATGCTTAAAGGGACAGACATTTTTAGAACAGATATTCTAAAAACCAGAAAGCAACTTTGTCTTCTTGCAAAAATCCGATATTAATGAGCTATCTGCTAAACACGGATATTTTAAAGGATATTTTAAAGTCTTTAAACGTGGTGTACCATATTTTTCTTATTTTTCTGTTACTTTGAATTAACTTTGCACTCTGTTAGAGTAAAACCTATTAAACCTCAGGTTGCTATTTTACTTACACTTCCTTTATTGTGGATACCCATACAAGAGTTTTAACAAAGTACAGGAGGGAGGTTTATTTAGATAAGAGCAAATATGTTAGAACAATATGATTTGAGGTTTAAATGTAACATAAGGAAGTTTTACTTTATTGAGATGGTGGCAGATAAATGGAACAGCCTCCTAGTGAATAAAGTGAGGGAATTTAAACACAGATGGGCTAGGCATATGGTGAAGTTAACACAAGAACAAGGACCAATTACTGGTTGAGTCTTTTAAGCAGGTAACAGTGGGTAGACTAGATGGGCTGAATGATTCTTATCTGCCATCAAATTCTATGTTTCTTGATTTCTATTTTTTTTCAACCCACCAAACACAGTGTATAATGACTGAACTTGCTGGAATAAAGACACAAAAGAAAATGGAAAACATCAAATAGTCCCCAGATTTAATTTAAGAAACCTGGGTCATCTAACAATAGCTGAGCTTCCTATGACTATCTACTCCCAGACACCTACCTGCATGTCTTGCCCTTGGTGTGAGACATCCATAACATGTCATAGATTTAATATATTTATATACAGTATTTGTTTAAGGGTTTGAGTTTTTATTTTACATTACATAGGTTTTGTCATTTATTGTACATCACTGAGCACAACGAAAATGTGAGCCTCTTTTAAGCTTTTTAAATTGCACATCTTGTCAGCACCGCTGGCCACATTCACTAATTTTGACTGTAATTAATATAGCGATACTTTTAGATCGAGAAACCTCTAGTTAAAATATACTTTTATAGATAGATAGATAGATAGATAGATAGATATCGATCATTCTCCAGGAGTACATCATTAACTCATCAAGTTACAGTTTGATCAAATCTAGAAAAACATAGAATATGATGGCAGATAAGAACCATTTGGACCATCAAGTCTGCCCGTTATTCTTGATGTATAAACTCCCCATGTATGTTTAAATTCACTCACTGTATTAGTCTTTACCCCTTCTATGGGAGGCTGATCCATTTATCCATCACCCTCAGTAAAGCTTCCTTACATTACAACTAAACCTTTGATCCTCTAGTTGTTGACTATGGCCTCTTGTTCTAGAGCTTCTTCTCTGAAATAAACTTCCCTCCGGCGTATCATACTGAGCTATTTTATAATTCTACATCTCATTTTTTATATTACTAATATGTAAAAAGAATTATTGCATACTAGTTCTAGGTATTACATACCAATTAGGCTTTACAATAATTAATTCTGAAATGCAATAAAGTGCAATCAGTCAGCACATTAACAGACCAGAAGGAGTAATACATGACTTATATGGCTCTATATGGTTGCTCTAATATTGCATTTTTACAAATTTTTAGAAAATGTACAAATCATATTCAAGAGAGATGCACACTTTTTTCTAAAAGTTTATACACTGTAATACAAAAAATAAAACACCAGTTATTTATGAGCTTTTTTGTAGATATAGTTATAAATTATTATAAATTGAAATCACTGCAGAATAAAATGGTACTTTATAAATCAATATATATAATTTTCATTACTAAAAATAAAAACAGTGTGTATAACACAAAACCACCACACACACAACATTGCATATTTATATATATATAGATATAGATATATACATATATCTATAATATATATATATATTCACACATACACACACACACTATTTAAAATGCCTAGCACATCAGGAATAAAAAGAAATCCAACATGGTATTCGTAACATTGGTAAATTGAAATAACATTATAGATTGTTCTAATTGTGTACCTGTGATAATAAAAAGAATTTTAAAAGGGTGGGGAACCTGGAGTTGTGTGATTAATCTAAGAGAGGTTAGGTCGGTCTACTACAAAAGCTGTCACCAAATACAACTAACTGGTTCTGCCATAAAGGATTAGTTTTTCCATGCAAATCATAGACACCAACTGTCACTATTCTGGATAACATCACCCACCACCTTCAGCTAGATGGAATATTCCATAATAGCTATATTTAAAAAGATATATATATTTAATAAAGCTATATATATATATATATATATATATATATATATATATATATATATATATATATATATATCACTCCATATTAGAAAGAGGCCTAAGTAATCCAAAAGCAGCAGTATCTGTTCACATTTAGTCCATATAATGTCCAAACTAATGCTGGATCAATTTAAAAACTTAAAATAAATATTGTTACATTTTTTTTCATTTGTATCGTCCTGTTTTGTTAGTGATAAAACAAATAACATTTTAAGGTTCCTTATTTCTTGTATTTTAAGGTTCTGTGATATTTGTATATAGCTGGCTACAGTACAAGAATTCATTATCTTCATCAGGAGAAACAGCAAGCACTGACAGTTCCTAATTATGTTCTTGGCTCAATTAATTAATTAATTAATGGATTTTTTTACAACACACTACTGCAAACTTAACACTTGTCAGATAGTATGTGTATTTTTGCAATTCTAGTAGATATTGAACAATAAATAGGGACACTGCATTGGTTTATAAGGTGATTCCTTATAGTTTAAAGCTTCCAGAGTAATTCCAGACCTGCAGTTCTTTCAGGAACTATTATAGACATAAGAACCATAAACTCAGCTATATTGAATATCTAACTTCAAGAATATAACAAATACAAACCTACTGGTCAATTACAAAACTTTAAATTGTTTTATGCTGTATAAAAGGTATATCAAATTGTAAACACAATCATACAAAAACCATGGTGATGAACTCCTCTTAACCAACAAGGAATTCCCTGATATGTACAGTTTTAAGGATTCACTGCATAGTTGGTATATCATTCCATAATTAATTGTAATTACAATTGGCGACAGGACTGGTCATGGGATTGTTATTTTGTATCTTGATAATGCTGCATAATAAATGTATATGGTAAATTTGACCAATAATGGAAGCATGTTTCTATTCTATAGGGAGAGCTACATGTGGAAATGTATATGATGTATAATATATATATATACCCTGAAGGATAATAGTACAGATTGCACAGTGGTATATTGGGCATTATAGAAAGCACAGTGATCAGCTCTCCAGACCTGCACTGCTTGCCTGGATTTGCCCATATTCTGTCTGCATCCTATTGATTTCCTGGAGCACTGGCCTTCAGCATGATAATACTATTAACAGCATTACAGATCACGAGGATATACTGTAAAGCACCAGTAATTGATCTATCAGTGGGAAATATATTAAATTAATCTATGGGGACCCCCTCCCACTAAGGATTTAATGACCCTTGGTTATATTTTTGGGGGTTTAATTAGTCTACATTAGCCTAAACTCATAGACTTTGCCCTCTTGACATGAAACGGTTAATGATGTATAGATAGATAGATAGATAGATAGATAGATAGATAGATAGATAGATAGATAGATAGATAGATAGATAGCAAGCAAAGCTCTGGCATTCCAGCTGCTTAATGACTATGACTCCAATGAATCTAAGCCTGATGAAAGATCCTGACTGCAGCATCAGAGGTTGTCCATTCTTGCCTGGCACTTATAAGGTTAACCCATAATGAAAAAGCATTGAAATACATGGAAATGCCCCAGATCTGTGACTGTCCCCTATTACACAGTGCGAGGTTAGCTCTTCATACACGGTGTCTATGAGAGTATTTGTCATGCGATCTCTGGCTAGGGGATTGCACTATCGGGCAATTAAGATTTATTATCTAAATGCTCTTAAAACCGTATGAGTGGGAAGTGGAATTGAATCAGAGCCGTGCTTTTAGGCTTCTTGCCGGCAGTGTGCGCGGTGCTTGTGCCTCATTCTCCCATTACAGAGCAGCCCTTCACACCCCGATCCCTGTCTAGCACCGCTTCATTCGCCTATCTTTAGATCTCTTTTGAGGACGGATTCCAGCAAAGTCCTCTGGAATGTAAACCAAAAGGATTTGTTCTCTAATTTTCCTTTTCTGCACTTAGTGGCTGGAGTTACATGAATGTCACATGATATGTCGTGACATACAGGTATTTAAACCTTCTCTTAAAATGCCACCTACCTGGGCTTAATTTCGATCACGGATTCCTGGCTCCATTAAGTAAAACATCGCTGTCTGAATAAAACAATTCGTGCCTCAATATTTAACCCTATCCCTTCCTGAATAATACCCATAGCCTTACCCGAATAAAGGGTATTTTTGAACGAAGCTGAATTTCCCTACTTGAAGCCAAATATCCCTGCCTTAATAATTAACCCTATGCCTTCCTGAAAAAATACCCATATCCCTAATACAGCCAAGTATCCCGAATTAAGCAGGTTTTCCTTGCCTGAAGCCAAATACACCTGCCTCAATAAAGCCAACTAACCCTGTATACATGATAACTCTAATCCCTGCCTGAATAAATCAAACAACCTTCCTAAGTAAAGGCGACTAGATCTACCTGAATGATGAACCATATACCTGTCTGAATAAAACCAACTAGCCCTGCATGGTACCAGAAATCCCTGCCTGCTCCTGCCTCAAATGTCTGCCTGCACCTTTACTGTGTAAACAGTGCCATCACCCCAACAGATAATTCCCTCATCCATCTCAACCAGAACAGGGCCACCTGCTCCTGCCTCACTTGTCTGCACATCAAACCATGTAAACAATACCATCACCCCAAAACCGAATTCCCCCCATTCATCCCAACCAGAGCAGTGCCACCTGCTGCTGTCTCATCTGCCTGCCTGCACCTTTACTGTGTAAACAGTGCCACCACCCCAAGACAGAATTCCCAGTTTATCCCAACCATAACAGTGCCACCTGCTCCTGCCTGGAGAACTAGTATAACCGTGCCCAGTGATTTACCACCCACCAGAAGTGAGGTAGAGCTAGGTGGCACTTGTGGCGCAGTACCTACATGTCAGTGATGTTCTCTGCCAGTGCAGTGTTCCTCAGAACTGGAAATGCAACAATCCCAGGGTTCTGGATGGTGCACCAGATCCTCGACGAGTTACACTTGCATGAAGTAGGGCAGGCCAGTCCCCTCCATAATAAAACAAGAAAAATCCAGCAGGAACATAACACCTGGCACAGATCAGGTCCATGTAACCTTCTCCAAAGGCCCATGTTGGATCCCCAAATCAATGAAGCAATGTTTGTGTAGACCCCAACACCAGCTGAACCTCCAGGGAATTCGCAGCTCCTGCAGATTGCTGGGAGTCAATAGTAATGAAGCTTAATTGGACTCATAATCCTCAAATAAATTCAGATTTCAAGGTGGCATAGATCATATTTATAGTCTAATGGAGGAAAATAACAGCCACAGGTGAGAGATGAATAAGCTGCAGAAGACAAGATGCACTCAATGACTGAGCTGTGGTCTTCTTCAAGCTGAATGATCGATGGTGAAGGAACAGGTATGGTAAGATCCTTCTCCTTCTACAAGAAAAAAAGGAGAGAGAGAGAGAGAGACATCTGATCGTTGGTTTCACCAATTCATTCGTGTGGGTGTACTAGGAGCTGACAATCTACCAGCTCCCTTTACCCAGCCACAGTATATTGCTAAGTATCCACTATACATATTCATCGGGCATTAAAAGCTATCCCCTGAGTCATCATTTCACGTGGATCATTATTCATAGCGATATATGTGCCAGAATGATACACTCACATCATTCCCAGCAGTAATATAGCATCATTCAGCTGCTGGTACTCAATGATAAATACTGTTAGTAAATCCGCTTGTTTTAATATATATGCAGCTGAATATATGGTATCCAAGCAGAGACCAGCAATGCTATAGATCCCAACTGACCACAGAAGCAAGGTACTCGAGGAGCAAATTGCTGTGTATGGAAGATGATGCTTAAGCGTTAACAGCTGCTTCATCTGCTAAGGATGCTGACTGCAAAGCGCTGCAGAATCCTGGGCACATCAATCCAAGCCAAAGCAACGAAGCCAAATCCTGCATTATTACAATCAAGGCACAAGAACCTGCACCAAGACAGGTGAAGAGTGCAAAGAATAGCTGTGACTGCCAGTGGGAATTCTCCTACCTGGGAGGGCTGCAGTGGGTCTCAGCTCCTGCCCGATAGAGAGAGATGGATAGATAGCTCTGCACTGGTTGCTGGAGGGATTCAGTCTCCAATATGTTTTTTACACACACACACACACTGTCTCCACTGCTAATAATAAGTAGAAGCGTCTCCCTCCCCATCCCCATGCCAATAGCTGTGGAAGAAGAAGTGACGTGAGCAGTGACGCAGAACAGGGGCAGAAACTCAAGATAATTCTCCTTGAGCCCAAAGCATCAAGACAAAGCAACAAAAAGGGGGGATCATGGGGGAAGTGCCTTCATCAAGACACAATTAGGAATGCAGTCCTGCTCATACAGGCACTGCAGCCTCCTTCCACCTTATATATTTATATATATATATATTTCATTCTCAAGATGTAACAATGTTAAAGGATATGCTATATGTTCTGTGTAGCCCAAGATCATGCAGGCATTGCAAGGCATTCAATGAAGACGTGATTGGAATGCCAATGGCAGCTATATACCTGCTTCTACTAAGATGCAATCAGGAGCTGCATACTGAATGCACATTAACATTTCTTAAGGTACTTACCCTTACTGCCTTAATCCGAATTAATAAACCTGCACTTTACATCCCAACATTTGTATTTCTGACCAGCCATTCAAGTATTTATATACGATTATCAGCATTGGGAGATAAGAAAGGAGCAAGTACTTTGTAGATAGACACGCATATATATAGCAGGGCTATAAAAACCTATATCTTGGCGATGGATATATCACCTATATATATGTACTGCAGGGTGTATAAGTAGTAAAAAGCACTGCATATAATGGTATTAAAGAGTGATAAAACACGATCAGTCGTAAATGAATGGTATTAAAATGGTGTGCCTGGGAATATGTCTTTTCATTTGTGGTTTTGGAGATTTTTTTCCGCAGTCATTTAAAAGCAGCAAAGAAATCTACCGCATTGACAACCAAGGATGCTCTAAGATCCTAGGAGAGCTCTGCTGACCCCAAGTGGCCGAAATCTGCACTGCAACGGTAAGGAGAACGTTTATCAAGGGCAATATCTGAACTGAATTCCCTTTAGTGTCTCTTCGTTCTATACCAAAAAAAAAATCACTAAGATGTTCATCTATGTTTTAACTATGCCTTGGAGATTATGTGGAGCCTTTTGCCTGGTAATGCTTGAGTTGCAGAGTTATATTCTTAATAATTTATCTTTTAAATGTAACATGCAAGTTAACATAAGGTTATCCTTATTTTGTATTGTTAACTCCAGAACTGCAACTAACCAGCATGTAGATTACATAGTAAGTAAATGATAGGCTCATCTCTATGTTTTATTGTTCCAGTTACATTACTTACACTGTCAGATATTTTATGATAGAAAACATGTATTCCATATATTCTGTATTTTACATGAACACAAAATGGAGTCAGAGCCATTTTATTTTACTTAATCATGTAGTGATTATTTCTTTTTGTCCTTGTTTTCTCTATAATTGAGAACAAAGAAGTATTCATGTATATAGATGTTTCAGTAAGTATGATACAATTAATGTTATCTTCCATGAGAAAGTTAAGGAGTAGACGCTGCATATCCTTGGGAACGTAAATTCGTATGGGGGATACATGGTAAGACTACCAAGTCCTGAGTTACTATCTAGGAGGTAACACCTGGCGATAAGGGTGACCAAGGATAAATTCCAAACACATATGTAATGGTTTTAAGTTAATTCTTAGACCAGAGCGTCTCTCACAGGTAAATTAAGAAATTACAACGGTGTAAATATGAGTAGAAATCCTAATTTTAATGGGTAAAACCCACTGTTATGATTGGAGAATTCCAATCAAGAGGTGGAGGCTATGATAATAAGCCCTGTTTTTAAGCTTATGTCTTGAATAATTAAAGGAAAACTCACCTTAAAAAAAAGAACAGACCTTAAAAACTGACCCTGATATAGACCCGGACGGGCTGATTCACCAAATAAACCGCAGAGAATTGGAATCTTAAGATCCTGACACCATATTTCACTCTTGGAGTTACTTTGAGTTCTAACCTATATAACTTGTAGAAAGTGATATTCTTTCCATTCAATTTCTTGCCACTGAACCTGGATTAATTTCTACAAGGACCAGTTGGATCACAGCAACAAGTGGTGGTAAATATAATTGTTTTATTATTCTGAATAGAGATGAATTTTGTCTTCTTCATATAGAATTCCCTGTTTCTGGGAAATAGTATATTGCATTATTGTATATGGCGGCTTGTGAGACTGCAGCTTATAACCCGTGATAATAACAATAATGAAAAGGTATTTTTACCTGTAGATGAAGTTTGACATTATTTGCATCTATTAGGAATTTCACTAAATACTCTTAGACATTATTAAATTATTTTAATTTGTCCTATTGGTTAAACTAATATAAGAGAGATAGTGATATCTTTATTACTGCCCTGATTATTATCAATTTTTGGTTGCTGAGTGGAATGGAAATTAATTGTGTGTTAGACTCATAAAGTACCAATTCATATTGATAACTATCGATAATATACTGTATTTCAATTGATTCATTTTGACATGTTTTAAGAACTTTGTGTTTTATATTATGCACTGTGTGACCCATTTACAGATTTTATAAATTGCATTCACAATAAATATTTTTGATTAACTATCTTGGTGATCTATATCTGATTTGAATTATAATTTTCGGCGATCTGAAAGGATTTAGGATCGGAGATAAAATATAGGGTATCTCCTTAAATTAATATTGTGGATGTGATACTACAATATTGGGTAGCATCGTTATTTTGCGTGTGTGATAAAATATTGGTTTTGCCTATTTTGTCTCATTAATATCCCTAACAACACACTTATATGAAGTATATATATCATTATATATATATTATACACCACCACACACTTGATATAGGTAGATATTGATAGATAGATTGATTGAGATTAGATGTTGATATAATTTTTATATATATATTTAAAATTATATATAGAGAGAGCATATTAATATATATATTATATAATATACATATATAATCTGCAATTTTATTATTTAATCACATAATAAAAAGCTGACGGTGGTGGACGGACCCCGCTCCCGCGACCCGGAGGATTCGGGTCTTGACCCGGAGAACTGGAGGAGTAGCACTCACCCGGCAATCTCCGCTTCAAACCTGGAGAGCTCCCAGGTAGGCAGAGTGGCATATAGGGGGATAAAAAGGCATTTCTAGAGGCAGAGTGGCATAAAGGGGGTTAAAAGGCATATCATGGGGCACTCTGCCTCCAGAAAAGCCTTATGCCCCCATATAACACTCCCTCCTCTTCGCCCCACCCCTTTTAAGACGTGGGACGAAGTGCTGAGGCATGGCCATTGGGCGGCGCGGTGCGTGCACACCTGGCCCCTTTAATTTCATTAAGCACCAGCAGCCAGAGGAGGCGGCCTGGCTGCCGCACCACGGCCGCTTTCAATCCCACTCGCAGACGCTCAGCTCACAGACCGGCCGGCCCACCGGGAAATCTCCCAGTATCCCGGTGAGCCAGTCTGGCCCTGATGAACAGCCTATCAGTGCTTGCTTTTATGTCATATGACAATTAAGTGTTCCTATCAATAAAAAAATATGAATGAATCATAGTAAAACATTTAAGACTTATGCATAGCCTGGAATGATGTTTGTAATGGAGCATTTAGTTACAAAAGTATGTGGGGCAGTACCATTTTAAAGCAGTAGGGATATTGGCTCCAGAGACATATAGACAAGGTAAGATTTTTGGATGTTCCTGCTTGAGAACAGGTAGCTGGAACAAACTCCTCAGTGTCAAGGCTGGGGATATGGAAATACTGGTGTGTCTGCTATGCTATGTATGAAACATCTTTATCAGCTGGGAAAATAAGGACTTCCCTAGGTATAGCTGAGAGGGCAATAGATAAGTGTAACAGCCCCCCAGCAGAAGTGGTAAAGGCTAAAACATACACAGGGCAGTCATTAGAAAGTAGGCTGATACACATCAGTTCTGCTACTGTGAATGAGGTGGGAAGTTGGGCCCTAAGGCTAGAGAAGACTTAAGTTGTCAACACACAGTAATGTTGGATGGTTATCTTGATGTACTAGTCTATCAAAGTAGCATTCTTCTACTGTTTCTATAGCAACCTGCCGCAACTCTCAGTGTGACTGTGGTATACTTGTCACAGTTTAAATACAATGGGAAGGAGGTGTAGCATTTTTCCATGTTCAGTTATTCTTTCAAAAAATCAGGGTTTCATTGCTTTCTAGGATTGATTTAAATAACGCCAGTAGATTTGGAGTACAATGGAAATAATTAAGACAATAGAAATATCATTAACAGACGATAAACATACCGTTACAGGAGGAGAAGAGGGCCCTGCTCTTGTGAGCTTACAATCTATTTGGTGGTTGAGGAGGAAGAGAGACCATAGTAGAGGACTGCTTGGGTGAAGATGAGTTGATTGCACTATGGGCAATATGGTTGATCTTGGAGGTGGACATGGCAGATTATTTCTTTGGCATGCTGGTTGAGTGTATTGGGAGGGATGGTTGTATGCTAAAAGGTGGGAGAGGAGAGACCAGTTAGTAGGGACTTGTAATACAGATTATCACAAGGTAGTTGGTTAGTATTTAGGTCGTTTCTTGACTGAGCAATGGCCAAATTCGAGAGATGGTTTTCAGGTGAAGATAACAGGTTTTGGTGAGTAACTGGATGCGAAGGGGTGAAGGAGAGAGGAGATTCAATCGTGACACCAAGGCAGCAAACTTGATCCGTTAGGTGGATTGTGGAGGCTGAATGTTATTGTCACAGCTGTGCTTCAAATACTTGCTGCCTAAAGTAATGATGATTGTAGGGGTTATGTTTAACCCCTTAGGGACAATGGGCGGTGCCTAAACCCATTGAAAATAATGCATTTTGAGCCCGTACATGTACGGCCTTTGTCATTAAGAGGTTAAACAGTGACTCTGGTGAAAAGCTTTAAAAGTGGTTTCATCCAGCAAAGTATTCATGTTGGGTTCTGCCGATTGCCTTCTCCATGGGCCATGTCATATACCAGTGCTCCTTAAGGACATGCAGTGATGGGTATAGTATGCTATGGAGACTTTGCTGTCTTGGTGTAAATCAATATTTGTCACTGGCCCATTAAGCAGCAGCACGGGGGGGGGGGGTATTGGTCAATATTATACAGCACCAGAAATCTGAATGTTGTAGATCTTTTATGTTTTTTAAGTTCTGCAGTCTGGATATTTTTTTGCTGTGCATATTTGTAGGTTCTGGTCAAACGTTGAGCAGCCCCATCTGCCACACAGGTTCCTCGCTTATGATGTCCGGAGAAGGCTTTAACCCCTTGACTGCTAAAAACGGCATGGTACCGTTGCTAGCAGTCCCAGTCAGGTGCTTACGACGGCACCATGCCGTCACTAGCACTACCCTACCTTCATGGAGGTCAGTGGACCTCCATCACCACCTACCCTGGCGATCTGCCCCTCATACTGAAGGGCATCACCGGGGCCACCCAATCCGCTCAGTGATGTCACGCATAATGAGGCAATGACGTCACCGCGCAACTTTATTAATAACTGGCAATCGTCAGTTAAAGAGGTATAGGGGCATGCTGCTTAGGTGCTTGAGGAAGACAGGACTTAGAAAATGCTATTATGCAATTATGTCCAAGAATAGGCTATAATAAAATCATATAAGTTTAATATCAGCACAATATCACACAATATGAAACATCCGGTATTGAAATCTTCTGCCAAAGACAAGGTCCAAAAGCAATGTTAGTTACTAGCCCAAAAATCCTTCCTATCAGTTGCAACAAGTTGTCTAAATAAACAGGAGATGGGTTCCGGAGAATGCATGAAGACATAATAATAATAGAATAATAATACGAAGAGTTCAGCAATATATATTTAATGAGGAACAAATTATTTATGGGAAACTGGATTTTTGGCGGCTTTCCCTGGATTAAAAATTGAAATATTGCCATAGGTTAGAAAATCTTGAAAACACATGGGCAGGGATTATGTACACAATTTATTCCGTAGAAACAAATAATATATATATGTATAGCATTTGCGTTTAATGCTAAATCACGTGCATTCCTATGTGGTTTGCATACGTGTATGTGTGTGTTCATGTATTTTTAACCCCTTCACTCCTTCATGAAGTCCCATGCCATCATAAGAGTTAAAACCGACGGATAGCATAGATCGTCACGTATAAATTAGCAGTTTACCCCTTACCACCTTAAAGTTCCCAGTGCATGGGAACCAGTGTGATCCGGTCATTTATGTGATTGCTATGTACACAATTAATTTAATGTAAGATAAATATGTAAAATAAGTTAAAAAATCTGATTATTTGCATCTGCTTTTGCAGCATCTGCAAAGGTTGTTATGAAGTTTTACATGTTAGTAGGTTTTCACAATTGTTAGGCAGGTAAACATAATTAACTTTTTTAATTCCCCCTTAGCTTGGCTGCATCATTTACGTCCTCGATCAACACAGCTTTTTCACTTTCTTTTAGCTCTAGTTCTCCCTCCTGAAAATACATATCACTACAACTTGTGTTTTTAGACAAAATGTGAAATGTGGAGCAATCTTCCTATATTTCAACAGCATAAAATCATGGGACGCCTTGGCTGCCAGATTCCGGAAATCATTGACCATATTGTTATGCTTCCCAGGTGTTCTGTTTAAATGTTATATCTTTAGCTAAAAGTGCTTAGTTTCTTAATATATCTTTCCTCTAACTACAAGTCAATCATGGAACAAAGAAAATGATTTTAGCACTTTAACACTAATTAAACAAATACAATAAATGCCTTTGGAATAAGAACCTATTCCCCGTTGTAGCGTGTTATATTTGCGTCTTTGGATGTTCCTGAGATCTGGAGCCTTCTTGTTTATCAGTTTTCATAAATCCCCTGAGTACACTTTGAAGGACTAGCTACAAGTAAATCTGGTCAAAGCAGAATAGGATTTCCATCCACAGAAAGTGTTTTAAGTATAGAGATATATTGCATTTGGCTCTCTTAAAGCAATATTAAAATGAGCTTAGTCTTCCGTGTAGTGATCATTACATTACAGGAAATGGCCCTTTTAAAGCATCCATGGTTGCCAGCATCTCGCTGTTATAAAACGCATTAATATCCAGGATGAATCTGACTTCCTTTTTACCTGTTTACGCTCTCTTTCGGATCTTGTTTTAGTAATAAAGTATAGATGCCTTTCCGCCTGAGTTATTGTTTCCCTATTTATAGAGCATGGGTAGTTTTAGGTTTCTGCAGCCCTAGGCACAAAGATATATGGGAACCCATCTCCATTACAAGTGATAAAACATACATTAAGGAACGTATTATTTACGATAACAGGGTTATTTAAAAAAATGATACATTACAGTGGTGTTTCCCCCTCTACCTCATGGTCTGAAAAGGGGGCCCTGTACACCAATTGGGGCCCAAAGCAGCTCCCCAATCTCCTTATATAATAGATCTACTTCTGTAACAGCTACCTATTCGTAGAATTCGACAACTGGCTTTGGCGGAGCCCTCTGTGAGCTCAGTACATCTGGATTCATCATTGGCATTGGCTGGATTCTGGGTTTGTTTGCCCGGAGCTCTTGCCTCCCACTTCATTAGGAAACCACTTGTCTCACAACTGTCCTCTAACCTTACTCTGAACCCTGTATTAGCTGCATTAAATGTTGATGGGTATAAAACCAGGACGGGGCAAAGTCAAAGATGTGGGGTCCCACGAACCAAACTGCAATCAGCTGTCCTACCAGGACCGAGCCAGAGAATTCCGAACAACAAGAACAAGTCTCTTGCGGGCGTTCACAATACCGTTCACAAATACTGTTTACAAAAAAATCCTACTAAAAATACAGGTGACGATGGTGATTGTTTGTACTGCATCAGCTTGAATGCAGAAAAGTTGTGACTTTATAGGGAACAGTAGGGCAATAACACCAGATTGCGTCAATGTTCTATTTTGGCTTGCTGGGCCCAGAGGGATCCTGAACTTATGCTGCAAACACAATGTATTTCAGACAATTAGATTTACAAAAGTTCAAAATGATTGCTTATATTGACAATCTTTTTCCAAACAGATTTATAAGAAGTTTAACCTGACCCATTAAAACTGTAGGTCACTGGCTGTTTCCAAAGGTTGTGCTTTTTTCCCTTCCAACAACCCACTGTTTTGTTCTACTAACTGACGTTTGTTAGACGCGGTTGCACAGAAACTAAAACTGCATATCTAACAGCTGTGGAATTAAACTTCAGAACGATGACATAAATTACATTTAAGAGACAAGGGATAATGAGATTAAACATTGCAGTTCTTTGTATTTATGAGCTGTAGTGTAAAAGATATGTTAGGGGATTAAAAAAGTAACTTCTGGCAATGGCTTGAGCCATCTGAATATGATATAATGTGGGAAAGGGTTCAAATCTACTTGAAACTCACAGTTATTGGAACACATTCTACACTTTATTGGAGAATAAATTGTGCTGCCTCCATAATAAAGGACCCAGTTTAAAGTGACATCAATGTTGTATAGATTTCAAAAAGTTTGCAATGTGTTGTTTTACGCTCCATAACACACTGTACTTGATATAGATTACTCATGTTCCTCCGTTTGGCAGGACAACGTCCACATCATCTGTATGTGGAAGGTACAAAGCTGTAAAAATGCCATTTAATTTCGGCACTGAATTATATTAACATATTAAAATGCAGAATAACTTGCCTTGTTGTAAGTCCCCCCTTAGAAGTATCTTAAATAACTAATTGTTTAACTGGGCCAATACGTTGATACAAACAACGGAGGTCTTCAAGTTAATTTACAAACTTGCTCAGATTATATTGTTACCTAAATTGATAGCAACAACCTGTCAAAGTTATGACCCCCCACTCTTTTTCAAATAGAGGCACATGTTAAGTCTCCATTATATCTTCCTCCACAAACTGTGATTTCTATCCTAACCCTACTTGCTTATGAAAGCCCACCTTCATGATGGCTTGTCATCTTTACACTACATCTATTCACTGCTGTGATCCATGGACCTAAAACATGGGAAAACCTGATGTTTGCAGATCCGTGTATACCAGGAAACTCCTTTTTTGTTATAGTCTGTAACAAATTTGATAAGCTATATAAACGTGCAGGAGCTCGTGTCACAAGTGGATTTAATAAGTGTGAAAGAAAAGAAATTGTGCCATACTACATCACAAATTAAAATGTCATTAGTAGATTGTAATTATTAAAGCTTGTGAAGCTCCTCTTATACCAGGCAATGAATTTTCATTGTTCTATATTTATAAATATGTTCTTAATTCCTAATTATACAACTTTGGAGCATAAGCTTATACATATAAATCATATTAAAGTAAAATAATTGATCAACACATAATTGATCTACTTGTAATACTAGGCATATTTTATGGAAGACTATTTTATTTTATTAGATTTCCTTTAAATTATTCCAAACCTCCCAGAAACATTCTCCCACAAGAAAAGACCTAGTTGAAATATTGACCAGTGAATATTAAGTATGCTTACATTATGTTTGCGCACTTAGTTGAGTTTTGTATTGATTTAATAGATTTTCTATGTTGTATAGCAAACTTGAAGCCACATGCAGTGCACAACATATTTAACAAACATTTCAAAATTGGACATAAAACTGTGCAACCATATTGATGTCTTCATGTCCCAAGAACTCAGAACTATGATGATTCCAGGTGAGATGATTGTATGGGGCACGGATTAGTCTCCAGACAGACGTAAGTGGTTGGAGTAGGAGGGGAAGTGGGCAGGCAGTGGATGTGGCCAAACACCCCTTCCCTTGCTCGGAGAAAGCAAGCTGACCCTAAGACCCAGGGAAGTAGATCTTTACCCAGAGACTCCAGGTTAAACCAAGAAATGTGTATGTATTCAATATTTGAGGTATGGATGTGTGGGCATACACCAATGGCGGTATAGTGTTGCTCCATAGGCTGGGTCCATACAGCTATACTTGTTCTAAACCCTAATTACAGCCCTGGCATGCTGTATTATGATGTTGCATCATAATATGCTGCAGGGGAACTGAGAGAAGAAAACTTTACTTGAATTTCTGTTGCTGCCAATGCCCTCCTCTTTTGCCAAAACTGTAAACCCAACATCATAACTGTATTGAGGCAAGAAGGAGAGATGCAGTGCTGGATTATCCATTAGGCACACTGAGCCCTGGGGACCCCACAGTTTTAATGGATTTTCCAGCTCTACAGCAAATCCATTCAGGCGTGCATTCAGGATACTACTAGTTATGCGGCTAGTCCATGCAACATGCAACAAAGATGCCTCATGCCTGACAGATAAGCAGATTTCTTGTACGTGTATACTGTATGTGTTATGTATGTATATTGTAGGTATGTGCGTCTGTGTGCCTAAAGGACCCCTACTGGGTACATTAACAGCAGAATGGGTTTTTTTATAAAAAGGGCATGAAGGACAGAACAAGGAGGAATTACATGGAAGGGATAAGGGAGGTACTAAGAAAGGTTTTTAGGTTGTCAGCGTTTTCATTATGTGATACAACCATTTCAGTTAGCAGCCATAATGAAACTTGTACTGCTGGGACAGCCAATCACATTGCGTTATGCCTCTAACGTGGCCTCGTGTACACTTATTTCAAGAAACCTTTCATAGTTATGCAGGAACATACTGCATTGATTTCCGGGAAAGAAAATGTGCTTAGTAATTTACTTATATTTGCTGAGGGAATATCTTGTTTTATGGTAGAGAAATGTGAGTCATTCTGATGTTGGTAAGAATATGACTAAGTCCAGTATCAACAGCCTTGCTAGGTCACATCAGAACGAAGACAACATTATAGGAAATAGACCCCTGTATTTGTAAAACCAATACAAGAAGGAGATAAAGAAAGTTTGTGGGTTTTTTATTCAATGATGTGACCCCTTAACAATGAAAGCTTGATATGGATCTATTTGGGCGTTGTTATTCAGTAACATTTCATGATGAGATGAGTATTATCCTAGTAGTTGCAGGTGGTACTGGGTCCTATGTGTCGTGCATTTTAGCTGTAGTTTTCCCAGACATTTTAATTTAAGATGTGCTTGTTTCAGGAAAGCAATTTGGTAATGCACCTGATTTGTACAAATATACTTTGACTGGGAAAGAAAAGAAATAAAAAGTGCCCTCCTCCAATTTCTTGGAAACAGGTCCAAGTATTTTATATGCATACCTTCCTAGGTCAGGATACCCGGAGCCCTCTCTCTCTGCTGGAGAAATGGCTGTAAGGTTTATTACCTAAGCATGAATTATACTCAAGCAAGAAAGGGCATGCAGAATAATTAGTACAATTTGTTAAATATAAAACAATATATGCAGAACTAACACGGTACATAAGCATTAGAATGGTTGGATGGGGTGGACAATAGAGTCCACTTTATATACATGCTGTACTTGTGAAATACACATTGTGCAGGCAGTCTGCTGATGAGATGTCAGGTCGACAGTGTGCTCATGACCATAAACTCTCAGTTTTGTCTCTTCTGTCACACAATCCTATATGTATGCACACTGTAACATAACAGAGAGGATTATGGGTAGTGTATCCATGCATACTTGCAGTCAGTATTGCATAGTTTTTAGGTCTAAGTTGACAGCCTGTGCCAGCAGCTAAAAACTTACATTTCAACATTAAGGTATACAATTAAAATAAAATACAATAAGAGAGACAACCTGAGAGGCCTTAACCATGCCACCGACAACCATTATAAATGTTATCATAGACCACATGGTCACTCCCTGCCATATAACACCTGTATGTTAAAATATCTCCTGGTTTGACATGAACCTATAGAAAATTCCACCTAGATTCAACTTCTCACAATTCCTTAATACAAGTCATTAACAGCTCCCCCCTTGAGAAAAAAAACTAAAAGTGAAGGGCTACTACCCAACCACTTCTCCAGAAGAGGGAAGGCACTGGGTAGCCTACCCTGGGAACTTCCCAGGTACGACTACGAATGATGAATCCTGTAGGCTACCAATTAATGAAGCTTCATCTGTGTTCACATACCCAATTTAACCCCAGCATTCTGATGCCACTCACAAAGGTGGAGGGGACATTAAGGAGCACGTCTGCAGTTATTTTTGTTGTAGTCTATTTTTCCATTCTCTGCATTACATTTTCTCATAGTATTAACAAGCCCAACTGGTTTCAGACAGTTTCCTTCTCACACTTTGAGGTTTTTAGGTTGCCCTCTACATGACCAAGCATATTTCTTCTCACTCTATAAATCCAGTAGCTAAAGATTAATTTCCTTTGTGCTCCCAGTACCAGAAACACCCAAGAAGTTTACTCACTCATTTTTAGAGCTTAAGATAGATAACTATATATGTGCAAACTATTCCAAGTCTTAGTTTCCATAGATGCAGAGCTTACCAGGATTTTATGTTTTAGAACACCAACCACAGGAAATGCACGGAGTATCTGCAGTTAAACATCTTTGACTCTGTTTTATTCATCCACAGAAATGTATTCTGTTTTCAATATGCACCACAAGGTCTAAATTAAACTTTGTGGTTTCAAAACTACTTTCCAACATGAAAGAAAAAAAAAACAAATAAAAAAGTGATTGTGTCTAGACTATTGGTTCTCAGAGTCTTGTAACGGATGTGTAACATTACATATTTCTATTTGCAAGTTATGCATTCTGTTTTAATATGTTGGTTTTATGGGAATCGGTGCTGTTCTATGGTTATTGATTAATAACAATCCAATGCACAGTATGACTCTGGCACACTAGCACTACCCACGTCACTTACCCAGAGTTATGTATAGAGGTTGCATTATGAGATCCACATTAATAGTATTCTCCAGTATAACATAGCACTTTTGAATTTGCTAATATAGAATCCTTGTGTACATCTATAATTGATGCATATCACTTTATTTATCTTTGTGTAACCCCACAATCCCTCTGCATTATTGTAATATGTATGGATAATTTTATAGAAAATTGAGGTGTTCAGTATTTGAAAGCAACAGAGATTGTGCAACTTGCCTTTTTTCTGATTTTAATGAATATCTGCTGATTCAGCACTTAAATTAGCACTTGCAAGATATAGAGGATAAAGTATTTTAATATTTATGATTCAGTTAGTACTAATGTTTCACTGGCAAGCATTAAAGATATGTGAAGTATTGCGTTACAATATTATATTAGGTATTAATGATTTAGGGAAATCTAAAAAAATGTTGTTGATGTATTTTTTTTTACTGAATGTTTCAGGAGCATATCGTTTATAAGATCTTTGTTTTGAACCCATTGAAAAATGAAAGTTGCATGACACTATGGTGACCAAATGGGAAAAGTCCCCTGACTGAAGCCTATCCCAGACAAAATAAGTTTACATTCTATTACGGTTTGTTAATTATGTATAGTTTTGTTTCAATTCACTTAAAAAAGTGTATACTCATTCAATGTGTTGGAATCACATAAAGAATTTAAACAATATTCC
The DNA here is from genome assembly GCA_009364415.1 of Spea multiplicata. Lineage (NCBI taxonomy): Eukaryota > Metazoa > Chordata > Amphibia > Anura > Pelobatidae > Spea > Spea multiplicata. The sequence goes on from VKOC01000003.1 coordinate 35,482,310, forward strand.
TTATATTTCATCTAAAAAATATGGTCAGCGTATTATTAATGAAAAGCAAATAAAACAGAATATGCTACAGACTGTTCTTGATTTATTTCATAAGAGTATGTGTCTGACAACCCAATTTCTGTTTCCATTTTTATTCTCCGAACCTGTTGTATCATTTCTAAAGTAAAGGTTTTTTTTGGTCACCAAACCTGGGAAATAAGATAAATCATTCCTCTTCTTTGCCTATAGGTATGGATATTTGCTATGGATTTTTGGACCTGTAGTCATAAAGATGGGGAATAGGGTTAGATAAGTGGATTACTTTAAATGATGCTGTAGAAGAAACTGGAGCTAAGTGCATCTCTATCTCTCTGTCCCCGTAGAATAAGTCAGATGCTTGACAATATACTGATACTGTTGAACTCAATTTGCCAAATTGTTCACGAAATTATTTAGCGTTGACTATAAAATTCAGGAAATTTTTTTCCCAGTCAGTTTGTTGTGCACCCCTTAGTGTACGTGCACACAAACATGGTGGTAATTGCCTTTATTAGAATGTCGAGAACCTCACTGTAGAGCTGGACTGTCCATTATAACATAGGGGTCCCTGGACACATGGCAAGTATGCATGATGGATTATCTGGCACTGGCCCTAGTACACAAACCTAAAGATGATGACTTATTTACTGTTTACCATACTGCCACCCATTTGGCATGGAGCACCCCAAAATGCAGGCGTTTTAGATTAAGTTGCTGTTCCAAGCCATCCGAGAAATTTAGGAATTAAACAGGAAATAGTTCAAACACAGTCCGAGGTTAGTATTCTCAATTTCTCTCCTCTGTGGATAATTTAATGAAATGAAAAATGCAGAAGAACAAAAGAAATGTTTCAGAAAAGAAATACTATGTTTCAGTTTGTAGGTTTGTGTAAACATTTAGTTAATGGAATTTAGGAGGAAGCAGCACTTATTAGGAAAACAAATGCGTGTGTGCAGATCTTCCTGTGTTGGACAAAAGAAATTCATTCCTTTGCTGAGAAAAACCTTGTTCAGAAGTTACTACAGTCCTATTACTTTTTAAAGCTTATTGAGGCAGTGCACTCGATTCATAGTAACATCATTGTTTAATATTGTGTAGACATTTATTTAACCCCTTGAGGACAATGGGCGGTCCCAGAACCCATTGAAAGCAATGCATTTTGAGCCTGTACATGTACGGGCTTTGTCATTAAGGGGTTAATGAAAGTTCTGTCTACATATACATACACATTTTGTTGGCAATCAAATGGCCCACCAGGTTTACCCAATTCCTATTTAGAGAGCACAAGCTTTAATTCTTAATTTTACATCCAAAATCTGAAGACAGTGTATTGAGTTGTATTAGTTGTTGAGTATGTTGACTCAACATAGAGTTTCCAGGCTGAGTAAACTTTTTCATTCCCTCACTTCACTATGAATGTAGCTGGGATTGACCTGGATTCTCCCAGTGAAGTGCTACTACCCAACCAACAGAAGTGGGAAATGTGTAGACTACGAATCATGAAGGGCCAGCTCATGTGAGATGCCCCTCAAATTAAATGCTGATACTTAACTTAATGTTGTGAAAATATTTTAAATAAGTCTCCCCATGCCATTTAATCTGCCTTTCTTAGCCAACAATAAGTATTTAGAAGTCTCTACATCGTAATTTACTTATTGAATTGTTGTTTTTCTAAAGGAAAACTGGATATAGTATTATGTGATTTTTTTGAGATATTTAATTTGATTTTACATCTAAGTTGTTTAAGATCCAGTAAATTCTGCTGCCATCAGTTCCATTCAACTTTGGATTTAGAAGACCAGGTAATACTAGGTACATAAAATGTATGTCGCCCATAATATATATGCATATTTGACTTGCAATATATTTTCAGAATTTATTACGTATGGCATTTTTAAATTTCAACGTGACTATAGTGTCCACAGTTCAATATTAAATTTCAGTAAAAGCATTAATGCAGCAATCAATATGAATGTGTTCTCAAATAAAATTAAGCTTCAAGATTACAAACAGTGTGATCTGTTGTTACTACAGCCAATTGCCTGCCAAAACTGCTTAAAGTAGATTTGTAACTTTTCCAAATCTTACCTTTTACAGTTCAGTTAAGTAAATATAGCAATATTATTAAAATAAGACATGCATATGTATTACAATCCTTATGTGTCTACCATATGAGCAGTCACTTTAACTTGCTCTTCTTCTCTTAAGTAACTGTCCATCTTTGCTGGAAGCTGATTTCTTATAAGGAATGCACAAAGAAAAAGGAGATGACCTAAGGACTAGAAATTGATTACTATCCTAGTGCTCCTTCTACTTCAGAGCAGACATTCAGTATTAGGGCACATATATCCATGTGAGAGACACAGTTACATTATATTTACCATTTCATCCCAACCATATTTAAATCCAAGGTTGCATACATCTCATCTGCCTAGACCCTTGTACCCAGTCATCTGCTTATTAAGCCCACTTATTTCCTCCAATGTCATCCTACTTTCCCTAGGGTATTAACATTTGCAAATCATAGATTACTTCCATAATGCTCCCGTAGGAATATTATTGGCCACAGACTACTTTTACAAGCTTGACATCACATTTTATTAAATGTGTAATTTGCACTCCCTTATTTGACCTTTATATAGTGATTGAATGTGTTGACACTACTTTCCCATTAAAACAGTATGGGTATATGTGAAAATGTACTGTAGCAGTAATTAGGATACATATAGTGTACTATCTCCAAACAAGCAAAATCAACTCTAAAAATCTTCAGTCTATCCTCCATTTAATTATGAGTTTTGGACTTTATGTGTAAGGACTGCCCTGGTCAGAATATACTCTGGAGAATTCAAAACTTTTACAATATCACGGTTCTCTTGATGGCATCTCAATTTTCTCCAAAAATATTTTACTAAAATTGGCCTTTGTGGTTAATTGGGGTACAGAGATGTAAAACCATGATGGGTAGACTAAACGGCAGTAACCATATTCTGTTTCATTTTATACCTATATAGATGACAGCCGTGATTTTAAATGATGGCAGAAAGTTACATTGGAACAAACTTTGTAATCTACCTACCCCAGGACAGTTTCACAAGCATGTCACTTAGTAGGATAGGAGTACTTTCTCTGCCTCTGTACTTTGCCTTATTTAATTTATCGTGAAACCTGAAATCTCAGTTTCCCAATGTGCTAATAAAAAAAAACATTTGTGTAACCCTTCAAGAACCACAGGGCCACCTCATACACAGCTTGTCATGGCATCACCCAGGTGTTTAGAGATAAAATGGTTAAACCTTCCAGTACATTCTGTTTCCCTGTCTGGATAATATGTCTTCTTATTTCAGCACTTACACAGAATTAAGGAGTAAAGGAAACAGTGTATTGATTTAAATTATCTCAGAGCAGAAATATCAGTTGTCAGGTGCAAATATACATTTTGTCGGAGCAGAAACAAATAGGTTGCATTAAGCAATTGAATTGCAAAAGATTAGGACCTTATTAAGTCATGTGTCTGAATATTTTAAATAAATCTAAAATGTGTGTATATTTTGCATATATAATTTTACACAAAATGCTACCCTTGCAGCTTTTTCTTGGTACATTTATCTGCACAGTTCAAGAAAGAATGATGAAGGATTTTGATCGAATGACAGCTGCTCTGGCAAAAGCAGGGTTAATTAATGCAATTCAGAATGGCAATAAAAGCTGGTTCTAAACTGGCCAACTCAAGATTGTTATCGTACTTACTAGGACCATGAAATCATTTGGCAGCAAAGAAAGGCCATCGACTAAATATTTAATAAATAGTACAAGAAAGATGTCCTAAATCAGGCCAGCTTAGTGCAGTACGCAAACCTTTTATTTAATGTACACTTGTAGGATACTAATCTGTAAAACTAATAATGTAAACACTAAAAAACACTAAAACATACATTTCTGTATTCTCTCTATATCTTGTGAAGAGTCTTCAGGATTTAAGTAATGTAGGTAGACTTCTACAAAATAGGCCTACAAAAAAAATCTTATATGAGCATCCATGGTTATAGGAGCCATCTTGGCTTCAGGTGATTGATTGAGGAAGGCAACCAATAGGAGAAGCGCCTACTTTCTCCACGTTATCCTAGGGGAAAGGGTGACCAATTGGCAGAAACACCTGTCTTCTCCGTGTTATTCAGTGCCGATCGGCATAGGCAGCCCAGCTCATCCTTTATTGTATGCAAAAGTAGTAAAAAGAGATGCTCAATATCTTGAATAGGTTGAACTTGATGGTCTTATGTCTTTTTTCAATCTTACTATGTACTTAAGTAATTATGCATACAAGAAAGCAAAACTTTGGATCACAAATTTGTTTTAAAGAAGCGGTCATTGCAGTGATACAAATTTATGATGAATCCATCACACTTATGGATGTACCTTGTCTTTATTCTATAAGAGCTTCATTAGAGCAAGAGGGATCTAACTGTGAAAGCTTTTGTTCTATGAATGTTGGGCTACTAAGTTGGATAATGCAGTATTCTGTCAAAAGGTAATAACTTTTTATTGGGTCAATGCAGGAAAGGACGCAGAGTCACGTATGGTTACAGGCAAATAATGGACTTCTGAAGGGGCGAAAGCTTACATCTTTTTTTTATGGTGGTCCAATAAAAAGTGTCAACTCAAACTAAAGGCATCTACTCTTTGACCAATACAGCTATATTGGTTTTCCATATTTAAATGAGATCACAAACCTCCTTCGACTAGTATACAGTGTTTGTTTGTGTCCTTTTGCTTTATGATATTTAAGCAATCTATATATTATTTGTATAATTTCTATATATTTTATTAACTTATTTCTAAGAATTTTTTTCTGATTTTAACCATTTTTACAATATGAAGAAAATCCCAACTGCTTACAATGTTTGTCTTTGATCAGACATATCATTCCCATAAAAACAATTTCCATTGAGCAGTAAGCCAAAGACTTTGCTTAAAAAATTACTACTGTGAATACTGAATAATGCATCATGCTCCAGATGTTCTTTCAAATGGGAAGCATCCATGTTTAACCTTTTCTGTTTAATGGTCTTGGTTTAAACATATGTTTAATTTATCATTATCATACTCCTATATCTATTGAATATTTGGGTTACAGGGTCAAGTCATGTGCCTGAAGTCTTAGCTATGTGATACGTTTGAGAAAAGCACAAGTATAACACTGGGGTAATTAGACATACCTACCAGTCTGCTCTTTGCCAAGGTCATCTTTAAACCATATTGTGTGTTGCAAAGGAAACTTAATAGCAACATAATGCAGTTTTATTGCATACGCCCTTGTTTCTTTATCCCTCTAACTAGGTGGCACAGGAACTGCCAAAAATGTATTTTTGTGTGTTAGGACTGTGGGAACCGGGTCTGGTGGGAGTGTCTGTGTGGGGACAGGTCCAGGATCAGGATGCTGTGCGGGGCAAGCAGATGTAGATGCGCCTGGTTGCAGGTGACTGTCTGCTGCAGCTTTAGGCTTTTTCTTTGGTGCCATTTACAGGAACAAGACCGTCAGCGAAGTCTAGGGGGACTTAAAGTGGAGTCTGAGAAGACAGGGTCAGGCAAGCCAAGGTCATACCCAAATGAGAACAAGTACACAGTGCTAAATGATGATCCAAGAGGATAATCAAAGTGCAAAATGAAGGCCAAAATACAGATAATCTTAATCAGACAAGGTGTCATATTCTACCCTGGCCGCAGAGCTGCATATCTCTGTCTTGCTACAGTTTCTCTGTTTTGCTTCAATCCATTCCCGGATTTCCTTATGCTCTGTTCGGATCTTCCATTCCTTGCTTCTAGTTCTGCTCTTTACTTCAGCTCTGTTTTCTTCATAAGGTATGCCCCACCCGTTATGTTTGTCTCAGTCTGTAGTATAAAGGTACGTCTCTTTGATATGTGTTTAGATTTCATGTTTGGTTTGTTTAGTACCGCTGTAGGCAGGGTTTAGCGTTAGGACCCACCGTATATTGGAGTACTTTGGCGTAGTGGTGGGCTAAGCATACTATGGCCATAAAATGTGACGGAATCACCAATAGTTATCATATAGTCCTAGGTTAGTTCCTGTACTTGTGTCATTTTGTGATGTATCCCCGGTAGAGGGGTGTCCTGTTTTGTATCCCCGGTAGAGGGGTGACCTGTCCTGTTCATGTCGGATCTTGAGTATTCCTTGTTTTGTTCCCTGTTGTGCCCTGTATTATGTATGTCTTGTCTGGTTATGTTTCTTGGCTGGACTCCCTGTCCCTTGCTTGCTATGTTTCAGCTGTTACTCTGCTTAGCTTCCACACTCCCAGCCTGCAGCATCCCACACATGAGTCTAGTGCTATGTCTCATGCCTGCTCCAGGGTGCCTGCAGGCAGTGGTGGGATTCAATTTTTTAGTAACCACTTCTGAGATTTCGTACTAAAAAATGAAAACCTCACACACACACTCAGGCAGTCTCTCTCACACACAGACTCAGACAGTCTCACACATGCACACAGACTCAGGCAGTGTCTCTCTCTTGCACACACACATACAGACTCAGACAGTCTCGATCTCTCTTTCACACACAGACTCAGGCAGTCTCTCATACACTCACACAGGCAGTCTCTCTCACATACACACAGACTCAGACAGTCTCACATACACACAGACTCAGGCAGTCTCACACACACACAGACTGAGACAGTCTCTTACACATGCACACAGAGACTCAGGCAGTCTCTCTCTCACACACATGCACACAGAAACTCAGGCAGTCTCTCTCGCATACATAGACTCAGGCAGTCTCTCACACAGAGACTCAGGCAGTCTCTCTCACACACAGAGACTCAGGCAGTCTCTCTCACACACAGAGACTCAGGCAGTCACATATAAATAAGTAAAATCTACTGTAAAAAATGCACTTTGATATATATATATATATATATATATATATAAATCAGTTAATCAAAGTGTTCAATAGAAGTCTGGAAAAGGTATGCACTGGTGCTTTTTAGATAATTGGCTGTGAATTGTTTGTGACAAATGCTATTAATAAAACAAAGAGCCACTAAACATTTTTGCAAATCTACTTCTTGAAAACAAGGTGAAAACTGCAAGAAACAATTTGACTCAAATTGGTATATGCCGTTTTCACCTTTTTTCAAAAAGTATTTTTTTTTACAAATCTATGATGCGCCCTTTGATGTTTTATCAATTGGATTTGTCACATTAATAAAATCTCAAGCAATCATCTAAAAAGCACCAGTGCATATTTTTAATTAGCATTAATTAACTCTGTCCCCAGTTTCCCATAGGCATCTTTGTCACTAAATAGCTTGTCATAGTCCCATGTTTAGTGACAAAGATGGCCTATGGGAAAACTGGGGACAGAATTTGCCTTTGCCCCAGTTTCCCATAGGCATCTTTGTCACTAAACATGGGACTATGGGAAGTTATTTAGTGACAAAGATGCCTATAGGAAATTGGGGACAGAGTTTGCCTTTGCCCCCAGTCTCCCATAGCCATCTTTGTCCCAGCCTCCTACTGCCAAGCATGCCCCCAGTTACTTCAACCTACCAGACTGAAGACCCCGATGTGCACTCTGTTGGATTTCTGCTGTCAAACATCTGTGCGATTCAGACAACCCCACTGCTGCTGCCGGAGGCTCCACCCACCCTCCTCACTGACCACAAAGGTCATTGAGCAGCGCTGGTGCCGCCCACGAAAGTTATTGAGTGGCGCCGGCTGACTCACTTCTATTTCAAATCGAGAGGGGTGGCATTTTAAGAAGTCGTCCCCGTTAATCCGAAATAGAATTGAGTCAGCTGGCCAGCTCGACTTAGTGACCTACATGAGCAGTGACAGCCCCGTTCATTGAGGAGGGTGGGTGGAGCCGCCGGCAGCAGCGGGGTTGTCTGCATCGCACAGACGTCGGCTGCTGCCGGAAAGGAGGATCCAAGTCCCCTGCAATGCCGCGGGGATCTGGATCCTAAACCCAATTATAGGCTGCACAACCACTTTAAGTAGGGGGAAGTGCAGCCTATAACAGGGTCATTAAGAAACGGTTCGCGTGAACTGATCATTTTTTAAGAAACGGTTCGCGCGAACGGGTTGAATCCCACCACTGATCTTAACATATATCAGTGCCCATCACTAGGAAGGATTAAGCTCACATAGCATACCTGAAGGTCTGAAGGTCTACTCAGAGCTCCCCTATTCTGGGGGAGGGGCTTTGTAAGGAGGCAAGCCATATGTGGAGGTGGGCATCGCTATGAACAGGGGTTAGCCACATAAAGACTTAAACGGGGAGGTTGTAGGAGTGGACAGTAAACAGGAAGTGGGCATGGTCTAATGCCACCCCTCCATGTTACTCAGAGACCTGGGGAATCAGAACTTTACCCAGAGACTCAGTGTCAATCTCAGAAAATACCTAGGGATGTAAACAGGTGAATATGCTATGTCATCAAAAAAGGACAAAATATTTGACAGGGTTTCACATTGGGACGTTCATAGCTATAATTCCTAGTATCCCAACAAAATAACAAATAGCCAGGTTATAAATTATCTTGTGTGTGCAATTATCTATAACTGATGCGTTTAGTGTTCTAAAACAGGCTAGTGGGATCAAATTGAAAGTATTTTCCAACATTTTCAAAATATTTAAATGTGTTCTTTTACATCCAATATTGTGTAGTTTTACTAAGAAAGGAGGCTTTGGAATAAAGCAGAAACATACATATGCATGCAGTAATAGTTGATACTCTAAATATGTTGTGTACGGTGGATTCGGTGCCATCCATCATATTCCAGAAAGAAGCATAAGCACTTATCCCATATGGTTCCCCTAAAGGAAGTTGTCATGGGAAGAACATTCTTGTGTATATCAGCTGAATCTGACACTTTCATGACACATTCAGATACACTGGCCCATTCAAGCATGTCAAATCACACCACCAAGCAGAGCAAGGATTATGGATGGGCAACATTTGGCCAGCTTTTTGTTAACCCAAAGTTCCCCCACCCTCTATGGCTTCAGGCCTTTGTATTGCATTTGCATTAAGGAAAAGATTTATATGGGTACTGGAGACGTATATGTTTTTTCTTGTCTGGAGGAAAACCATTTAGCTTTTGTAATTTACTTATTTGAAATAAAAGAAAAACAATTCTGCTTCAATTTGCTTTTGTATATGAAGGAATTTTGCAGATTAAATAGTTTGGCCTTTATATTTTGAAAATAATCATATGGACTCACATTGCAGCTTATACCTATACAAAATACCGTATTTGCTTGATTATAAGATGACCCTGATTATAAGATGACACCTACAAATTAATTCACATGTAAACTATTGTTATACCATATTTAATAAAAACCATGATTGAGAAAAACGCATTTTTGTTTTTATCTCCTATTATTTGCCAACTTGCCTCTCAGTTATGCACATCTGCCCCATAGCTTGCCACTCTGCCTCCCTGATATGCCATATACCCCCTATATGCCACTCTGTATCCCCTATATGTTTCTCTGCCCCATATATGCCTAATACCCCCCTATATGATACTCTGCCTCCCTGATATGCCACCCTACCCCCTATATGCTACTCTACCCGCAGATATGCCTCATTCCCCCCATTTTGCAATTGGCCCCCTGATATACTTTTATTACTTACTATTACAATAGGAGATAATGTAAATTAATAATAACATTAAAATTGAAAAAAACACATTAACAAATGTTAAGACATTCTGGTAGAAATGGAGGTGCTGCTCATTTAAGCTTACAGTCTATTAGGAATTTGATGAGAAATGAGACAGAAGGTGAAGGACTGCTTGGATAAGGAGGATTTGATGTGCATAATGCTAGTGTCATAGAGATCTTGAAGGTGGAGAGGACAGATGGTTTATTCTGGATGCCGAGGATATATTTCATGCTCTAGATTTTTAGTGAGTACTTTAAAGTTAGAATTAGGGGTTTAGATTAAAATTATTGGGAGGAGTATGACTCTGCTTTCAGCAGAAACAGATTTCACTTTAGAGCTTTTTAATGCATTTGATAGCTTAATATCATTTATTGTAATGCTTTTATCCAGGCCCTGACTGTCAATCTTGTACACTTGCCAAATGTGGATGTTCTCTCTCTCACTCCTTGCCTTGCCCAAAGTGTGCCAATAAAATGCCTTCCACACCATTACACAACCAGCCTAAACCCTTGTTACAAGGCACGATGGATCTGTGCTTTCATGTTTACGCCAAAGTCTGACCCTGCCATCTGAACGTTGCACCTGGAATCGAGACGCATCAGACCAGTTAACGTTCTTCCAGTCTTCTATTGATCAATTTTGGTGAGCCTGTGTGAATTGTAGCCTTGGTGTCCTGTTCTTAGCTGGCTGGAGTGGCACCCGGTGTGGTCTTTTGGTTACAATTTATGACAGCATCCACTTTTATAAAAATGGTATTTATTCAGTTGATTTATCTAATCATATTTATTTTCTTATACTTTGTTTCTTATTCGATATATTTTTGTCTATTTAATGGAATACATTTTTTTCTATAAAGTATATATATATTTTTTTCTATATATACGGTATATATGTACTTTAATAAACATGATGCAGCCATAGAATGTATGTAATTAGTTAAGAACATCAGAATTTAAGTGAAAGAGGTGATTTAAATAGAACATGAAGGCAAGCGAAACGCATCAGTGGCTGCTACACTTACATGCCAGGAAGTGGAAGAGACATGGAAGCAACGAACTCTGCAGGAGCTCTTCACACAACTCCTTCAGCGAGGAAACTGCATGGAACGTATGAATTAGACTATATATATACAGATATATGTGTGAGTCTCTGTGAGGTGCACTTTTTCCTAAGAATATTATTATTTTAATATTTTCATAGGATGAATAAATATTAAGTTGTTATTGTAAGCTTCACCATTAACACTTAAGAAGTGTTATATATAAGCCTGATATGCTGATAAGTAGTGAGATGCCTTGAATTTTCTGAATCAATTTACATAGACAGGTTGTGCTTTGTTATGATATATTCTTTTTTTTACGTCAATTGAAATATCATGATTTGGGACAGAAGATATTTATTTATAATATCAGATACTGTAAGTATCTACAATCATTTTGTTGTTGGTGTCACTTTATTTTATTTTTTAGCTCACCCTAGGTTATTTATTTTATATATATATACATATATACTACCCAAGTCACAACGTATAGGTCATATACATTATATATTTTTTATTCTTGGCAAAACTTTTGTTACTTCTTATCTATTCCACAGATGAATTTGGATTATATAATGTAATAAATACATGTGACTCATTGGCAGTCATTGTCAATGCCCTCACAGCTTCGCTATTTCGTCTGCATTTAGATCAGAGCTTTTCTTCGAACTACAGAATAATTGTGTAGAAATAAGTGCAGTAAAAAAAAAAAAAAGCATGCGGTCACATTGCATGTGAGTATAGACACCTCAGTATTCTAAATGCTTTCTATCTCGACATAAACCTCACCATGTTGTATAGAAACTTTAGGCAGAGTATAGATCAGTGTGACATGGTTGAAAATAAGCAGAAGATTGACAGAAGCGGCTAGAGCTTCCAAATAATGCCTCTTGCTGGACCCTAAAAATGGCACTTTGGGCCTTACTAGTTTTCCTTATGGAAAATCAGGTCCTATGTGTTACTAAGGCACAGTGTCCTGTGTTCTGAATATTACAACTATTTTAAACCCTTTAATATGTCTAAGTCAAGGTCCCTTTTCGCCAATGCTGTTGTGTTGTCATTGGCAGACACATCCTGCAGACACATCTCCGAGAGGAATACATGACCTTATTGCTTATTGCTTGCTGGTTGTACGGTGCAGGGAAATAATGGGGGTAAGCAGAGCAGTCTCATTAGAAGCCTGAAGACTCCCCGGCTTGGTGTCCGTGGACAGGATAGGAAATGATAACCAAAGGCAACAATCAGTGCTAATTCATTATCCAATCTATATACTGGCTCAGGCATCCACTTAACCCCTTAAGCGTCATATTAAAAACACACAGCATAATAGAACAGGAAATCTGAGACAGGTAATTGTTCTAGCGCCACATCCAGAGAGAGATTAATGCTGACTTTATTTTTTTGTGCTGATTAATCAGTACTGTTATGACAACATCAGTGAAAAAAACACATCTCTTTGTTTGTTATATGCCTAAGGTAGTCAGGGTTTTATTCTCTAAGCCACGAGTTGCAGGTGAGATGAAACATTGTAATTAAGCTTTACAAAGGGCTAACCCATGAGACTTTGTCCTAAAAAGACTGAGATGGGCAAGCATAATTCATAGATACCATGGTGTTATTTCTTACAATGCAAATGGAGTTGAATAATGAATAATACGTAGTTGAAAGTTGACAATCGAGATGAGTGGTTTTGTTTTATTTTAATCTCCCCATTTAGCTAATATGACCCCTTTACTACACACAGGAAAAAACTGCGCTACCTGCAATAAACACTCTAGCAAATCTTTGATAATTGAAACTCACGGAAGTTAGAGGGCAAATATTCATATATCTGATTTGCAGATCAGTTAATAACAGGTATACTTTGAGGTTTAGCGGTTGCCTTGGTTGTTCCTACAATGATGGCTACCTAAGTATTTTAAAAGTAAATTAGGTCAGGACAAACTGACTCTGGGACATGTACTGTAGTTTCCCACTTGAAAAGGCTGAGTTAACATTGGACCTGTGGCTGTATAAAATGCCGATGGTATTTCAGGAGCCATTATAACGGTTTGTTTGATTAACTCTTGCATGTTTAATATGTATTACAATGCTAAAAACAAACTAAAATGAGTTAATGGAAGCAATGGTACAAAAGAAATATTACAGCCTTATGCAATAATTTGTTTGGGTATCATGCATGTCACTGATTTCTCCTGTGCTCAAAAGCATATCTGCCCAGTAATCAACCACTAAAAGCACATTCAATTGAAATAAACTTGTTGCATTGCATTTCACACTTAAATTAAATGCAGAACTGGGAATGTTATTTGTTGGCAGTATATTAATTATGGCATAATAATCTTGACGATATTCTCAAGGTGAGTTACTAAACCTCACCGGTGCGAGAAGCGTTAGGCCCCCACCACTATCGTTCCCTATTCCTTCTCCTCCTACCCCTTTTCCGTGACTTCCCCTAAACTACTACGTCCCTTCACGATTCACCCTCTCCCTCCTTCTCACATCTCCCTCTCCTCCCTGACCCCTTTCAACGATATCCCTCTCTCCCTACATGCCTTTCACGATCTCCCCTCTCCCTCTTACTCCCCTTCTCACGATCTATCCACTCCCATCCTACCTCCCTTTGTAGTCACATTACCGCACTCCTTGTTGGGAGCGTGAGGCTTTGTCTCGGGTTGCCTGGCGTGTCATTGTGAGACTCGGCAATATGACGTCATAGCCGGCACCAGCGTGAAGCGCTGGCACCCAAAACAAACACCTCACGCTCCCAACAGGGCAGCACTGAGGCAGGCGGTGGCGGCAGCAGCTGCAGCGACAGCCGCGGCGGGGAGCAGAGGAGTCCTGGATTTCTGTCAGCCAGGGGGGCCCAAGAGTTGCCGAGTGGTCGTTTTCAGCCACCGCTCGGCACCCTTGGGGCCCCCCTGACTAGCAGAACTCCAGGGCCCGGTCGCAGTCACAACCCCTGCGACCCCGGTAGTTCCGCCACTGCATTTCATGTACGTTGGGTTACCATATTAAGCTTTTAAAAGAGGCCAGTTCTTGGAGAAAATAAAATCGGGGAGAAAAAGAGGGACCACCTCCTAAAGTAGGGTATTTCATACAGGCTAATATAGACCAAAGGAAATCTAAGAAAAAACCAAGGACCAAATGGTTTGTTGTCTAGAGGTCCCCCAGTCTTGATGGGGCTCCTGTCAGACCATAGCAGGCACCAAAGGGCCAAGTGTTCTTTTATCCTTTTCAGCTTTTTTACTCTTAAGTCGAGCGCTAAAATGTTTCTGGTTTTTTTCTGTACTATGGAACATTAGCTTATATACATTTCATGGGACGCAAGCTAATGAAGTGATACCAGCCACTTCAAAAAGGTCTGTCTGTATCAAATTCTTCTATTTCATACATCCATTCTTCGTTTATCAATAATATGCATGTTATCCCTGCTGTAATGCATAGCAGTAATCTTGCGTATTATGTTTGCTATGCTTTTACTCTTTTATCTGTTGCAAACAGAACATTACCTTCTGTTTTTTTCCCAGATGTATTTTAAAACACAGCTGCACGTCAATTTTTTTTGCACTGCCAATCATCCATTATTTACATGTATAAAGATGTACTAAAAAAAATAATAATTGAAAAATATTCACTGAAAATTTTAGATCTGTTTTCCCAAAGTCTGCATTTTTGCACTAAAAACACAAAACAAAGCAAGAATTCAGCGGGTTGCTGCTAGAATAATAATAACCAATAAGTACAGAAAACAAAGCAAAAAATCAGCCCACTGCTAGCAAATACTATTCCAAAACCATCTAAGGCATGAATATTGGGGATCCATCTCATATATACATAACTGAGAACTTTCTGGGTCAAGACCCGAACCCTCCGGGTCGCGGGAGCGGGGTCTTCACACACCCCGCTCCCCACCCATTTTATTTATTAACGCTGATGTCAGTGTGCAGTCCTGGCCGCGTCCCGCAAGGGTAGCCGGAGCCAAGAAGTTCCCAGGTATGTACATTCCTAAAACAATTTTTTATTTTAACAGGCAGTCGCACAAGACTTCTACATTTCGCTAGCATATCAATTTCACACTACAATTCTCTTTTGGAACATATTTAATATCTTTCAAATGAACTGTTAGAATTGAGAAGGCACAGTGATCTAGAGTTCACATTCAGTGAGACCTTGCTAAGTCAATTCAATTTTTCCTCCTAGTCTGAGCAAAATGAAATTAAATACTAATTTATTGCTTTATATTGATGAACCTTCATCGTGTTAGCTACCACTTTTGGGAGTTACAGGTACATTAGTCACTTTTTAGATAAACACTTATATGGTCATTTCAAGGAAGTGTGTCCCAGTTCTAAAGAAACAATCTGATCAGATTGTGTAACTTGAGGCACAAACAGCCTTTCCCTGTGGGGAAGCAATCGAATCCTCAATGTCCAAAGGAGTCTGGGTAGGTGGCATTCTAGAAGGAATGTCAGTATGCGTAGAAATGTCAAGGTTTGTTGGTACACTATATGGAAAAAGTATTGGGATACGCCTTTTAATTATTGAATTCAGGTGTTCCAATCATACCCATTGCCACAGGTGTACTTCTTCGTTTTTAGTGGAAAGCATTTAATAACTGTGAAATAAGCAGGAGAAGTGGTGGGTGTGGTAAATGTAGCATGGGAGAGAAGTCCTGTCTGATAGTCTTGGGCGACAGAGACAAACCTTTCGATCCATCTAGTCTGCTCATTTTGGAAGACTGTTCCATTTATCTACCACCCTAAATTTAAAGTAAAAACTTTAACCGACCACGCAACATCTCAGCGAATAGGCACAAAATACAGAAAAGAGCTATTACCGTATTTGCTCGATTATAAGATGAGGTTTTTTCCAGAGCAAATGCTCTGAAAAATACCCCTCATCTTATAATCGGGGTCATCTTATAATCAGACCTCAAATAGGTCTGACTATGAGACTAAGATCCAGATCCTCCGCAGCGCTGCTAACCGCACCTCCTTCCAGCTGCAGCGGAAGTTGTCTATGCGGATCGCATAGACGTCTACCCGCTGCTCGGACAACACACCGGGGATTCAGAAGCTCCGGTAAGTCTTTTGGGGGAGGGAGAGTGTTAAATGGGGGGGAGGGCATAAGGCATTTCTGTAGGCAGAGTGCTCTACGAAATGCCTTTTAACCCCCTTAATGCAAGAGTGGCATATAGGGATATAAGTCATTTCTGGAGGCAGAGTGGCACATAGGGGGGTCAAAAAGGCATTTCATGGGGCACAGTGGCATATAGTGGGTATAAGGCAAGCCTGGGGGCAGATGTGCATTACTGGGGGGGCAGTTTGGAAATAAAAAACAAAATATTTTTCTCATCATAGCTTTTATTAAAAAAATAGTTTACATGAATTAACATTTACTGGTAAAAAAAATTTTTCCTATAGGGTCGTCTTATAATCAGGGTTCTCTTATAATCGAGCAAATACAAATTGAAATATCTTCAAGAAAAGTAATTGCCTAATATCATTACCAAAAGGTAACAATACACAATACCTCCCTTCTGCATCTTTAAAACTCAATTGAATTTAGTGAGCAAATAGATTAATTGGTGATTTCCCTTTTCTTCTTATTGGAAAGTAATACTCTTTTTTTTACAGCTAATATGGCTAATATTACTTGAACTTGCATACCCATGAAGTAGTCAGTTTAAATCTGCAAGCCTATTTAATCACTCGCATGTCTACATGGATATAGTTACATCCAGCTCTGTAATTTTCATTGTAACATTCGAGGACTTATGACCTTACGAGTATGAATTGTAGATAATTTGCTTGTTGGCAGTTGAGTTACATTTAGTACATTTGCGACTTGGACCATTTTTTGCAAGAAACTCGCAAGCAGTTGCTCTTTAGTAAATAGAGGCAATAGAGTGTTAGTTGGAATTATATCTGTCATTTTTATGTTTATGAGGACATATGTGCATTTGTTTTATGCATACGTGTATTTTACTTATATAAAACCAAAAATAAAAAAGACTTTAAAAAAAGCAATGGAAAAAATTGAGCCATTTTACACTAAGCATCCGAGCATCAGGTATCCGGAACACATTTTCCCCATGGGAGGCCATGCAATTTTCATAGTTTTGCTGCCAGTTATATTTAGGCAACATCCTTGTAAACAACTTTCGCTTTACCTAGGGAAGACTATACAGTATATTTTCTTTGAACAAATACCATAAATGTCTAGGTTAAGGCACAGCAATACATGATAAAATATATATTTACCAAACCAATAAAAAAGTGGCAAAAAACCCCACTATATTTTACTAAAATGTGTAGTCATACCTGGGAACGTCTGGGAGCCTACCCTTGCGGGATGCAGCCAGGACTGACCACTGATGTCTGTGGGTGGTCCCGCTGATGTCTGTGGGTGGTCCCGCTGATGTCAGTGGGTGGTCCTGCTGATGTCAGTGGGTGGTCCTGCTGATACCAGTGGGCGGTCCTGCTGATGTAACTGGGGCGGTCCCACTGACATCACAGGAAACACCCCCATTTAAAGGGGAATTTGTGTAGTTGGATGTACAGGTAGATTGCACATAAATCATTTGTAGGGCAGTCACACATAAGATAGGGTTAAATGCCATTCTTATACTGTAGAAACTCAATCAAGAGATATAATACACATTGCAACCAGAATGACACCCTTTTTGCTCTTCTTGTGAGTACATCTTGTTTATTGTATAGTTTGGGAAGAATAATTTTTTTAGTGTATATGGTGTACAGGTACAGAAGGAGATGGGGGCAATCTTGAGAGGTCGAGGAGAAAAGAGAGAGATGTATAGGGTATGTAACTCCACAAAGTGGATAGCAGTGACCCCTCAGTGCAAACCTTACTGGAATTTTTCATCATCCCGAGTTATGACGCTTTTCTTTTCCTCAGTTTGCATTGCTTTATCACACTGCACGAGAAACTCAAGTATAACAGGTTGCTTACAGTGGTTTCTCTGTAAAGTAATGCTCATGAGCACCATGAGCACCAAATTAAAACGTGGCTCAGCGGCAAAATGAAGGCTCCTTTATGCAGAATGACATAAAAATAACAGAAATCATGATAAATATTAATACATTGCAGAATGTAGATAATCTGCAATGTGTCATTTCATCTTTAATTTGGACCTCATTCAGTGAACATATAAATATTCCCTTCACCATATATATTATTAACCTGTACCATGCCGGAAGCTGCCCCTTCTTTTCAAGGCGGTGCACAGCCCAGTGCTCCAAAAATGTAAGGATTATTTAAGGCGTCAATGAGCCAAAGCTGCTTCTCCAACATCTTAAAGATATTTTACAGTAGAAGGCTTGGGGTAAATATGGGTCTATATACCTTACTAGACACTGATGAATCTGACATCGTATAAAGTTTTAGCCCAACTTTCATCGGCATCTATTTCTGCAGAATAAAATCACTTTGCTGCTTGGGTGATTAATATCTGGACTGGCGTGATTTTTCTGTTTCAAATCAATTCCCGTCTAAAGATGTAGCTTCTGGTCCTCTCAGCGGTCATTAAATGAGGATGGATTTACACTCTCACGCCGTGTTTTGTGTGCCTTGGTAAAGGTCCGACAAAACCCGAGCTCTGCCGTTCATCACTGGCATATCTCTTCCTAGTATCCAATTATGGTTTTAATCCACTCGATTACAGGCTTTTTAAGAACGTAACAAAAAATAATATATAAAGAAACACATACAAACACGAACAGAACAGCACGTTTCTTTGCAGCTATAAAATCGCACACTAATCTTCAGGAACGGCTGTGAAGATGACAACCAAATGACAACATTTATTCAACAAAATAACAGCCTCTAGCATGTCTTAAATTTAAGGGGAGATCTCGGGAAGTGTAAAAGAGGAACTCAACCTTTATCTCAGGACCATAAACTCATGAAAGGTACAAAGCCATTAGCTATTTGTTTTGATGAACGCGTTGGTGGGAGATTTTATTTTGCTTATTTATTTTTTTGTAAATCTGCATTGGTAGACTCTTGGCTAGGTTTCCTGTGGGTGCACTAACATTACTCACAAATGCTGCCTCTGAGTAAGTTAGCAAGTAGCATACAGATATTTACACAAATGGGACCAGGCATTTGATGTTTTTTTTTTTTTTTAAATATAAATTTTCTCTTAGAGATTACGTTAACAACAGCAGTTGATTTTATCCGTTTTCAAAATGGGTGAAAAAAATACGTATTCAGGGCCAGATCAGCCATAAGGCCAAAACAGCAAAGCTGCTAACCATATTCCCACTCAACCAGTTTCCCCCGTTCTCTCAACTGCTCACACTTGTTTATTAAAAATACTCAAAATTGATACTGCACAAGGCAAAAGAAACGTAAAATTCAGATTTCAGCCAATTTAGTCATTACATCTTTGTTCTGTAAAATGCTCAAACCACTTGTCTTACATTCAGGAGAGATGTATCCCTATACCATTATTGTTTTAAATCGTTTTACTTTATTCACCTCTACCACTTTTACTGGAAGAGTCGCCCACTTATCTACACTTGCCTCAGTAAAGTAAAACTTCCTTAGAACCTCTAGATTAGACATCTTGTTCTAACATTTCTGCTCCTTTGAAATAAACCTCATGTATGTTTTTAATTCCCTCTATGCAATTAAATGTTTCTATCACACTCTCATCTTTGTGTCCTTCAATATATATATACATATAGAGATTTTTTACCCATTAACCATTTAGTAGCCCTCCTCTGAACTCTCTCTCTCTCAGCACTGGCAATCTGCACAACTGTCAGAACATGATGTCAGGGCACCAACTGCATAATGGGAATGGAGCTACGTATGATGTCAATCACCACTGGGCATCTCAAAGAAGGAAACCCAACAACTGGCAAGTATAAGACAAAGTGGTTGTGTAGGAGTTTTAATAAGCAGAGGGGAGAATGAAAATCAATGGGGGCTTCATCAAGTCAGCCCTGCTCACTTCACAATTTATGGTATTCAAAGATAATCTACTACAATTTTGACATGGTAGTAGGGTAATTACATTTTTTCAGAGAGAGAGAGAGCCAAGTGGTGCTTACTTTGACTGCTCCTGATCAATTCTCTATTATTGTTGTACAGAGTTCTGTAGATAGTGGTCCTCAATAGCAGTCATCAACCCATCACTGTTTTAATGTCAGAATCATGATTAAAGAATAGCAAGGGCAATTTTTGAGGATACCTTAAAAATCTGCAATGCTAGGGTCTGCATTAAATATTAATGTAGTATTACTGCCCCCCCCCAGCAGCAGGAGATGAGGAAACAGTAAGTAGGCTGTCTAGCTTCCACTCTAGTAGCTGCTTGTTAACAGACACAGAGCCAGTCTGGTATGTTAAGAATCATTGGAAAGTAAGGATAATTTGAGTGTCAAAGGTTAGTTTTTTTTATATCGTTATGGATTGACACTGCAGCTACCGAGAAATGCTCATCTCATGATTCTCAGCCATCCATTTAGTTGACTAAACATCATGGCTAATGTTACCACAACTGCTGGAAAAATACCAAGTGTCCTGTTTTGGTCCTCAGCCTTTATGTCCCTTTTTTACTCCTTTCTAACTACCCTCTTTTGTTGTTATACCTGCAATATGGAATAGTAGCTGTAGATTGAGCTTTGGGGCAGCCATTTTTCTGGCTGAACATCATGGGAATTTTAGTTATAGACTGGGTTTGTGGTGGCCTATACCAGGGGATGACAAATTTGGTCTGGATCTAGGAACCAGACAAAAAAGTTAGTAGCCAGAGTTGTTATTTTCGTGGCCCCTGGGGTTTATTGAGCCATGCCATACACTAACATACTTTTACACACTCTAACACCATACAGTAACAGACACACATGGACATTTTATGCTCACAGACAGTAACACGCACACACATGATAACATTCTACGTTTATGTATACACATGCTAACAACATACACTAATACACACACTCTAACACTATATGCTGACATATACACTCATACTAATGCCATATTATAACACTATGGACACAAACACACTGAATCTTACACTACAATACAGTAGACATACTGACTGGCATTATACATTTATACACACACGGACTCTAGCACTATACACATAGCACACTAATACTACAGCATATACACACACTCACAGACTGACTCTAGCACTATACATATACACACTGACACTACAGTATACACATACACACACTGACTCCAGCACTAACATTTACACACATACACACTGACTCTGACACTACAGTATACACATACTCACATACACAATTTCCCCTCCCACACCCACGCACCTTGTGGAGAAAAGCCACGCTGTTGCCTATCTTCTGCCATCTGCACCCTGTGCTTTTCTATGGGGGTGGGGTGAGGCGAATGCCGTGCATTATATCATCCCACTGGTAGCATCATGGCACTGGCTACACCACGCCGCTGCAGAAAAGCATGGGGTGCCGGATTCATGATGGTAACCATACAAAACCCAGGATGCCAGGAAGTGCTTTCTATTCGCCATAGTGACCTTGCGCCGGGGGTTTGTCCTGGCCTACACTGCACACTTACTTCAGCTCCCATGGCTGTACACCATCACATTCCATTCCATTTATTTATTTAGTGCCACCAGATTCGTTAGCGCTGTTACAACAGAGTCAGTTAAATAATTTGGAATCCCACACAATTACAAACTGGAACAAATGGAGAAGAGGGCCTCTTGCAAGCTTACAATCTAGACTGGAGTAGTTGCGGCTTATCTTTACCACCCCAGTAATTGAAAACGAAAGTTCATAGAAAAATATAAATGTTAGATATTACTATCATGGTCATATCATTTTTACTATTAACGGGAAACTAACATTTGCTTTTCACCAGGGAACCACTTTTACTGAGCCAACAAAGGTAGGCAATGGGGAGTAGATGAGGAGGTATTGGGGTGGGAGAGGGGAAAGCTGAGGATATTTTGTACCCCCTGAAAAAAATCCTGGATACACCCATGACTTCATACCTCCTCAGAGGTACCTCCTAAAGAGCAGGAGGGAGAAGGCACCAAGAGAGTAGACCTAACAAGCAACTGGTTATGTGTGTTCCTTTAATTGCTACTAATCTCTAGATATTACTAAAAGCATCATGTGAAAAAGTAATAAAAATCCATTAAATTATGGTTTTTGTATGGACTGTACACATGAGAAGTGTATTATTGGAACTGTGTACATTATCAATAACATATCTGAACAAAAAAAATCTAAAATAATGAAACTAACAAAGTATTTTGATATGTATATCTTATAAACTTATATGTAAACAGCTTTTTTTATTACTAATCAATGTGAAAAACGTATTTTTCAACACATAATAGAGTACACAAAAATGGAAAAAAAACTCTGGGTATATGATCAAATTTAACCCAAAAAAGTGCATGCTGGTTTTGGCAAAAGCGTAATTTTAAACTTTGTGGTTGGTTGGGTGCTTGTTGTTGTCTTTAAGGGTCAATATTAGTCTGAGTAATTATTGAATTTTAAATGTGTTCCGGAAGCTGAAAAGTTAATTTCTGTTCTGTTCTTTATGTCTCCATAAAGAATACCGGGGAAACTGAGTGTGTTAACAACTCATGAGGTGTTTAATTTGCTTCAAGATATAATCATTAAGGGCTCAGCAAGGTGCCTGCCCTAGGAACTGGAAAACAATTTGCTTTTGATATATTTGTTAGTAGATCTGCATTGACAGTGTAACAGAGTGATTTTCCCTGCCAGATAATGTGGCCACATGAAGCAACTGCCCTGCCTCATGACCTCTAAAATAGTAACCTAAAAATTCTGAAAATAGGTCACCTTAAGTAACGGAGTTCCAACTGGTGAAAGGAAATTCACTATGATAAATATATGTTTGTGTTATGTCCTTTTAAATGTTCCTTTCATGTAGCCTATGTTAATTACTTCTAATATTGAAGTTATCAGAGATGTATCATGGCTGCCCCCTATCACTTACTTTTGTGGCCACCGTCTCCCATGCATTGCACTGGGATATGGTCATACCTGGCTACCCGGAGCCTTTCCTTGCGGGACGAGGCCAGGACAGCCCACTGACGTCAGCGGGTAGTGCCGTTGACGTTGGGGGCGTTCTCGCTGATGTCAGTGGGGTTCCCGCTGACATCGTGAGAAACACCCCCATTTAAAGGTGAAATGGGCAGGGAGTGGGGCATGTGAAGACCCCGCAACCCAGATGATTCAGGTGTCGACCCGGAGAAGCGGTGCTTGACCCGGAGTTCTCCTGTTCAAACCTGGAGAGTTCCCAGGTATGGATATGATGTCACATCCCAGCACTATGGATGTGCGTTGCATTTTAAGGTCACTACTGAGGCTGTGCTGTTTTGGCACAGTCCTCCACGGTGTATTTGGGCCAGTTACAAGGAGCGCAAAGGGACTCCTGTCCTCCTGGAACTGCCACCCTAGGTCTAGTTGGCCTTGACTAGAATGTGCAATTGGGGGTTAGGTATAAAAGAGTGAAACTATGCATAAAGTCACTTGGTGTTTTCATGTTTGCTCTTGCGTGTTAAGTATAAACTGTTGTCAGTGGATTCACATGAAAACGGAAAGAGGCAAAATTAAAATGTTTTTTTTTATTCTTAAAGTAAGACTTGTTTTGGTTTTTTTCAAAAATAAAATGACAAATGTATAAAGTTATCTTGCCTCTGGGATTTTTAGATCACTTTTCCATTAGCAATAATCATTTCATAGACATTGTGATTGAATTGTCATGAAATTCTGATATTATGACAACATATTCACTTTCCATTGGACCTCTCAGCATGCATAAGATATTACTGATGACATACAAATCTTAATGCATAACACAATTGTATCTTTCCTTTCCTCCCTTGCTTTGTATAAGAACCTGTGAGTAATTAGTTGATAATCTTTGTGTAATTATTTAACAACTAACAATTGTTCACAACAGCAAATGTGTAGTACGTTTTCTAAATCACTATCTACACCATAAATTAATTTCCAAGATAGGAAATAGTTAATATCCGTTGCAATCTTTCATTCTATTTACATTTAAAATCCATTCTCCCAATTGTATTTTAACCTATGTTCCTCTCTCTGGGCAGAGATTACTGTAATTGAAGATTAACCACAGCTGTGAAATTAGCAATATATCAGGGAATTCTTAACCCACTTTATTTTAAAATCTCAAAACCCTATTTGCAACATATTAGACATAAAGGGAAATATTAGCAGACAGGTCACTAATTTGAAAAACAAAGTTTAATGTCCTATTGATTCTAGAATACTTCTGTAAACATTTTGCTATTCCGTGGAAAGCTGCACAGCCGAACTTTATAATTGTAATTATGCTACGTTATTGATTTGTGCAGACAGTAATCTCCCTTTTTGGCGGACCCTAATTAGAAAATCTCACAAGAAATGTACATACTATTATCAAGATTAATCTGTCTCAAAAAGGGACTGTCCATCCTAAAGAGAGACACTTGGGAACTATAGATATGGAGTTAAAGCAAACTGTTAGTATCTGTGAACACTCGGCTGTTAAACAAGGCAACAGTATCAGTTAGTCATCCTAAGGGAACCATTCACAAGTGGACAAACATAGTCACAGAGGACAATCTAGGAAATGCATCCGTGGTTATCATGTCTTCCTCCAATTTACCACTGCTGCATTCTGACCCCCGATGGTACAGCTCTTTAATCTTATGTATGTCACTGCTGTGTCCTGAAGCCCCTTTTGCAACATTTAACAGCCTGAGTCTGCCTGATGTCTCTATAGCCTGCTAACTTCAAAGGGATAACTTTGGGTGGCCTCCTATTTGATTTGATGGCAAATGTTAAAGGCTAGGTGTGAAAGTTCTCATCTTCCTGTATGTAATGAACTGATGTTGTCACTGGCAGGATAGTCCAAGAAACAAGAGTGAAAATAGGGTTAGTGGTGCCTTGGTGCAATATTTTTAAGGTTCCACCCCAGGTATCTGTATCCCTTCCCTAGTAACCAGCACACAAACCATATACTAACACACACTCACGCTTATACCATACACTAACACACACATATTCTCACACAAACACATACGCTAACACCAGGTGGTCACATACATGCTACCACCATACACTAACACCATACACTAACACATTCCTTCTAACACAGTACAGTAACACATTTACATATACTAGTGGCATAATCGTTATCCTTCTCTATCACGCGCTATCCCTCTCCAACCTCTCTCTCCCCACCACCCTCTTCCATCTTGCACAGCACCATTACTTCATCTTACCTCTAGAGGAACATTTTCCTACAGTGCCCTGCTACTACCAGACTCATAGAGAAACTACCTAAAACGGTAACACTTTTTCCTACTTGCTATTCACCAAGGCACCTTTATCGTTCAACTCACTGCTTCTCCCTCCTTCACAACCACCTCACTGCAATCTGCCATGTTCTCCAGGACAGGTAATTTTCACATGTTGCTGACCAGCACAGGTGGGGAGGTCGAGTCAGGAAACTCACTTTGAGTGTTTGCGACTTAACTCCAACTCACAAGTTCACTAAAGGCAACTCTCATTTGCACTTGCATACACTCACCTGTAGGACAGCCAAGGGTATGTGAGCTAGTGTTATGGAGGGGAGTTAAAATACTTTATATTTTATATATACTATATATTTCCCTGTGAACCAATGGCCCCCTTGACCTGAAAAGTGTCAAAGACTTGACTTCAATAGAGCCCATCCAACTGAGTGGAGGGTGCAGTCACACACATAACTAAAAATGATACAGTGGAAGGAGAGGATCATAGGAAGTTATTGACAAAATCTTTAAAATTGATTAAGCTATGTAAAGCAGAGATTTAGGCATCAAGATAAACATTGAAGACTGGAATAGAGCACTAGACACTACGTATAAAAATATACATTGCTTAAATTTGAATGAGCTTCAATTTAAACTTACGAATAGGTGGTATTTAGTTCCCTCGGTTTTGGTAAAAATGTTTCCTAACTGTTGGAGATGTGGTGCAGAGAGAGGAGATATGCTCCACATATGGTGGAATTGCAATCCAATCAAAAAGTTATGGCAAAGGGATTAGTAATTTGGACAACATTGGGAGCTAACCCCTGAAAGAGCTCTACTCTGGGAAAAAAAGATACACAATTTCTTTTACACTTATTGACGGCAATAAAAATAGTGATTGCCAGAAACTGGAGATCCTCAGATTTAATCCCATGGGCCAAGATAAAATCCCAGTTAATACATCAATGTCACATGGAACCGGGAATTTTGGCACAAACATTTTGGAATAGTAACAGTTATAACCGTTGGGAAGACTGGATAAAATTCTTGGTCGACGGTAATTTAGACCCCTGAATTGAGAGTAACTTTTTTTGGATAAACCCTTCCGTCAGGAAATATGGTAAGGACGAATGGAATCTGTGTATGTTATGTATGTTTTGTAAGTGAATTTCATCGTCTTTAAATGCAGAATTTTTGGTACATTACAATAGATATTGTGCTAAGTTGTATATAGCAAACTGCATTTTTTTATTATGTTGTTAATAAATATTTAAAAATAAAAAATAAATAAATAAAAAATGTTACAGTTCATTAAGAACACTGTAGGGTCATGACTAACATAACATGAGCTAATGTAACAGGTGAGATAACACACCTCTGTACACTAATTTCTGTACATTCCCTTTAAATGCACACACCCTTTTATTTTAGTGCTAGTTTGTGGTACATGCACGTTTTTCTTGACATGTAAACGTCTAGTTGCATTAATTATGTTAGGAATCATCTCACAAGACAAGGACAAGAAGGTCTGAAATGGTCTTGGTTATCTCTTTTCTAGCAGAATGACCTTAAACAAGGCCTTTGTGTAAGTCATTTACAATCCTGTCTGGTAGAAGCTGCTAACTCGGTGTCTGTAATAGTACAATAGATAGCGTGCCATTCTAAGACATTGACTTTTCTGTGTATAAAGGCATTTAGATGAATGTGACTGGTGTCTATGATTAAGTAGAGGTGATCTGAAGTGATCTGCATGGATTCATCTAATTGGCCATGGTATAACTGAATCCAGGCCAAATGACAATCAATCAGAATTTACGCCAGTTAAAAGCAGCTCTGTACAGCACGGAATACGGTGGCACTATATAAAACAAATAATAATAAATTCTGTACGTATCTACAGCCATCCCGCTGACCTTATACACCTAGCATTCACTAGCATTCAGAGACCAGTGTTAGGATATTAACTCAAAAAAAATGTGATATGTGATATATATATTCCAAACAAAGGGACAAAACTAAAGCCTCTTTACTTGGTCAATTTTTTATTACGGTGTATTATTATTGTTAATTATTTTGTAAAAAATTATATATAAAAAATGTCTCCGGGATATTATATAGGTGTGCACACCTATCCATGTTCCCTAAAATATATATATAAATATATATATATATTTATATATATTTATATATATATTAATATAGAGAGAGATTTAACTGTGATTTAGCTTCTGATCCTCCCCTGTACACATATTCTTTATATGGTTTGGTTCAAAGGCAACATTAAATCACTACTTTGTCTCCCATTTACAACATTTTCAGCTGTGACTTACACTGTGACACCGAATCAGACAAATGTGCCAATATCAGTTAGAGACATCATTTCTGGTCACTCGGGACAACACAAGTAGTGTTTTCTTTGCGGCTGTGCGAGATGATCTTTCCTGGGTTAGAAGAGCAGAGAGGTTCTGACTCTAAACCTGCAGGACTGCTCATTTCCTTTTTCCTATCTTGTGCCTTGTTTAAAGTATGAAAAGACCTCTCTCCAGAGACACTCTGCTGGCTTCTCTATTTCTCATTGAAACCAACAGAAGCTTTCTTGGGACAACAGGCCAGATGGGTAATAAGTTTTATGGTATAAATGTATGGATTTTGTGCCTTAGTGGGCACCTTATGGTCTATTCACTAAAGTGAGAAATTAGCCTTTAACAAAGGCTCCTTACACACTGCATTATGCCATTAAGTCCAGCTCAACCTTTCTTGCTGGAGACCTTTGCTGAGGATGGTCCTTCTTAATGAGTTGTGAAGGGAACAAAAACTACAACTCTCCTGCAAACTTTGCTGGCAACTCTCCCTTTAGTGAATAAACCATACTGACCATGACTGGATGGCATGCCAGTGATCAGCCCTGTGTCCAAGTGTCAGGCTGAAGCTACAAGCAAATGTCCATGGATTCATTTCTGCTAAATTGGGAGGTGGCCGGTGACGTTACCTCCCTGAAATTATTTTTTTCAGGTTGGGATGTCTGCTTTAGGCTTAAGGGGTGTTCAGGGAACCCTCCTGGGGATGAATACAATCTGGGGACAGCAGTCTCCGTTAAAGGATTGTGTCCTGTGAAAAGAGATATACCTGGTCACCTCAGTCTAAGAACATTTGGACCATTTCAGGGATAACTAGGAGCAGGTGTAAAATATGGAGAAATCAGGAGAATTATTCCATTGGTTGCCCCAGAACTGTTCCTTAGTGTTACAATAAAGTAATAATTCTTATATGTTAGCACATTTTATTCTCCGTGGCATCATTGCATCAGTATTTCTGTATCCACCATGCCAGATATGTGTAGACCTTGCAGCTGTGGGTTTTTTTTGCCTATATAAACACTTTAGCCATACTCAGTGCAGCAATCAGAGCCCGAAGCAGTTGCCTTAAAGTACTCCCAAAACGTTTTCCACGGTCTGTTATTGCTGTACAAATTTATACTCGTCTCTGTTCGCACACAGATAGAAATCACCCTTGTCTCCGTTTAGATGGCAGACCCACTACATTAAATTGCACCTGTGCAAGGGAATGAACTCCCGAACTGCAGCAGAAGACGCTAAAGCTGGAGTTTAATGCGATGCTACAGGAGGGCTGCATTTGTGATTGAAAATTCATAGCGTGAACTGGCAAACCACTGTGTTTTTAAGCTCATGGAAAACACCATCATATTCATTTTTCTTACCCCTTTTATACATTTTTTTTTCTGCAGGTGCCAAATAGAATCGTTTGTGCAATAGGCTTTAAAATACATATTTCTGAAAATCATGTAGTGGATTGAAATGTATTATCTTCCTCTATTTTTGTGATCTGTTCAAGTACATCCTACCCAGTTTTATCTATTTATGTTTACTTATCTGGATCTTGGATAATCAGAAAAAGAATACTTCATTTTCTATACTCTACCAAGTTAAACTTGGCAAACAATGTATAGGTTTTCTTTCTAACTATATTGTTCTGTACCTGTTTGTGAACATGCTCAACGATCAGTTCCATTACCTGATTTGGCCATTCTACGATCAGGTTTCCTGTTTGCCGCCTCTTTGTCATATCACCCACCCCAAAAATATTGATTGCACTGGTCTTGTGTGTTTCCAGGACTACTTGCATAGCAATTATATCCATATCAGACCTATAGTTTCTAATTGAGTTTGGGAAAATGATTTGGCTGAGGTGGGAAGAGTTTAATTGCATGACTAATGGAATGCTTAACTTCCCTTCCGTCTTAAGGCCATATGTCTCACAAAGCTCTCTTGATGCATTTGTGCAAGCAACCCGTCAGAGACAAAAACCAGATAATAATGGCCAAACAATATGCAAAATATGAGAGAAGCGCTACTACAGAAGCACCATGACCACACGTCCACCACAGTATTAGAACTACCTCTAGCCATGAGAAGACACAACCCAAGACTCCAAATCATAAGCCAGGGTTGTTACTGGAAATCAGAGAGGTCCAAGCAGGGACGGCTGAACTTGTAGAGATTGTAAATACCTTGTTTCATTTAATCTCTCATGTGCAGTCACATATTTAACATACACAGCGTGATATTGACCATTTTACATAAAGTGATTCACTGCATGTTCTAGAACTATCTTACTACAAAGTGGTACAAGAGGTTAACCTAACAGACATGTGATCTAGATGATGTATGTCGGTTTTACTGTAAGATTCATGATCGTGATCACAACACATGATTTCAGTCCAGAATAAACAGCACATATCAGCAGATATATTTAAAATACAAAAAAAAAAAACTTGTGAAAGCTGTCATTTTTGATTCATTGTTTCATACACAAATCTGAAATATAAAAAAGCAGTTTGTACAAACTCACTCACGGTAATTTTTCTTAACAAGCGTATCCATTCAAGCTGATCACGAATTTCAATACAATATTCCAAGACCTCAGTTAAATAAATGGAAGATTTATAGGGCGAAAATACTTCCCTACTGTTTTAATGGGATATGATTTTTTTGGACACAGTAACAATTTTCTTCAGCAGTGTGAAGTGACACGACGTGAACATTTGCTGATCAAATTACTAAGATTTTTTTCAATAATATTTAGGGCCCAGCTCAACATTAAAATTCTACCACTTTCCAGCTAAAGTAATTATGCTGATTTTGAATCCAATGATTCCCATGTTATTTCTAGTAGTTTTATGGTAAACATATATGTGAGAGCTAGAAAACAGTGAGTGGCTTTGCCCAACATAGTTTAGATATTTTGTTTCTTGCAGTATTAGAAAAACCCTGATTTAGCCATATTACTTCTGCCCAACAAATACATTACCTTGTTTTGGACAAGTAGGTCATCATTAGTGACTACTTGAATGGTGGTCATATTCACTATATATATATATAATTATAATATCTGTAGCTATATATATATATATAAGTATATATATATATATGCCAATCTGAACTCAGAGGGCATAACAACGCACCCAATGGAACAGGAAATCAATTGGAGCAGGGCCAGACTGGCAATCTACTACCCAACATCATTCCATACCCACCTGGTCTGCTGCTTCATTGTGCAGCCATGTGCTGTTTATGCCCAGGCTACATGCTACGTGAGCATAAAAATTTTACATTATGTCATTAGGCAGCCACCAGCCTTAAAGTGCCAGGGCTGCCTCGTCATCCCCAGTCCAGCCCTTAATGGGAGCGCTTACCTGTGCATGTGGCCTGGGGTTTGTTGCCTTGGAAGAAAGCTAAAAAGGTTCCTTAATAAATCCTGTGAAAGCATTTCTTTAATTTTCTTTAACTTTTTGGCCAGTCCTAGTAAAGTGTAAACTAATTATTTTCTGTAATGTCTATATATGCCAACTGAGCCTATGTGCCGTTTTCAAGAATTTGTCAAGAATAGTTTGGGAGGATATTATAACCGCTAGTAAACTCTCAGCTTATTAGTTTAAAACTATACTCAACTGTGACCAGAATGAGCAGCTCCAGGGATAAACTGACAGTGACTGATGTTTTTAAATATGGCAAACTTACAACACAAATAAAACTGATGCATTATTGGAGCAATAATTGTATGTGTTGTAATGTCATGGTGCAGAGGGAATTACCGGTATGTTATTACGACACAATGGTCCTAAATACAATATCCAAGGAAGATTTAACTGTAACATCATCCATTGAGTCTACGTGATCAAGCGCTTTCTCTCCCGTCTGTTCTGGTGAGACCAATCTAATGTTTAAAATGGGATATACTAAGCACAAATCACACATAAAGGCAACTAAGGCGAAGTTTGAGAGAAATCAAATAAAAGGTGCTGGAAATCCTCTAGCAATTGATTGTGTTCAAGTGTGTGATTTGAAAGCAACGGTAATGGATAATGTACATGTCACTCTGGAGGGATGGATATAGAGACAGAACCAGAGACCTTCAGAATTCACACTTTGAATACTACATATGGTAAGAGCTTCAGAAGCAGTTTGAGTTCTAAAACTGCAGACAGTTACATTAGACAAGCCACTGCATACTGCAGGGAGGACAGCTTAGTGAAGGAAAGATTAGCAAAGTAAAGGTTTTTGTAATGGCCCAGACAGAGAAGTTTTTGTGTGAATAAAGATTTTTGTGTCTCGTATGAAGTAGTGGACTGGTGTTGAGTAAACCCAACTGACCACTAAACTTGACTGAGCTCATCATTGCTTCTCCCAGTGTGAGTGACCCCACAGAGAGGAGAGAGGGGCTCGTATCTCCAATGTTCTGTGCTCTGCTTTCACTAAATAATAGAAGAAGTATGAGCCTTTCTGCTAACCCCGGGGCTGCCAACAGAAAGACAAAGTAAAGATGGAGACGCTTCTCGTGGAAGGAAAAAGAAGGGTGATTTGACCCAAGGCAAAACATTGCAAATGATAACTGCAACCTCCAGTGAATTGAGGCCCAGTAGAGATGAGATTGAAACATATATTGTTGAAGTAAACTCATGTTTGGAGTTGGAAAACAGCTCATTAAAATGTAATATGGAAGTAACTGTGTGCAACTATAAAAGGTCATACCTAAGGCAGCAAAAGAAACCCTTGAGATTTTGGGAGTTTTCAAGGGAAATACACTATTGATTTGTTAATTTTAACCTCAGATACATAGCTTTCTAGTTAAATTTTCATGTATTGACCAAGATATGTCTAGTTTGCTGAAAACATTTTCAGCTCCAATAACATTGATCCCTGGGGCTTTTTTTGGCTGGATACAAGGGTTTGGTGTATGATAGTGGAATGCAATTATGGATTGCAATCTTTGTGCAACATAAAGTTTACATATGGGGCAGCTACAGTCCTTACTGTAGAGAATAGGAATGCTAAATATCATCCCTACCTCAAAGAAATATGTCTTGGAAAATAGTGCTGGAGAATCAAGTAGTGCCATGTTATATTTTTCAGTAGACTTGACCTACCACTTGAAAAGTGATTGACTCTATCTCATGCTCTCGGAATTTATATAACATGGTGATGGTTGGGTTCCAATTCAAAACAAAATCTGACAATTGCTACTGCTCTTTTTTTTAGTCTTTTGTGCAGTCCATGAACCGGTAAGAGTGGACGGGAACAAGTAGTCGCATGGTTAGTTGCCTGCCTGTAGTTATGCCACTGCTTTCAGCCTAAACTTTGCCTGATATAAAGTCGGCCACAGGAAGCCCATGCCACATTGTACAATTATAATATCACAACAGTCATATTTTAATATGCATTGTTTTTTTTAAAACAATGCCCTCCTTCAGTAGCGTTCCTAGCGGGGGGCGCGGTCCGCACCGGGTGCCGCTCATCACGGAGGTGCCAATTTGCCGGCACATTGCTGTTCGTCTCTGGAGGGGTGCCGGGTGCCGGCAAAGACCTCCGATACCGCTCCCATGCGATCGTGCGGATCGCAAGGGAGCGGTATCAGAGGTCTTTAACAGACCTCCGGCTCACTCAAGGGAGCCGGAGGTCTGTTAAAGACCTCCGATACTGCTCCCTTGCGATCCGCACGGCAACAGCTACTGTGCGCCGGGGTCTGTTGTCAGATCCCGGCGCACAGCACTGAAGCCGCGCCCACCGCTGCCCTCTGAACCCGGAAGAAGAGAAGACAGATGAACAGAAGAAGAGGAAAAGAAGCTGAAAGAAGAAAGGAAAGGTAGGAAAGCATTAAGTGAGAGTGGATTAGTATATATGTGTGTATTAGTATATATGTGTGTATTGGTGTATATGTGTGTATTAGTATATATGTGTGT
>VKOC01000003.1:35551524-35571685 GCA_009364415.1 Spea multiplicata
TATATATGTGTGTGTGTGTATATATATATATAATATTGTTGTTGGGGGGTTTTGTCCAATTTTGGTGTGTTATTTTTAATAAAGTGGGTTTTTTTTTCAGTTTCAGTCAAGTGATAGCTGAATTTTCGGTCCAGAATGTTCATTTCGGTGCATCCCTATATACTAAGCCAGACACTGAAGCAGTAGGCCTACACCACATCAATGTTTGGCTTAGTATAAAGTGATAGGGGTTATGCTAGATTATTAGCAATGTCTGGCTCAATGTATAGTGATAGGTGTTGTGCTGTGCCTCAATATATAATCATAGGTGTTATGCTGTACCCCTGTCAATAGTATGCAGTTTTTCCCAATAAAAAAAATAGTTATATATATATATATTGATCCTTTATGCAGCCCGGAGCCCCCGCTCATGATTCGCTCATAATTAATTTTTGCGGTGAGAATTTCACCTTTAGAATAGACCATGGAGTCAAAAGGGTTGGAAATATATAGCTCCACCCCCTTGCAATGTGATTTTTTTTCAGCTCCACCAACTTTATATGGACTGTAGAAGCATATTGTGCGCACAAAATTTTGGCTCTGGGAAAAATGTTGCACAACAGAAATTTTCTGCGCACATCACCCAAGAAAAATTAGAGGGAACATTGCTTACAAGTATCTGTTCATCATCTGGAGGGGTTTTTGGTTCTGGTGCAACCAACTCATCTGATCCGATGCAGGATGTGACTGTCTAACCTTTCATTCATTTGTCTCCAACTCAAGATGGATTAAACTAACCCTTCCCGCTTCATCCCTATGTATGTACAAGTAGAGTTATTGGGAGATTGGTGAATGGAATCTTGATTAGACAGATAGATTTTTACATCTGTAGCATGTTTATAAAAAGACCCCCATGTACAAAATATAATTATTACACAGCATACATCCTATCAAGTGTTCTAGCGTAATTGTGATCTCTTTATCCTGCATCCTGTATGGTTATCTCTTTTTCCAACAGTAGCTTAAGAATGGTCCATGAAATCAATTCTTTCTGAGAGGACCAGGTAGCTGAATCTACATTTAGACGACTTTAACAAATATGATATTTACAGTCACTTAAAACAGGAAGGAGAGATTAATTGTTATGACAACATGATTTTGCCAAACAATAGCATTACTTTTTTTAAAAAAATGTGGATAAAGGCATGTGCTGACTGGCATGTGGTGTGTATGTTAGAATGCACATTTTGCGTGACCACAAAGGGGTTTTTTTGTTAAGAAGAAGAAAAATTGAAACGGTAAATAATGTACAGTCAGCTTGATACACACGGCTGCACATTACACTCTTTTATTCCAATAATGTGCGGCAGTACATACCCAGTCGGCAGTCACACACTGAAGCGCCCTATCTGCCACATCAGTAAGTGTAATTGTGGGTGCCATTATCTACTGGCCCACTGGGAAGTGGCCCAGTTTGCCAGATGGCCAGTTTGGGTCTGGACAGAGCAAAAAGAATAAAGCATTGCCACAAAGAATAAAGCATTGCCACAAAGGCAAATCAACAGACTTAATATCTCAAGCCTCCAGGACATACTTGCAGAGCTTCTATAACCATTTTAGTAGCTATGCAATAAGCTATATAAATGAATAATTTAATTTGCATAATTTTATTTATAAACCAACCTCCTGCTCCTTTGATACATATTACCTTGACTTCAGTAGTTGATTCAGTAGTTTAGCGGTGATAAGGGCAGCAGAGCTTAGTAAGCATGGAAGGTTTTGTTAAATCTTCCCTGATGAAGATGTCCATTATTATTATTTATTGTTTTATATAGTGCCATCAGATTCTGCAGCGTTTTTAAAAGGTAGACAGGAAATAACAATTAGTATATAACATAACAGGAAACTGTATGGCATTTACAGTTTAAAGTAAGTGCCAATAGATAATAAATGGAGGGAAAATAAAAATTCCATTCCAAACCATTCATTGAAAAATATCACATACATCTCTGCCACAGATACTCACCAAGTACACTCACAGGTTGTAAGAGTGATATTACATGTAATTATTAACAATTATAATTGTCTATTGTAGACAAATTCCAGAGGCGTGTGACGTAGACATGATACTTTTTAAATGATACTTGGTTTAAGGGCCGTTCTAAAGCATGTATGTGCTAGCATGAGTGTGTGAGCTAGAGGGAGTGTGGGTTAGCATAAGGGTGTAAGTGTGTTTGCATGAGTAAGTATGATGTTAGTGTGTTAGTACGAGTGTGTGTGTGTAGATATGCGTTATCATGAGTCTGCACGTGTAAGTTTTTGTGTTAGTCCAAATTTGTAAGTATTTACTAGAGTGTGTGTTTACTAGAATGTGTAGATTTCTGTAAGTATGTATAGCGTGTGTTAATACTATGTGTGCAAGGGGCTGATGGGGCCACATGGCTTTACCTGCCCCCAGGCCAAAAGATAAAAGCCCCTCACTGCATGGTTTGTTAAGAAGTATGTGTTCTGTTACTGTTAATACCAGACATTTTATATGTTAATGTCTTTGTGTTACATCAGAGCAAATGATTTGCTGTGAGGCCTTTGATCTGTAGAAGGCAGGTGTGGATTTGCACGTAAAGTAGGTAGTAGTTGTAACTTTCTTCTAATAAAGAAAATGATTTCCAAAGAAAGAAATATACAAGTTGATTCACATACTTAAATAATTTATTGGAATGTGTTCTGTGGAAGGAAGTGGAATGAATGTTATTACATGTTTTAGCACTGCCCTTCCTTACTGCCAACATCCCCTAATCTATCCACCTGCTTCAGGGATATTAAGTTTAGTTAAAATGAGTTTTGCTCTGTGTGGTATCAGTCTGCCTTATTGTGTATAGTCTCTATTTTCTATCCCATTGGAGAACAGTTTGTGGATACGTCCTATACAGGCAAGAAGAGTATTTGGTGGGCATCCTCAGGTTGGAGCCACATTGAAAGTATGGTTATATAGGCACATATATAGGTGGGTTACTTTCCCTCCCTCTCTGCTTTTACTGCTCTCAGATAATCTGAGATGTAATAATTTCCGGTGGGGAAGGCAGTCATATTTTGGCCTTTCCTGGGCTACCTGTTCCTACTAGGATTTCAGATATTACTTCAGCATAGTATAATATTACTCATGCCTCAGATGACTTTGTCTGAATGGGTCCACTTGGGTCCTTTTGTGGCATTGTTGCCAGTTACAAATACTTTAATCCAGAACTCACAAAAGTTAAAAAGCCCACCACCCATGTCATTTCTATACCAAACGTTATTGGCTCTATACTATTCCCCCTTTTTCTGACTGAATAGCAGTGAGAAAAACTGTTCATATAGACTTAGAAGACTCTGTGGCCACCTGGTTTCTTGAAAATACATACATAATATTATCCTTTTGGTGGACAGTCCGCCATCATTCACTCCATGATACTTATTGGGCAATTTCTGTTTATAAATGCTCTCTAACTAGGAATTTATTGAAGTGTTTGTTACTGTTTTATTGGAAATCTGGGGTGGCCCTGTTCTTTAGGAGTGGATTCAGAAAGCTTCTGATCAGATGCCCTCTTACACTTCTACCTGATTTGGATGGATGGAATTTACAGCATCAAAGAAAGCTGGGTTCCTGCTGACCAATCGTTTGCAATAACTGCCCGTGCAAGCACTGGTAAACCCTTACATAAGGAATGCCCAATTATGCAATCAGGGAGATGTCACTGCCGACGTCAACCAGAAGGTCATCAGAGGACAGACCCTGCTGGGATTTCCAATCGCTTGGTGATCATAGTGTGATCAGTACAGGGGGATCGCAGGGAAGATAATAATGAAAGGGAAGAAAAATAATGTTTCTCCCTCTTTCTACAAGTGAAAAAAGGTAAAAAAAAAATAATAATAAAAGTTTTATTTTCATTTATTTAGAAAAAAAATCACTAAAAATAATAAAATAAATAGTGAAGTGAGCTAAGTGATGTCACGGGCAAAATTAACATGTTAGAGAGGTCCCTAGAGGGATCTCTATCCATTTTGCACTGATAACTATGCAAAAAAACTAGTAAAATCATATTAACAATAAAATAATAAATAAAAAAAATTACATCCCATTGCCATACCTGGGAACTCTCCGGGTTTGGTCCGGGGAACTCCGGGAGAAGCACTGCTTCTCTGGTTCTCCAGGTCAACACCCTTGAATCCTCCAGAGCGTGGGGTCCTTACACGCCCCACTCCCCACCCGGAACTGCCCACCGACATCAGCAGGATTGTCCTCTGACGTCAGTGGGCAGTCTAGGCCGCGTCCCGCAAGAGTAAGCTCTGGGTAGACTGAGCCCACAAGTCCCCAGGTATGCCCATTGCCCTAGCTCTCCATGTAAAACGTATAACCCTCCCAACGCTGTAAACTACCCCCAAACCATAACTATTAAAAATACTACTATATAGGGTGCCCTTCTAGAACATTAAAAAAAATATGTATGTCGGGTATGTCTGTAATAGGGGGATGTCTCCGAACATCATTAGTCATTGATGAAGAGGGGCACCTAAAGTGTAGAAGAAAATTGCACACACAAAAAAAATATTTTATTATTTATCACTATGGTTTCAAATGAAAGCTCCAGGACTTGAGGTATCCAAACCCCCTGGAAGTGAAGGAGTTAAAGGGTTTAAAAGTTCTAGGCAGTGGACATTGTGAAAGGTATGTGGTTTTTTTCACAGAGCTTTCTGCCCTCCTTAGGGTAATAAACTACCAAACGCATACAACGACAGTCTTTCTGCTTCAGATTTACAAGGCAAATAAATCCCCTTATTTGCTTACACCGTATCATGCACCATTTGAGTATACAAATACAGATAATGTGTTGCTGTATTTAAGTATGCATTAAAACTCACATTTACCTTCAGTGGCCACTTAAGTTCCATCTTTCAACTTTCCATTGTACAGCCGAGTCAGCTTTATTGTGCGTAGCTGGTTCCCCATTGGGAAAAAACGATCAGGTAACGTAAGGTTATGTCCTGCAATCTGGTTTAATCAAGCTTCTTTTATTGTGTAAAATTACTTGATGCCACAACATATATATATATATATATATTTAATATAATATACATTTTATTCAGTACATTTATAATAAATCAAGATTAGTAAACACAATGGAAGTAAAAACAACTAATAAATACAATATATCAATGCTAATAGAGTATCATAAGTTCATAAGCACCAATATACATATATTACAGTGTTTCATATATTGTAAAAATCACCACAATACTGTATGTGATATAAAAACATGATGGATATAAGGAGAGAATAAATCATAATTAAAAAATCAAAAGTAAAAAAAAGATCAATAAACTCTAAAAAAATAAACTTTTGTTTGTCCACCTGGCTGGGATAAACCAACATAAATAAGGGGCGCCTTACAGGAAGCGTTTTGTTTCCTTCTTCAGCTGTGGCCGTCTATCCCCGCCAGGTGGACAACACCGGAGAAAGAGGTTTCTTTTTATAGTGCATTGGTTATTCTTGTCTTTATTTATTATTTCTTTTCGTCTTATACTTATCCTGTTTTTATATACTATATTTTATGTCATATAGAATATTGTGATGAGTTTTACAATGTATGAATCACTTTAATATATTATATTATATACAGTACTCTGACATCGATATATTTATTTCTTGTCTATACGTTCAGTGTGGTTATTTATTATATATGTATTGAATATGATGTACTTATATATACATATACTGTAGCATTGAGGAATTTTAGCACTTTTTTGTGTATTTGATTTCTTTTAGTGCAATATCACTGCAGCCCAGAGAATCTCAGCTCAGTTACCCTATTTATTACATCTGCAGAATCCTCTGTGTTCATTTTTCATTGACCTTTTGGAGTTTGTACTCAATTTTCTTTATTTTATGGTGATGTGTGCACCTCAGCGCTGTGTATTTTAGTATGTGTTACTGTATTATACGGCCTGTGTACTATGATTATTATTAATATTGTTGGCTAATCCAAATTAAGCACAGACATAGTGTACGGTGTTAATTGTTGTCAATAAGTCTCTTTGTATATAATGCAACCATTATATTGCATTATAGATGAGGCTAAGCTTAGTAGTTTAAAAAGCTCTATGCTCATAGGATGGGAATTTTAGATGTCTTTTCTAGCAGGTACCCTGGGAATACATGGTCTCCTGGGCTAGCTGGGGTTGGCAAGAAAGCATTGTTTTGCTGAAAGGGAGAGATAAACATCACTGAATGGCTTGGAAAGAGAAGACTTTTTTTACAATTGTTAGATGCTCCAAACTGCAGAAGAGAATAAAAATGCTAGGTTAGTTAAAACAAAAGGGTGATAAAACATTATATATATATATACATGAAAGGTCAAAATGTAAACAATTAATAATGAAACTAAAGACAAATGAAGAGATTTGTATAAATTAGGATAGTGATTAAGCTTCCTGAATAAATACTTCTGATCCATTAGAAACAGCGTCATATGTTGGGGAACGTGGTTGTTATTGGTGAAAATGATTATAGATTGCGTATCTCTTCATAAACCCATTCTTTTCTGAGTGCTACAATGTAGTATCGTGGCACTCTGCTTCAACAGGTTGTTCTCCTCTTCTCCACCAACTTTGGCTGCTAGCAATGTTGAGCTATATGTTCGGGTCCCTGACACTTGGTTGGTATGGTGTAAGTATGTGTAGGTGAGCACATTTGGCAGGAGTGTCTTGCCTTAGGACATTATTCCCCTCGTCCCAGTATACTTCCCAAGAGCTTAAATGAGCATGTACACGCCAAGATCACGTTTGTGATTTTGCACCTGACACAGCTCTTTGAATGAACTATCCTATAAAGTTTAGTAGTATGACTGATGCAGGTTGACATCAAAGCTATTTAGGAGGAGCAAATTTGGTTGTGAACTTGTTAAAAACAAAGGGTTTGAAATGAATCGTGAAATACAGGATGCTAGACTAAAAAGGAGTGCATTAGTAGAAGGAGTGCATTAGTAGAGGCCCTCATGCCACCGATAATGGGTCAGACCTCATCTAGTACATTATACACGGTGCCAGAGAAATCATCTCTGGAAAGAGTCCAAAGAAGGAAGACTAAAGGTGTGCGTGTTGTTACATGAAATTTAAACATGTATGTATTTTACCGCAGGAAAAATGGGCAGACTACATGGGCGGAATGGTGTTTATCTGCTGTCGGATTCTGTTTCTATACCCAGGATAGTAATAAGACTATTCCATACCTCCCAAAAACAAAGAGGGACACTTTTAGCCTAGGAGGGTGGCGCGGGGTCAGGGCTTTGCCAAGCCTTTCATATGATTTTGTGACCCATTGATAAATATTTAGGTGAGCCAGTTGGAAGAAGCATAACCTATTTTATTTACAAACATATTTCATATCTCAAAATTTCAACTTACAACACTTCATAAACTTGAGTTAATGGCTTGTTGAGTTATCTTTGTTCTGTCGGTTCCTAACAAGGGTCTCCAAGTGATGACTTCCAAGCTCATGGCGGCACTTGACTGCTAGAGTTTTGTATTTTAGCACAACTAAATAAGAATATGATAACTGCAAAACACAGGGCAATAAATGAATGAAATAATAAACAATAAACAGCTATGATAATAAAGTCGATATCAAATCAGACACAAGCAGTTCTGAGCATTCCTTATCAATGTTTCAGAGGATCATTTCTTTGGTTGCCGTCTTGATTGTTCTACAATTCAAATGATGTCTCTGACACGACCTAAAATGTTCTCATAGGTGACAGTTCTCCTTTATACATACCAACTTCCTCGATCTTACAATCTGTGCATTCTTTTCTCCCTGCTATTGATCATTATCGCAGTGCTGCACCTTTTTCTTATTCCATTGCATTATAATGACATCATACTGGAAGTTTCTTAATTCCACGTACTGCAACATAGAACTTTTATATGGGCTGGCAAAAAAATCTCTCGACTTGGAGTGGGGAGAAGCGCGTTTAATGATTTTATGACATATTAATGTATGTATCGGGTAAAGTATTTAAAACAAGTATCAGCCTAGCTTAGCTCTTGCTTGGATTGTGTCACCTGCTTTTGCATCTTACATTTTGGTGACACTGGATACGTTAATGTTACCATGTAAACATATTATTATGCAAATTAGCAAAAACATAAATGCAAAAATATAATTAATGTCTGGCAGTGAAAAATGTTTAAAAAGGGGGTAATACAAAAAGAAATGCTAATAAGCGAGAAGCTCCATAAAGCTGAAAGCAAGATCGTAGGGGAAGGATAGAGATAAATAGCCAGAGAAAATGCATTTGGGTTTAACTCTTTACACTGGGCTGCGTACAAGCGGATACAAGGACCATTTAAGGGCAGACCCCGCCCTCTCCGTGCTCGCTCGCACCCCTCCCCGCTTGCACCCCTCCCTCTGCTCACCCCCACTAGCTCCTCCCACCGATCTGTCGGGCTCAGCGCTCATTAATTCCGCCCTCGGTGACGGTCACACGCAGTAAGGCTATTTCCAGCGCGAGGTAAGCAGCGGCTGACCCGTTACTTCCATTAAGAAAACATTGGAACGCTTGTCATATAAACCATGAAGGCATCTTGTAGCGCCGATATTACTCCCAGTTAAATCGCCTAATTCGAATCGAGCGGGTCGGTGTAATGTATGGGGAATGTTTTTAAATGGAACAGCGCATCATTTGTTTACTAATAATGTAATATCCGCTTGTCTCCCTCAGTAAACCGCTCTCAAGCTGCTTGGATTCAAGGAATATACAAGCTTCTCCAGGAAACAAGGTAGGCTGTGCTTCTTCGGAGGTGCGGATGCGCGCCGTGGCAGTGGGTTATTTTTCCTTATCCCTTTAATTGGTCCTGCGTGGGTCTGTGGTGCGAGCCCAGAATAGCTGCCTTGTGATCTGTTGCGGCTTGAATTGTGCGATTGAATGAATAAGAATGAAGTGCAGAATTCTGAGGTGTTGGTAACAGACACGTGATCATGTACCTGAAAAATCCGCTATAGAATGGAATAGCCAGCCCAGGCTCTTCATGAAGCGATATAAGGATGGTGTGGAATTCTTCCTGTATCAGTAGTGTTTTGTTGGCAGGAGTGGGGTGCCTGTCAGGTACATTGCTGAACCCCATCAATAAAATGAACATGCCTATTAAACCAGGTTTCTTTATGGAACCATCTTATAGACATTGGAAGGAGTTATAATTCGATTCATTTGCCTTTGTTTTGTGTCATATAGAATGCTCCATTGTGTAAGAACACATATAACCTCCCTGTCCGTTTGAAGGCGTTCTACACGGTTGTACTTTATCCATCATAGGTCTCGAAGAGTCCTATCGGGTCACGTTTAAGGATATACTTAGCTGAGCTCGGATAAGCTTATTTGACAGGCTGATCCATTTATCAAAATGTCAGCGTTCAACCACAGAGAACAGACTCATGCAGATTAGGAAAACCTGGTATCGGCTGCTGTCGACAGTTTAACGCTATCGAAGCTGTAATAGAAATAAGTGTGTGTATGATATATATATATATATATATATATATATATATGTCTGTCTGGCACACCTTTTCATAAAATGTCTTTTTTTTGCATCCCTTTCTCTTTCTCTTTACCTGCAATGTAAGGCAGTTAAGCAATCACTAGGGCAGCAGATAACCAGTGAGAAAACCGTGCTTCCCAAGATTGAGTCGGGGTTTAGCACTCACTCCAGCTGCTGAGAACTACAAATTCTATGATGAGGTGGGGTTGGAGAGTCATGCATAGGGATTCCAGCTCAGTCACTGAGGACGTTTAGATATTATACAAACCGCAGGCCAGGCTGCGATGAAGGCTGAGCATTATGTATGTGTTGGAGCGTGATATGTAATGCCTACAGTACTGGGGCAGCTTTAGGTTTTTAGGGGTTCCTAAGCAAAACATCCTGAACCTCTTTCATGTGTCACACACTACACCCAGCTGTGCGCGCATGCGCACCCACACCTTACCTGTCAGGTGCTGGGCTTTCACTCCTCACTACATGCTGTTGGTGGTACAACGGCATGTGACCCCCCCCCCACACAGCTTTTGCTGTCAG
Source organism: Spea multiplicata (assembly GCA_009364415.1). NCBI lineage: Eukaryota > Metazoa > Chordata > Amphibia > Anura > Pelobatidae > Spea > Spea multiplicata. The sequence goes on from VKOC01000003.1 coordinate 35,561,608, forward strand.
GATCCGTCATTGCTGGTTAACAAGGATGTGTCGGGCAGCAACATAGCATCCATTTATCATGCAGCTTCAAGACCAGCCCTAGTGGTTGTTAACCTAGTAAATCCTTTTATATGGTAGTGCCACCACCTCTACATAATTTAATGGGTATAAACCCTTTTCATATCCATCCTTAAGCAAAACATGACTCTGCTCACAAAAAATAATGTATTAATCTTTACTTGGGGCTAATTGATCAACGTTATAATGCAAACCCATGTCAAAGCTACAAAAAGGAGTGGTGCTGTCATTTCCAATTAAACGGATTGCAAAGCAGAAAACACAGATCACTTTTATTTACTTGTGCTAAAATCTCTAATGGCAACAGAACTCATTTAAGGGTGGGACACCTTATCTCAGACACGGACCGGGAGGGGGTTTGTTTGTAGGAGCAGGGCCGGTTAGGGAGATCATGGATCTCTCTCTATCAACCCAAAATCAAGGAAGTGGCCAGGAACTCCTGATGTCAGTGGGTGCTGCTGCTGGATTCGGGTGTCAACCAGAGAAGCAACGCTTCTGGAGTTTCTGGTAGAAATACCTGGTTCCTGGGTATGGGCCTCTAATGACTCTACACGATAACTCCCCTCGCTGATGGGGGTTGTGTGCCACCATCACTGCCTATCTGTGATACCACTGTCAGTGTGTGGCTCAGTATATAGTGATGGCAGTTATACTGTACCACCATCAGTGTCTGGTTCAGTATAGAGCGAAGGCATTTATGCTATACCACTGTCAAATGCCTGCCTCGGTATATATAGTGATGGGACTTATGCTGTACCACTGTCTGTGTCTGGCTTAGTATATGCTGATGGAAGTTAGGGGCTACCTTGTCCATGTCTGGCTTGGTGTATATAGTGAACATGAATATCACTTTAAGTAAATGATTTGCAGAAATACAAGCTCAGAGTCAGAGGATATCACCTTTTAATCATGCAATGAGCCTTTATACTACCTAGTTTTAGTTCATGTTTACAGTAATGGTAAATATATTTTTATATGGGGGAAGGCCATGACAGGGTGGGGCATCGCCCCAGAGCCCCTGCCGAATCTTATTTATAATCTGTACGTTTTTAACACATTACAGAATGACTGGCAGTATTCAGAAGGGCTTGTTTTATAATGTGCCTGCAAGCACACTGGCGAATAGTGAAATAGAAAATGCAGCCATCCTTGGTTTAATCTAACTGGACATTAAGAGCAGAATTGATTTTTTTTAAATTTTTATTTATTTCTTGGTGTGCAAATTAAATGGTGTTGGAGCTCAACGCATTCGCTACAGGATATATTTTATCCCATGACTTGCAAATGTGCTCTTAATTTTATAATGTGAATGTTGATTTCCATCTGGTGTGTTCCGATAGTATAATATAACCCACTCGGTTCATTGCTGGACCCATTAAGGGTACCTGGCAATGCTGTCGGGCTGATGTCCGCATATGGCTGCCGGGTTAGGTCACCGGGGAAATAAACGGAGATAAGTAAACCAAACTATTTTGCCTTATAGACTGGCCAAAAAATAATAAACACGCCGCTGGGATTCTCTTTCGGGCTCTGACTTGTGTGATTCTCTTTCGGGCAATGGGCTTGTGTTACTGTGCAGCTGCCGGCTGCTTTCCCTTTTACTGCGTTTTATATAAATGGCCCATGGAAGGAAGAGAAAGGAGCAGATGTCGGGATGATTCCTGGTGTTTCCATGGTGATGGTTTCAGAATGAGGCTTTCAAGCTCTACCACATACTGAATGTTGTTATACAGAGCACAGAGGCGCATTGTAGCTGGATGGGTGTGTGCTACCAAAACATTTTAGTACATTTTTGCCTTTCTTAAGGACATTTATTACAGGGAATTTGCATGTAACTGCATTTCTGTCGTTAATGCATTTAAAATGGAAGGACAATCCAGTCAAGTTAGAAAGCTATTTACGCCATCTGCTAATAACTTGAGGGGCTTCCAAAAGCGCCTGCCAACCAAACATGAGCTGAATCTGAAGATCAATGGCCTCCAGCTACTAAAGTCCGTGCTAAAGCTGGTGAGACTTTACTTAAATTGAATTAGAGGGTCTCCCCTTTCCAACCCGAGGTTGAGAACTTTCCAGGATGGGCCAGAGACCCAGCCATCAAATGGTCACCAAATCACTCCTCTCCTTCTCTGAACTCAGTGACTTGTCCAGATATCCCAATTACATGCTTCACCTGTTTGCAAGCCCACAGGCCTTTTCTCCACTCAGTTCTGGGACAATCCATTTGATCGTTTGGTTCATGATTGATCTGGCAAACCATACTCGCCTGCAGGTCTCTCCAATACTTACTTTACCCTATCACGGAGAGTGAGAAAATGACTTGCCCATATGCTTCTACTCGAAATTGACTATATTTATGATGCGAAATACGCCTTCTGCCGAGCTATACCCACAGCTATGTACACAGATATGTTCTTAAAAGTGGCACACCATGCCTATTACTCCTCAAAATGGCTTATATGTCACGATCGCTGTCAAAAATGTGGCACTAAGGGAGCAGAATTGTCCGTGGATCAGATCCTTCTGGAACGCCACAGACACTTGCAAAGAAGTAGGAATCCCAATAACGTGCACAACACCAGAACTGGCTATACTGCGCGTTATCGATGAAGCTTATAGAGGCAATAGGGATCGGTTGAAAATCTTTATGACCACAGCCAGAAAGGCGATTCTACACCAGTTGGTGCAGCCCCTGCCGTCAACAGCCACGATATTGTCAGTGTACGGGTACTATATTTGCTACTTAATCATATATATGTATAATAGATTTTCTACAAAAATCGTATTAGTATGTGTTGCATATGTACTGATGTACATTTCTACATTCATAAAGGGGATCCTTGCACAAAGCTGCTGTCTAATAGGGCAGAAATTATTTTAAAATACAGTAACTGTAGAACTCTAGAAGAGGAAGTGAAGATTTGGCAGCCAAACTACACTAGAAAATGGAGGCGTTGGACCATCACCATGTATGTACATGATGGCCTTTATTGATCAACTTGGTTCAAAAATATTTGATTGTGCTAAATGCTGTTATAAAAAGCTAGCTGTTTGGATTTTTTTTGAGGGGGGGGGTTCCCATTCTGATTTTGCCTTCATGCTTGGCAAAACATGAACTATGAACTGGCATGTCACCCAGAGTGTCATGTGTTCCTCGTATCACAGATTCTAACTAATGTGAACTGTTGCTTGCCAAGTGTTTACCGTCTCTGACCTCACTTATTCCATGATATCACTGATCACATAATATGAAGAAGTTCTTGCTGAAGGAAATTGCATAAATCTGAATTCGTGGACACTTTAATCATCCTTGTCCAGTTGTGGTGGAATATGATGGTTGTAATTTTTTTATTCATTCTTGCACTTATGTTGTAGTATCTATTCTGGCTTCTATAGTTGAAGACGACATTCATTGTCAGAACACCAGGCATTAAGTAGGAGTCCATCGCAGACTGGGCTTGTTGTCGCTTGTATGTCTGTGTGCAGGCAGTTCTGGAGGGACTTTGGCTGCACACAATGTTCTGATTCAGAGCTCCTTCATGCTAACTCATTGTCTGCCATACTGCACTTTTACACTTTGTCAGAGGGCTGTAATCCACTCATCGGCAGTGTACCAGCTCCTGCCCAGCCTTTGACTAGCCACAGAAGTCCTGTGGGACGCATGAAAGTGCCTGTTGATTTATTGTGAGATTAGCATGCTGGTAGATGCCTGTTGCCACACTATAAAACTCCTTGCCCCAATAAAATCAATGTAAGCTAAAGACAAATTGATATATATATTATTTAAGAACCGGGCTAATGAGCTTAATTTGGACCACAACTCCCAACGCACTAAGCAGGAATACCGATGAGAATGATGGAAGTCGTAGTGAAAAAATTGGTACAACAGTCTCATACTTGCGGGCATGTGCATTTTTCACAGATAATTTATTTGGCATGATTCCGAGTCAGTCCCCGTCTTATGTATGCGGACCTACTGTCCTCCTTTATGTACAACCAAATATATTGCGTAAGCTTATCAAGGGAGGACTGGAAGCTGCTGGCTCTAAATTTTCACCTAAATGCAAATACAAAAAAATGGCCGACCAACCCAATAAATGTGTGCTGAACCCTAGTACCCTAAATGTCCTGATCTTGTGGGGATTTATTTGTTGCAGCAAAAAGGGGGGTTAAATTGGAACTGTTATTTGTAATAAAAGTAATTATCAATAGAGCAGTGATAAGTTAAAATAGATTGCAATAGTTTATTGTGCGCCTGTCATGTTTTCTTAAAACCAGTGTATTTAATTGTTTTTGTCTTTTTTGTTTTTTTCCGCTTGCAGCTCCATCACCATGTTGCAAAGTCTCCGGACCTGCTTCCTTCTGGTTACCCTCATGCTGATCTTGACTGAAGCTTCTAAGAAAGGTGGGAAGAAAGGAGGTGGCTGGAATAGTGGAAACAGAAACCCTAGTCAATCTGGTGGCTCCTGGAGCAACTGGAATAGTGGAAACAGAAACCCCAACCAACCTGGTGGCTCCTGGAGCAACTGGAATAGTGGAAACAGAAACCCCAATCAACCTGGTGGCTCTTGGAACAACTGGGGACAGAATTATAATCCCAGTGGAGGCAACGCATACAACAATAAGCAATGGAAGCCCCCCAAACCTAAAACCAACATGAAGATGATTGCTGCAGGGGCAGCAGTGGGGGCTGTTGGAGGTTTCATGATTGGCAGTGCTGTTAGCAATATGCGGTACAACTTCGACAATGAGCGTGAATACCAGTACTACAACTCTTACCACAGGCAGATGCCAAATCAAGTTTACCGGCCCATGTATGGGGAAAACACGCATGTGTCACAGGAAAGGTTTGTGAGCGACTGCTTCAACATGTCGGTGACAGAGTTCATTATAAGAGAGGAAGAAGGAAAGAATGGCAGCAACATAGACCCAGTGGAAAGAAGTGTTAAGACCAAAATTATCCGAGAGTTGTGTATCCATGAATACCAGAGGGGGGCAGGCCTGAAGGTGCTCTTTAGTCCCATCCTGAGTCTTTTTGTCACACTGTTTGTTTACTTTGTGGTACAGTGATAAGAAGCAACAATTATGAAAATGTTACATGTACAAATGCAGATAAATACAGATTCTAAAATATACCACTTCACAGCATAAACTAATATCATCTCTAGTGATCCCTTATGTAAGCACTGCTGTGGGGATGCTGCTCAGATCTACATGGTATTCTACACAAATGTACACGTCCATGGTATAGTGCAAGAGCACAACCAGCACTTTCTTAAATCTTGCTTGGGTGCCGTCCGATCAGCACTACTGCTGAAGTAGTAGAATCTTCCATAGTAGGTTTTTATTTGCTTTTAATGTTTTTTTTTGTTTGTTTGTTTGTTTTTTTTTGCACATCCTCGTTCTTAATTTCAGTTGTAATGTTCTACTTTCACATTTATGGTACAGGTTTAAAAAAAATTGTATTTGGGGGAAAAATGTTTGTTAAAGCTTCATATTTATTATATCTTCAAACTATTCTGAAACTTTAATTAGTATTTTTCTTATAGTTGAGAGATATGTACACTAAATGCACCTTTTATATTTAAACTTCTCTTGGCACACATGAAGTTTAATATGTAATTAAAACATTATGTACTACCTGAGCAGTGAAGTCGATAATGGACTAAATTGCGTGGTGGTTCCCTGGTAACCAAAAAATTAATCTTTGTGCCACGGTTTTCACAGTAGTTACATTTTTGTGAACATTTCATATAATTTTTGGGATACCTTAATGCACATTAAAATGGCACATAGTCAACTAGACACCAATTGACGAAGCAACATGGTAAACATTTGTAGAACCCCACCCACCCACCCCCCACCTCTGGAAACTTGGTTTGGTAATGCTCCTTCCACAGAGTGCTTGTTCTATATAATGCTACCATGGTAACAGGCCTCTCTAAGAAGGCTTGTAGTATATGAGGGCCAGTTGTCATGGTAGCATCCCTGCTTTGTTGTATAATGCATGTGCAATCATTTAAGTAAATTGATGTTCCTAAGTGGAAGCTATCTTGACTTCTTTTTTTTATTTCCATTTTTTTATTAAAAGTATATGAAAGGTGTTTGAAAAGTGACTTTAAAGAGTGGTTTTATTACTATGTATATGTTGAACACGTGGTATTGTGAGTACCTATCCAGGGGCAGACTGAGACCATTCAGGGCAACAAAAATGCAGCCAACCCCACGCCCCCCCGGACAATCCCGTGCCCTATAATGGCTACACCCATTCCTGGTTAACCCCCTCCCTTCTGGTTACATTCCCCAAATGTCTTAATTTTTCTGTATTTGTAGTAATTAAAAAAAAAAAAAAAAACACTTTTAAACAAAACACAATTTGGGTTTTCACACATCACAAAAATATAGTTTAAATATATTAAATATTTAATATAGGCAGAAATGGTAAAATACAACAATATTGCATGTAATCTTAAATACATAAATATATTAATACAGGAACACAACCTGAAAAATTATAAATATACTTACTATCACAGTAAACAAGAACTAAAACGAGTAGTAGTAGTGCAAAGGTTGATTTAATGATTGAAAGGGGTGTATGTAGCATCTTTGGCACCGGGTGGATTCTATAAACACACACTTTAAAATTACAAATGTATTAAAAAAAAAAAAAAAAAAAAAAAAAGACCACTCTGTATTTACGTACTCTGACATCATCAAAGCTATATTCATGTTTACTGTATACAGAGCCATACACTGACTGTGGTACAGCATAACTGCCATCACTATATACCGTGCCAGACATTTACACAGGTATAAGGCTAGGTTTCCACTTGTTTTTTTTTGCTAAAAACGCCAATAAAAACGCCAATAGCGCCACCTGGCGTTTTTTTAGTGAAAAAACGCTGCAGCCAGATGTTAGCTGTTCTTCAATAGGAAATCGCAAAATGCCATTTCCACTTGGCGTTTTTCTGTTTGGCGTTTTTTCAGTCCTGTTTGGCGTTTTTCTGCTTTTTTGGGCTCTGTGGCAGTTTTTCAAAATCGCAGCATGTTGACACTCTGGCGTTTTTTGCAAGGAAATCTTGGCGTTTTTCTCCAATAGAAGTCTATGGGAGAGAAAAAACGCCATGAAAAAACCATGTGGGTTTTGTGCCTTGGCGTTTTTTATGGCGTTTTTTCCCACAGTTACAATGCAGAGGATGGACCCAGTATCTGTGTGTCCTACGAGAAATAGGCTGGAACCAAACAGTTTCACACAAAACAAAGTTCATATTGAAATTTACACCATTTGGAACAAACAAACAAACAAACATACGCGACGCATCAACTGGACCCTGCGCGCAACAATTTGCACCATCATTTGGGGCAAATCTTCCTAGAGGAGCAGACATTGGGAATAAAGCATGCCTTACAAACCACAGAAAAGAGAAAAAAGGGTCCGCCGGGGCGTTTAAGTAGAACTCTACCAAGTAAATGACATCAGGAGAGGGCAGATACTTGCTATTTACCCTAATCCCTTTTAGCTGGGTGAAACATCTAACTTGTAAAGGCTGGAAAAACTGCCTAAGGTCAAAAAAAGCAATTTCCACAGAAAGGCTAAAACGCCACAAAAAACTCCATAAAAAACGCCAAAACGCAGGAAAATACAGTGGCAGTTTTCTTGGCTTTTTTCCTGGCGTTTTTCATCAAGAAAAAAACGCCGGACAAAAACCCAAGTGGAAACCTAGCCAAAGAGAGACTTTCAGTGGCGGAATGCTGTAATCAAATATTTGGGTTTGTTGATACACTTAAACCTTTTGCAGTTGTTACATTTAAATTATAATGCTATTTTTCCACTGTAGCTGAAGATCTTCACAGGTTGGCTACTCTGCATTTTTAATGGTTTGGCCGTATTGGTATCTTAAAAATGAATATCCTCCCAAGTTTTTTATATTTGTAACAATCGTTGCCTTTTTTCTTACCCGGGTCTTATTTTAAGGCATGTCAAGAAGCATGTCTTCACAAAGTTTATTTGGGTAGACTGCGCTCCAACACAGGATGGGAATGGGTTTACCAAATATTGAGTATTATTTGATCACTTCCCATCTGCGCAGATTGGTGGAATGGACTCTCGATGTTCGTAAACACTGGGTCACCATTGAACATTCCTTTTTCATACATCACATTTCAGCTGCTCCTTGCTTGTTGGAACTCTTTAGAAAATCAACTATCACTGCACATCCTGCAATACTATTATCGATTTATTTTTGGCCAGCAAATTTGTCTCCTGAAGAAGTCAGGACAGCACCCTGGTGAAACGCGTAGAGAGGCTGATTTTATGTTCATCCATTCATCACTTACCAGTGGATACCTTGTGGATTGTTTTTGCTTTTATGCTGTTGAAGCTCACTTTGTGAGCCATCACTTCTTGTAAGTTGCTCCAATAAACAGGGGCCACACATTTTTACTTGCTATAGGCTAGGTTTCCACTTGGGTTTTTTTTGCTAAAAACGCCTATAAAAACGCCAATAGCGCCACCTGGTGTTTTTTTTGTGAAAAACGCTGCAGCCAGATGTTAGCTGTTCTTCAATAGGAAATCGCAAAATCCCATTTCCACTTGGCGTTTTTCTGTTCGGCGTTTTTTCAGTCCTGTTTGGCGTTTTTCTGCTTTTTTGGGCTCTGTGGCAGTTTTTCAAAACTGCAGCATGTTGACACTCTGGCGTTTTTTGCAAGAAATCTTGGCTTTTTTTCTCCAATAGAAGTCTATGGGAGAGAAAAAACGCCATGAAAAAGCCATGTGGGTTTTATGCCTTGGCGTTTTTTTATGGCGTTTTTCCCACAGTTACAATGCAGAGGATGGACCCAGTATCTGTGTGTCCTACGAGAAATAGGCTGGAAACAAACAGTTTCACACAAAACAAAGTCCTGCACTGGTTCATATTGAATTCTACACCATTTGGAACAAACATGCCATTACAAACAAACATACGCGACCGGATCCTGCGTGCCAAAAGCAACAGCAAACAATTTGCACCATCATTTGGGGCCAATCTTTCCAGAGGAGCAGACATTCGGAATAAAGCCTTACAAACCACAGAAAAGAGACAAAAGGGTCTACCAAGTAAATGACATCAGGAGAGGGCAGATACTTGCCATTTATCCTAATCCCTTTTAGCTGGGTGAAACTTCTAACTTGTAAAGGCTGGAAAAACTGCCTAAGGTCAAAAAAAGCAATTTCCACAGAAAGGCTAAAACGCCAGAAAAAACTGCAGAAAAAAGCCAAAACGCAGGTAAATGCAGTGGCAGTTTTCTTGGCAGTTTTCCTGCCGTTTTTCATCAAGAAAAAAACGCCGGACAAAAACCCAAGTGGAAACCTAGCCATACTGTGCCATGGTATTATTTCTTTTACACAGATCATTGAAATGACTGCATTTTAGATCATCCTGGATACAATATTTTCACATTGTTTTACCCTGCTCTTCCCTACCTGTATCCATTAGGCTAGGTTTCCACTTGGGTTTTTGTCCTGCGTTTTTTTCTTGAAGAAAAACGCCAACAAAAACGCCAAGAAAACTGCCACTGCGTTTTCCTGCGTTTTGGCGTTTTTCGTGGAGTTTTTTCTGGCGTTTTAGCCTTTCTGTGGAAATTGCTTTTTTTGACCTTAGGCAGTTTTTCCAGCCTTTACAAGTTAGATGTTTCACCCAGCTAAAAGGGATTAGGATAAATGGCAAGTATCTGCCCCTCCTGATGTCATTTACTTGGTAGAGTTCTACTTAAACGCCCCAGTGGACCCTTTTATCTCTTTTCTGTGGTTTGTAAGGCATGCTTTATTCCGAATGTCTGCTCCTCTAAGAAGATTTGCCCCAAATGATGGTGCAAATTGTTTGCTGTTGCTTTTGGCGCGCAGGATCCAGTTGACGCGTCGCGTATGTTTGTTTGTAATGGCATGTTTGTTCCAAATGGTGTACAATTCAATATGAACTTTGTTTTGTGTGAAACTGTTTGGTTCCAGCCTATTTCTCATAGGACACACAGATACTGGGTC
>VKOC01000003.1:35582281-35603380 GCA_009364415.1 Spea multiplicata
CTTGTGGTCATGAAGTGAGCCAGGAAGCAAGAACACGGCTTCACTTAACACTGAGAAATCACACACAAGCTAGGTACCGTAGTGACAACACAGCCATACCACCAAAAAGCCAGAAAACCAGCTTTAATTACAGGGCCAGACAGAAAGATAATGGGGGGTGGGGTACAGGATACAAATTAGCCGGGATAACACCTACACCTACACCCTGCTGCTATTCTTGTCTTTCTTATCATCCCATCTAGACTAATACTGAGGAAGGGGTCCCACTCGAGGTACAGTCCATTTTAGGTTTATTCTGGAGTTTGAACAAAAGAGGCCAAGGTAATCGCCCTACAGCCCTGGCAGGGGACGCGTAGAAAGATTGAATCCTTTGGAAAAGCATCAACCACGCGAATTTCTTGTTCTTGGGCAACCAAAAGCTTAAGATAGCCCACAATACACTTTTGGTGGCCTCGCCCAATGAAGAGTGTCTGGGCTCATTTGTAGAGGAGAACATCTGGGTACTTAATGCAAGCCCAACCAGCAAAGCTTGTTGGACAGCCCACAACAGGAAGGTGGACATCTCCGTCCCAGCTTCCCTGACATCCTCTAGAGCAGTAAACAGGCTTTTCTCTCCATTCTAGAGAGGTGAGAAAAACTGGTTACACGACCTTTTAATTAACAAGACCTGGGCACTCGCTTTTAAGAGCTCTTATATATATATATATGAGCTCTTAAAAGCGACTGCCCAGGTCTTGTTGAGTGTGAAAAGTCACGTTAACCGAGTTTTTTCTCACCTCTCTGAACGCGAGAGAAATATACATATTTATAATTATCCAGCTTATTCACCAATGAGACGTGGCGCCAAATAATTGAACTTGAGAGCAGGTTTTTTTTACCAGAGAGTTCTAGACTTTGTGTACATGGGAAGTGCGTTCCTTGGGGTTGAGAACATGGGCTTAAAACTTGGCTAATTAACAAACTAGGAAAAGATCTCTGTTGTCAAGCAGGGCACAGGTGACAAGCTCGGTGTCCTGGATCAGTCCCTCTACTAGTAGGGTTTAACCTGTAAAACAGTTTTTTTTTTTTTATAGAGATTTCCTGGTAAAAGTTTTAGACAATGTGCAGAATAATTTCATAGATGACTATGGCATCTTCCCCATCCTAACCATTTCCACCACAATTGCTCTTTTATACCTCAACGATTTCTACTTGGCTCCCAAAAGGCTTCTTGCAGACAACACGTATTCTACGTTAAGTGCCAAAAACAAAAAGCTACATTTTTGCATAATTTCGCATATAAAATGAGAGACCTGGTGCATGTAATTGGAGTCTCTGCTGGTGAAACACTTTTGCAATGTGTTAACTTTAGGTACATAACACAACAATTCCCCACCAAAATGATGTTGGCTTTAATGATTAGAGTTCTGATATAACTATACATTTTAACACAGGTTGTGGTGTATTGATAGATATCTATAATAAAAATGTCACCCTTCCTATTGTTAAATACATGGTTTTGTGTATTTCTGTAGCCACCTCCTATATTTCTCTATTGCGTCAGAAGAACGTCCCATATATTAAAGGTTTATAAAGAAGAAGGGTTCCCTCCATGTCGGGATTTATCGTCTTCTCAACACACTTCCAAACTAAATGCAAATCTTTTATTGCAGATATTAAAAATGTTCATGTTTTTTTACAGTTCATGTCATAGAGTTTTGGGGTTTTTGTTCCCTGCTGGGAGAAAGAAGGAGTAGGAAGGTGAATTGGGGACAGGGAACCCGGCTTTCAGGCGGTGGTGGGGATTACATGATTCCTGATATTTAAACCAGCAATCATTAAAGTATTTAAGCTGAGTAAATAAAATAAATACCCAAGGTGTAGACCGTTTTATAAATACGTGTATTGGTTATGGCGTGGCTGGCCTTTATAGATTACGATTTTGTTAAACATTGATTACATCATTTTGCTGATCATTTTTTTTTTCCTCTTTGATATTTTAGGGTCTTTTTCTGAAGGGGTGAATGTCGTCCAGGTAGCAGAATAACAGATGGTAAGTCCGGCACAGGGTTAAATCTTTTCTTCAGTAGGACCGCCTGACATGGCGTTTCTGGGTTTTACTTAAGAAATTGTCTCTGTAAGTGAATTTGTTATGTTATGTCCTGTCTACCCATTGTACAGCGCTACGGAATTTGATGGCGCTATATAAAACAATGAATAACAACACGTTTTCTTATTGAAAATAGGTACATACATTAAACAAATGTATCAAAGGGGCTTCTGGCAATCGTTCAGGTTGTAGAAGAGTCTTCGGTATCACACCAGGTATCCTAATGTCACTGTATATACAGCCATTTTTTCCCCCAATTAAGAACCGAAAGTGTGGTAGTTTGGCTTATAATCAGGGTGGCCTTATTTTAGAAATTGCGATAATTTTATATTTATTTAAAGCTAGATGACGTCCACAGCCTACCCTTTCATGCAGACTGCAGGGGGATCCTTAATCCTAATTACTTCCTCGCCCCACCATCGGTCCCTTTTCACAGGCGGTTTCCCTGGCTGCTCGGCGCTGCGTTTAGAAGACTTTGAGTTCTCGAAAGATAAAGATATTCTTTTTTGTCAATCCAGTCTCAGAAAACTGATGGGTTGCATTACTTTAAATACAATGTAGTTTCATCTGCTTTGCAGGAGAATAATTAGAAAAGAATAGAATTATCGATACAATGGCAGCTTTACTTTTTGAGGTTCTTAGTGATCTGTTCATTGCCTTTTCCCAGAATGTGCATTATTACCCCCCCTTTATCTTATCTCTTCTCTATTAAGTTGCTGATAGTTGCTGATTGCTTCAGGTAGTCTTTGTAGGGATGGATGGCGGGAGGGCACAAAGCTCATCAGATAATGCTGGCCCTGTTATTGTGAGACTCGCATCTCGGCCTCTTTGGTGAATATCTCCAAAACCATTACAATTACTGCCAAACAAGCACAAGGTGTGTCTGTTAACAATGTTTTTTTATGTTCAGACAGGGCCATGGTGCATTTACTGGGCTGGCTTGGGTTCTGAAATGCCTGCCAAATCAAATCTTGCCATACGGTGTACGTTTTTTTATGACTTTGCTTTTGTAGGTTTGCACTACTTGGCTGACTTGCCCATGCAGGAGCGACTAGCCTGGAGGTGTGCTGGGGTTAGTTAATCCCGTCTGTCCCATGTTTCAGCGCGTACGATCCATCATAATAGGCATCTAGGTGGGGATGGAGATTTCACTTTGAAGAATTCTGGAATGCGTTTCATGGCTGCTGATAACCTTCTGATCGACTCCCGGCTCTCGCCCCCTGCTGTGAAGCCGCCGAACCACGTAGAATTCTCATTGTAGTGTAAAGATTACCCCACGCAGATCTCAATTCCCTTTCCGCATTGCGCATGCTTTTCTTCCTGAGTATTGTAGGGGTTGTTGAATTCTACAGTAAACATTTTACTGGGTTTATCGTCTGAGTTCAGGCCGTCCGTCGGTCTCATGCATTCCAAGACTGGCGCTGGCCTAACACACACTGGGAAAAAAGGAAACGTCGCTTGAACATGTAGTTCTAGTTGAGCCTGTGCAGTCCCTTCTTTCTTTGATAATTTTCAGCGAAAAAATGGTGGGAATTAAGCTTGGTGTAAGGTTGTTTCACAGACAAATGCGGTTCGGTTTTAAAAGAAAATATTGGAAATGCTAAATAAATTATACCGGGTGATCTTGTAATCCTTTAGCGGAAAAGATGAAATCCTTATTTTAATGTGCATGTTATGGATAGCAGCTATATCCACATACAGATTTAACTCGATCTGTATACTTCGTAAAGAATACCACAAGAAGTAGGTGTAATCTGCGTGGAAGGCAGCGGGGAGGACAGATGCAGGTTATGGGTATTGCGAGGACAGATTGTATGTTCCTCTGGATAGTCGGGCTTCAGTGACCATACATGCTGCAACCCCTACAAACATATTAATGAGAGAAGCTACAACTACATAATGCCTGCAATTCATTCATCGCTTAATCCTCATTCAGATGTAACCAGCCTTGATGGCTCCTGGCCACTTAGGAAGACATTATCGGTAAGTTCTGTATAGCAACTACCACAATATTTAGGTTCATTCCATGGACAACCCTAAGAGGTATAGTATACATAAAATGAACTCTGCTCCAAAGCGTGAGAAGAGCCTTTAGAGTCCTAGCAGCCCGTGGAGCGGTAGGGTCCAGCGGGTCTCCTGCTGCGTTCAGTTATCGCGGTTCGTGTGTTGAGAGCATTCGGTGTGTTATGTTATTAGGAACATGAGTTCATTTTTGCTTCTGTGTAGATCCTGTTTTGAGACATCACGTGTGATCATGAAGCGGCACATCACAAGCATGAATTATTTGGAGGGTTTAGGCCGCCATGTGATGTCTTTTGAAACAGTGTTTACATATTTTGAACATGATGAATGAGCTTTGTCGGTATTGCCGTTCCCACGCTATGTAAATTACTATTGCTTTTGCAGCTATGTCACTGTTGCCGATAAAATGGGGGGAAACCGATCAATTTTCCAAATTCCTGAATTTGTGAATATAAATCTCTCTCTGTAAATGTGTTCAAAGTGTATCCTAAAACCGGGAACAGCGGCGAGTATTTTGCTGTAGATGTTTTTTTGTCCTCCTTAAATGTTGCGCATTCCAAGACACAACGGGGAGTTGTGATTCTTTTAGGAGTTACACCATGTGGTCACCGCGGTATATGCATGGACAAGAGACGGGTTTGCCTGAGGATAGGGATCATGCCAGTGTCTTCTGTGATCTTTGTCAATGTCATGGAGAAAACTCCTTAGATCCCTTCTAACCCCCATTTGAAATCTAATCGGGCTGCCCTTCCAGTCCCCAATAAGTTTTATGTCTACTCGGGTATCGCTGAATCCTAACCACATACTACTAACATTAATTGAGAGCTCTCTGGCAGCCCCGGACCAATGCGCAGAGGCTAACATTGCAGTCTCTGCACCTCCAAAGTTGTCATAAAATAGTGACATTAGATCTTGTTAAAGTTTTAAATGTTTTCCATGAATATAAAAAGCTTTTGAGCAACTCTTATTTATATACATTGCTGTAAACAATAGAATGCTGGGACTCTAATCGGTCTTGTAGAGATGCCCTGGAGCTAAAAAGAATCCTTATCTCTAGGTTTGTGGACAGGAGATAGCAGGGAAACGGTGAATTCATGAGAATCTCAAGCGTTTTCACAGTGGTGGAGGTTCCTCCAGGCCGTCCTGACCATGGCATGACCATGTCAGTAAGGTCATGGATTAGTTAACGTGTTATTGTCTTTTCAGACAACCTTTTTATCTCTGATCCCTACTTCGTATGGCTCTCCCCTTTACATCGGTGAAGCTGATCGCAGGGGGAAGAAATCGCAGCAAATGAATGAATTCCCTGTCCTGAGATGCTCTCCCATCTCCTCGCCGTCTCCTATCTCGAGACGTTCTCCACCAAGCGGTGAAGTCGGGAACTTAATTGTCTTTGTATATTCATGTCCAGTTTCTTTTGTATTGACAGTTATTACAGTGAGCTGTATGTGGAATAGTAGGGGATGTACATTATACCGTGATTATTATCGTTAAAATATTTATGTTGAGCTGTCGTGACTCTTATGCAGCTGGGATGTTGTAATGTAATGAATTTGGCTGTGTGACGGAACGCACTGGTTTTACGTAGTCTGCTCCTGGGCTTTGTGGTCAGATATGTTTTCAGTATGTGATATTACTGGCTAGAAGTTTAATTCCTTGGGGTTCAACATTTGCAAACAAATCCAGCCTGCAGTCTGGTCAGTGATTAAATGCAGAATTCATGAGCTTTACCTACGCAGGAGGTCCAGACTTGATAAGCAGTCCTGCGTATTTTTATTTGTACGTGAAGAGGCCTTTTTATGCTAGGTTTTTATGATCTAAAGCCCCAAACGGCTACATTGAGCTAGGCTTTGTCTAATTTTTTTTTTTAGCACTGATGTCCTTCAATGCCCAAACTGGCCACTAGGTGTCGTTATTTTAAACACTCAGACTGCGGGAACTTATAGAGCAAGACTGGTCTGGTCTTATGCAATGCTGCAGCTTCTTCCGGCGCGCGGTTGTATAATGACACTGCTGGAAGGGAGAGCAGTCAGCCGGCGATTGCCAGAGGAGACACATTGCTTGCCGTCGCAGAGTAGCACGCTTCCTACAAGGTGAGAGAATGCCTTCTATGTCATGAACTTTAGCACCTGGAAGCTGTTCCTAGAGTTCTGGCTTCATCTATTAGATCTGAGGTCGTAGTCTAGGATAGAATATAAATATTATTAGTTCCTCTCCCACCTATATATACTTCCAAGATTTTTATATATTGCTTGTTTTTGATCTGTACGAGTTATGCAAACCAACCTTCAGTACTGGGCTTAAAAAACCGATCCATCGCTCCCTCGAGTTTAGCGTTTGGAAGTTTCCTCCGTTGTTTTTGGACTTTATGTAGGGATTTTCCTCTATCTTTTCTGTGTCGGTAATGTTAGCGGGCGCTTCTATGTTTGATTCAATGAAATGTACTCCTCTGACGTTATTAGGAGCCTATGGAACGGTCAGTATAGGCAATAGAATATGAGGTGTATGGATAAAGCTGTATTGGTCCAAGAGAAGAGGCTTCATTCTAAGTGAATACCGTTTTTTGGGGGGCAGCACGGAATCCGTGTGCTGTCTCATAAAAAGTGTCATTAAAAGAGTCCTTGTAGAAAGTTATTTGCGCCCGCAGCCACGGTGTCCGCGTCGCATTTACTAGAAACAGTAAAAAAACAGTTTTTTTATTAGGGCTGTAATCTCTTAACGCTTTGAGTTCCAGAGCGCTCCGAAATGTGAGTATTAGACGTGAGATTTGACAGTAATTGTGGTGTTTTTTCCAGGAGTCACATCAATGTATGCACCGTAATTGCCCTTGGTACGTAGCTTATTGAGTATGTGTATGATATTCTGCAGGCGAGATAATACCTCCATCTAAACACTCAGCTCCTGATTGCTCCTCTTTTAAGATGCACAGTCCCTCTTTTTTATCCCGCTGCCCCTTTTTCCTCCCCTTTTCTAGAGGTTCTGTTTGCCAGGTGTGAGCATGGCGCTGCGCTCTACAGTCACGACAATGTGTATATACAGGGAAATCTGTTTACAATTAAAATGCTGTAAACAAAAATGACGTTCTTTTCCTTCCAAATACCTTTCCCCATTATATAAAAAAAAGTCTCATAAACAGAAGCGTCCCTCTTTCACCCGCTCTGACATTTAACAAATAATTTACAAAACAAACCTAAAAGTTTGATGTCCTGGCTTTTGTTTTGTATAAATGTTTAATAATTATGTACGATGTCTCAAGTGTGACTTTTGCAAAATTATGTCTGTTCGGTAAAGTACATCTAGTATTTTTTATTTTTTTTTTTTGTTTGTTTTCCTTAGCAAAAAATATAATCTGAGCGTTTGGACCAAGGCCACAGCTCCCACGTTTTTATGTTGTTTTTTTTTTTTTTGGATGAATGTCACGTTGACCAGATTTTCTAATAATCGTGCGGAGTTCAGCCTAGGAACGTTCCTAAAGAAAAGGTGAAATATTTTTGAAATTTAAGAGCGATCAGTGTGATTTGCCTATGGGCATCACTTAAAAGTATATAGGAGCTGTGTGGTCCCTTTTAAATAGGTCGGGGTGGCCATCTGCACATTATTTCCCATCCCGGAGACGTGTTCAGCCGAAAACTTCTTGCGTGTGATATACGTACCACTAGTTAGCTCCAGAGCCAGCTGTGTTCGCACACCTGTGCGCATGCACAGAAATCGCTCCCATACCCACATACAAATAAAACTGTAGGAAAGATCTTACCCTGTAAGGGGGGGGGGCTTTATGCTCCAACAACCATTAACCCCTTAATGACAAAGCCCGTACATGTAAGGGGTTAAGGAAGAAATCATGTGGCTTTCTGTAAATATTATCTTCTAGGCACATGATACAGATACAAGGTACTCAGTTTTTCTTATATTATTCACCCATTTTATATATATATATATATATATATCAGGGCTCGACAAATCCCAGGTGCCAGGCGTCACCATGGCGACTGAGCATTTTGCACTGGCGATCGTGGGGGCGCCTTTTCTGCTGTCTGCCCAGGAGTCTGGGCAGACCAGCACAGCCACTCCGAGCCCGCCCCCGAGCCTGAGATCACTCCCATGGAGCGATTCTGTAGGCTGAAAACGCGGTTGCAGGAAGACCTGCAATCACGTTTTCAGCTGCCACAGGAAACTTCAGGGAAGGGGGTTGAGTGTTGATTGGGTCCCCGCATAAGTGTGGGGACCTGACACAACACCCCCCTGCTGCAGCGTTAACCCCTTCAAAAACGAGCCCCCAGAAGCCCTTTGATGACTCCTGTAGGCATGGAAGCTATATAGACCAGCAATTGCATCCCAGCTGCCAGAGGCAGCTTCAGGGGCAGGGGGAGAGGGTTCTTCGGTCTCTACATGAGTGTGGAGAGCAGCCCCAACCCTCCGCTGCTGCCCGATCGCTCCATGAGGGCGACAGTGCAGCGTTAACCCCTTCAATGCAACAATTGTGTATGACACATTTGTGGCATTGCAGGGGTTAACATTGGTCCCCACAAGCTTGGAACATCAGCATTGAAAGAGTTAAGAAAAAGAAAAATTAAACAAAAAACAGCACTGACCTGAAAGTCCAGGGTGCTTCCAGGTCAAACGCTGTGAGTTTAGTAAGTGATGATGATGATCAGATCACTCCTGACCAACTGTTAGTTTACAAAAAATCCTGGCTCCTAACTATTTTAGCTGGCGCCTAGATTCACAACAAATTTGTCAAGCCCTGGTATATATATAGATAATTCAATATTTTATTTATTTTAATTTAGTCTTTTACCTTTTTCTTCTTGACTCAGGCCCAACTCATAGCTTGGCCTCTTCTATACAATTCAATTTTTTTGCTATTTTGCATGGACAAACCAGGGCATGCGTTATTTGCGGCCAATAGCTTGCTAGCAAACGTCCATGTTCAGATTGGCTGCGATTGGCTGTTGCTGCCCCCCGTTTCAATGGGATCTCCTCTGGGCATGTGCAGGAAGCATACCTCAGTTTGCTCCCCGCTGTCGGTAAAAGTAGCTGGGGAAGGAGTTTAAGCGAGAATTCCACCCAAGAACTGAAGAATGCTGCAGTAAAATGCATTGGCGTAAGTTCTACAACAGTGGAACTTACGCCATCTGAGATAATATCATAAATTTATCCTGCATTTAAAATAATCACTTGTTAGTTTTTCTTTTTAATGAAAGAGAAATTATTGTTTAGCATAAGTACATTTCTGGAGACTGCCTACGGCGTGCACTTTATACCGTATTGGCTCGATTACAGGCCGCACCCTTAAAGTTTGGTGCTATTTTAAGGAAAAAAAAATTTTAGAGAAAAAATACACATTAGTAGAATGCTTAAACAGTTTTTTATCTAATGAACAGGAATACACGTATTTTAACATTTTTGGTATCCATTATGCAGTTAGTAAGCATTTGTTAAATACAAACAATAGCCATTTTAAGGTCCCCCTTAATTCATAATGCACCTTAATTATAGTTATGCCCCTCTGTCCCCTAGATACGCCACTCTGCTCCCTTGACATGCTTTATGCCCCCCAGATATGCCACTCTGCTCCGCTGATATGCCACTCTGCTTCCCCTCCGACCTTCCAATGCATCCCCAGACTCCCTGGTCTCTAGCGGGGCAGCCGATGGACGTCCAACTCGCATAGACAAACCTCTGCTACCGGCACTTCTGCTGGGGCTTCTATGGTGGAGCACTGGAAGGTCATGTCACGCCGGCTCTCCTTCATAGAAGACCCAGTGGAAGTGCTGGCAGCAGTGGGGGTTGTCTGCATCGTGCAAATGTCCACCGGTTGCCAGAGAGGAGGATCCAGATCCCCCTGCAGCGCTGCGGGGGACCTAGATCCTAACCCTGCTGCTTGCCGGGCTAAATGATAAAAAAAATCCCTGCACTAAACCCCGATTATAGGCCGGTGCGGGGAAAGTGCGGCCTGTAACCGGGCCAATATGGGTAATTTTTTGGGAAGTTATATATTTCGTTTGCAAGGTCATTGAGGCTGAGATTGTCAGGAGAGCCAGCACTGAATCAATTTCCTATACTAAAGTCATGCGTCCTTTCACCCCGTCCTCGGGGATGCAACTCAACAATAGGCTAAAGATAACTTAATGGGGAGGAATAATCATTCACATTGTAAGACAATGACACTGCTTATGTTAGTATGTAAACAGCATTACATTAGTATGTTGGTATGTAAAGAGCATTACACTGGTCTGTTAGCACTGGGACGTGTCTGGTTAATATGGTAGGTACGCTTTAATATTCTGTACACTGTATGTCTGGGGTAAGTACCTGATCGTCTCTCTGATCAGCATCTTATATCTGTTGAAGAACGCTAGTGTATGCTTAGCTATAGCCCACCCTATCTCAACAGCTGAACTCGTGCCAGGGTAGATGCCTCCGCGGTTTTACGGGCGTCTGGTATACAAGTGGTGTGTTTGATTGTGGGATTCTGGTTGTCTTTGATGTGAGTCTTCCCATAATGTCTTCTAAAAGCAGGCCTTTGTCCTCTGGGGAGAAATAATCCCTATGTCATGGAGTTGAGGAATCTGATGTTTAGATGATTTCCATTTATGTCTTAGAATTTCTAGGTTTATAGGAGTGGGTTATTCCATGGCCTTTTTCCTTTTCCTTTTTTTGTTTTTTTGATCTACTCAATCACGCACGTGAGATTTAAGTCCATTATCCTTCACAAGGAGCTTATTAGGATCTCGGCACTAATCTGCGGATCAGTCAAGGTTCAGACATTCTCCTGCATCCAGAACGCACCTCCCTTCTTCTCATGGGATTTTTGTCTTCGCGTTAACTCATTGCTGTTACTCAATGGTTTTCAGGATAGCTCTGTCTTTAAACATGGCTGGTTCAACGATTGAGCCGGCGCTAGCCATGACTGAGTAAAACCACGTGCAAATTATTCACTGTCCAACTCGGGATGGAGTTGCGGCATCTACTATGATTACCTGTTTGGGAGGCTGCTGTCGTCAACCTCTGTGGTTTGTCGTCGGTTATGTGTGGAAAAAATACTTGGGGCTTCTGACGTGGGTCCAAACTAGGGATCTGGCACCTCCGACGTATTCTTCACTCCGATGTGGTTAGTCTGGACCGTTGGCTCGCGCCTGTTAGAGGGATGCCCCGGCGTATGGAGAGGGAAGTGATTCACAGCCGATGAATCATCCGCCCATTGAGAAAAAGAGACATTTATGGAGCTATGTATGAATAGTGATTCTAGTGGAAAGTTTGAGAAGTGGCCTTATCACCATAGCAACCACTGTACGGTCCCTGCTTTGTGAAAGCCTTTAGGAGCTGGTTTATTCCGTGTGGATTTGGCATCTCGGGTCCCGGCTTTGTGAAATATGTAAAAGGGCGTCTGTAAGCAGCAGCCAGTATAAAACAGAACTAACAACCTTAATACAAACCTGCCGGGATGTGATACAATTACTAATATCCCCCCCCCTCCCAAACCCCCACAAATACTTACCCTGTGGAGTGATTACTCGGATTTATTCTTTCCGTATATCAATTTTTTTTAGAATATTTTCCTGCACACACATCTATAGAATCGTCACCTTTCCACGGTATTCTGTTTTTGAGGCGTCTGTAAGATGTTACTGTTGTGCAAAGTATGTGGAGGGGGGCGGGCGGACGTATCCATGCTCAGCCTCCACATCCGCGCTGCCACCCGGGGCTCTTATCTTGGCGAATCCTTGATACGTATTCCTATCTACCAACCTTGAGTGGCGACAGCAATTCAATCCAAACATTTCTTCCCAGTATCCTTATACCAACCCCTTCAACAGCCTGTGTGGCTCGGGAGCGTATGTGTGGTGATCTTTGATATCAGAGCGTAAAATGCCACAATAAATGTAAGTAATTCATATTAACAGTTTTGTTCATGTATCAGAGCTGCCCAGTATCCGTTACGCAAAGTCTTGGAGTAACAGAATGCACGTGATGCGTCTGGATGAAAACAGGACATGTTTTGTATATCTCTGCCATATCTGTTTCTATCTAAGAGATCTCAGCATGTATGGCTTAGAAGAGAGAGAGGAGATGTGATCGAAATGTTTAAAGGGATCGGACAACATACAGGAGGGAAGTTTATTTCCAAGGAGGAGAAATGTTTGAACAAGAAGTGATCAGTTATATCTGGAGGACATGTATGTCAGGAGAAATAAGCGCACCAGATGGGCCGAATGGGGTCTTATCTTCTAAAATCTCGTTTTATGGCTCTGCTTCTAGGCACCTCCAATACATAATTGGGATTACAAGAATTTTGGTGCAAAATGAAGCCGGATAGTTGCATCGGTTCCTATGGTTATTGCACCAGACCTTCTGTGTATATTTAACCTGCAAATAATAATCAAACCCGTATTACAGATTAGACGCGTTTCGTGTGGGCCATCAAAAACCTCTGGAACAAGATGAAAGGAATCTACATATTGATATAGTTGTAGTGATTGCTGGTCCCAGTCATTTTCCTTAAATGGGGGTCCAGCGTCGGTTGCAATAGTAGCATATCGACAAAAAATGCATTAATTTAGGTCAGAGGTGCTGCAAGATAATGCGATCTGAGGTCACATTGCAGACTTTATTCAGCTTCTGTGCTGCAGCTGGTAAAAAGTCACATGTAGCTATTCAGGCACTTCTGCTATTGTTGTCTCTGTCCACATACACGTTAAGTGACTAATGGGGAAACCGCCATTTTTAACTCTTCACAATGTTTATTTCTATTCTGTAATAAACTCACGTAAAGCCCCATATTATAAAGTTATAATATATTATAAAGAGCGTGACCATACAGCATCCTATTTAATGGGAGGGGTAAATTAGCATCAGATTGATTTATCAGACTGCTGCTAGGACATATAGTGCTATCATTATTACCCTTCCTTAGCTCCGTTTGCCCTTGGATAAATGTCCGGGTACTCTGTTGCCACCAGGACTTGACTTGAGGAGGTTCTGTAGAACATGTGAACTCCTCGAACCACCAGCATGTGTAGCCTCTCTGGTTTATGTAGCATAAGGAAAATGGTATGGTCCAAGAAAAGATGGAGTGTATAGTCAAAGTAGATACATCAGGCCAGCATAGAGTATGAGGTCCTCGACACTTATGTGATATATATTTATTTATTCCTGTTTGGTCCTTGTAAAAGGTATTAAATATGACTGAAGACACCACCTGAATATAGTATACCAGCAAGAAAGTAGGTTCTGTGAGATCCAAACAAGTCATAGAAATACTTTCTTTTATTGTTGGTTTCTGACTATTTCCCCACCAAGGAGCAACATCTCCATTTTTCTCCAAATGCTCCTCTTGATGCTGCGCTGGAATGTTCTGCTTTTCCACTTGTCACTTCAAAATAACAATTGCTTATTATTTGTTACAAAACGTTAACTTTTATTGAACAAACAGAAAAGGTTATTTTACGGAAATGATTTGAATGTTTGCGAGTAGATTTTCGTTTTCTCTCTCAATGTCTTATAGCGATATAAGGATTTGGATATCAACTCACCCGTATTCCCTTGCTTGCCCTACAGGTTTCATTGAAGACCGTCCATACACAACTGCTCGGTCCGGATGCAGAGGGAGGCAGCCTCCTTTCTCTGACCCTTGAGGGCACGTCGCTGTAGTACGGGAAGCCGGTGTACTCGAGTCCCCCTTGCCAGGCATAGCCGAGGCGTGCTAGAAGTGGGCACCGTTCTAGAGATGGGCATTGGTAGGAACCCGTCATCTAAAGCAATGGAATCCACAAACTCTACAGATGGGAAGTATGAGGAGGAATCCAAACACCCGGCCTTCTTCGCCCTGCCGGTAAGGAAGCGCCTATTTACAAACAAGGCTTTGGATGTGGAAGCCAATACAATGCAGAGATCGCTCCTCAATCTTTTTTATTTTAAGGCACCTTATCACGCATGGTGATGGAGAATTCAAAATATAAGTACAGTGGTAACTCTGAACCTTGGGCAGACTAGCACGAGAAAACCTCTATAGAGTGTTTCTAGCTTCTCAGATTAATCTTGATCATCCCTATTTTTCTTCTGGCCTTTGTGGATCAATGTTGGAGGATGAACACATTATATTAGTATTTAAATTACGATCTGTTCCGTGTAATGGGTTATTTCAGCTACATTCCTGTCTGCCGAGAATAACCCATTGCTCAGTGGAAGGAGGACTTTAGAATCATAAGACTGTAGGAGAGAGTAACTCCATTCACCAAGGTCACATCATTTAAATATTGTATCGTGAGCAAGTTTAAAATGCTAAGTGCTTAATTGCTCCAATGGATAGCAATTGGCAGGGTCTATGGAAATTTACAAAAAATGTACTTATAATTTTGCATAAATAAGATTAAAATAGTAAATAACGAGGTTGGTAGATAAGCAGATATGCTTCCATCAGCAGCGGCACAAGTAAATGTAGCGTAGGAGTTGAAACATGCATGGGAAAGGCACAAGACGAGGCTAAGGGTCAAGTAATGTTAAGGTTTTACAGCTGCTAGGAACATGAGTGGATTCAATTGGCTGAAATGCCCTTTACTTGATATAATATATATATAATTCATATATATATATACACACCCAGGATTTTCATTGTGTATAAAGATGTTAGAGGAACAATCATTCAGTTATTTATTTCTTCTGTTGAATGCACCGGCTGCGTTATGACATCATGAGGCTACCATTTGGTCAGAGTTAGCAAGCAACCTTTCACATTGCAGAGAAGCCAGGACAAAGGAACAAAGTGAAGCGAGCGAGCGGGGTGTGCCTGGCCCTTTAAACCCATGGCTGAGTCACTGCAGTCATTTCACTGTGTAAAAGGAGTGTAAGATTATCATGCCATAATACCTCTTTTATACAGCTGTCATAAAGCCATTCCCACTGCAAGTTGGCTCACATCAAAGGGTCCTAGATTATACTTTATGGCAGCCTTAACACATACAAATGATCAAGTCATCGGGTTTGCCTTTTATATATCCGGTAATGAAGGTAGGTGCCGATTAAACATGCTTCGTATATCTTTTACAGATTTACCTTTCCCCTAATATATATATACGCACTCCTGCCGTCATATGCAGTGTAATACAAATGCAATAGTATTATTATTGTCCTGTAAATGCTTGTTGATAACAAAGATTTTTTATCGGTGGGGCTGTATGGGATATTGGATTGTCTGTCTCTTTATCAAACACTCCCTTTGTGCAGAGTAAAGAGATCTGATCCAAGATACTTGGCCCGTGGATCAGATCCCAGTATGAAGTTTGTTAGAGGAAAGCGCTGATAAGAGGGAGAAAGCAAGTTACTCTTGAGATAAGAATGGTGGTGTTTTATTTTTCAGGGCCGACCCTTGACTCCTGGTGGCTTCTATTATCACCGAGTCGGTGTAGATAAGATGGGGCCCTCTTCCCGAGTGTGCTGGGGAAAGCATGGATGTCAGATGATGTCCTTGAGGAATAAAATCAGTCTAGAGGTCTAGGATATTTCTAATAAACACGGAACACAATGGCAGTCTTGTCAGTGATGTTTGTTAAACTATCTGGGGTGTCTCTGGTCCTCTCCAACTAGTGTTTGGTAGCTCGCAGATTGCTAGGAATTCCTTATCGTACAGAAGTGAGAATTCCGACGCGGGACGGGACGTTTTAAATGTTCTGCACGCCTGTCCCAAACTGTTTCAGGTGACAGATTATTCTTTTTAGTGGGGAATAAGTCTTGCCTGCTCCATCAGCTGGGGTGTCTGCATCTTCTGGTCTGGAGACACATGGCCCAGCAGAAGGCCCGATCGAGTCGCTCTGGGATAGTAGGTGAGATTTACCCTTTAAACCATGAGGTCCCGAGGACATAAATTAAAAGGAACAGTGTAGATCTCTATTTTAATATGCGTTCTTCTACTCAAAAGAAGATTAAAACAAATGCTGCCGCCCTACCGGTGTCCCATGTTTCACACCAGTTATGGTTGTTTAAGTCGGCCAGTCACCAGCAAGTAAGCACTCATTAAAATCCACGCAATCACTTTCTTCTATGGGGAGGGGGTCTCGTTGGACCCTCCTGGAGCTCTGGCACCAAGTAGTGCTGATGCTGGCTGGCTGGGAGTATTCTGTGGATGCGCGTTGTTGAGGAGATGATGGTTTGATGGAATAAATGTCCTCCAAGGCAAGACACCTGCCCGACACACGATATGTGCAATGGAATGAAGGACTCTCACCTTCAGCTCAGCACTGAATGATACGAGGCCAATCCATGCGAGGCAGGTGTCCTTCTCAGAACAAAGCCCTCACCGCGCAGGAAGTCGCGTTATACCTTAGTTATTGCATAGTGATTGCGGCTCTTCTTTATCTTTTGGTTGAGATAGCAGAGAAGTCATTCATGTCCTGTTAAGTCATTCATGCTTTGGGAAATGTACCTTTGAATTAAAATACTATAAACCGATCTCTGCATAAACACACAGCTTGACGTCTTTTTTTGCTGAGCCAAGGACTTGTCTCTGGTAGCTGGCGGTGCCGGAACAGACTTTTTAGCTGAATCAGCAGTTTGGGAACAGCGCAGCGGCTGCTTATTATTGTGACAAACCTCTTGTCGTGATAATCGTGCCATCAATTAGGAGTTTAGAAAAGGCATACTTGATCCATTTAATGGATAAAGTCAGGTGTAGCCGTCAGGAAGCTCTTTAGCTTCATGTCGGTTATCGGTTAATCTTCTTGCTAGATCTGCATTCTCTTGGAATTGTGCTACGGAATTTGCTGGCACTTTATGAATAAAAACGTAGTAATAGAAATAGCTGTTCCCGCAGCTCCTGTGATCCTCCTTGTGTTTAGCTATCCAAATCCGCTCAAGGATCATTGGGGCTGAACTTTAAAGGGACACTCCAGCCCCCCCCAGTGAAGAATGTATATTAAGGTACTGCAGCTTGCTTACCTTTAGGAGAAGCTTCAGCGCGCCTGCCCCTACGTGGTCCCAATTTTAGGAAACTGACGATTGAAGTCATTAAAGCGTCCGCTTAGCTTTATAGTGCATATGACGCTTGGAGTAGTTTATGTAGCTATGTAGTTTCTTTCCCCCGATAGCAATGTAACCCAATGGTCCATAGTATATAGAATTAAAGGCATAATTAAATAAACAAACTTTAGGCTGATTGTAATGCTAGGGTACGGGCTATCGGGTCCTTTTTAAATTAGCTTCCTTAAAAACCCAAAGAGCTTGTGGATGGTTATGAATTTGGTGTTTTTGGTCTGGCTTCCTGGCTCAACAGTGCTGGACAGAATAAAAAATGGTAGATGGTATACATCATGCCTTCTCATACTTTAAGAAAAAAATCCATTTAGAATTTATATTCATTAACTGTAAAAAAATACAAACAAAAGACAGACGCATTGGAAATACGTTGCCTTCTACCTGTCTAATGATGAGCAGCTTGCTTATGTTTATTACAAAAAGTGTTTCATCTCAGATGTAAAAATACATTCTTTCCAGAAGCTATTATTAGTCTTTGGGCTTCTTTCTCTCTCTCTTGTATCCATCTGATAAAAGGTTATTGCCGTCTGTACGCAGCGTGGTGCCGCAGCACAAACCAATCACAGCGTTTCTTTAATGGTATTCTTAATTATCTCCGTGTATTTCTTTTCTTTAAGTGTCCGGTTACTATGGAAATGGCTTTGTTGCTTTAATCTTGGTTTGGGGAGAATATTACGCCCCCAGTGCCTCCCTGATATTAAATTCTAGCTAGGTGACGTTCCGAGGATTGGAATAAATATTTTGTTAGGGAAATGCTGTGTTGCTCGGGGTTAATAAACATTTAACAAATTCAGCGTACGTTGTAGGGAGCTGCTGGGGCCGGCGTTAAAATCATCCCCGCTGTCACCCTCAGTCTGTAGGTTTATTACATGCTCCAGGGCTTGGTAGCTGTGATTTTACGGCTGTACTTTTACGTTTTGGGCTAGTGTACGGTCCTGGTCATAAGCCGGCCAAGAAAATATCAGCCTGGCTTCTACATTTTTATCATGTGTAATGGGGGGGTGGTCAAAGTGTCTTTGCCGGCTTTTTTCTCCGAGCGGCCGAGCGTCTTGTGGTCACCTTCGCTTGATCCTGGCTCACGCTCTCACCCGCACCCTAGCCCAGCCCCCACGTATAGTTAGCCCAACCCCCACATGAAGCCACGCCCACAGCGCCCGGTAAGCTGCCCCGAGTCGTTCCTCGCCGTGTAAATGCATGCGGTAGCGTGAATGGTGTTTACGTGAAGGGTAACCTGTGCTGGACCTTGTCTTGGTGTAAGAATATCCCTCGCTCAGCTATCCTCTATTGTTTCCGATGGGCGGCTGTTCCATTTATCGACCACCCTCTCAGTTTTAGACTAATGCCTCTTGTTTTAACATTTTCTCCTGAAACGTGTCTCCTGTACTAAGTTAAATAGAATGTTCTGAAGCCACGTTATGTTCGCTGTATCTTCTGCTAATCGCGTTCGTCATGTTTATAAACTTTGTGTTTATCGGCCTTGCTGCTCCCCTCCCCCGCCATGCAATGTCAATTATACAATTTCACCTCGTAAAGGGAGCCGTCACATTTCAGATTATCTCTCATCTCACTTCTATGAGCATCACGTCTGTTATACTGTTGTACTGTATGGATACCTCCCAACCGTCCCGTTTTTTTCCTGGGACAGTCTGGCTCTTGGTCCAGAGCCCACTGAATGAAGTGCCCCGAAGCTTAAGGTCAATGTCAGATCTGGGTAATCCAATTGCTAATTATTACCCCGGAACATCGTATGTAGTATAAAGGGCTCCAAACCTGGATACAATGGCCATTTAATAACGTAAGGTTGAGCCAGCCGTCTTAGATAACGCTTCTCCCTCCTGACCGCCGCTGCAATCTCTTTAAGGAGGACAAAAAAAATCCTGGGGCTGCGATGCTGAGTCACGTTTGTCATCATAAATCCAGGCTGGTGACACCGAAGTCTTGTGACAGCGCGCTGGCCATTATTAAGCAAACGCCGCTTATCTTTTACCTTTAAAACTTTCCCCCAGAGGAAGAACAAACCTGCAGAACGAGACTAGCCCTTTTGTGTTTGTTGTTTGCTTTGGGTTTTTTTTTTTTTTTTTGTTGTCCGGATGCATACCAAAAATACCGAAAAATGTAAAGTATGAAACAGACGTACAGAGAGCTGCGTCCTCCTTTTAAGGACTGCTCACAGATTATTACTATTATTATTACTATTATTATTATTATTAATTTCCTTGGCAAGTAGATCATGTTTATTCATAGGCAATAAAAAAATAAAGGATTTTGCCAGTCAGTGGCTTTAGTACAATGTGTGTTGGTAGCCGTCGGAGGTTATAAGAGGCGTTTATGCCGTGGATGTTCCGCTGTGGTGCGGTGAGAGTGTGGAGTGTGAGCATAAATCTCCTGCCCGGGGAAGGCTCAGCCTGTGATGTTCGGCCGGCGCTGCTGCCCTTTGTTAGTAGAGACAATCTGTTATTCCCAGAACACGCGTGTTAGCAGTAAAATACATCCCGTGCGGCCGTTCGCATCGCTCTTTATCCTGATGAGCCGTATGGAGTGTTTAAGGAGAGTAATAATTTCATCAAATAGTTTGTGTAATCGCATGGAATTCCCATCCATCACAAAGCCCTCTGTGTGTGTGTGTGTATGTATGTAATATATATATATATATATATATATATAATATATGTGTGTGTGTGTATATTATACCTATCCTGAGGTTAATGAATAATTACACAGAAGGAGCCTTGGATTTGGCGTCGGGATTCTTATCACTTATTTTTTTCTGATCTGTTCAAGAATTCGTTTTAAATGTAGGATTGTAGGATATTTTTCAGACATCAGGTGTAGCAGACGAGCTGTTTATTATATGAAAGCATGATATACCCGCTACAATGTGCGTGATTGTTTGCGCGTGTTTATGTATATTTGTATCACTGATATCTGAAACAATATAATGCGATTGGTAATTGTAGCAATGGAAATGGCTGTGGAGGGTTTGGGTCGTTACAGTGAACATATGCCTGTCGATATAATTAACCTTTTTACACAAAGTACATTTTGGATGCCAGTATATGCCACGTCCCCGGTATAGGGCTGGCTGAAGTTGCTGAAGGGGGGGATCTTTTGGCAGCTATTTGGGAGCCGGTGGCTACACAGTGGTGGTAAAGATTTGGGGGCTGAGGGTATCGTGTGCTTCTGTCGCGAACGTGTCCAAACGTTGTTTGTGTATTGTAGGTGGTGATAAACGGAGGAGCTGCGTCAAGCGCGGATCAAGATAATGAAGACACTGAACTCATGGCCATCTATACCACGGAAAGCGGCATTGCGGAAAAGGTTAGTGATAACGCCGGAATTGTATTTATTTTGATGCACGATCTTTAGTTCATTTAATTAAAAAAATATAATTAGCACATTGAATGCCGCTAAAATATTTAACCATTTTTCTGTTTTAAATAAATGATGTTAAAAATAAGATTAGCTTTACAGTGTTCAGGTCCAGCTCAGCAGGAAAAGCTGCTCACCTCGTATAGGTAATGCTGTAGGATCATACAACGCTCTGCAGCGGTTTGATTTAAAAAGCAAGAGAGATTCTCAATCAGTGAATTTTCTAGTAAAATTGTTACTGCTGGAACTGCGGCTCCTCTAATAGTGACAAGTGTTCTCGTGTGGTCTTCTCTGTCTATTGGGGAACACTTTCCTTGTAAGGGATTCATATGAACCTCAAATTAATTTGCCATTACATTGAGCGTCACCCACTTGGATGCTTTTATACTAGACTAGAGCATCTGGTGATCATCTTTTTAAAGGGACAGTCTAATGTCCCGTTCACCCAATCTAGTGACAAATGCAAAGTAGAGTACTATGTGAGATAACATACGTATCCGATCTAGAAGTAGAGTACTATGTGAGATAACATACGTATCAGATCTAGAAGTAGAGTACTATGTGACATAACATACGTATCGGATCTAGAA
>VKOC01000003.1:35603480-35614491 GCA_009364415.1 Spea multiplicata
GTGCGCGTATATGAGTGTATGGTGTGTGTGCGCGCGTATATGAGTGTATGGTGTGTGTGTGTGTGTGCGCGCGCATATATATTTTTGTGTAAGTAAGCATAAGTGATGTTAGAATTGCGTGTGCATGTTTATGTAAGTGTATGGTGTTAAAGTGGCTGTGTGTGTGTATGCATGTGTAGTTGTAAGAGTGTGTAAAGTGTTCGTGGGTACGTGTACATGCACGTATATATGTTTATGGTTTTAGAGTGGTTGTATGTATGTATACGTCTAGAGCTGCCCCTGATCATCATCTTACTCAAAACATTCTAATTCATTCCAATACCCAACCACAATCATTACCTCCCAGCCACAATATTCATACCCCCATCATATTACTCCTAATCACCCCATTTTGCACTACAAATATCCCACTCAATCTTCATGCTCCCTAATATAACTTCTCATCATCATTTATTTCCCCTCTGTCAGCATGATCCCCTTCATATTCATTCCATATTCAGTCATTTGCATTAGTTCACACAATTTAATAGAGGCGTATCTAGAAGCCACAGGGTCCCTGTACGAAAATTCATCCTCCACACCCCCACTTATTTTACCAACGTGTCCCGCAGTGCTACCTGTGTCACCAAACTGTTTAAGGAGCATAATTTAATTTGTTCTCGCAGTTTCATTGGTGGCCGCACATATAAACAGATGGCCGGCCTCACGATCGGTTACAGGGGAGGCCCTGAACTCAAATATATAATGTCTACAAGGCAATAAAGACAATCTTGACTTTGGTTAATTAAAAATTAAATAAAATGCTTCATTCAACTATTTACCCAGAAATTCTCCTCTGATCATCTAATCCTTAAACATCCCTCTTGTTAAGCTATTTCCCAGAGACCTCCTATGTCGATGGTTGATAGAGACCATCATTGTCACTTTAATTGGGGACATGTCAAAGAAGATGCCTTCACAGCCCTGTCACATGTATTCTCTACAAAAGTCCTTAGAGATTGCAATGTGTATGAATATATCTCTCAAACCTAATGAGTAGGCAGCAGAGGGGGAAAGAAGACTCTTGGAGGCACATGTACCAGCCAACTGGAACATGCGAGCCAAGACCTTCAGGATGACAACAAAGATACCCCATGCTTGGAAGCATCTACTGTTTGGATACAGCGGGGGCCTAAAAGAAGACCTTCATAACCCCTTAAGGACAATGGGCGGTCACTAAACCCATTGAAAACAATGCATTTTGACCCTGTACATGTACAGGCTTTGTCATTAAGGGGTTAATAACGTTCACAGCCAGCATTAGAAAGATGCGTCACTACAGCAGCAGCCTGGAATAGCTTTATCATTACGACTCACCGTACATAGATTTTACAACCTCCACGTATTATTTATACAATTATGGGGGGCTATACTGTACGTTATCCCCCAAATCAAAGAGTGTCCATTAGGTTTCACTTATTGTTCACTTTAAGGTGTTACTCTCTCTTTCAGCATCGTTTAAAATATACAGCAAATCCTCACATTACCCAAGTTTTTCATCTATTGCCTATCCTATTTTACCGCACGGCAAAAGTGTACATTTCATAAATTAAAGTTATATGAACAGATGACCTGCAAATCATAAATTAGACAATTCATAAAACAGGAATCGTACGAAGTATCAATAAACTTCATGCGCGGCGCAGGCCTTTTTTTTTTTTAAATCCCCGACTACTACACTGAGGTCAACGCATACGCTATTGGATACAACCGTAAACAACGAGACAATGGATTAATAATGTAACTCCATTCCAGTGACATTATTGGAGGCATTTGGCTGGACTCAACTCAACACAAACAATGGACAAGCAGCAACACTTTAAAATAGGGTTACAGATTACTCTCTAGTATCCAATGCATCGGCACTGATATTTAAAAGAAATTGTTTACAAGATAATACTTCATACCTGTAAAGGTATTTTAAAAAGGGAAATTTAAAAGCGAGAAAGACACGTAGATTAAAAAATTGGATTTGAATCCCGTCTTTTAGCCTCTCATGTGCTCCAGCAGTGCAAAGCTATTAAAAAGGCCTTTAAACCACCCCTTTGTGCATTAAAATATGAATGTATTTAGTCTGTGCATGAGGCTGGGGTCAGGCCTAGGATGCTTGGTAGTCCACGGGTAATCATCTAATGGGATGTCTTCTAATGGATCACACTTTCTAAACAGAGCATAACGGAAAAAGACAAAAAGAAACAAGAAAAAAACTCAAAGTAACAAAAGGTCACAAGACATTTACAAAAAGAATAAGGGAAAAAAAGGGACTTTTTCTGCCCTCTCCAGCAGCACAAGAGGTCAACGAGTCTTCTCTCAGAAGGAGCTGGAGCGGCTTTATGCTCCTTCACCATTTCCCAGCATCCCCCTTTCAGTTAAATGCGACTTCAGCGTGTTGAAAATGTGGATTTGTTGGTCGGGACGCAGCGTTAAAAACTGCTGGATTAATTTGCTTGGGTTGGGACCCCTGCAACAGAAACACAGCCGGTAAGGAGGATACACATCCATCTTAGCTACTTACTCATGCTATTTAAAGCCTTGTTGCAGCACTTTTTCTAGCTAGTCTCTTAATTCTAGACATATAAATAGGGATGGGTGATCACACATTATTAATTATGCTGACCTGTGGGATTGCCCATTGAAATAAAGAATTTCTTAAGTTTAATGGCCAGGAATTTAACACCCATGACAAAGGCAACTTACCCAGTAAGATCCAATGCTTACCTAATGAAACTTGCGATGTACACATTCACAAACGTGGCCATTAAATACTGGCAGTCAAATCTGTCCATTATCCCTCCGTGCCCTGGGATCGTGTTTGCAAAATCCTGCAACCAAAAAAAGTGACAAGTATTATTGTCTGTGAATGCGTAAATGTGCTCTCAGATTATGAATATACTATTATTTTATATGATGGTTTTGAAGAACATTTTAGTAGCACAGGGTGCTTACTTTGACAAGACACCAGATCGTGCTATGTGTGAAGTCATCTGGGTTTACTCACTAAAGCAGGAGAGCTAGAGTCTACATATGATCATAAATGGCCAACAATGCAGAACTTTCCTGCATGAGGGGCTGAGTGGCCCTGCACAATGTACAAATCAATAGATGAGACATCTTTCAAGAAATCTAATAAATCAAATATGCATTATACAAGGCTCAGATTTACTAGAAGCCAGGTTTGGCTCTTCATAACTCATAGTGAAGATAGCAATTCTGCAGACACCAGCAAAATGTCCTCTACAGTGAATAAACCACTGTGTCCCATAATAAGGTGGGTACAACTACAAGGAAACTAGATTTACCAAGTCTGGTGTTTAAGGAACACTGATCATACAGGGTAGAAGCCTATCTGAGACAGGAAATAAACGGCTGGGTTACGGCTCTGGGCAGATCCGAGTGTAATAAACACTTTATCCTGAACGATACATGCAAGAGATGGACTCTTGACAAATAACGTATCTTTCACACTTCTTACATCATCCAGGGAAACTCTGCATGTGGACCACACTTAATGTTCTTACTGGTGAGGAGGACACAAACATATGGGGATCAGTAATGAGACCATCAATATATGTCCCTCTGTTAAGGCACTGGTCCACAATTTCCATTAGCCTCAGAGTAAAAAGGATGAAGTTTAACAGTAGTTGCAAACAATGTTTCTTTGGCTTTTAAACACAAGTGCAAGATGGTTCATGAATATTTCAGTCAATCGCAAATTTCTCTTTTTTATATGTATATATATATATGTAACCTAAACGTTTGTTGGAAAGTTAAGTATCCTCAGCACAAATGACAGAGGAGTGATCTGATTATACATTCATAATTTAACACCAAGTCTAGAATGTGTCCGCGCTCGCAGCCTCCCCTGCAGCAGTAATTACTTTAATCTTGAAAGCTCTCTTGAAACCACTGGCGAAGAATCCTCCAAACGGCCCGATGAGGGAGGCAAACGTGGAAAGGGCAATGCTGTGGATTTGGAAAGGATACATCCAGATGGTCTTCTGCAAGAGAAAAGAGATCCCGTGATACACTTTTAAGATTAGTGACTGAGAAAATGTTATGCTTCAGAATTCGTGCCTAGAATGGATGTAAAATGGGTTATATTTTTTATGATCCGAGGTCACAATACTTTAGTGTCCAATCTGATGAATTCCATTCCCTGCCTCCTCGCAAATGAGAACAACAAATTGCAAATTGATTTTACACTGTGAGTGGGGGAGGGGGCAGAATTTTCCATGTTAAGACAGAACACTGGATGGAACACCATATTTCCACAGCAATCATCTGCCAGGATTATTAATGCGCTATATTATACAACGGATCTATAGATCACCCTCGTCCAGATCCCGCTCACCCCATACGGCTATGCAGGTTTCACAAGCGATCTGTAGTGCTTAACAGTCGCCCACAAACAATTTTGTGTACCTGGACATAAATTCATTTTTGTTTGTAATCAGTGTAATTACATTTACTTATTTATTTTCAAGGTAGGAGGACTGTTCTACTTCAAAGAAGGTGATTTCTGGCAAAAAGGGACAGAACCAGCACACACTGGCTGCATCCAACAATCAAGGCTCGGTAAATGACAGATCTGCTGTAAGACAATGTGGTTTATTTCCCCTCTATTTCCCCACTTGAACGTGTTCCATAATCTCATGGGGTTGATAATTTCATGACTTAACAATAGTCCGGGATCTCCCTTCTTTGGCACAGGTAAGAATAATATCATTTCTTCAGTGCTCACCCAGCTGATGGCAGACTGTAAGACAGCAGGGATGTGATATTCTTGTAGCTGGAAGAGCTCGCCGGGCTCGCAGTCCACGGTAAAACGATTTGTGTCATTGTTAAACTCCACCGGGCACACAAAGTGTCTGTACCCGGACATGACGTAGGACAGCTAGAGAGAAAAGGGGCGAAGAACAAAAAGCACCCATGAGATTGTAAGGAAAATTACCTAAAGGGTTAAGTGAAAAGAGTATTTGAAAGCAACTTCAGGGAAAAGAGAAAGCCAGGATAAAATGCAGTGAATAATTTAAAAGCAGTCATCATCACATTTTGAGGATTTTTATGGGCATAAATGCAGACGCTTGAAATAGTCTCACTGGCACAATGGAAAATGTATTTAGAGTTATAAAAAGGCACTTTATTGTACTCGGCTGTCGCCTTCTAGGCTGGTCTAAAAGATTGCGCTCAAATGTTTATTTGCGTATGCTGGTCCGGAAAGAGCAGACATTTGAATAACAAATATGGCAGAGCGTGAAATACAGGGGGGGTTATCCAGCGACCTGCCTGC
Organism: Spea multiplicata; assembly: GCA_009364415.1. Classification (NCBI taxonomy): domain Eukaryota; kingdom Metazoa; phylum Chordata; class Amphibia; order Anura; family Pelobatidae; genus Spea; species Spea multiplicata. The sequence goes on from VKOC01000003.1 coordinate 35,608,810, forward strand.
TATTCACAAAGACTCAGACTTACCAACAACCCAAAGAGCACAGTGGAAAAGAAACCTCCAATAAAGCCTTCCCACGTCTTCTTCGGTGATAACTAAAGACCAAAAAATGCAGGAATTAGTAAATTAATAGTATAAAAATATTGACTTTGCTAATATTTCAAGCACCATTGATGCATTCGAACTACGGTTCCTGTAACACAAACCCTTGCGATGTTGTTGCACTGACCTTGATAAGTGGAGTACGGCCGAAGAAAAAGCCAAACATGTATGCCATTATGTCATTACAGATCACACATGAAATGGGCACAATAAACCTTGAAGAAGAGAGGGGAAGAAAATATTCAGAAAAAAATAACAAAAAAACCCCCAAAATTGCTATTCATTCATAGGCAAGAAAAAAAATGTATAAAGAGCAGCCAATGGAATGATCCAGTTGACCGGGCCATCGGCCTGCGGTAATAAGACCACTCTGACCAGCCCAGCTGCCCCTCGCTAAAGACAGGGAGAGTTTGAACACAAGGGCTCTAGGTCGTTCCTCTAAGTACATAATTATAAAGCAAAGTGTTTCATAAGTATATTGTAAAAAATGCACAGGAAGAAACCAAACCGCACAGGGAAACTTACTGAGAGAAAATATCCCAAGACAAAACAGGCTTTTGGATCTGGTTAAATGTATTAATTCACATAAAAGTTTTGTTTACAACGAAAATCCAGGTTTGGAGGCTTCTGGGGTCTAAGAAGAAACATAATGGCTGTGTGCACTATATTAATAGTATTATTAATATTATAGTTAATATACAGCAGCCATTATCAATAATCACCTGCCTATTCTTTCTGTGTGTGAAAAGCGAAGGACATTAAAACAGTCAGGACCCACTAACCTCACCGGCACATATCACGGCTTGTCAACTTTAAGCAGCGGGTGTTAAGGAACATTATAGTTGTTGCAGAGAGGATAAAACCACTTTTCTAACATAACTCAGTGTTCCTTAAAAGTAAAGAACCCATGAATTACTGAAGCCTCATCATCAAGAACATGCATATACAAATCGATAAGGACTTGAGAACTCACCAGATCATACCCTCAAACAGGTTGTGTATGATAAGGTGCGACTGGGTGACAACAATCAGCAGGGTGACATGCGTCCATCCAAACTACAGAAAGAAAAACAAACACGATTTCACAAGCAGTTCTTTTTGCATAAGAAAGCTGCGTAAAGTGCCTACCTGATGTTCTGCAGATAGGCCTCCAAAAATGGTTATGAGTACTATTAACCCTTTGGGGGTAACACTCCTAAATTCCACTGTAACACATTTCTCTGTCCCATATGATCATCAATCAACAATATTTTATTTGGAGTTACTTAATTAGCCAGAACATAAAATGATTGCTTACACACTTCTGCGTGGCTGGATATTGCTCAGTAAGGTAGGCGCTGCACCCAAATGTTTACAACTGGGAACGATACATTTGTGCCATTGTCTATTAAACTCTATAAAAACACATATAAACACTATAAACACATATACTAATGGCACCTATAAATCAAGCTGGCTCTTTATTTCTTGTTGTCAGTTCCCATATTCTATATACGTACCATGTAGAACTGCAGACGATAATGCTTCTTCACCAGGCTCAGCACAAACATGCAGAAACCTTTAAAAAGAAAACCAATGTTCATATAGTAATAGATTAGGGCTGCAGCTAACGATTATTTTCATAATCGATTAGTTGGCTGATTATTTTTTCGATTAATCGGATTAAAAAAATAAAAAGTTTACATTTTCATTTGTTTTTAAATAATGTAATAACAAACATGATGTTTTAAAACAAATGGCGGAATAAAAAAAACATAAACATTAAAATATAAAAATGCATTTCTTGTTTTTTATTTCACAAAACCTGCCCCCCCCCCAGTTATGCACATCTTTGAGCCCTAGGCTTGCCACACTGCCTCCCACATATGCCACATACCCCCCGACATGCCACTGTGCCCCCTGATATGCCTTATACCCCCTGATATGTCACTCCATCCTCATCCCATGGTGCCCTCGTAGATTCACAGACTCGTTCATAGCACACTGACACAATACTTTTATAAATACATTAATTATCTTCACTGACCCCAGGATTTAGATTCCCCTTAGTTTGCCCCCCTTTACTTCTAGCTGCACCTCAAGTTAACCTTTAAATTAATTAATGGAAAAGAAACAATACAATATTCATCACTTTGCCATTTCCTTGCAAAAGAGAACGGCTTGGTATGCGATAATATGGCCTATATTATTATATATATTATTATATATATTATATATATATATATATTATATACACACACACGCTTATTTATTCAATCTTCACTCTTTGTGTTGCAATTAAGCGCCAACTAATAAGAACGTAATTCTCTCTGTATGCTTGGTGGCAGAGTTTTGGATAATGTGTGTTTTAGACTTTCACATCAACTGGGCTCAGTGTATTAGCCAGGGAACCTGTATATAGGGAGGTGTAACAGAGAGAAGAATGGAAAAAGTATCTACTGCAAATGGAGCAGCACCAAGCTCGGCTATATAGCTTATAACGTTTTCGCTCGGCATTCAAGGTCTGACCACTGAGCAGCAGCCTGTAAAATCTGTCCTACATTTTTGGCACTGAAAACATGGCATCATTGCAAACAACCCACAAGATGGCAGCTGACAAACCTGGAACTTTCCTTTTAATATTTAAGCCATAATAAAAAGGGGGGAGCACACATCTTAAGTTGTCAATGATTTCAAATTTAGCAAAAAAAAAAATAACAAAGAAACATCTGTTTTTAAGATAAGTAGCTAAAATAATGTAACCTCACACACAAACAAGTGATATGCCATGACAGGACCATGACTGGGAACATATATGATATTTACCTATCAGATACAGAGCAAAGGAGATGAAGCGATGGTATTTGCTAAGAATTCTTAAGGGCTCTTCTCTCTGGACCAGGGTGAAGAAGTAGTCTGTGACCGTCTCGCCGTAGAAGAAGTAGTTCACACACAGCAGGAAATACCTGAGGGAGAGATTACATATCATGAATCATCTAAACATACATTAAAATGCATGAAAGCCACACTAAGATGGACACTTATTCTACAGACAATCCAGGAAATACCGCCGTGCCAAACACCCCTCCTTAGAGCTATCGGGGGGGTTATACTTCACTCGGAGAGCTAGTTTAGGCAGTAAAGAGTTAATGGCGATTTCTGGGATGCTTCCCACCAATACACATATTGCTGGAGAGAATGCGGGCACTTTGATTACTTTCAAATCATTCTGGCTTATCTGTATCGAAATAAAGGAAGGGGATTAGCAGAGAATTAGTCTACGAAAGCTCCGTTTCCTAAATGCTGGATTTCAGGTGAAAAGTAAGCAGTTTAACTCCTGATCACGAAACATTTAAAACCAAGTAGATTGATTTCCATATATAAAAGCACGCAATCTTATCTGAACAGCAAAGTGCTGAAACAATGGACGAAGAGATAAACATCACAAACAAAAACGTTTTTTCCAAGAAAGACCGATGAAAAAAAGAATCTATACGATTTAATTTTAGCATTTATTTGCATGTAGGATTGAAATGTGTCGCTCGATACACACCAGCTCAGGGTGCGAAACCAGGGGAGGTCGTAGGAATGGTAGACATTATAACCGATCATGATGATCTCCTGGAAACACTTGATCTGCACGCACATCACCTGCAGAAAACACGGAGAAAATATATATTTTAAAAAAAATCCCACAGCAGATTAAACACAATCCCCGGAACCCAAACTCACAATCATCATGAGCACGATTGGTCCCAAGTAGATGATGATAAAGAAAAAGGAGATCATTGCCAGAGTGAGGATGCCTCGAACCCACCAGTTCTTCCACCTGAAGGCAGAAAACACGACCATGCCTCATTATTTAATATATTTGTCAAAATCACATGTATTTGAAGCCATTTAGTTAAAAGGTTCAGGCTATTTTACGTTGGCAAAGTCAAGTTCAGTGGCATTGATATAACAGATCGCCTCCCTGCCCTGAATTCACCTCTCGTGCGCTCGCTCCTCCTAAAAATCTCTTATCGCCTTACATTCTTTATATACGTAATATTTTACTCACGACACACGTCTGTTGGTTTGAACTAAGCGTTGTAGGGTTTGTAACTCTTCTGTGTTGACCCTTTCTCAGTTAAAATACGATTCAGGGGCTGACTGACTGGCCTTTGGGGAACTTCCAACACTTCTGGAACTAACTGGAGATAACTTAGGATGGTCTTGGTTACCTTTCATCTTCATCATGTCAAAGGAGAAAAGGTCTCATTAAAGTAACATGAGATTGATAAAGGGTTAAATTATTTTGTAGGCAACTATATATAATGTTCCAGATATTTAACAGAATAGACGGACAGCTCTCTCTCTTTGAATTTTATGACACTAAGATACCTCCTTCCCTCTTCCCCAAAGCTGGGCAGATGTCTTCACGTGATTACCGTGCTATAGCTGGGAAACAGTAAATACCCTCCTGAGCTCGTAACAGAATGAAGTTAAGGAAAAATAAACAGATCAGCGCAGGAAAGTCCAATGATACAAGTTCCACGTATAGTAACTTGTATCATAACCATATAGAAAGAAAATAAGATAATATTTAGAGACATACACTAGCAGTTTAGAAATCATCCAATGATAATATAAGGTGTGTTTGTGTAACAACGGTTTGACTAAGTGGAACAGAACCTTCAAAAAATGAGAAAAAAGCGTGACAGTAACCGATAACGGCCTGTAAGTGCTGTGTCATCATTTTAGGCACATCATACGGCACTTTGTAAGACATCGGTCATATTGAAATATAGAACATGTCCTGTCTTCTCTCCTACGATGATCTGTCTCCTCGGCAGAAACCTCCTTTACGACTGGCTGCTTGTTTAACATTTTTTTCCAGCTTCCCAAACCTTTTTTCAGCTGGTGCATAGATTCAGAACCAGGAGGTGGTTTACACAACGGACTGAAATATACAAACACTATGGTATGTTTATAGACATTTTTGACACTTGATATAAAGTTAACTTTGGTGACGGTTCCACAGAACGAGCTGGCCTGCCGCAGTTGTCAAGCCTTTTCTGCTACATATTCCTCACAATTCTGAATATCTAAAAAAAAAAGCTAGCGTACAATCGATGGTCTCTCTAACCATCCTTGGACAGATCGCTCCATACAAAGGCAGATGCCCTGAGAATAACATCTCAGTAAACATGAATGATTGAATGTTGAACAAACAATTCTCATGTTTTAATAATAATTGTAAATGTTTGAGTAACAAAACCTGCAAGGGAGGTAAAGCTGGATTTCCCCCGCGTACTAATACATCAGGGATCCTCGCCAGCTGGGGCCGACTACGGCAGCGACTTTCACTAATCTGCTTACTGTGCAGTCAGAAAAGCCTCTGCGGCTCTCTATTTGAATCATCGTTTATGTAAAGCTTGCACCCGACTACAGAGACATTACGTTAATATTACTTTTCACAGCGCAGTAACTTACTTTTCCCATTATTTTACACAGCAACGGGATGTATCCGCCCTACCAACATCTCCACCTGCCTGCTCATCTATCAATCCTAGGTAGCATGCAATAGTGCTCTGTCACCGTGTACATTATATATATATATAT
>VKOC01000003.1:35614591-35640680 GCA_009364415.1 Spea multiplicata
GGCAGAGGGGTGTATGGGAGCCACCCTCCCATAACCACTCTGGCTCCTCCCCCTCCCATACGCCACTCTGCCTCTCTACCCGGCTCAGAATATGCCTCCATTTAATACCCCTTCTGGGAAACTATTCATTCAGAACAACTAAAGATTTTGTTGCAGCCTGTCAGGTATGCGCCAGTACCAAGACTCAGGAGTTCTCCGTATGGCCTACTTCATCCCCTCTCCGTTTCTATTCGCACATGGGCACATCCAAATATGGATTTACTACAATACTTACTATAGTTGACCTATTTTTCTAAAATGGTTCATGTTACAATCCGCTCAGGAGTTGGTAAATATCTTTATTAAGGAGGTTGTTCGACTACACACACTACTACTGAAATAGTGTCGGATTTCAGGTTTTGGATAGCATTCTGTCATACCTTGGGCATTAAACCATCATTCTCAACCTCAGACTAATGGAGCAGCTAAGCGAGCAAATTGAGTTCTGGAATAGTACCTACGAGCCTCTGCTAAGATAATTGGGCTTGATACCATCCGAAAATCTTTCCTACAGACCTTCCCATATCCAATGTTCCAGCTGTAGATAATCATTTACAGCACCTTCAGGCTTTATCGAGAACCATTTACATAAATTTACAATTAGCCCCTGACAGGCAAAATGCTCAAGCGGATCACAAAAGACAAAGAGGACGTCTGTCTACTCGTTATCTTCATTTACTACCAAATCCCATCCACCAGGTCTTGTAATTTCCGCCTCAGTAGTACAAGATCCAAGCTTTTCTAGATTCCTGTCTACATAGAATTCACTTGCAATACTTGGTCCATTGGAAAGGATACGGTGCTAAGGATCGTTTGTGGGTGCCAGTGTCACGTGAGTAGACGGCAGTCACCCATGTGATATCACTGAAGACAGAATGCTGCCTTTACTTGATGGTTTTAACCTCAGGTTCCCCTGAAGAACACTATTTTAGGTCCATATGTGCCTATGCGTTTGTATGCTTTTCCTTTTTTGGTTTTGGTTAGATATTGACCTGGCTTGTTTTTGACCTAGGTCTTCTTGATTTGGCTCCAGATATATCAGATATAAAGCGAAGCAATATTTAAGCAATAAATTAGAACTCATAGTGTCTTTTAAGGTTACACTAATGCAAAGCAATTTTGAAGCTAGCGATATGAAGTTGTTAAACTAATCAAAAAAGTTAAGCATTGGACCCCACAAGTTCCATTACAAAGTATTTTGTTTAACCACATGGCTGTTGATTTCTAGTATTATGCAACTATAATACTAGAAGATAAGGTTTCACATCTTGTTCTATCCTCCACATATTTGTTTCTCTGGGGGTAATCAATAGTCACATCTGTATTATTTCAAATAATTTATGCCAAAATATTTGTGTTTCCCAGATTATAATTAGATTTTGCCATGATAGCCGACATTTGTTATAAATTATATACATGATTTTCACACATTTAACCTCTTTACCTCTGATTATAATTATTTCATTTTCAGTATGGCTTCTTTAAGGTAATATAAGGACGTGCGTGATGGCTTAATTTGCATGGAAATAATTTAGCAATATCTAAAGCTAAACACATTAGAAACATTGGTTTGCTTAATTGAACAGTTAGGGTTTAAACCTAAGATACTGCTTTCCGAGCATTGTGTATTAGAAGTTTTATATATTTTTTTACTTAGATTTTGACATTGTTAAGAAAATTAAACTTAATATATTTAAGATATTTAAATATACAATTGGTGTGAACCTGGTGACTCATCTACTTAACAATGAAGGGGATTTTTCCTTTCTAACTAACCAACTGCAAACTATATATTGCTTTTTTCATGACAAACAGGGTTTTATTTCAAACTTGTTTTCCCAACTTCTTTTTACATTGTAGTGATTGTAATTGATGCTATGTATATATTAGATGTGTGCTTTCAGGCAACAAATTTCATTCCATGCCCATTCGGTTCAGCCAAAAATTCTGGGGCATTTTTAATTCAGGAATGAAATTTGTTGCCTGGTGCCCACATTCACTCTCATTCACTCTCTCACACTGTCTAATCCTATGCAAATTAGAATAAAGTGTGTGCATCATTATTGGGTATAGGGTACAGTCATCCTGGGCACAAACTCAACTATGCGCTTTTCATGATATACAGATTGAAAAGAGGGGACTTAAAACAGAGCCTTGGGGTACTCTGACTGAAATGGGAAATGTATTTAATGAGTTGTTTATATGATACAGAGAAGGATCCTTTGGAAAGATAGGACCAAAACCAAAAATTCCCCCTCCGACCAACAGTCAGACGTGCACTTAGGCCTTTCTCAGGGCAATGCTCCCTACATCTACTTCTGCAGCTGCTGTCCATTCTACAGACATCATATCCCAGCGCTCTGTTTAGAAGGACATGCAATGCTGGCTACAGCCAGTGACACAGATCACCATGTCATCATGTCACATGGTGAGATTGGAGATGCATCCTGTCTTCATTATAATTGAATGTGGTCTAAGTTATAATATCAGTACTAGCTGACACATTTCCAAAAAATATATTATTTTATATTATATATTATTGGCCTGGGCTTCCAATTGGATTAGTATTATAACGTGGTTATGTTCCCATAATCAATAATTTGCAGTCACTGACATATTGTCGTCTAGGTGGACTAGGTATAGGCACGTATGTGAGATGCAGTGGTTGTCATAGAAAGTGAATGTCTGTATGTATGTGTAAGTGTATTTTGTTAGAGTGTTTGGTGTTAGAGCAGGCATTCGTGTATTCATGTATATTTATATATGTACGGGTATGATGTTAAAGTAGCTATGGTTATGTAAGTGTATGTTGGAGGGGCTGTGTGTATAGGTATGCATAAATGTTTGCCGTTTGAGTGGTGTGTATGTATATGTAAGTGTAAAAGTGGCTGTGTGTGTATGTATGTCTGTGTACTTGAATGTGTATGTGTGTGTGTATCCATGTATGTGTAAAGTGTTAGTGGGTATGTGTATAAGTACATGTATGTATGTTTATAGTGTTAGATTGGCTGTTACCAAAACAGATAAAAATGCACTTTGAAAAGCATGAAAGCTCATTCACCAAACTCTTCAAAAGCTTGCATATAATGTTCATTAACCCCTTAATGACAATTTGGATCCCAAATGCCAAAGTTCAACATTGAAAAATGTGCATGCCCCAAATGTGGCCTTTTTGCCTCCAAACAGCCAGGCAAAATCATTCATGTGAGGTATTGCTGTACTCAGGAGATGTTGCTAAACACATATTGGGGTGTTTTATGATAGTGACATATACCAGAACCTGTTTATTCATACCTGAAGTAAAATGTGTGTGAAAAAACAAATGCAAAAAAAATTACTACCATAAAGTTTAACAAAGGCTGATGGTAGAATAAGTGCTTGGAAAGGGTTAAAATACTAGCATTTGGAATACCCTGGGCTGTCTAGTTTTCAAAAATATATGACTTGATGGGGTAAATTGCATTGGCCGGGTTCAAAGATACCCGAAATGGCACATGGGGGAAGAATTACCAGATTTGGAAAAAATGGCTTTGAAATAGCAAAACGCTACCTGTACTTATTGCCCCATAATGGGTAGAAAAAAGCAAAAAAACATAAAAACATTGGGTATTTCTAAACTCAGGACAAATAGTAGAATCTATTTAGCAGGTTTTTTCATTACCTTTTATAGATGAGTAAAAGATTTTTCAACTAAAAGTTAGAAACAGTCATTTTTTTCTAAATTTTTCACCATATTTTATACTTTTTTTAATAGTAAATAATATGATACAATCAAAACAATGTCATCTAAAGAAAGCCCTTCTTGTCCTGAAAAAAACAATATCTAATGTGTGTGGGTTCAGTAAACGGGAAAGAAGAAAATTACAGCTAAACACGAGCAGCGCAGAAATGTTAAAAAGGCCATTGTCACGAAGGGTACAAAAAGTAAAATCAGCCGTTGTCACGAAGGGGTTAAAGTCTTCGACGGTCTTCTCCGATGAGCATATCTTGACACTTTTTGGGGAAAGCTAGCTGGAGCTCTCCCGCTTGTGGGTGAATGGCTCTGTCGAAGGCATAGGTGTATACCACCGGAGCATGCACTCATGTATGGAATCCCCACGTGGGAGTTTCATGGTATAAAACTAGGAGGCTGGAGGTCCAGAGTAAATTCTCAGCTATGATGAAAAGGCACATGTGGTGCAGAGCCCTCTGAAATATGGACCTGGTAGTCCTTAAATATTGAGTGTTTGGGGACATTGGGACTTAGGTTTTGGCTAAATGGATGTGCTTTCGCAAAGCTCTGGGGGTTTGGCACCCTTTCTACCAACCCAGTGAAGCATTCTAGGGCAGCAGATGGCTCTCATGGACGAGCAAGCTCCATGCCGCATCTACTGGTTACAAGAGAGATGTCCAATCTCGCCAACACAAAGGTGGACAGTTCCAAGTTGGCACAGTCTCCACAGCACGCTGTTCACAGGCGCACAGTTCGCTCAACAGGCAGAGTGCAGCGGTACGGACAGTGTCTGGGGTGGGGGCAAGTGGTGGTGCTAGGATCACGCTCAAAAACATTAGTGAATTAAGGGGTCCTCTGAGAATCCAAAGCCTTATGCACCAAAAATAAAAGACGACGATAAGGGGGCCTTTGGAAGGAGCGGCAGATAGAGCAACCCTTCTCTTTTTATCATGGCGGCAGCGATGGGGTCTTTTGGAAGATCCCACAGACCTGTTTTTTTTTACTGAACGGAGTCTTTTGAAGGACGCAGGACTAACGGCCCAAGCAACAAAGAAAAAAACAGGTGCATTTATAAAGGAATAAAGGATCTGCACTGTTGTTCTGAGTGGCCCCTGCCAAAAATAAAAATACAGTGAATAAGCAGTGCCTTCTACCCTACCACCTTCCCATTAAAATGCCAATTATTATAATATTTCTCTACAGCCAGCAGGTGCCATGGAGATGTACGCAGTGCTGTACACCTATATGCATAATCATTTGTTTAAACAAAAAGGGCTGGAGCAGCTGTTGGTAGGAAGCATGGAGCCGTAACCCCTGCTGTTGGATTACCTCCTATAAAGATATTAGATGATGAACGAGAAGGTCCTTTGGAAAGAGCAGAAAGCCTGCAGGATTGTCTTATTCCTTCATCACAAGAGGGAGGACCACTAAAAACATCATTGGGGCTTAGGGCTACCATGTCTCCCTCTGCACAAAGAAACGGTTCTCGGGGATCCCATTCGACCATGGCCTTTGTTGGTGCTTCAAAAATCATCCATGCTGAGTCTTGAAATAAATTCTCCAATAAAAACAAACATCCACAGCCCCAAAAAAAAACAAGTGCAAACATGAAGACATACAAGCATAACTAAATGCCCAGGAAACAAATAAAATATGCTTGGAGGGGTCCGAGGTCGGTCTGCTGCAGCGGTCATCACGGTGAGAACTCATGATAGTTGAAAGAAGCAGAGGATGTAATATTACGTCCTCCGTCCATAAGGGGTTCATCACATTGCTCCACACATCAAGCAGCTGAAGACTGGCATTTGTTTTGGGGGGTTTGGTAAGATGCATCTGGGGGCAGCGAAAACATCTCCTGCATGGAAAATGGTTGGGGTGGGGGAAGGGTAAATGCAAAGGGAACACCACAGCTACCAGATGCACTAAAGTACATATATTGGCCAGATTGTCAGCTTAATGACTTATTTTGAGCTATTTTGAAGGTCTTGTTTAAATAGATTGGACTCTTCACCCGTTATTCTGTAAGTGAAATTGTTATGTTATATACTACTTGAAATAATCTGTACCCATTGTACAGCGCTACGGAATAGGATGGCGCTATATAAATAATAATTTAAATGGATAATTTCACTAAACCTGTTTGCTGTATTTATTTACAAATTATTCTACCTTTAAGGGCAATAGAACACAGAACACTCATACTCAGCAAGCACTCTGCACTCCAGGGAAAAAGAAGACATCAGGGGAGGAAGGAGGGATTTGGGTCCGAAACAGGGGCATCCGTGCTCTTTCTGCATCATCCCGTGCATCCTCACGTCATCAGCAATGCTGGGCGGAGCCAGGGAGCTCTAACGCTCGCTCCCGCTGAACTCGCTGGCAACTTAGCAGCCAATAGAGTTGCAGTATGCCAAGCGCGTCTCCGACTGCTTCGCTCGGGCACGAGCATTCGCGCGCTTGCTCCTGAAGAGGTGAGGGAAGGAGCTGCGCGTCAGAGGGTTCCTAAAATATCGTTTAATCGAATCTATTAATTGCCCACCGGGTCGGTGTAGCCGGAAGATGACGGAGCTGAGGCAGAGGCTGATCAGGGAGGATGACGCCGATGACAGGGAGAAGGTAAATATGAGGGGGCTGCGGGTGTGCGCGGCTGTGCGGGATGCGAGCGGAGGATGTGACTTAACCCATTCAGTAAATGAGCAGCATGCAAGTTGTGACAGGATACTCGGACCCGTATTTTGGGCAGGGGGGTAATGTCTGACCCCTCACACCCAGTTGTGTGATGGAAAGCAGTTGCTGTTGCGGGTTATTAATCATAATCAGCCCTGACCGGGAGGGTGGCATTTACAGGGGCATGACGTCATGCTTTTTTTTTTGAGGGATTAACACTGATGCTGTAAAATATAGTGGGCGAGCGGGTAGCTGACATCTCCATCCGAGAGGGAGGCAATGGTGGGCTGCAGTTTGCTGATCACCCAGGCTTTGGCTGGATAAGTATGATGGGAGTTGGGTAAGCTCTTTTCTTTTGCACCAGTATGTGTTACTGTGCGTGATTTTAAATGCATTTTACTGCCTCTGATTACAACAGCGCTACTGAATCTGCTGGCGCTATATGAGTAAATGTAGTGTAAAATGGGTGTTGCTACCCGAAGCACACATTATTATTCTGCGTTATAATAAGATTCCTGTGATTACACCGCGGGGTGCTCCTCTGTACCCTGTTATAAACAGAGTGGCGTTTACTGCCCCCCCCCAGTGCCCGTCAAGTAATTATAAACAGAGTGGCGCTAACTGCCCTCTGTCCCCGTCAGGTTATCGCACGCGGATGCTTCGTGGCAGGGAATATGTTCATCGTCGTACCGAAGGCCGCTTATCTATATGCCAGAGTTTATCATAGAAGCATCAGCTGGAGTTGGGAATTGTTTGTCGTTTGACATCATACTTACTGAAATGTTACACCAATGACATGTATTTGTCACATGTGGTGTATGAATATAGCCCCTTGTGCCACGGCAGCGTTCTACGTGTGGAACAGTACAGCGGTGACATATTGCCTCTTTACATTCCCCGTTAGCAGTGGGCATTGTTGATATTTCTATATAGTAGCAGCCTCCTTGTAGAAAAGGATTAGAACGTTATGTCTTTATAACGAGTTCGGAGTGTTTGGGTACTGATAAAGGCCAGCGTACACCCAAGGATGGTTAAATATGTGGCAGGTTAATGCTCCAAGCAGATGGTTTCTTTAACCAAACGCAGAAGGCCGTCATGTTATTATAAACCAGTCCTTGTTTTTATCATCGTTTTGGTGGTCTTATGCAGGGGTTTCTCATTCACTATGTTATGCGCTGCGTTTATAGAAATGAGAAAGTAGTTTCTTTTTTTATGGACAGGCTGCCTCTATTGGCTTAGTTTATCCAGGCTTTTTAAAAGTATTATTGGCTTATATATTCCCATATAGTACGTATTCTGTCCAATGGGGTAAGGGTAGGGCTCGTGGTTGTGTGGTTTGCAAGTTCTACAAAAGTTTACTTTCTTTTGAGGGTTGAAGAAATAGTAATGGTTTATATAGTAGTTGGGGTCTAGAGAGACATTGTCTGTCAGAGGCTTTTATAATTCAGTCCGTTTATTACTGAGCTGAAAATGTGGTATTTAGGACCAGCGACGGATTTGATTTAAAGGAGGAGCAGTGTGTTGGAAAAATCTACGTGAAGATTTCCATGCAAGGTGTTCTTACGCCCCGGTTCCCTCCATGTGCATGAGCTGCCATCTCTTCCGTCTTCACAGCGCCCCAACGTCTCCTCTCACCCAGACAATGACATCTTCTGATGACATCATAGGCTACTTGCAAGAAGCCGTTTATTGCTGAAAATAAGGCTGGCTTGTTGCCAATTTTGGCTTGTGTATGGGGTATCAGACGCCATTATATGATGACTTCATGCTACGTTGCGTGCATCATCATCTTCTCTGCAATATTCCAAGTTCCGGGAGGCTTTCCGGTCGTGAGGGAAAAGTGTTAAGTACTTCAAATGCAGCATTAAGTATGTATTACCCACACACTTAATGGTTTATTAAACAAAAACATACTTTGGGGAGAGTTGTGGCAGTCATGGTCACAAGGGGTTAAAGTGTTTGGCTTTAGGTTAAGCCGGTTGTCTGTCTGTCTATCTATCACTGGATGCTGGGAAGTGGGTTAAAGTGTGATGTGGGACCGCGTGTGCCCAAGAGGGAAAATCTAACGTTCGCTTTTACTGTGAATGTTCTTGGATCACCGGGCTGAGACTCATTTTTTGTTTTGCATTTTGGATTTGCGTCTGGTTTGGATATATTATTAACTCCACAAGAACGGTTCATGTAGTAAAGTCTTTTTGCTTTCCCTTGAGCATTAAAATATCGCAGCACATTGCATTATGGGTAATAAATAACTCCCCCCCCCCGACTTGCATACAGTTAATAACCCCCAGCACTGCATTACCCATTGTACAGCGCTACGGAATTTTGGATGGCGCTTTATATATTAAAATTATAAATTAATAATACCCCCAGCTCTGTTATACGGTAATACCCCTTCGCACCCCCCACCCCAGCGCTGTAAACTGTAATGTAGAGCAGCACTGGCAAAATCCCGGTTTTATCTCTGGTTTTTGTTCCACTAATGTTCATTTATCTGGCGGCTTCCATTGTTGTCGGTCCCGTGATATTTTGGATGACTTTCCCTGCTCATACACCACACTGATCTGATTCTTTGTGACAACGCTACTGTACTTCGATCCTCCCCAGAGTTGCATTAGTCACAGTGTCCAACACGGGGGATTAAGACTGAGCCATTCTGTTGTTTACCACACAGTATGATAAGGGGTAAGGATGTTAGTCTGATAGCCCCCGTCTATTATACACACATTATATTATACAAAAACTACAACTGCTTCTAAAAATAAATCGGCAAAATATTTTTGAAAAACACATTTTTAATCTGATGCTAGTAATAAAAAATAATTATGGGCATTTAAGTTTATCTGTGTGTCAGGGATTCATAGCAATAAGGTGTGTGCCAAAAACTCAACATGTAGTTCTAGTATTTATCATCTTTTTGCTTTACTATGTGGTGTTAAAATAACGGGAAGTTAACCTGATTCAAGAGCCGAGTCCATGGTGTTCCTTTTAACTTTTTGGGTCCTGTCTCGGGGATAATACATTCATCGGTTACCCTTACGATACTGAGGGTGGGCTTTAATGACATTTCGGATCTGACGCGAATGGTTAATGGCCCCCAGTGCCGTAGAAGGGTCAGGATGACTGCAGGCAGCTCCTGTGTACCAGAAGACAATCCTCAGGAAGTGGTTGTCACGGTAACCTGGTCGGACTGAATTACTTCCCCCGGAAACCTATAATTCCAAGCCAAAAATAAAGCCGCTAAGGCTTAATTAATAGTCTATTAACGCACATTCACTCTTCCTATAAAACCTTCTTCATCTGAACCTGATCTATAGCTCTTTTTCTATGAAAGGAATGCAAATACAATTTTTTTTAATATTATAAGTTTAAAAAAAGTAACAAAATAGAAAATGTTTTTTTTTTAAGACTTCTGAACCTAACATGTAGAATAGAATTGCATTTTTTTTCTTAACATGCACATCCAGTTTAGTCTATGAAATAGTTGGATTGTGGTTTTTGTTTTTAAGAGAGATGACATACAAAAGAGAATTCATCAAGAAAACAAATGAATAAATAAATGGAAAAGTGTTTGTAATAACGAGGCGAGAGAGGAGAATCTGGTTTTAGATAAACAGTGAAGGTCTGTGTAGTTCGCTAGATGTGTTTAGTATCACATATATGCTTTAGTCTGTACAAGGCTACCCCATCCCCCACGCTGCGTGTGAATGCAGGCTAATGTGAGCTACTGATTGATCACATAGGAGATCCTAAACATTGCTGGGGGCCTGGGGTCTGATTTTTTCTTTTTATGTCGGGGGTTAATCATTATACTGATAACTACATAAGTGAATGGCTGCATTTATAGTGCATATGTACATTGTATTAACATTTTTAATAAAAAAAGATTTTTTAGATGTTTGTAATGAAATGATTAAGAACATGCTTGATGTGAAAATATTTTTACTTTAAAACATAGATAAATCCTTCTATTTTGTACACCTTAAAGGGGCACTCCTGCCACCATATGCATTTTAAATTTCCTCGGTGTCCCCCAAATACATTTGTCCCACCCTGGGCTATTCTTCTGCACGTGATATACCGTATTTATCGGCGTATAACACGCACTGGTGTATAACACGCACCCCCATTTTTGAACCAAAAAAATGAAACAAAAAAACTTCATCAGAATCACTGCTATCTGGGAAACCACACACACACAGTAAGACACACACACAGTAAGACACACACACAGTAAGACACACACACCCTAACCCCCCTTCTCAGGATCTCCCCTCTCTCTCCCTAACCCCATCCCGGTCACTTACCTTCAACTCCACCTGCCTCAGCCGCCGCCGCACGCCGCCTGCCTCAGCCTCCGCCGCCTGCCGTCTGCCGCCGCCGGGTCCCCGCCTGCCTCCGCCTCAGCCGCGCCACCTGCCTCAGCCGCCTGCCTCCGCCGCCGCCTGCCTCAGCGCTTCAACTCCTGTGTTGGAAGCGTGATGGCGTTTGTCTCGTGTGCCTGCGCTTCACTGCCTGAGCGCGTCACCCGAGACAACGCCTCACGCTTCCAACACAAGAGTTGAAGCGCTGAGGCAGGCGGCGGCGGCAGAGGCAGACGGCAGGCGGCGGCGGCGTATAACAGGATTTATCGGCGTATAACACGCAGGTAGGATTTCAGCTTCAAATTTTAGTTAAAAAAGTGCGTGTTATACGCCGATAAATACGGTACTTCAATACCCTCTGTAAAACCTGCGGACGAGGTCTGACCCCCTGTGCACATGCATGACAAGCACTCCTGTCACTTTCAGGGGCTGTTTTCCTGCCACTGATTGGTTTCTTCAAACAGCCAATCGATGACAAGGAATGTCTGACCTTGAAGGATGATGAAGGTAGCACCTTTTTATTTCGTTTCCCTTCTCAGGAATGTTTATTATTAATTTTGAAAATGAAAGGAACAGCATTAATACTTAAAATTAATAATAAACATTCTTGAGAAGGGAAACGAAATAAAAAGGGGCTACCTTCTTCTTACAGAGCAGCCATCTTTATACCGGGATACATTTTATTATCTTAGCTCTAAAAACAGCAAGTTCAAAGGTTTTATGACAGATTTATTAAAAAAGCAGTGACTTTTTTAAATTGAGGCAAACTGTTTCCTTTTCTCCCGTAGTATTTAGTGCTCCTTCACCATTAGCACGACACTCTTTTATCTCCCTGTAGCTGGATGATTCGCAATGGAACCCTGCTGGTATCCATCCATGCCGATGGCTGAGGAAAGACAAATGTGCCATCAAATCAGTAGGGATAAAAGCAGGTTGTACTGCAGACTGAGGGGGTGGAAGTTTAAGGAACATTTAGATAAGAAATAGATCTTAAAGACCAAGGTTTGGAAGAACTGGATTGGCTCTCACAGAGCCCTGACTTCAACCCCATCGAACACCTTTGGGATGAACTGCAACGTAGATTGCGAGTCAGGCCTTCTCGTCCAACATGAGTGGCGACCTCATTCAGGAGAATGCTCTACTGGAACCCTGCAAAATCTTGGTGTAATGATCAGGCATCCCAGTGTCCATATAATGTATCTCCTAGCATCTCTTCTTTCCGCCAAGCTATACATACCGAGCTTGGTGATAGTTTGTATCCTGCAAACCATTCACCATTTTGGTAGCCCTCCTCTGACCTTTCCAAAATGTCACTATCCTATTTAGAGATGGTGTCTCCAGAACTTATAATATTCTAGGTGAGACCTGACCAGAGATTTCCGGAGCAGCAGAAGCACCTCCTTGCTCCTGCTACTAATTCCCCTACCCATATAACCCGGCACCCTGCTTGCTTCTAGTGAAGCTTCACTGCAATTCCTGCTTACCTTTTAATTGTCTTTACTGGGGTGTACAAATATGTGAAAGTCCTCTGGCAGGCAGTGTAATAATATTAATAATAATATAACTTTAAACTTTGTAGGACCATATTTACAAAGTGCACCAAAGAAAGCAAAGAGTAGGCAACCTGCTTGTGACTGATAACATGCAGGCCTTTGGAAATTGTTGCAATAATTAATTTTTTGTTTTGCACATTTCAGGAAATTGAATCTGAAGCTAAGACTGATGGAGAGACGGCATCAGACAGCGAAAGTAAGACAGAGCCTGGGGGGCCGCAGAAAGGAACTCCTGCAGATGACACCCCAGAAGTCCTTAACCGGGCCTTGTCCAACCTGTCCTCCAGGTAACAGTTTATGTAGATTACATATTTCAGAAGGTTCTTGAGCCCAGACTTGGTGTATGTGGTTAACATTATTTCATTCATATCGTACAATCATATTCCTTTGCACTGTACAGTGAGCACACAGGACATAAGGAGTAACGCATCAGACAACAATTTGGACAAAGATAAAAGGTGAAGAGACCCCATGATCAAAGGGATCTTGACGGGACGAGCGTATTGCATAGGTCACAGCAATACTTCTGCCTGTTAGCCTTCATACCGTACAAGTTCCTCGTTCTCCATTTAAGTTTTTATATATATATATAAAATAATGGGAAAAGTAAGTTACTGCGCTGTGAAAAGTAATATTAACGTAATGTCTCTGTAGTCGGGTGCAAGCTTTACATAAACGATGATTCAAATAGAGAGCCGCAGAGGCTTTTCTGACTGCACAGTAAGCAGATTAGTGAAAGTCGCTGCCGTAGTCGGCCCCAGCTGGCGAGGATCCCTGATGTATTAGTACGCGGGGGAAATCGAGCTTTACCTCCCTTGCAGGTTTTGTTACTCAAACATTTACAATTATTATTAAAACATGAGAATTGTTTGTTCAACATACAATCATTCATGTTTACTGAGATGTTATTCTGAGGGCGTCTGCCTTTGTATGGAGCGATCTGTCCAAGGATGGTTAGAGAGACCATCGATTGTACGCTAGCTTTTTTTTTTAGATATTCAGAATTTATAAAGACACGGAGGCTCATATTATGCATAACTCTTTCTTTAATTCCCTCAGCAGCAAGAAGGGAAAAACTTTTTTTTTTTTCCAAACCAATCACAACACACTCCTCAGTAAACACTCCTCCCATTATCAACAACACTGACTGTAACAATACACTCCTCCTCTTTCTTGCTGCTTCCCTCAGTTAAGTACCACATCATTTGTGTGTCTTACTGTGCCATTGTATTTACTAAGTATTTTCTTTGTCTATTGATTTATTGATGTAGGATTATTCTATCTCTATGACCTTTACTGTCAGACTATATTCTTTCTTTTCTTTTTCCTTGTGACTCACCCTTTTTGGTCTGTCCTGGCCTGTTTTACACCTGGGGTCGGTTGTGTCCCCTTCTAGACATCTTTTGTTGTGTTATTGCTCCTTTGTGGTTTGTTTTCTGATGATATTTAAGCCCCCTGTTCCCATGCTGCCCCTTTTTTCGCGGGGTTTTTCGGCCTTTGCACAGGCCCAGTAGTGTGCGGCGGCCATTTTGTTGGAGACCAACCATCGCGGCGGCCATTTTGTTGGAGACCAACAATCGCGGTGGCCATTTTGTTGGAGCTCATTTTTGATTACTGCTTATTTACAGTGCAGATCCACTGTTTAAATGCGTGAATAAGGTGCTCACAGTGCAGGCGTTTTTTCCTTTCATTGTCCTTGTGCTTGGCACCCCTTTTTTCGTGTGTTTCTCCACTGTTTAGACTGTTTGTGCTGTAAGTAATTGGTTCCCCCTTACTTTACACCTACAGGTTTTTTCTTTACAGTTCCCATCTACTATATGTGCCAATATGCCTCATAGGGATTCTCTTCACACTGCTGCCTCTGCTTCCTCAGGGTCTGCCCATGAGGCCAGACAACCTCCATCACTAGGCACTATAGATCAACCTGCTAACTTAATGAACTCTGAGGAGTTCCACAGCCTTTTAGATGACACAATGTCCAGGTCTGTCACACAGGCAATTGAGACTGCTATGGGGCTCATGTCATCTAATATTGCTGACTCCATCACATCTGCCCTGAGAGCTGTCAATGATCCTGCCTCAGGGGAAGGCATTGATGCTACAGATACGGTGAACCTGACCAGTACAACCGGCCGCAAGGTATCCTGTAAAGCCAGACATACTATACCCCCTGCCTCCAAAAAATGTTTAACTGACATGCATGGTCATGTCAAAGATGGCGCGCTACCACCGCGCAAGAGAGCCCAGTACCGGGCAAAAACGGTTCGGAAGTGGAAGAAGGCGAGGGCCTTACTTGATGACTCTGATTCCGAGTATGATTCTGAGGAGGCTTCAGTGGGGTCAGAGGGGTGCGTCCCAGACGTAATGTCGGAGGAGGACACCTCGGAGTTTTGTCCACGAACTATGACCGGGGCTACCCCGCTTACAGATGAGCATACCCTGCTCGATCCACAGGGAGAACCCCTGTTTGACCCGGACAACCTCCAACACCCACGTTCGGCAGACTGGTTCCCAATGGACCACGTTGCCAGATATTTGGCTACCAGGGTGCGTAAGCCCCTGGATAAAGCTACTCGTAGCAAACTGAGGGCTGAATGCCCAAGGCCTACTGTCCCAGATCTGGTGTGTAGCACACCGGAGGTTGATCCCAAGATCAGCCAATTCCTGGGGAAGTCGGGGTGGAAACCCAGGAAGGGTTTGGAATACTCTCTAAAAAACTGTCAGGATAAGGTGCTGGACGTATTAGGACCCTGTACAAAGATTTTTGAGATGGTTGAGAACGCCATCTCGGGTGACACCCCAGTGGACCTTATGTCAGTTCGGGGCTGGATCCAAAGAGCTATCTGCCTCATAGGCAATGCCAATACGGCCCTGGCTACAGAGAGGCGTAAAGCCATCCTCCTTAAGATCGAGCCCAAGCTGGTGGCAATGGCTACCTCTGAGCCTGGGCCTCAGGCAAATGGTATGCTATTCGGTGATAGCTTTGTGAAGGAGCTGGGCTCCTTCGTACAAACATTCACTGCCTTGGACAAGGCCCAGGCAAATATGAAGCGAGTCTTCCAGCCCAAGGTTTTCGATAGGGCCGGCAGAGGTAGGGGCCGGCCGGCCGTTATCAACGTGGACCAGTCCATGGTTCCCGAGGTCCCAGTTTTTCCAGAGGGTCCTTTCAAGAGACTCGAACTCCAGCCACCCCCTTCTTCCCACAGAGGAGTCGTCCTTGGCAGAACCGAGGGGCCAGAGGCTCTTATCAGTCAAGACGCCCTTACGGTAAGTCTACACTCATTACCTCAGAGATCTCAGGTAAAGGTTGGGGGAAGACTGAGGTATTTTCAAAATTCATGGACCATGCTGACCTCAGACGCATGGATCCTACGGACAGTGGCAGGCTACCACATAGAGTTTATATCCCTACCTCGACAGGTAGTGTTGCCAGGTACCATTCAGTTCTCCCTTCAGGACCAACTTTTAGTTACACAAGAGATTCAGGCCCTGGCAAGCAAAGGTGCGATAATTCGCGTCCCTATGTGCTCTCCGGGGTTTCTGAGCAACCTGTTTCTGGTCCCCAAGAAGGGAGGGGGAGCTCGTCCTGTTATCAACCTCAGGCCGTTGAACGCGTTTGTTGTGTATCGACACTTCAAAATGGAGGGGATTCACTCCCTGCGGGATTTACTGCGAGTAGGAGATTGGATGGTCAAGCTCGACCTACAGGATGCCTACCTCACTGTTCCTATAGCAGAATCGCATCAAAATTTCCTTCAGTTCAAGTGGAACGGCCAGAAATGGCGATTCACTTGTCTACCATTTGGTCTATCCTCAGCCCCTTGGTGCTTCACCAAGTTGTTAAAGCCAGTAGTCGGATACTTACGCAGGAAAGGCGCCCGCCTCATCATATATTTAGACGACTTGTTGATTATGTCGCAAGACATGTCGTCCATATATCTCCACCTACAGTGGACCACTTCAATCCTTCAGGAACTAGGCTTTCTCATAAATTGGGACAAGTCAGTACTCCTACCTTCTCAGTCAATGGAGTTCTTAGGCTTCACAATAGACTCGGTCCAGGGTTCTTTGCACCTTCCTGCGACCAAAGTGAAGACGATAAAGAAGGAAGTCAGAAAGGTGTTAAATCGACCACAGATTACTGTCCGCCATCTTGCTCGGGTGATAGGCTTACTGTCGGCTTCTATCCAGGCAATTTTCCCCGGTCCACTCCATTATCGGGCGCTTCAGCGGTTAAAGACACACTATCTAAACCAGGGTCTATCTTACGATCATGTTGTTCCGATAGATTGCGAGGCGTCAGAGGAACTCATCTGGTGGCTCCAGCACATCGACGGGTGGAATGGCAGAGCAATCTTTGGCACCACTCCAGACTTGATCATAGACTCAGATGCCAGCCTGTTCGGTTGGGGAGCACAATGCGGGGGCCTCTCCACCGGAGGGAGATGGTCAATACAGGAACAAGGGTTACACATAAACTGCTTAGAGCTACTGGCAGGCGCTTTTGCTATTCGCAGTTTCGCTCAGCGTTCATTCAAATGTTCCGTAATTTTGCGCATGGACAACGTGTCTGCAGTGAGATATATAAATCACCTGGGAGGTACAAAATCACGAGACCTGTCTCATCTAGCGTCAGAATTCTGGCAATTCTGCCTAGCCTCCAACATCTCCATTCAAGCAGTTCACATCCCAGGAAGCTCCAATATGGACGCAGACTGGAATTCGCGCTTTCTACGGGACCCAAGCGGTTGGCGACTGCATCCCAATGTTTTCCGCAGTATTCTGGAAATATGGGGTCCCCTAGACATGGACTTGTTTGCAACGCGCCTGAATACCCAGCTTCCCCGTTTCTTCAGCTGGAGACCAGACCCGGATGCGATAGCGACAGATGCATTCCTTCATCCATGGCCCCTGTCCAGACATTATGCGTTTCCACCGTTTTGCCTCATCCCTCGCACGCTACTCCATCTGTCTCGGCACCAGTCGGAATTGGTGCTTCTCACCCCATGGTGGGAAACACAATCCTGGTTCCCTATGCTCCTGGAAATGTCAATAGACATTCCTCGGATTCTCCCATCCTATCCAGACCTCCTTACGAATGTGGAGGGCCTTCCTCATCCATTGTTAGTCGGGGGACAACTACTTTTGGTCGCGTGGTGTCTTTCAGGGGACCTTGGGAAATCGCGGATGTTCCGCAATCAACTCTTGACTTACTGGCAGGAGCCTGGGCTCCAGGTACCAGACGATCGTATCATTATGCGTGGCTGGCCTGGGCTCATTGGTGCATGGGACAAAGTGTGGATCCCGTATCAGCACCTGTGACTTGCGTGTTGCGTTTCCTTACTCAACTTTTTGAGGAGGGTAAAGCTTATCGAACAGTTAATGTTTATCGATCCGCCATTTCGGCAGGTCATACGGGTTTCGGCGGTTTGGCCATTGGTAAACAGCCTCTGATTTGTCGCCTCTTGAAGGGCATTAGATTATCTAGACCTCCACGTCCTAAATATTCCTCGGTGTGGGATGTTACTTTGCTTCTCCGCCTATTTAACAATTGGCCTGCCAATGAAGATCTTTCATTGCAGCAGTTATCTGCTAAATTGGTGGCTTTGTGCTGTCTTGTTTCCTGCAAGAGAGTGTCAGACGTGCGAGCATTGGATATTTCTTCTCGCTCTTTTACACCGGATGGTGTATTATTCGATATCTCCAGGCGGACGAAAACATCCATCAAATCGGTGTTCTACCCGACTTTTGCACAGCATCCAAATCTGTGTCCTGTAGCCTGCTTACAAGCATATGAACTACGGACAGCAGGTTTCCGGGACACATCTTGTCCCGAACTTTTCCTTGCACTCCGCAAACCTCATTTACCGGTTGCTACCGCCTCTTTGGCCAGGTGGGTTAAATGGGTTCTAGCGAAAGCGGGGGTAGATATTTCCATTTTTGGCCCTCATTCCATTAGAGGGGCTATGGCGTCAAAGGCTGCTATCTCAGGTTGTAGATTAGAAGACCTCTTTAGAGCAGCTGACTGGTCTAGAGAGTCTACATTTAAAGAATTTTATTTTCGACCAGATATTCATTTTTCCGCTACCGTTATGGCTCAACTTTGAATTTGCATAATATGAGCCTCCGTGTCTTTATAAATTACTAGATTTTGCTAATTACATGACGTAAAGTCATGATTTATAAAGACACGGAGGCGAGTATTATTCCCACCCTTGTATGTTTATTGATACTATTTTCCCGCCCGGAATTTAAATGAATATCGTATACATGATTTGATTACCATACTGATTGTGTGTATCATTTATCAGTTTTGTTGGAAACTATTTGTCTATACCTGTATTACCACATTTATTTTGTCTCCTCTCAGTATGAAGACATGTTTCCAGATCTTCGGCAATGTTATCGCATCATCGTCTGGATATCTGATTTGCTGCTGTTTTTTTTTGAGGAATTCATTTCTATATTTTTACCTCGTTGATATTTGGACTTACATTTGTTGGACTTTTATACCTTGTTCTTACCAAGAAAGAGGAGGAGTGTATTGTTACAGTCAGTGTTGTTGATAATGGGAGGAGTGTTTACTGAGGAGTGTGTTGTGATTGGTTTGGAAAAAAAAAAAAAAGTTTTTCCCTTCTTGCTGCTGAGGGAATTAAAGAAAGAGTTATGCATAATACTCGCCTCCGTGTCTTTATAAATCATGACTTTACGTCATGTAATTAGCAAAATCTAGTAATTGTGAGGAATGTGTAGCAGAAAAGGCTTGACAACTGCGGCAGGCCAGCTCGTTCTGTGGAACTGTCACCAAAGTTAACTTTATATCAAGTGTCAAAAATGTCTATAAACATACCATAGTGTTTGTATATTTTAGTCCGTTGTGTAAACCACCTCCTGGTTCTGAATCTATGCACCAGCTGAAAAAAGGTTTGGGAAGCTGGAAAAAAATGTTAAACAAGCAGCCAGTCGTAAAGGAGGTTTCTGCCGAGGAGACAGATTGTCGTAGGAGAGAAGACAGGACATGTTCTATATTTCAATATGACCAATGTCTTACAAAGTGCCGTATGATGTGCCTAAAATGATGACACAGCACTTACAGGCCGTTATCGGTTACTGTCACGCTTTTTTCTCATTTTTTGAAGGTTCTGTTCCACTTAGTCAAACCGTTGTTACACAAACACACCTTATATTATCATTGGATGATTTCTAAACTGCTAGTGTATGTCTCTAAATATTATCTTATTTTCTTTCTATATGGTTATGATACAAGTTACTATACGTGGAACTTGTATCATTGGACTTTCCTGCGCTGATCTGTTTATTTTTCCTTAACTTCATTCTGTTACGAGCTCAGGAGGGTATTTACTGTTTCCCAGCTATAGCACGGTAATCACGTGAAGACATCTGCCCAGCTTTGGGGAAGAGGGAAGGAGGTATCTTAGTGTCATAAAATTCAAAGAGAGAGAGCTGTCCGTCTATTCTGTTAAATATCTGGAACATTATATATAGTTGCCAACAAAATATTTTAACCCTTTATCAATCTCATGTTACTTTAATGAGACCTTTTCTCCTTTGACATGATGAAGATGAAAGGTAACCAAGACCATCCTAAGTTATCTCCAGTTAGTTCCAGAAGTGTTGGAAGTTCCCCAAAGGCCAGTCAGTCAGCCCCTGAATCGTATTTTAACTGAGAAAGGGTCAACACAGAAGAGTTACAAACCCTACAACGCTTAGTTCAAACCAACAGACGTGTGTCGTGAGTAAAATATTACGTATATAAAGAATGTAAGGCGATAAGAGATTTTTAGGAGGAGCGAGCGCACGAGAGGTGAATTCAGGGCAGGGAGGCGATCTGTTATATCAATGCCACTGAACTTGACTTTGCCAACGTAAAATAGCCTGAACCTTTTAACTAAATGGCTTCAAATACATGTGATTTTGACAAATATATTAAATAATGAGACATGGTCGTGTTTTCTGCCTTCAGGTGGAAGAACTGGTGGGTTCGAGGCATCCTCACTCTGGCAATGATCTCCTTTTTCTTTATCATCATCTACTTGGGACCAATCGTGCTCATGATGATTGTGAGTTTGGGTTCCGGGGATTGTGTTTAATCTGCTGTGGGATTTTTTTTAAAATATATATTTTCTCCGTGTTTTCTGCAGGTGATGTGCGTGCAGATCAAGTGTTTCCAGGAGATCATCATGATCGGTTATAATGTCTACCATTCCTACGACCTCCCCTGGTTTCGCACCCTGAGCTGGT
Source organism: Spea multiplicata (assembly GCA_009364415.1). NCBI lineage: Eukaryota > Metazoa > Chordata > Amphibia > Anura > Pelobatidae > Spea > Spea multiplicata. The sequence goes on from VKOC01000003.1 coordinate 35,635,186, forward strand.
GTGTATCGAGCGACACATTTCAATCCTACATGCAAATAAATGCTAAAATTAAATCGTATAGATTCTTTTTTTCATCGGTCTTTCTTGGAAAAAACGTTTTTGTTTGTGATGTTTATCTCTTCGTCCATTGTTTCAGCACTTTGCTGTTCAGATAAGATTGCGTGCTTTTATATATGGAAATCAATCTACTTGGTTTTAAATGTTTCGTGATCAGGAGTTAAACTGCTTACTTTTCACCTGAAATCCAGCATTTAGGAAACGGAGCTTTCGTAGACTAATTCTCTGCTAATCCCCTTCCTTTATTTCGATACAGATAAGCCAGAATGATTTGAAAGTAATCAAAGTGCCCGCATTCTCTCCAGCAATATGTGTATTGGTGGGAAGCATCCCAGAAATCGGCATTAACTCTTTACTGCCTAAACTAGCTCTCCGAGTGAAGTATAACCCCCCGATAGCTCTAAGGAGGGGTGTTTGGCACGGCGGTATTTCCGGAATTGTCTGTAGAATAAGTGTCCAGCTTAGTCTGGTTTTCATGCATTTTAATGTATGTTTAGATGATTCATGATATGTAATCTCTCCCTCAGGTACTTCCTGCTGTGTGTGAACTACTTCTTCTACGGCGAGACGGTCACAGACTACTTCTTCACCCTGGTCCAGAGAGAAGAGCCCTTAAGAATTCTTAGCAAATACCATCGCTTTATCTCCTTTGCTCTGTATCTGATAGGTAAATATCATATATGGTCCTGTCATGGCATATCACTTGTTTGTGTGTGAGGTTACATTATTTTAGCTACTTATCTTAAAAACAGATGTTTCTTTGTTATTTTTTTTTTTGCTAAATTTGAAATCATTGACAACTTAAGATGTGTGCTCCCCCCTTTTTATTATGGCTTAAATATTAAAAGGAAAGTTCCAGGTTTGTCAGCTGCCATCTTGTGGGTTGTTTGCAATGATGCCATGTTTTCAGTGCCAAAAATGTAGGACAGATTTTACAGGCTGCTGTTCAGTGGTCAGACCTTGAGTGCCGAGCGAAAACGTTATAAGCTATATAGCCGAGCTTGGTGCTGATCCATTTGCAGTGGATACTTTTTCCATTCTTCTCTCTGTTACACCTCCCTATATACAGGTTCCCTGGCTAATACACTGAGCCCAGTTGATGTGAAAGTCTAAAACACACATTATACAAAACTCTGCCACCAAGCATACAGAGAGAATTACGTTCTTGGCACTTAATCGCCAAGCAAAGAGTGAAGATTGAATAAATAAGCGTGTGTGTGTGTATATATATATATATATATATATATTTATATATATATATATATAGGCCATATTATCGCATACCAGGCCATTCTCTTTTGCAAGGAAATGGCAAAGTGATGAATATTGTATTGGTTCTTTTCCATTAATTTAATAAGGTTAACTTGAGGTGCAGTTAGAAGTAAAGGGGGCAAACTAAGGGGAATCTAAATCCTGGGGTCAGTGAAGATTGTTTCTTTATTTATAAAAGGTTTGTGTCAGTGTGCTGTGAACGAGTCTGTAAATCTACGAGGGCACTTTGGGATATCTGGGGAGGACGGAGTGACATATCTGGGGGTATAAGGCATATCAGGGGGCACAGTAGCATATCAGGGGTATAAGGCATATAGGGTATATAAGGCATATGTGGGAGGCAGTGTGGCAAGCCTGGGCTCAGATGTGCATAACTGGGGGGGGCAGGTTGTGAAATAAAAACAAGAAATGCATTTTTATCAAAGTGTTTTTATTCTGCTGTTTGTTTTTAACATCCTGTTTGTTTATTAAATTATTTTAAATAAATGAAAATGTACTTATTTTTTTTTATCCAATTAATCGACAAAATAATCGGTTTTCTTTTTAAAGGTTTCTGCATGTTTGTGCTGAGCCTGGTGAAAGAAGCATTATCGTCTGCAGTTCTACATGGTACGTATATAGAATATGGGAACTGACACCAAGAAATAAAGAGCCAGCTTGATTTATAGGTGCCATTAGTATATGTGTTTATAGAGTTTAATAGACAATGGCACAAATGTATCGGTCCCAGCGCCTACCTTACTGAGCAATATCCAGACAGAGATATGTGTTACAGTGGAATTTAGGAGTGTTACCCCCAAAGGGTTAATAGTACTCATAACCATTTTTGGAGGCCTATCTGCAGAACATCAGGTAGGCACTTTTCGCGGCTTTCTTATGCAAAAAGAACTGCTCATGAAATCGTGTTTGTTTTTCTTTCTGTAGTTTGGATGGACGCATGTCACCCTGCTGATTGTTGTCACCCAGTCGCACCTTATCATACACAACCTGTTTGAGGGTATGATCTGGTGAGTTCTCAAGTCCTTATCGATTTGTATACGCACGTTCTTGATGATGAGGCTTCAGTAATTCATGGGTTCTTTACTTTTAAGGGACACTGAGTTATGTTAGAAAAGTGGTTTTATCCTCTCTGCAACAACTATAATGTTCCTTAACACCCGCTGCTTAAAGTTGACAAGCCGTGATATGTGCCGGTGAGTTTAGTGGGTCCTGACTGTTCATGTCTTGGCTTTTCACACACAGAAAGAAACGTCACGTAGGAATAGGCAGGTGATTATTGATAATGGCTGCTGTATATATATGGCACACAGCCATTATGTTTCTTCTTAGACCCCAGAAGCCTCCAAACCTGGATTTTTGTTGTAAGCAAAACTTTTATGTGAATTAATACATTTAACCAGATCCAAAAGCCTGTTTTGTCTTGGGATATATCAAACTCTCCCTGTCTTTAGCGAGGGGCAGCTGGGCTGGTCAGAGTGGTCTTATTACCGCAGGCTACTGGCCTGGTCAACTGGATCATTCCATTGGCTGCTCTTTATACATTTTTTCTTGCCTATGAATGAATAGCAATTTTGGGGTTTTTTTGTTGTTTTTTTTCTGAATATTTTCTTCCCCTCTCTTCTTCAAGGTTTATTGTGCCCATTTCATGTGTGATCTGTAATGACATAATGGCATACATGTTTGGCTTTTTCTTCGGCCGTACTCCACTTATCAAGGTCAGTGCAACAACATCGCAAGGGTTTGTGTTACAGGAACCATAGTTTGAATGCATCAATGGTGCTTGAAATATTAGCAAAGTCAATATTTTTACACCGAATATAGTCTTAGAAGTGTCATTTAACTCGTGCAGCACTTCACACTATTAATTTACCAATTCCTGCATTTTTTGGTCTTTAGTTATCACCGAAGAAGACGTGGGAAGGCTTTATTGGAGGTTTCTTTTCCACTGTGCTCTTTGGGTTGTTGGTAAGTCTGAGTCTTTGTGAATAGCAGGCAGGTCACTGGATAAACCCCCATGTATTTCACGCTCTGCCATATTTGTTATTCAAATGTCTGCTCTTTCCGGACCAGCATACGCAAATAAACATTTGAGCGCAATCTTTTAGACCAGCCTAGAAGGCGACAGCCGAGTACAATAAAGTACCTTTTTTTATAACTCTAAATACATTTTCTGTTGTGCCAATGAGATTATTTCAAGCGTCTGCATTTATGCCCATAAAAATCCTCAAAATGTGATGATGACTGCTTTTAAATTATTCACTGCCTTTTATCCTGGCTTTCTCTTTTCCCTGAAGTTGCTTTCAAATACTCTTTTCACTTAACCCTTTAGGTAATTTTCCTTACAATCTCACAGATGCTTTTTGTTCTTCGCCCCTTTTCTCTCTAGCTGTCCTACGTCATGTCCGGGTACAGACACTTTGTGTGCCCGGTGGAGTTTAACAATGACACAAATCGTTTTACCGTGGACTGCGAGCCCGGCGAGCTCTTCCAGCTACAAGAATATCACATCCCTGCTGTCTTACAGTCTGCCATCAGCTGGGTGAGCACTGAAGAAATGATATTATTCTTACCTGTGCCAAAGAAGGGAGATCCCGGACTATTGTTAAATCATGAAATTATCAACCCCATGAGATTATGGAACACCAAGTGGGATCTTGGAAATAGAGGGGAAATAAACCACATTGTCTTACATCAGATCTGTCATTTACCGAGCCTTGATTGTTGGATGTAGCCAGTGTGTGCTGGTTCTGTCCCGTTTTGCCAGAAATCACCTTCTTTGAAGTAGAACCTTCCTCTACCTTGAAAGTAAACTTTAATTACACTGATTACAAACAAAAATGAATTTATGTCCAGGTACACAAAATTCTTTGTGGGCGACTTAAACATTACAGATCGCTTGAGAAACCTGCATAGCCGTATGGGGTAAAAGGATCTGTACGAGGGTGATCTATAGATCCGTTGTATAATATAGCGCATTAATAATCCTGGCAGATGATTGCTGTGGAAATATGGTGTTCCATCCAGTGTTCTGTCTTAACATGGAAAATTCTGCCCCCTCCCCCGCTCACAGCGTAAAATCAATTCGCAATTTGTTGTTCTCATTTGCGAGGAGGCAGGGAACGGCATTCATCAGATTGGACACTAAAGTATTGTGACCTCGGATCATAAAAAAGTATGACCCATTTTACATCCATTCTAGGCACGAATTCTGAAGCATAACATTTTCTCAGTCACTAATCTTAAAAGTGTATCACGGGATCTCTTTTCTCTTGCAGAAGACCATCTGGATGTATCCTTTCCAAATCCACAGCATTGCCCTTTCCACGTTTGCCTCCCTGATCGGGCCGTTTGGAGGATTCTTTGCCAGTGGTTTCAAGAGAGCTTTCAAGATTAAAGTAATTACTGCTGCAGGGGAGGCTGCGAGCGCGGACACATTCTAGACTAGCTGTTAAATTATGAATGTATAATCAGATCACTCCTCTGTCATTTGTGCTGAGGATACTTAACTTTCCAACAAACGTTTAGGTTACATATATATACATATAAAAAAGAGAAATTTGCACTCGTGTTTAAAAGCCAAAGAAACGTTGTTGGCAACTACTGTTAAACTTCATGCTTTTTACTCTGAGGGTAATGGAAATTGTGGACCAGTACCTTAACAGAGGGACATATATTGATGGTCTCATTACTGATCCCCATATGTTTGTGTCCTCCTCACCAGTAAGAACATTAAGTGTGGTCCACATGCAGAGTTTCCCTGGATGATGGAAGAAGTGTGAAAGATACGTTATTTGTCAAGAGTCCATCTCTTGCATGTATCGTTCAGGATAAAGTGTTTATTACACTCGGATCTGCCCAGAGCCGTAACCCAGCCGTTTATTTCCTGTCTCAGATAGGCTTCTACCCTGTATGATCAGTTTTCCTTAAACCCCAGGCTTGGTAAATCTAGTTTCCTTGTCGTTGTACCCACCTTATTATGGGACACAGTGGTTTATTCACTGTAAGAGGACATTTTTCTGGTGTCTGCAGAATTGCTGTCTTCACTATGAGCCAAACCTGGCTTCTAGTAAACATGAGCCTTGTATAACGCATATTTGATTTATTACATAGTTACATAGGCTGAAAGAAGACATGCGTCCATCAATTTCAGCCTTTCCTATATCTGT
>VKOC01000003.1:35640780-35652077 GCA_009364415.1 Spea multiplicata
TTTTCCCCCTTCTCCTTTGCAGTAATATTATGGAGGTCATAACCCTTTTCGAGGCTACATGGGCCTGCAAGTAATTTTCAGTAAATGAGACTTTTTATATGATGGATTCTCAGCAAATGAGGTTTTCTTTATGTGACTGAATTTGTTCCCTGGCGAGAATAACAATTCCCTTAGTGGGTGAGACTCCTTTAAAATACCGTATGTCACTTTCCTCATAATGAGGTTCTACGCCTATGAAGAAGGCTTCTGTAAACACTAACATCTGCCGTAAACAGCGAGGTAGCTTGCATTAAACATAGTAGTTTATCCTTAATTTAGATATACATATGTTTCATGTAATGAAGTATACCTTTCATGAAGTGTACTTGGTGAAGCATATGCTTAACTAGTGAGTGGAGACCTGAAGCAAACATATTATGAATGGGAGTGTGGCTCCTGTGGGACTCTTCCTGTGCCCTGTGCTTGACACTCTTGCACCTCTGTAACCTTCTATAACCTTGTGTGGTTATCTTCTGTCTTGCCATGTTTTCCGTCCCAAAACCATGATCTGCCACTCCTCCTCTGTCCTTGTCAACAGCAAACAATGTAAAACACAGTTACGGAACATGGTAGCACCCATTATATGCTTGCCAAGACAGTCATGTGGTGTATATACGATATATATATATACATATATATATATATATATATATATATACACACACATATATAATATATATTATACACATATATAATATATATATTATACACACACATACATGTGTTTTTCTTTTAATATGGTGCACATATGCTTTGTATGTATTACGTTTATTGCATGCAAACTGGTTTAGCAGCACAGTGTGTGGAAATTTCTTAAAATAGTCCCAAGAGGTGATCATTTTTTGTTATATTTGCTACTTAATAATGAAACAGTCGCTCAATTAAAAATAAATTAAAAGTGCTGCAAAATAAAATAATAATCTGTTTTCTTGTCCTAGGGAGCTTCCGAACTTTCTGTAGTACCTGTCAACTTAAGCAAATGAAGTTGCTATGGTAGCAGAAGTCTTAAAGGAGGGCCTTCTTATGGCGTTTTTACTGTCATGGTAGTATATAACTAAACACAACATGCATTATATACATGCTGGGATTGAATTATAAAAATACATGATCAATGGCGCACTTCAGAAAATATGAAGCAGAGCTTTGCCTTAAAACTGGGTGGGGAGTTAATTTTTCTGTTTAATCCAAGAGATTGGACTATAACATGAGCTGTGAAGATACCATCATGCCGAAATACATAAGGATGTTTTGGTGACTATTTGTACCCAAAATGTGCTCATAATTTGAAACGCCTGGCTAGATGTCTGTAATTATTTTCCTTAATACCCTCAGATAGCGGCGACATTCCTGGAAAAGCTTAGAATGTTCATTATAGGTAAAACAGGCACAGAGTTCCCTTAAAGCGTTAATAAAACAGCACCGTCCAAAATTCTTCTAGAAGGTTGGCACATGCTGCCTGATGCCCAGAGATCTCTGCCAACCCTTATCTCCTTCCTCACTGACAGCGCCACTTGTCTGCTTATTAATACATCTGCGCCACAGATAGGCGGCCTTGACGTTTCCGTAAAACATAATCTGTTTTTCCAGAGGCTTGACCTATAATCTACGGGGGGACTTGTGTCGTGTTGCGCGCTTTGCACCCAAGTTCACACGGACAAGTTTTGACAGCACAATGGAGGCTAGGAGGAAAGTGTCATTAAGTACGAAATAAAATTGTCTGCTATAGCCAAATCCCCCTTAGAAGGACAATTATTTTGGAACACAATAATGTATACAGTGGCGTCAAACAATTTATGTATTATATTGTGTTATATAGTTTGATGTTTATGTGATTCAAAGCGATCTTACATATTGGTGAGGCAAGGTGGTAACAAGAGGTTACTTCATGTAACTTCTGGTGTTTAATTGTTTTTCTGTTACTGATTTAACGAAGACAAAGAGAAAGCTTACACACCGGCCATTTTAAATTAACATCTGCAGATGTTCACAACACAAGTACATAGAATTCTCAACAAGTAGAACTTTCCACCTGTCCAGGGTTTTTGAACCGTAGATGTGGCCTGACTGTGATGAAAACTAAATAAAAATATTTAAACATAAAACAATGTATGTACTGCATTTTATTCGGAAATAAGGATTATCTTGACCTAAAGATAGACCTCACCCTTAAAGTGGGATACATTGAGAAATAAAATCTGATTTAGATTAAGTCTGGTAACGTTCCGCCTATAGGCTGTTCGTCAGGTTTATGATTGATATATTTAGGGAAAAGGGTGAGGCTCATGTTCAGGCCAATGTGATATTTCCATATTACCAGGTTAAGCATTATAGATAGTGATTGATTGAAGCAAACATCTCAGCATTTCAAAAAGTTGAAATAAACTACAATGTTTGACACCATTTTCTCAATCTCACAGAGAGGGAACTTGAAGGGCTTCACATAAAGCTAACTATAACAAAGCACACTGTTTTAAATGATGCTCTATATCACATCTCACTTAATGCTAACAGTGACATCCCATTGGATTTCCCCTTTAAGATTCTAAAACCATTCATAAATTTGTTTTTGGAGCAACTCTATGTCATGGAGATATCCAGTATTTACAGTATTTGGTGGTATTACTGTGGCACAGTCTATTGTCTCTGGGTTGGTGGAGACTGGCTGTGTCCACGCTTTGTCGTGTCTGTACTCTACTCCACCACTTACCTTCCTATTAGAGACTAGTGCCAGCACTGGTTTCGTTCTCTCCCACCTTTCGCATGGAGCATCAAGGAATCACTAAATGACCATACCTATAAGTTAGGCACATGTTCTAATTACACCATCACCTTCCGGGTGATTTTTTGCACCTTGATAGAGTTGGCGTTTTCTTCTCAAACATCAGTTTCTGCATCAATCCCTGCATATAACTTTTCCCTTTTACTTCCCAAGTGTCCCTCATTAGAAGGCAAATCCCTCTGTCTTTCTTTCCCTTTCTGATGTCTGTCTTTTCTAGGTGTTTATACATACAAGTCAGGGCCAGTCTAGGGAGAACGAGGCGGCCATTGTGGCCGATGGCTTTATATGACAGACTGCACGTTACATGTTAATGCTCATGTAGCGTGTGGGCAGGCATATTCTGTCCACTTGAGTACCTGCTGAAGCAGCAGATCGGTGTGTATGAAATAATGCTGGCCAGTGGACCACCGGTGCCAGTCTGGGTCTGATTAAGGTGGCTTATATAATTACATAAATACCCATCAAACAGAGTTATGATTAATGAGCCACTACAAAGTGTAAGTATTATATTTTGGGATATATCGTATTATTTATTAATTTATTATGTTTTTATGGTTGCAGGATTGTGTTAGAATAGAAGCATACAGTACCCCTTCCGCTAGACGAGCACAAGAGCTACTCTGCAGCAGCTTGTGAGCTACCAGTAGCTGTCCCTTATATAATGCACTTATATACAAGATTTGCATTCTTAATACTAAATATTCCTTTATGACCTTTTCACTCTATCTTTAAGGGCAATCATTTCGAAAAAAAATGCACTTTTTAATGCATGTGTTGATTTGGTTATAAAAGAGTTAAACACAGAGAGCTCCACATTAACTCTTATTTTTTTCCTTTTAAACTTCACTCCAAAGGGAGGTGGATTTGCCGTTGACAGAGAGGGGGTGGAGGTGAAGGGGGGCCTTAGGGAATACACATCACATTACATTTTCTCATTGGTTTTGCCAAAACTGTTTAATTTTATTCATGTGTTTCGGATGCAAAGTCAGCATGAAACTTCAGCTCGGAGCTCTAATATTCAGCAAGACAGGCTTGATCTGTGGGTTTCCTATCCCCTGGTCAAGTGCTTGGGTTCTCAATTCTTTTTTAAATTTTTATTTTTCCTGTCTGTAACTAGTGAAATGTTTTGTATATTGGGTTGATGGTGTGATATTCTACTTTAACTCCGCACAGGGAACCTTTTCCCACACTTATTCATTTCTATTTGTGAGTATGGAGGTGGTTATTTCTAGGAAATTATATTATGGCCTAGTCATACAGCTAAGGGTAGACTTGGCCAAGGGGCCAAGGCATACCCCTAGGCCTGCTGCCTCACGCCATTGATCAGTTTCTTGGTGAGAGATTGACTGATAAGAGGTGAGTGTGACCACTGGCAAAGTCCTCTCTGTCTATGTGTAGGCTATGTGACTGTGTCAATATGAGTAAGTGTGAATGTGTGCGTTTATTTCAGTGTATGTATAAATGAGTGTGCATGTATGTCTTAGTGCATACAATAATGTAAGCACATTTAAAAAATAGATGACATTTGTATATTAATAGATTCAAATTTGTAACTGGCATAAAGATGTATTTGTGCGTGTGAACATGTGAATTCCCTAAATGTATTGGTGCAAATCTAGTCCATGAACCCTTGGTCTTTGCTATCATTCAGTAGGTTTGCCATCATTCAACAAAACCTGCAACACACACAAGTCCATATTTTCAGTGCATATAATGGATTTTGCAGCATTATTTATCATTAAGGCTATAGACCCCTGGAAATGGTTAGTTTCTACCCTATACATTCATATATCTAGCATATGTACTGGAATAAAGTTGTATATGTGTGTACATTTGTGTATACATTTGAGTAAATAAACAAAGTGTAAAGAAAGTAATGAACAGGCTCATAGGCCAGGATGATACCCAAAGGGCCACAGTCTGATGATTGCCCCCCAGGCAGGTGGCTACCAGCACTCTATGTATACATGAACCTTAGCATGGGGCAGAGGAATGTGAAGCATGTAGTTCTTCCCCATTTATTACATGGTCCTCCGGCATGTTCATGAGTTCAAGATCAATTTTACATTGGTGATGTCTGCCCTCTCCGCTTCATGTGTTAAGAAGGTATGTCTTTTGTTAGCTAAAAATCCAATCAGGTTTGTTTTGAGATGATGATCAATACTCTACTTAACGCTCATGAGCATTAGGCTGCATAATGCAAGACAGCGGAACATAATCTCAAGTAAAGACACCAACATAACATTTTGGAGACATGAAATAAGAATACCAGATTCAAAGATAAAATATGTGAGACATTAATTCTCGTGTCCAAGCACCATTAAATCAGGGTTACAAATTTTGATTGGGTTTATGGTTTTGAAGTCACTAACTTCTCTACAATCAATGAAGTTCTAAGACAAGGGTTGGAAGTAAAAGAATAGCTTGGTTTAGGCGAATTAAAGAAAGGAGGATGTTGTAGCTGCGTTAGTCACTGTAGCTGTGGGGTCACTCAACCCGCTCAACCCTGCATACTTCAGATGGGGTTTAACACGGATACGTAACTAGAATACAACAGGCATAAGATTATCTATGCTTTACAAAAAAAGTAGATGGGTAAGTTGTTCATCCTGCAGTATAATTATATGATTCAAGGGCTTTCCAATGGTAGATGGGTTACAAATTCCATATTGTTCTGCGATTTGGGTTATCGAGCATATGGAACATATACACATTACAGATTCTGGAGAGCATGTTATTCATGTTTATTTTTTATGACATGTTAACATCCTTCATAGGCTTAGAGACATCATGTGAGTAGTTGATGGAATTATAAATTTAGACATACTGCATTAAAAGTGACTTCCTAAAGCAAGGAAGGGTATGGCTATAGAAGATAATTGTACAATAGCTTATGCAATATTCACTCAGCTATTGGGTATAATAGACTGCCAGACAGGCACATATTTATTTTGGACGCATTTCGCCAATATATGGCTTCCTTACCTCAGCAACTGAGGAAGCCACCAATTGGTGAAACGTGTCACGTGGTGCAAGTGGCCTAGTGACGTCAGATGCCAGAACATTTAGGTTACAATCTTAAAAATTGCGTACACTTTACCTAAGGAAATCTATATTTTTTCTGGAGTTAAACTATTCATAGACACCTAGCTTTGGCATCACATAAAAAATATAGTGGTAAAATCACAAAAAAAAATCCTCAAAAGCTGTTTCCTCCTATAATTTTCTCCAGAAATCCAAAACAAATAGAAAAAGCAATGAAAATTTTCTTGAAAGCTCCCATCCCCTTAGCAAATGTATGTAATAGATCTGGTAACACATATATGCAGATTGTACAAGCAGCCAACAATGGCTCCATGGCTTCAACTCTCACCGCACTTATTTTGGTTGTGTGTCCAAACAGGTAATTTTTTATTAAATAAAATAAATATATATTTATATAAAATTTGCCTCTTTCTCATTTCTATTTTTTTACATTTTTCATTGCTTTTTCTAGGAGTGGGATGTCATAGCCCCTGATCCCTGGATGTCAGCATTGACTTTGACAGATTGTTTCACTGGTTACCATGGTAGTGAGCAGCCATATTGTCTGCCTGCTCCATGGCCCTGAATACTGTCTAAAGGAAGTAATCATGTTTTTTTTTTTAAACTTTAATGTACTTAGACAGAGAAAAGATGCCGATTGGCAGTTTCTCTTCTCCCCCACACAGTGCCTCACATTTAACAGTAATCACGCGGCATGTGTCTTTTACCAAAGTCTCGCGGGTTGTATTTCACTTAGAAGACTTCCGCTGGAGGAGGTAGGAGAAAGCTGCCCATCAACCTAGAAGGGAACAAGCCGCCCCACTACGCTACAGAAAAAAAGAGATTACATTTATACATAAAACCATATTCCATACCTTCCAACAGTCCTGAATTTGCCAGTACAGTCCTGTTTTTGGGTCCAATGCTGTCAAATTTGGGTCTGTCCCAGCTTATAAATACTGCCTATGCACAATGCATTACACTGACAAGCGGCGTTGTGTTTACGCTGTGTATGTCTCAGAGATACTCACAGCCTAAACGCTGACAAATGAGCTCCAGACACCCCAAGACAGAATGGGGTGAACTTTGAAGTAGGTTGAGTTGCACAGCTCCACAGAACCCCACCCACTTTAGGCTCCACCTCCTTTTATGTCCCAGGACACATGGAGCAAAAGTTGGCCAGTATAATATTCTGACCAGTCCAATACACCAATGCACCCAGTAACCAGCCGAACAAATGCTGGTGTACCACAAAAAAAACAAACACATTAGACATGTTTTCATCTCATTACAGAATTATCTAGTTTTCATCAAAAATATAATCCAAAACATTTGTTTACCAAGACCAAGTCAGGATGTACTTAGTGCACTATGCTAGTTGCCAGTGCAGTGTTCCAATTCTAACCTTGCCAGTGTCCACTGCTTGACTCCCACCATGACTTTGCTCTTAAATGTTCCTGCGTCTGATCTGAGTTCATATCTTGATTTCATTCAAAACAGATGTAGTGTCTGAATTCACTCATCTATGGCTGGCTATTTTGGCAAACCACTGACTCCCTTATCTCCTGAGTGCTTCTCAGACATGAAATACGCTACTATTAGAGGAGGTAGAGGGTAATACATTAAAGGAATTTAATTTACTTGGGACAGCAGGGATCAGAACTGGGCTTTGTACTTTATTAGGCAACCCATGTGCTTGCCTAAGAGAACATGCAAAGTACTCAATTCCGCCTTAATATTTCTATATATAATATGTGCTTTGAGGGCAGCCCTAAATCTGCGCCACTACTGGGATATAAAGCAACACCGACATGTGGGCTCAAGCTCTGCCATACAATTGTCCACTTTTTGCCTAGATTCCACTCTCTATCTCACCCTGCTTTCCACGAACTGTCAGAAGATAGAGAGAGACAAGTACCAAAGAACATAGGATGCATTACTTTTGACTAGCAAGTATGATGACGTGTAATGATGACATACAGGCAGTAGGTAAAAGGTTTCCAGAATGGCAGGAATTGTGATCTGCTAGAAACATTGACAACCACAGTTGTTTGAATTGATAGAATATAGTCAATAGACCAACCACTAGGTGATCCAATAGCTCTGTACCTTTCATATGTATAGGCAAATATGATGGTATGTTGTACATATATATAGAGAGAAAGTGAGGAGCAATAAAGATAATCATCCAGAATATGTATATGGAACAGCCCTTTCATGCATCGATATTTCATGTATTTTCAATGTATGGATTGGAAATCTTTGGTTCTTGTTACCTTCACCAATGATCTATGATCATCAAATGTAGAAGTTACAGAACAGGCAGGGATTGGCAAGTGTTTTCCGTTATAAAATTCGGTATTTTGACATCAACGCTGTATAGACATCCAGTGTCTTCCACTTTCCTTCAGAGATTCCAGAACCGTCCTTTGCACTTTGTATGTTGAGGGCTCATTGTTTTAACCTTTCACCCTTGAAGTATTGTGGCAGTGCCTCTGGAATGTCATACACTACATTGAAAGAGAATAGATACATTTTGCTTGGCTCTTATTCACCCACACATGCAGAAAGTGGAAAGAGAGACAGATAAAGAAGAGAGTGCCCGATAAAGAAGCGAGATGCCATGGAATGTGGAAATTAACGCACCTCATGTGCGTCTGCAATCGTATTTTCTTTTGAGATTGAAATGGATGTGTGCTATCAATTACTGAAGGAACAAGACAAGACTTGCGTATTGTGACCAAGTATTCCAGAACTGGATGTGCTAGCCAGCGTAAAAATTTACACAGACATTAAACTATAATGTCTAGAGTAGTCAGAACAGTCTTTATGATAATCTCTCTAATTGGTTGATGTCACTTATGGACGTCCAGGCCATTTGCTTTTTATGGCCTCATTTCAGTGCTCTATAGCACTCCAGCAACTACAAAGGAGCTACAATTTTCGGAGGTGCCTTTACAGGTGTTACCTGGGGCAAGGCCTTACACTGAGACACACTGAACTTTTTGGAGATATTAACGTAAGGCACAAGGTATTTTATGTACATAATTTAGTACCCGTACCCAACAAATACTAGAAGCTCTCTAAGAGAGTTATTAGGGGTAGAAAGAGGGACAGAGGTATTTGGATCATATACAGAGACTATCCTCCATAAGGGGAAGGTAGCGCCCTCAAGACCCATTCTCTAAATGTACTGCGAGATGCATTGGTCAATGGATATGTATGTATATAGGTGGCAGCCATGAATGCCATCATTAAGCACCATTGGTCATGAAACAAATGGTCTTTATTTTCATCTTTCATACATTCTATGCATATGGAGCAATAAAGTTGTTTTTTTAATATTATTCATATCACTGCCCATTCCCCTTCCTTCTCTGCTACAGATGAGAGTTGGAGAGACATAAAGCATCGGTGTCTCTCTCAAACCTCACAAGATTCAATTTCAGTCTAATTAGGAGTGTGAAACTTTTGTGCCTCAAACAGACCAGGAATGATTCATATTGTTCCTTGAATGCCTGCAATCTCATCTTTCTGAGTAATTTCAACAAGCTGTCTCTATTCTAGCCAAAGTATCAAAAAATCTACTTAACCTCATCTGCGTTTTTAAGGCACAGTAAACACAAGGCGACTTATTTTACTGAAGATGATTATAATAATTGCCTTGCAGGACAAAAATTATTTTCAGTATAGATTATTAAGCTCCGCAGGTTAAAGTTAAATCTTACCTTATAATAAAAAGCAACATTGATGTTTTGTGTATTATTTTTCACAAATAAACTTTGTGAAATAGACGTATTTGATATAGCTCATCCCACGTATATAACAATGATCGCAGACCAAGAGTTCTAACTGGTTAACTGCCATGTGTTGGGCAGAGGTGTCTTAACGGGAAGTATCAAATTGACTGGTGTGTTTTTGACAAGTTACAAAGCCGCTAAACTATCTGTTTCACAAACATCCACCTTATCAGCTTCTGGACATTTCAAGAATTCCAGAGATATCATTACGAGGCTTCTTCTAAAAGCAATCTGTCTTAATTAGCGGTCATATATATCAAAGCTATTGCTCACATGGAAAATTCCGTGTAAGTTTGTATTTGGGTTATCTGCTATATTTATCATACCCATAGAAGTGTATATATTATTTTATATCCTGTATTGATATCTGAAAGTGCCCCTGTAGAATATCCGTAAAAAATGTCGAGGTAAAGGAAATAAAATCGAGATAATAGCTTCACAATTAATGGCAAGCAGGTTAATGGTCTATTCATTCGGAGATAAAGTCTTTCACGCACTTTTCTAAAGTATTAGAAACATAAAGATTTGGATGGATCGTTACAAAAAAAGGTCTCTATGAAAAAGGTACCTAAACTATTAATGGGCATAAATCACACTTTTCCCCTTAAAATTAAGTTTTTAATGAATTATTGCCATAAAAGATAAGGAAGGTGGTCTCATCAGACCAGCTCTGTATGTGCTGCAAGCTGACATGAAGTTGGACAACCATTTGTGAATACAGACTAAAGACATAGAAGACTTAGTGAGTAATTTGAATGCGTCATTCTGGAAGTTAACCAAATATAGGAGTATCATGCTGGTATTTTTTTCAAGGCAGATGTACATTTCACGTTTCCTACCTATGTAAATTACCTACTATGAGTTCACGCATCCTTCATACGGTGAGGGAAAACACTTTAGATGTGCTGATCAGTAACAGGAATTATGTGTACTAAAAACAATGTCCGACGTGATCACCTTAATCCCAATCTCCTACGATTCTAGCTAGAAATGATGGCATATATTAAAAAAAGTACTTAAAGTTCATGTTCAATTTCCTTTGAGAATACAAATGAGTTGCCGTAGTATTTATATCATATAGTACAGGTACAGGGTTGCGTGTATTCTTCACCAATTTAGGCATTGTATAATATGTCACCCAATTAAAGTGCCTTGTCATCTAATCTGAGCATTGTTTAAAGCACCTCACTGTATAAGCATCATGTCAGCATTCACATAACATATTGAAACTACACAGCTCACTTTACTTAGTTTCAAAAGCATTTCTGGCACAAAAACCACTCATATTTTCAGAAGACCTTTGAAGCCCATCACCTGTTTGCGATCCACATCTATTTTTTTCAACAGCAGACCTCAGGGAACCTCAAAGTGTCTTTGACTTTTTATAGGCTTGGTAATTCTTTAAAAAATATTAATCGTACACAAAACTACAAAGACATTTAAATTGATATGTAAAAACATGGGACTATACAGAGTGCAGCATTTGCTCCCTTCCCGATATCTTTTGTTTTTGCACAATTACATGTTTTAGATCATCAAACTAATTTTTAATACTACACAAATATAACCTTAAGTAAACACAAAATCCAGTTTTAAAAATAATTCTATAGAAGGAAAAATGTAATTGATAATTTGGTTCAATCTCACTAGACCCA
>VKOC01000003.1:35689382-35704369 GCA_009364415.1 Spea multiplicata
GTGCAAAATATTATAATATAAAACAGTAGCTATATAAAGTCACAAGAAGATAAGCTTACAGTACTGGGGCATAACTTAAACCTAGGTCTGGGAGATGGGGTTACCTAAAGGTATTGTCAGAGAAGCTAACCGTGATTATCCCAGTTATTTAATTACTAGTAAGAGAATAACATTTTTTTTAAATATTGTGTTTTCTGTTTGAGTAGTTTTAGTTTTTGTATGTTGAATGTTTATAGACAACTGCAATGTCCTAGGATGTATAGTAAGTGCTCGGGGCTTCCTTTAAGCAAATTCTTGTCTCTGTCAGGTGCGTTGGGGAGAAAAGGGTTCAACCGAAGAAGGCGCTAAACTGGAAAAAGCCAAGAATGCCAGGGTGAAGATGCCGGAGCAAGAGTATGAGTTCCCATCACCAAAGATTCTCAACAACAATCTGGGAAATTCTTCTTCCTCCCGGAAGTGGTACTCCCCAATTAAGGCAAGTTGTAAGAAACTAAAACAGAACTACAAGACATTAGCAAGTAATAAATCTATTGATAACGGATAATCAGTTTTTAAAATATCGACCAGTTTCCAAAATGTGAGACAATTAAACAGTTTGATTCATTGTCTATTGTGATTTTATGTAGCATTCTTCTGATAAAGCTCTATAGATCTCTCTCTGCTCTGTTTGCATAAGGTTTCTCCTGGAAACCTTATAATATAAGAACCCTGCTCCTTCTTATTATAATAACTGTATGCATAATGTAAATACTGTCCAGGAAAACAAAACAAAGTTGTTTCATAGCATCATCTGTTTTTATTTCTATCATGCGGTAGCCAGTGATTTTTGGACTAGGGATATATCCTTTGATTATAGAGTGGAATTTCTATTTCGTAACATTTCACAAGAAGTCTTGCACAATTACTTGAGATGATTTGGGTAATGGATATTTACTGTTTTGTTTATTGTATGCTTGTTTATGTTTCGATAATAACACTTTGGCACCCTGCTGGTAAGAATGAAGTAATGCACACCTTTATTTTGAGGCTTATGGAAGATGGGGTGAATAATACTATACCATACTACTATACTAATAACATGTGCTCATTTTACTGATGATAGTAGATAGGCACGTCAGTTGTCTCAGATTAATAGAAAGTGAGGCAGACACATCCCGCATAAATCTCCCATCTTGTAATAATATAAAGTGAGAGCTTAAGTAGCACATATCAATATATAGATAGCCAATCAAAAGACCAATCCAATATAGAAACACATGTAGCATAATTAATGATCATGCCCTGAACATTTAACAAGGACAAGAACCAGGGTTTCTTTCTAGTCCACTAGGCAAACTATGTCTCCAGCATTCCCCCCCTTTTTATATTAGGTAGAAGAAATGGGCTGAGTGGATGAGCAAATGTTCTGTATTTTTTACTCCCCTCTTGATTACTCTATTTTGAACATTCCTCTGTTTTTTTTACATTTAATATGTTTACCCTATAACATTTGGAATCATTTTGATGCACTGAAAATTCTAAGGTGCAATCAGGCCCCCAAAGACCCTGCAGTTTGCTGGTTGTAGTGATGGGGGAGCTAAGAGTTATTTTCAATGTTGTCCTCAAATTATTAAACATTTAATCTATTTTTAAAATAAACATGTAATTTTACTTTTTGGGGATTATTCCACATTATGATTTTGGAGAGATATTTAATAATGTAAACTCTGGGAGGATATATGACTCAAAAAGGGATAACTTTTTTTATGGAACTTTTTTCCTCTTAATAAATATAGTTTGGTCAGATTAGTCCTAAATTTCTGCCATTATACATTAAATATTAGGCAGATCTTGCAATCTAACAAAGAGCAAAGCAAAATTAAATTCAATAACACAAAGTAGAAGTTAATGGCAGTTACCATTTACTTGATCTAGCACATTTGCCCATTTTCATTCAAAAATCAGTTTATTTGAAAGTATTTTCCTTCAATTAATGCAACAAGTAATACTTTACTAGCATAGCATAGGCAAAAATAACTTTCAATGGGTTGGAGTCTCTGCAGAATGAGACATTCTCCAAATTCTATTAATTAAGACATTTTCAAGAAAAAAAAGTAATTATATGAATGAGTCTAGGGTGTTAAACGTGAAGATAGCTTCATTCAGATGCCCATGTAATAATGGATAAGACCTCCAGCACGCTTCTCCTTGATAATAACCATATGTTCCTCTTTGTTGACACAAGCATAGCTCATCCAGACTGCATCTTGGCAGCCCACATTGGATCATGTGAATGTCAAGACTGTTTTCTGGTCCATGGTAACGTGAACACAACATGTTATGGACACTACTGGATATAGAGCCAAGGCAAAATCATGGAACGTACTAAAATCTTTTAGAAACAGGAAACTCAGATGTTGACAACAGGAATCTTCAGTCGTGGAAACTTTATAGTTTGGCAGACAGTCTGACTAGGTTAGAAAGTATTTTATTATGGAATGGTATCCTCCATAGGGATATTGGTCTAGGGTTTGCTAAATTGAGTTTTCTTCAAAATTAGGATGGACATTGCACATTGACAAGTACTGTGTATTCTGAGAGTGAGTAGCAAATTGTTGGTCAAGGCTTGTGAAAGTGGTCAAACTGGTTTGCTTTCTCATAAATTAAATAGTATGTAATTGGTTATAATTCAGTTGTATTTATTAAGTCCTTTAAATGGAATTATATCTAAATTCTTACTCATTATGAGAGTATATCTTGATCAGTTCCTGTATAAATGGTTTATTCCTTATTCTGCATCTAACTTCACCATGCCCCATCTCCCTTGCCTACATTTCCACTTTATTAACATCATCACAAATCTAGTCTATATGCTTTGGTATGTTTTATGATGATACAAATTTGGTAAACCATTTAATACTACATTTGCGCTAAAGTTAGACTTTCTATAATAGACTGGATGCTGCAGAAAAACTACTCATAACATATTTTCACTGCATTGTTTTCATTTATTGTCCAAATGGAATGTCTTCCAGCTTTACTTGCATGGTATAAGTAGATTTTGTTTTGCATTCTCTTGTCTGTAATAAGAATTGTGCCCATCACCTTTTAAATGTTGCCCTTATTAGTCTGGTATATTTTTTAGTCTACCGCCATATTAAAACACATATTGCATTGACGCCAATGCATTTTACTGCATGCAAATTGGAAAATACATTCTGTAGCTATTGTAGTTAGAACATGAGGTCTTATTTAAGTCCTCCCCTGTCTGCCTCTACTGAAACCAGGAAGAATTAGTATGTAAGCTTCTTGCACATGTTGAGTAGCACTCCCATTAAAGCCACGGAAGCCTTACCCAATTATAATATCAGTGTTCAGATAGTAGACCCATTGTCTGAAATAGTCACTTGGAGCTGTTCTATTGGGCATGTGCAAGGGCACGGAGGGCAGAAATCAAATTTTCAGTAACTCCAGTAACTTCAGAATGCTTGCTCCAATTTGACTCAATGCACAATACACTATGCATTTGTCATGGTAATATGGCTAGAGCCCTACTTGTTTTACAAGGAATTCAAAAATTCCAAACATCGCCTTACTAAATCTTGCACGTATCCTTTTATTGTGTCTCTGGCGCATAGATATAGCTGAGACACTTTTCGCAGACTTTTTTGTGTTTTTGTTTTACATGGAATTGGTTATTAAATGTATAACTTCTTTAATGATTTAACACTGCGCTGCCCCTTTTTTCCATTTGCAGGGTAAACTGGATGCATTGTGGGTCCTGCTACAGAAAGGTTACAGTCGAGTGTCCATAATGCGACCTCAGCCTGGAGACAAGGTACAGAGAGTGTTCACTTGTCTATCACAAGGTGTAATAGTTACATTACTATTTGTCTGTAGTGACTAAAGTTTTATTCCCACTGTCTTATGTCGTCTGTCATGAAAGGCCCTTTGTATAAAACCCTTTGCAAAATACTTGAGGACTTTCTGGGTTTGACCCGAAGTCTTGGTTTCTCCATTCTGTGGGCAGGGGTTGGGCCACACCAACTCTCTGCCCTCTTCCCTCCCACTCTCCACCCACTAAAGGCTGTATGGAGCTAGCTCCACCTCTATATACAGTTAGCTCCTCCCCTTCACTTATGCACTCCCCAAGAAGAGGTAGAGCTCCAAGTAACCTTCCCTGGGAAATTTGTTCCATAAACGATAGTAATTATATATAATTGTTATTGTTTGTGATTTAAAATTTTGACCTACAGACTCTGATTGTAAAGAGCTACAGAATGTGCTGGCGCTATATAAATAAATGTCACATATATATATATATATATATATATTATATATATATATAATGCAATAGCATACTATACCTATACAATATTTCTATTCATGCCCTAAACATTTAGTGTAGGTTTCCATTGTGCTTTAATTACATTGCACCATTAAACACCATTGGTTTTGGTATGATTTGTGCCAAGGGGATCAAGTTGCCCTTGTGGTGTCTGGAAAATGTTTTATTGCCTCAATGTAGAAAACTACAATTGGTCCAAGTAAAGCAAAAGGTCACATGACCCGCTGCTGCTATCTGTAAATGAAGTAATGCTGGAGACTTACGAAATCCCTGGCACTGACCATTGATATAAAATGCCTCTCGCTTTGTTTGTGAGCTAAATTTCGCTGCATTTTCTTGGAATATAAACATGAGCTCATGGTTTAACTTATGCGGTTAAGAAAAAAAAATACATTTAATCCCGAGTGTTTTTTAAGTGTGGAAGTCATGAATCTGGATAAAAAGATTCCATGAGTGTTTTTGCTGTGATTTGGGAGCACTTCACTGTGCATATTTACTAAGGTCGGGATTATATGTTTCTCTACCACAAGTCGGCTCATTCATTACCATACCCCAAAGAGTTCTTCTCTTCAGGCACCAAATAACCCCATTCCACCTTTTCTGCCCTGATGCGGAACTTTTATGGTGGGTATGAGTGTACCATAGTGTTCTACTGTCCTTAAAAACATGACATGTAAAGATCCAGGAGATCTGCCAAGTGAAAAGCTATCAATAATTAACAAAGGGCATACATTTTGGTAAAGCTCTACCCCTAGCCACAGCTCTGACTACACCCCCAAATAAAGTCTCTCCGGCCATTTAAAAATGTTCCCAAAAATGGTGACCATTGGCTCAATAAACCTGTGCTAGTATTACTTCCCATGGGGCAACCATGTTGGTCTATATAAGAGGATTCTCCGCCAGCCCATAATGCTTGCAATTCCGTTTCTATTATACGGTTTATTATTTTTTTTGTGGGTACTACTATGGCTGGACACCTTCCGTGGCAAGATTTCTAGCATGAAATGCTCTTCTTCTCAATTCCAAGGGGAAAAAATATTTAAGAAATATATAATATTAAGGACAATCCTACTGGCATAAGAAAGAGACGTCTGGAAGAAATCTGCAGCAGCAGTAGAAAGAATATTAGTAAAATGTTTAAATGTTTGGGATAAAAAGAAGGCAACATGGACAGAGTAGACGGGCCAACTGGTCCTTTCCTTATCTGCGATGTAGACTTATGTTTTTTCTCAGTAGGAAATGCCGTTGTGTTCCTTTAATCATGTAGCAGCAGGGCTCTAGGTTATTATCAGTCACAGCTGATTCCAATAACCGTCTTCGCGTTTGGTCACATGGGGATTCCTGCGGTCAGATCACATGCTCGGAAGCCCGGCACTCAAACTTCAATCGCCATTAGTAGTTATTTTTACAGTTACTGCGGAGGTGGAGGATCTTGAGGAACCAGAAACATCACAGGGGTATTTTTATTAAGCAGATACACAAGTTTAACTAGAAATGATGCATAAAATGTGTATTATTGTTCAGTTTTAAAATTTGTGTTTTCCTTAAATTGAACGTGTGCTTTTAAAAAAAAAACCCAAAGAACACTATCATTAATAACAATAACTATTTTATCGTAAGCTGTGTTAATTTTTTTCATCCTACTTTAGACTTCAAACTAATTTTCTTAGGAGGCTTGTGTGCAAGTTAATCCCACTGGCCCCTAAAAGATCAATTCTCACTAATGACCGGCAACAGTTAAAAAGCAAGTTTGAAATAACATATGTATATAATGTATATGATGAGCAACCAATCAAAGTGAGAATCCTCTTTTGGTAAAGATTATGCACAGGAAAGACTGCTAACAAGGTGAGCATCATAAAGGTTTAGGGCATGTTATACTAACTGATGTACCAAGTAGGTTCTATACATGGAAAGTACGGGCAGGGGGGGTCGGCCATGTTTAAGGAAGCGCACATTCAGATTCAGGTTTGGACACAGAGAAGTGGCGTGTGGTTTCTCTGTGTCCGAAATGTATACACATTTAGTAGATATGCCTTTTTCCCCCCCAGTGATTATTTTTAAAGGGACATTATTATTTTATGAGCCTGCTAACCTGCCTTCCATTGTAATGAGATTAGCAAACATTCTAATCATTTCCTGTCGCTGGCTACCCCTCCTGCTGTTGGCATTCAAGTTTAATGCCGGATCGCATTATTTCCCGGGGAATATAAATTTTGATGCCAGGTTAGAAAGGCACTGTGTCTGATTACACTGTGCGTGCTGGCATCTCAGTGCAGACTAAATTACCTCTAAGAATTGGAACAGAAGCACCAGAATCTTTTTGTTAACATCTGTTCTTAAAGATATCCTGCTTCGTTTCAAGGTCTCATATATAGCAAAACCAAAAAATGCTCCTTTTGGTATCTATTTAAAGGAAAAGGGGAAATAATAGAATAGTCCACCCAGATTATACAGTGTTCTTGTAATTTATTATTCTGATAAAAGGATTGAAAGAATGGATTTCCGCCATGGCAACCAATGAAACGGTCCAGGTAAATGGATGATTTATTTAGTTGCTATAGTGATAAGACTGATTTTCAAACGGCAGCAGAATCGCTTTTTCATACATAATCCTCTATATTCCAAACATTAGTAAATCCGCATCTCAGTCTGGGTTGTCCTTGAAAAAAAGAAAAAAAACGGGTATAATTTAGCATTATTATTGTTTATGTGGGGATGATAGAGTTAAGTAATGAGCCCCGAACGCTCAGCCTAGATATTAGATGTTTCAAGGGGCAAAAAAAATACCATTTTATGAGCAGCTGCAGAGTGATCCAGAGAACACAACAGCCAAGTCCAGCTAGAACTGAAGTCAAGAATTAATGGGATTTGTAGCTGGGTGGAAGAGTTTTATTGCCATCACTGCTATTTTCCTGGAAGTTAAGGCAAACAGGTGCATGATTAATTTAGAATGTGTTACCGCAATTTTTAGCACTTCTAGAGATAGATTACATCCTGCCTTTACATTTTCGCCAGGCCTTCGATTAGATTGAAACATAGAAACTGAGAATTTAACTGCAGATAAGGATCATTCGGCCCATCTAGTAAAGCCTTGAACCGTAATCAGTTATTTAGATTCAGGATAGCTTTATGCCTGCCCCATGTATGTTTAAATTCTCTCTCTGTATTAGCCTCAACTACTTCTGATTAGAGGCTGTTTCATTTCTCTATTATTTGCTCAATAGAGTAAAATTTTCTTACATTTAGTCTAATTGCAAGTTCCTTAAAACATAGTATTAGATTATAAAGAGTTCATCCTTCTGATGTTCCCATTCTCTTTTTATAAAAACACTTTAAACTGGTATACTGTGGTGTTTTAAATCACATGTATCAATATAGTGTTGTATTGGAGGTTCAAAAGTGTAT
Organism: Spea multiplicata; assembly: GCA_009364415.1. Lineage (NCBI taxonomy): Eukaryota > Metazoa > Chordata > Amphibia > Anura > Pelobatidae > Spea > Spea multiplicata. Next base: position 35,697,118 of record VKOC01000003.1, read on the forward strand.
AAAAAGTAACAAAAATATCTCACATTGTAGACCTCTATGTCTAATAGTTATACAAGCCTTCGAGACCATCGAGATGTTATAGTGTGTATTTGTATGTATATGTTTAGGGCTATGCAGTGTGTATAAGAGTGTAGCGCTAGTGTGTATGGTGTTGTTTATGTTGCAGTATGGTATTAGCATGAGTGTGTATGTCAGCATATAGTGTTAGTAGATATTAGTGCATATTAGTGTATAGTGAAAATAAAAAAATAATGTTGCTGCACTAAGCTAGTCTCAGGCTCAAATAATATAAATGTGTAAAATGAGGCCTATCAAACAGTAAATACAGTGTATTGGCTTACAGCGTATACAAAAAACTGTCTGTGCTTCTCACCCTAATAAAGTTGGCACCAAATATATAAACATAATATAAATGAGAGGTTTTGGTTATATGAATTGGCCAAAGCATAATTAAGCTCACCCGCCACGTCAAGGCACACTCTCAATAGGGTGAGAACCTACTCTCACCTCCTACATAGTGGGCACAAAAAGCAGTTTATACTGCTACCAAAACCTTATTAATGTGTTGGGGGAGGTGCAATTAAACCTCCTCCCATTTAACCCCTGGACAGCAAGCTGCAATTAGACAAATGAGGAGCCAACCTCAAATGTGTTTTTTTGTATATTAGTGTATAGTGTTAGCATGTGTGTGTTTATTGTAGACTGTTTAGTGTTTGTGAGCATAATATGTTATCATATATCTGTTACTGCATGGTGTTAGAGTGTGTAAATGGCAAGGCTCCACAAACTCCGGTGACAGGTTGAGTAATACTGTATATAAAAATAAAAACATGATTGGGAAATTTTGGGCTAGCTCCTAGATTTAAACCAAATTTGATTAGATTTTAGATTAGAAAATAGATTGTTTCAATTTGTAAATTCTTTGACATATTACCTTACCAAGAATATAAGGAATCTTGATTTGCAAACAAACATAGTGCTTACTTGTTTATCTTAGCAGTGCTAGTAGGGCTATAACTACCTTGCAAATGCATAACATTACATTCTCCATGCTGATTTTTTTTTCATTATTGGCTTTACTGGCAACGTCACTAGACAATGTATATATGAAATGTAGAATCCTAAAAAAACTGCCACACTGCTGCGTTTTTGGCAAACTTAACATATGTTTCCAATTTCCTTTGGAATAAGTCCTTCTTTGGCTAAAACCTTGCTGGCTACTGCTGTCCAATGTGAGTAATGTTTCTTGATAATGCTTCAAAAGCTCCCAATCTATTGATATAAGACTTAGAGATTTCTAGTCCCCAGTCTTAGCTTTGAACTTGTCAGAGAAATGGCACCATGTGTGATTTCTACCAGTCCTGTGGTGTACCATGCTACACAAGAACTAAATGAGCCTTCGAAAAGTGTTGGTCTTGCCAGATACTCGTAGGGATCTTTGTGTACTGAATTCAGAGGTTATTGTGCATTCTCGGCAACCGTGGAGTAGGAAATCATTAACTGGTAGTTGGGATGTTTCTCATTGTGTGGGGTCTCTGTTTAGAAGAATCAGTGCAACTGTAGACATCAGAAACAGCTATGATTATTAAACCGTCAGCTGTGTAAACACCATGGGAGGTAAAGGTATTGCCAGAATGTGAGAAAACTCTTTTGAGACCAATATTTCTTTCGCCCCAACATTAAACTACACAAGACAACGGTCAGTTATTTAATGGGCTAGGTAAAACATCTTTGTGTTGTAGTCAATTAGAAGCACAGAAAGAGATAGTCTGCTAGTATTGTCATGAGAAAGATGTTTAGACCTGTTAGTCTCCACATCTGTGTATATAGTAAAGCCATTACTAGTAGAGAAGGACAGCAAAGTCATCTGCTAAAGTGGGGAATCTCTACTTCCAGCAATCAGAAATCTCAAACCAGAGGTCAGATACTGCGTATGAACTTTATCTAAACACCTGGATTTTCTTCACCGCCCTGAATAGTAGGATATACTATTCAGGGGAGTGAAGAAAATCCAGGTTTTTAGAGAAACTTCATATTTTGTTTGATATCAGCTGGTTAAAAACATTAAAAAAAAACCCTCATTTATATGGTCCCATTTCATTAATGTTAAGCCATTTTAGGTCAACTTGACTCAAGTCAACTCAGCTGTCAGCTTGTAGCAGATTACTCTAAGGTGTTTACAGTAATAGCAACTTATCTAATCATATAAATTCAGTTTGTCCAAAACTATGTGTCCGAACTACATTAAATAGGAAGAGCTACCCAACTCAGTGACCAACTCGATAGGTCTGACTCGCATTACAAGCTCACATGATCTAACCACAGATGATGCAACTACCTTCAATGATAGACTTTAGAATCAACTCAATAGTTGTTCGAATGGACCTCAAGTTGATCTCAACAGCCTCTCGGCAGCAAATAGATCTTTTCTGAATAGAAATGTTTCCATTTGAGCTGACATAGTCAAGAGGTATTGACTTTGACTTTAATGGATCGACATGAGTATATTTTTGTGTTAGGTAGCTGATGACATTTTCACAATAATTGTTGTAAAGAAATTGTTTTTGGATCTGGATTTCCCTCCTAATAATATTATTCGATGTGTAGATGGTCTTGTATATTTCCGCTCACGGCTCAAGTGATAGGGTCCATGTTTGCAAAGCATGTCATTCATTCAAGCAATGCATGCTCCATACATCCAAAAGCTGTAGTTTACTACATGACAAACTAACTGCCTGTTAAGGGTTGTTTTATATTGAATAGTTAGAGAAATGAAAGTCTGCTCTAAACTATTTTACAGTGAACTGATATCCTCATGTGAACCTCAACTTACTGTCAGCTTTCCATACTGACCTCAGCCAAAGGAGCTGCCATATATTTCAAATATTTTTACATTTCACACTAAGATTCGTTTGCTCCTTGTGGAACTCTTTCCAGCAGCTGGTTTAATTAAGGCACTTGTGTCATTACTGGAAGGAAGCTGAGATGCAGGCTCATACTTTTGATCCTAACCCTTTCTCTACCATAAGTACACTTTGGAAATTCCCTAGCTGAAAATAGCTTAATGTACTGTTGGTATATTTGTATAAATAGAATGTTTTTTCTCAAAAGTGACTCCTCAAAACTTTGCACACTTATTTCTTTATATTGCAGAATTCAGAGGGACTATTTCATTATGTATGTTTATGAATGAAAGTACAGATTCCACTGGGAAAATGACAAATAACATTAGGGTTTGTATATAGAAACAAATAATTTTATGGCAGATAAGAACAATTCAGCCCATTATGTCCAAGATCCAAGACCATGTACTCTCAGAAAGGGTGCTTTACTGGACTTATGTATGCTGGATGAAAGTAGCAAGCTATTTAGAAGTGCTTATTCTTGAGTGGTTCGGAGACTGTTTTAAGCACTGTTAGCAATGGCTGATTTCAGGGCTGATGCAAGAATTTGTAAAAACCTCATTTGGCTCCATTCCTTGCATACTGCCCATCATACACATGAGCAACCCCCCTACGTTGAGGGGTAAGAAGTTTGTTTACTTGCAGTTCCTCATCTGACCACAGGAGGTGCTAGATTGAGCTATGTCTTGAAAGAGCATTTTTGTCCGCACTGGATCCTCCTTTTCATTACCTTTTCATATTAATTAACATTCCTTTTACACTAGGTATTTGACTTAACTTTGAAGACTGACTAAAATGTATATAATACTGAATATGTTTAATCACTGTGTGCTTAAAGTGGTAAAATGATAAAGACAAAACTAATTCTGATTGTATTTGTTTTTTAGGGTCGTTGCATAAACTTTACAAGAGAAAAGAAGACAGCGCCTCCAAGATACCCCTTAAACAATGCTCCTCTAATGTCTTCTCCGTCCAGTCCGATCTATATTCCTCCGCAAAGTCCAATCTATAAACCGCCTCCTCCAGTAACGCCTCCTCCCAACCCCTACATACTCCACCCCCTACTCCATCTCCAACAAGTTCTCTTCCCCCACCACCCCTAGCCTCTCCTCCAGTTAGAGCTCCTCCTCCAAGCAGGCCCCCTCCCCGCCCATCCATTTAGAATGATGAGTTCTCCAGTGTTTATTGGGACGCTGTTGGGGATATTGTAGACTTCATCTTGTCTCTTGGTTGGATTTGAAGTTCGGCAATTTAACAAAAACAATAAACCAAAACCACTTTTTTTTACTATATATTCTATAGAGAGACTGAATCAGAATAACCAATGGATTTACCAACCCTTGGCTCAAAGATTTGAATCTTACTATATAGATTTTTCAAAAAAGACTTTGTCTTTAGACCATGGAATCACAGTCTGCATTTACAACAAAGATAAGTTTCAGAGGAAAGCTTTTTCTGTCTAACCTCAAAGGGATCTACTCAGCTAGGTACCAAAACAGACTGGTATGGTGCATATATTGATCTACGGAATTGTTGGTTTATTCTGGGAATCTGTTTCTTTAGGATGTCATGTAGGTTTCGGGTCTAAATATAAGGGAGCAAAGCCAAGTTAGCAGCAAGAAAGTACAATGTGGTAAGGTGTCCTGTAAAGCCTTGTGATGGACACTCGCTTCAGGTTATAAACAGAAGTTGTTCTCCACCCAATGAAATAGCCAAACGGGATTCAGGCGTTTTCCCATCAGGGCTTCCAAAAAACTTCTGTATGTTTCTTTGATAAAAGTCGAATGTTAGTTTACGAGGAGGTTAAGAAAGAAAAGACTCTCTGGAGCATGTGTAAATGCTGGATGAAAGCTCATGGACATGTCAAGAGTAGAGTTTAACGCCTATATGGGACCTGATGATTTATAGCAGCAGAAGGCTGGACCTTTGCAATTAAATGCTCTGATGCTGCAGAGTCTTTAATAATAGATTAAGTTTAACAGATAGGCATCGCGACGCGTTGCTGATTTCTCTCATTAGTAGGGTAATTAATATCTATGTATACATTAACATTAGTGTATTTGGGTTTTTTAGATAGCATAACATAGAGGATATTACTTCTTGTACTCTGTTTAGGGCACTCAGTAATGTCTGTCGTGGGAGTTAAGTTCTTGTTTATTTGCTTCTTTTGTGAATAACTTTTTGTATGCATTCAGGTATATTTCAATTTGTAAAATGATTACTGGTAGAAGCTATACACCCCCAATTTTACATTTATTTCAGTACATCAGGTATGATACCTATTATTGGGAAACAAAAGAAAAAAATTGAAAACATTAAAATGTCCTAATGGCTTTTTGGTAATGACCAGAAAGGAAATAAAATCACTACTAAAATAGTGTGGTCAACCATGTCATTGTATAGATAGTTAAGGTAAATTATTTCCTTAATTTTTTTATACAAGCAAATAATGTAAAAGGGAGTTTGGAATATAAAAAAAATGTATGCTTCCATACATAAAACCAAAACCTAATTTTTTTATTGATGTTACCATTTTTTAGGTGGACTCTAATTTTATAACATTTAATGTGACCATATGTGATCTTTTCCCTTGTTTATGATAACCATGTACAGTTTTACTCTGCTATTATATAACTCTTTGGTGGAATATGGTCTAGAAATGCTCTCATCTTCTAGGCAGTATAGAAACTACTGGCAGAAATGTTTAGCTGAGGCAGAGGGTTTCCAGGGTTATCCACAAGGCTAACTGCAGTTTCATTGACTAAACCTGCTTGTTATATCTGCAGTCGGTAAAACCTTTAATATTATTTTAAATAAATGCGGGATACCTGTAGTTTATGTGCCTACGGGCACATGTGATGTACAGTATTCTTGGCCCTGATATAATTGATATAATGTGGTATTTACAAACATGTCTGCATACATTCTTATTCTTGATGTAGATATTATTCTCTGCTGTAAACCAACAAGTCAGTGTTTATTTCCATTCTATCTGAGCAGCAGATGTAAGTTATTATCATACATGGGAATTCTCATCATGCCAAGCAGTGCTTGCTAAAATATGTTTTTCATATGTGTGTCTTCCGCTTACTGGAATGTAACCACTTAATGTGTAATAATTATCTGTATTGACGAACATCCGTTTTACATGCAATAAAACGTTACAAGTTTGGGATATTTCTTATCTGGTAGTAGGGATGGTTAAGTGTTCTAAAATGATCATAATAATTAAGGATATTTTAGCAAGCTTGAAAATGTTGATTTGTGGTTCAAAGAATGTGAGGACCAGGACAGTGATTTTTATGATGGGATGTTGGGTATTAGTTATTCTGGTACCAGGTCTTCCGTTTTTCCTCACATTACACTACATTTACAGATAAGAGCCCCACCTGAGCATAGCTACCAAAAGCCCTGAATTTGCCCAGACAACCCTAAGAACTGCGCATATAGCTGTTCTCCAATAGGAGATTAGAGATGGCAGGATGCCCTTGAATGCTTATACTTGCAAACAACTTGCAGATTCAGTAAACTGTGAGCTATTTGTGAGGGAATTCAACTTTAAATGTTGGAAGTTACAGGTGAGGACATGTGTGTTCAATGTTAACTCACATATCCTTACTTAAAACTCACAAAATACTCCCCCTCTTTTGAGTGAGAGGGGGGTTAAACATCACCTTTGAAGAGGGAACAGACCACGTCCTGTGCCCCATCCCATTGAGGCGATTAGGTAACTAAAAATTAAAGACAAATCCTACTTAACCCCTGTCCAAAGGGGGCAATCTTTAGGGCAAACAAATGATTGACTTACCTATGACGCAATAATCAACAGGAATTAAAAGGGAACTGAAAAAATGGCCACTGGCACCATTAGGAGTGTATTTATATACTAGTGTGCACCAGTGGCCCCCAGTGTAAGAATCCTGTATTACATCCTTCATTGACTTCAAGGGGTTTCATGCAAGTCTATGTCGATTCTACAAGCCTTTTAAACATTCATTGGTATTAACAGTGGTGAAGAAAGCACGGTTTGGGATTCAGCTACATGATTACGTTAGCAGTTATAAAATCTCTGACAGCTAAAAAAAAAAAAAAAAAAAGGTTACGTTGAATAGGAAACAACCTTGCCTAAGTGAATATAGGGTGCATAGAATATTAGCACATCCTAAAAGGGAGCACCAACCACCCAAAGGTTTCAAAATAAAGCATTAGGTATGTAAGCAATGCATACTTAATGTCTTAATTCATGTTAAACCTTTAATTTCATTCACCTGAAAAACTGTGAACTCCGCAATGATGATGTTGTAAGCAGAGCCGGCCTTAGGTGTTCTGGCGCCCTGTGCGGACTACTC
>VKOC01000003.1:35704469-35761407 GCA_009364415.1 Spea multiplicata
TCTAGGCATCTCTTTATGGCCAAAGAGTGTAACTATGCCATGACTATTATCAGAATTCTGGAAACATCCTGAGAAAGGTCAGAAGGGAAGACTCTAAATTGAGCCGGCCAGCTTGTGTTGTTCCAGGCCACTGCTTTCCTGGCTAATGGGAAGTGAAGATAGGCATCCATCTGATTGATAATGCACAATGGAAAACAGAGTTTCTAAATTAGACATGACTAGCTACATCATGAAACACATCCACCCCAAAAAACATTGATGTAACAGATTTTTTCCCCTAGAGAACAGGGCTTGTCATTCTAATGCCATTAAGAGAGCCATCCTCTAGCTGACAAAATCTTTGATTCAAAGGCTGCCATCTACTAGGTAACCAGCATGTTTCCAAGCAGTAGGCAGGACCTAATGGACCATACAATTACCATTGAAGGTATCCACAGTCAAAAGCCGTTTAAAAGCCTTCTTGAGGGTGCTTTTAGCCTTACAATCTATTGGGTCTGAGGAATACACCGCATCCTTCAGTTACCTCCTGCATCCTCCTTTACCAAATGATTTACTAAAGTACCTGCCAAGCGTCAGAGTTGTTCTCAACAAAAGGAATCACTAAAACTAAAGCTAGGAACTTTGTTTTTCAGAAAAGATTAGTCTTCAATTAAAAAAAAAAAAACGTCGAAGTAGGCACCATCCTTTGGTTTCTTGTCCTTGATACTGAGACACAAAGATCACAAAGTAAGTTTAAATGTTCTAATATCCTTAATAGCAAACTAATTTGTCCACTCACACTCTTCTTTAGAGGACTCGGCTTATTTATCTAAATGTGATATATGGGTAAGTTCCCAACATAGATCCACTACCAAGAAAAGTGCAAAAGGCAGATTGTAAACTAAGGGCAGTCACAAAAGTAATAGATAGCGGACTGAAGTCTCATCTTCATTGATACGGTGAGGTTATAGCCAAAATGATCCGGAAGGCTCATAATAGCACTGCCCAGCATTTCAATAATGAAAAGGTTCATGCCTGGCCTAACTTAATACATAAACTGGTAAATACAACCACAAAAGGAAATTGCCAATTCACTATTTGCGAGGGCCCAGGCATCCTCTTAGTAAAGGGATATCACTACCAGAAAGGCCCAGAAGACTACTGAACTGGTGCTAAACGAGGCAAAAGTCCCTCTGGGGAGATGTATCAGAAGCTATGAAAGCCTTGGATGCTTCCCAAAGTCCTCTGTGACATCAAGGGCCTAGAAAAATCACCTGCTGACCATTGTGAAGGCAAGAGGGACCTAAGGTCCCACAACATTGTTATCAGTAGGCCAAATATCAGTCCCATTGAAGGACCACAATATCTCTCTGGTCAAAAAAGTTCAACCCTTTACCCCCACAACTATATATCTATATGACAGAACTTTTATTTGGCAGGCATGAGAGTATGTGAACTAAATATATATTCACAGTTGTATCACATGTGAGTGTGCGACTCCTGCTTTTCTAGAAGGGTGACAAGCGTTTCCTGATCATTATAAATAAACATCTTATGCTCACATTCCATAGCACAGGTTCTGAATCAATAGTATGACAGAAATTTCACCGCTCATCAAGGACTTTATACATACTGCAGACACACAACCTCAACGTACACGGTACACAGACCAGCACATTAACCTACCAGTCACCCCTTAAACATACCCTGTAATATTTCCTCTCTGCCATATACCGAGTTCACATATCAAAGGTTTTCCCAAGACGATTTTGGGCTACACTTCCTTTAGCCACTATTAGGCAAAGCATTAGATAATATATGATGGATAAATAATATATCTGAACAGAATCAGATATCACGACAGAACACCCCCAGAAAAAAAGGTTGTTGGCTGCTGACCCTACTTTATACTTAAAAGATTTGTATATACAATGTGGTTTTTGAAAAACAATACTATATTTAATCATATTACATAAATTAATTACTTTCCTGTCAAAGTTAACATGCTTTTATTATGTGCACATATAAAAGTACCTGGGTTAATAAATAAATTAGGCAGCGGCTGAGATTTCTTCACAACAAATGGATAATGCGCTCTGGTCGAATAAAGCTCTTTTCTTTGTAGTTGTCGATAAAATCTGGAGTTCATGAAAACAAAAACAATAACAAAAATAAGAATTCACAACTAAGCATTGGGAAAACAAATACATTTTTTTCTCCCCATATTTTTGTAAAATCCATCTGCATATTTTGCTACGTTTGTCATTTCATGAAAGTCCAATGTGAGGATTAAAACAGCCATGGTTGTAACCCTATGTGCCTTGTCATTACTGCTCCATCACCATTGAGAAGACGGGCACTGAGTTCTGCAGTATAAGGTCATACACTGATACCGCGCATAAGACACAAGGGAGCTTAGAGCTCTGTTTCAGACAGATTTTATACTACCATGTACCATGCAGCTAACCATATAAATGAAATTAACTATAAACAATCTACTCAAGGAAAACTTATATAATGCTTAAAGGTGTAGCAGTGCAGGCTGAAATGGGCTCAGATATCAAACTGGAGTCACAAGACCCTAGCAGAAAAAAGGAGGTACATTTCTTGGTCCAACATAGAGACCCATTAGCTTTTGGGACTTAGAGGTCATGAAGTTGTATGTGACAGATCTTTTTCTACTTTGGCTCGATAAAGAATATTATATTTGACTAAGAAGTCAACTTGTTTTGGACCAATACAGCTATATCCGTTTTCTTAGAGACTCTAGCAAAGCACTGATTGACAGTCTGCAGTGGTGCCTAAGCTCTGACATCTAGATTGCTCTTTTTGCCTCTGATTAAGTAGCAGGAAGCTATGAAACGCACAGCGCAACCCTTCTAGACTGATAATCATGTGGTTTGTTGTATTTTAACCTACTGGCTTACGTTGTGCTATATACGCTGATGTAGAATGATCTCCTTCTATACTAGCTCATCCGTAAATCCATGGAGGACATCCATGGTACTGCTACCTCTCCCAGTCAAAACCACCAAGAGAAATGTATTACACAGCGAATGAGCGGATATTAAGCACCATTAGATGGTTTTATAATTAATCTTAGGAGTATGAGACTGGCCAATCTACATATAGCAAGAAAGAAGACCTTATTGAGGACTCTTCTTTCTAATTACTTATTGCATATTTTTAATAGCTGATTATGCTTGTTATTTGGATCACATTTTCTAAGTGCACATATTTTGTAGAACCTCACCTGCTTCTCTTTTTTGTCATTTTGTTCTAGACCAGTGACAGCAAACCTATTGCACACGTGCCACAATCAGCATGCCAAGGTCTCTGCTCTAGCATGGGGGCAGATAACCACTGGTAAATTATTTTTAAATGAGCCCAAATTAAAGAGAGCACAAGGTCTGTTCATATATATGACTTCTGTTTCTCTGCTCCCTCGCTAATGTCCCAGAAATGAATGCTGAGCGCTGGGATTTGTCTTCACTGAAACGGCCTGCATGGCAATGAAGGGCTGAAACAAAGGTCTGTATGAGAGATGGTGAGAAAGGGGGGGGATGGCTAGTGAGAAACAGGAGCGATAGTAAGAAAACAGAGAGATAAGGAGAAGGATATAGGGGAGAGAGAGAAAGTAGAGGCAGAGAGAAGGGGGAGATAATGAGAAAGAGGAGAGATGGTGAGAAAAAAAGATAATGAGAAAAGGGAGAGAGTGGCAGCAGAAACACATGGGTTCCATCTGAGAAGCCACCAAACAAGCATCTATATATATATATATATGTGTGCAGCTTGTGTGTGTTATGCTTATTTCTGGAAGGTGAAAACCCTGCACTTTGAGGTCTGCAACTTTGTTTCATACAGAAAATTGGGCACTCAGAGTCAAAAACATTGGCCATCACTATTCTAGACCATCAGACAGAAGGGACAGAATAGTTGTGCCCCACAGGACATATCCTGGAACCAATTGAACTGTGTCTGCAATAAGTCCAAAATTAACAATTGCACTCCAAATGCCAAGTTTCTGCCCAGTGCCAAATAGCTGTAGCAGTAAATAATTTAAAGTCAAAAAATAGTTACCGGCACTCCAAGGACTTGTCCTGATGAAAGTCTGTAATAAACAAGACCGAAGCGTTGACTTGAAAACCGAAGTTGTTTGTGTGGTTATTTGGAAAGTCCCGGTAACTATTTTTTGACTTATATATATATATATACACACACACAATAAATCGCTTACATTTAACTTTATTTAGCATTTCATTCTGCAAGCATTTACATGCGAGCCGAGGCAAATATATATGTCAAACATATATCTGGCTTACACAATGTTATCACCTAGAGGAAAATAGTTAAAAAATACATCAGACATGTTTCTAATGCATCATCCTAAAAATGTAACAAAACACTTCATGGTGTACGGCCTTAACAGTTTGAGCATCAGTTTGAAAAGGAACTTCGTATAATACTTGTCTGGGAAGCAGCTCTATTAAAAAAAGATGGTATAAAAAGATGTTGGAACACTTATGGTCATTATGAGCGCCAGAAAACATTGCTTGTGAAAATGGCGATCCCTATCACAGCCCCTCACAGGACACTTTTACTGCCCTTTTAAAACCCATACAAATATATTAAAGCAGAACGCATTTACCAAAACAGCGGCTGCCGCTATGTCAAACGTCTTTCAGCAGCTTCCTAGTTTAATAAACTTTGCGCATTTCTCGCTTGCATCTCTTTCTATGCGTTTTATCACCACTGTCACATTGCGTTACCCACCTTCCAGCTACGCAGCCCAGCCACCTGTTCACGGGAGCCGCCATGTTTGTTGTGTTATTGAAAGGCCCCCAAAACGTCACCGTGGAAGCTGCCCTGGTATTGCCTGTTTGGCGCGGTCAGCCGCAGAGGGGGCGGGGCCCAATGACAGGCTGGGGCTAGGGAAGCGCGCGTAGGCGGTCTCGGTAGATCTCCGAGATGTTGAGACGGTTCTGAGATGTCTTAAGTAATACCTGCCCGAGAATGGCGATACAAGAGTGTCTGGGGTATGATTATCATGCCTCTCACGCTTCCCCTTTTCCTCCCCTGATGTCCCCGTGTTCTAGAAGCCGTATATTTGTGGGTTATCACAGCCATACAAGTGTTGTTAATGTTTAGCAAGAAATGTGATTATAAATTAAATTGTGTAAATAAAAGACTTTATTCAGGAGTAGTTACCAAAATCACTATTAATTAGTCATAAAGGCGTCTAAAACGTTTTGACCAAACCGCGCCCTCCAAACGCATCTGAAAACCCCACAAAGCTGAAGCGTCTCTCTGGCCGTTCTGGATCGGCGGGGGAACCGGGCCCTTTACATTTTCATGGTGTTTGCAGAATTTACCCGTATGCATTACGCACCATCCCTTGCTATATCCCCAGATATACTCTCCACCCATTTCAATGGAAACACTTTCCTGGTGCGGATTGGCTGCTTGATGCAGCCAATCAGTGATTACAAATGTCAGACCACAGAGGAGGACAGCAGCGACTTGGCGCTCAGGTAAGAATATTAGAGCCATCTTTACTCTGCTTTCCTCTATCGCGAGGGTGTCGGAGGACATTAAAAATGTCCCTTTAATAATGAGGGGTGGTGCACAGGTAAAGATGTTTACAGCTGATCCCACCAGCCAGACATAACTCCATTGCAGATGGCCAGGAGACCGACCACACATAACTCCATCGCAGATGGCCAGGAGACCGACCACACATAACTCCATCGCAGATGGCCAGGAGACCGACCACAAGGTCACAGAGCACCGTGTAAAAGAGACAAGAACGCAGGGCACTAGAAATCCAAAGATCCTCATTCACAATGGCGGGCAGTTTTTAAATGAAACAATTACCTTTTATTATTCTTCCATTGATTTGAAAGCAGCTCAATGTATATTTATATCAACTTAATGACAAACATGTGTCTTTTACTGTTTTTTCTCATAGGAACACCACGGAGGCGGTATGGACAAATGGATTGTTTAAGGACGTATACGATCCAGGAATTTGGCCGAGACCCCTGCGGGCCATATGCAGAGAGGCTGAAAGTAAGCTCCATGTGGTCATTAGGTTAATGATGTAGCATGGCCCAGCCTCCCAGGAGCTCGTCTGAACACACCAGCCATGTTGCACATAAGTTCTTTTGATCATCACGAGGCATATTTTTGGTTTTGAGTCACTACTACGATTACATTTCCATATCAGCTTCCCTACAGAATAATTCTCCAGGGTCCAGGCTCATATATACACGCATTTACAATCAAGGCTTTATTAAATGGTGCATGGATTGCAGTCTTGCATTTGCCTTGACTTAGTATGGTTATGAGTTTTAATAATAAATCCTTGTATTGGTCTTTCCGGCTGGTCTTTGTAATAATGCAGTTACCTGACAAATGCCATTCACTGTTGCTTCATCCATTGGGGTGCAAAACAAACATTTATTTTACATTTATATTAATATGTTTCATGGTTAAAAATCAAGCAAATTTCCCATTCAGATATTACCAACCAATAGTGTTTCTGGTCATCTGCAAACGGTCTACTCAGTACCCTCAAATGAAAAGAAATTGCCAACTTCTTCCTAACCTTAGTGCCGAAAGCTGTAATTTCACTGTTATTCCCTAATTTATTTAGGATGACCTGTGCAGATCATATGGGAGCCACATACTCTATATGGACAAAAGTATTGGGACGCACCGCTTATTGCATTCAAGTGTTTTAATCAGACCAGCCGTATAAAATCGAGCGCCGAGCCATGCAGTCTGCATTTACAAACATTTGTGGAGAAAATAGGTTGTTGAAGGTGCTGAAGAGCTCAGTGATTTCAGGTGCCGTACCGAGATAGGATGCCACCTTTGCAGTCCATGAAATTAAATCCCTGCTGGATATTCCACGGTCAACTATAAGTGGTGTCATTGGAAAGTGGAAGACCAAGGGACCACGTAAAGCCAGAGACCCTGAAAGAGTGTAACGGTCGGACGTCCCAATACTTTGTCCATATAGTGTACCTGCCACTTACTATCCACATGTGTAGGTAGGTTGGTCACCTATACTGCCCATGTGCAATAACCAAAATCAGATCTGTTTTCCAGTTGCCTCCTGTAATCATGTCATTCTGCCCTAATCATTTCTGTAATATGCTGTGTCTGCAATTCATTATGTAATGTGTGATGTCAACGTGCATCTGTCTGTCAACAGCAAGCCTAATGGCTCCAATATGGCTGATTAGCAGCAAGATAATGATTTCAATATGGCATACGGTATTGTAGCCCATGCTTAAAGATAACATGCTTAGATTCGAGATGGGGTTTTTTCGTGCCAAATGAAAATGCCCCCCACAAATATCCTCCCTACTGGGGTTAAACATCTACATTATGGGGTAGCCCACGCACCAAAACACAAGAAAAAAAAATAAAAAAAAATCAAATGAATACATTTTCTAAAATGCATTACAAAATAGATTAAAAGACCAAAAAGTAAGCCTGTGAAGGTAATTGCCCATAATCATGCTTTAAAAAGTGGTCTATCCAATTTAGAACAAGTTGTTGGGCTGACCCGGAGTTTGCAGAAGAGTTTAATATTCTAACTCCGTCATCATCATTCTGCTTTAACAAAGAACCAACCCCATTTAGCTTCACCAGCAAGAAGGGATGAAAATATGAACATGGCAGGCTGGGAAGAGTCCGCGGAATCCCTCTATGCTTTTGCAAGGAGAACCACCCATTTTTAAATGGACCTCTCGGCTACTATATGCGTTTTCTATGGTTTTATGATGTATTTATTCACTAAAAGAATTGCGGGGAGGCAAGTTGTGGTTTTAACTATCTCACCTTATTGATTATGAAATTTGAAGAGCGTTGAGCTAAACTTAATATAATTCGGTGTGTTATACCTACCTGTCCGGCCGGGGTCCCACGGCGTTCCTCACGCACGTCCTCCTCGTCTGCCGCCGTACACACGGCACGCACACTGGCAGTCCTGATCGGGCTGCCGCAGCATGTCAGCAGCGATCGGAGAGACGATCTGCCGCTACATGTTCGCGGCACCCAACCAGTACCTCTTCTGCCTGTGTGGCGCTGCCGCGTCGCTCGCGGCGGCAACACAGGCAGAGAGGACGTTGCGGTTGAGCCGCGCTGCAGCTCGTGCGGCAATCGTATGGTTTCGATCGCTGCTGCTGTCCACGGTGGCAATGTCTTTCTTCCTCTCCTGCCTGTGGGCGCTTCCGGTCATTCGCGGAGGTACACAGGCAGGAGGGTTTGTTTTTCTGTTGCCATAGTGAGGCGCTATAATTGCGCCAGCCGCAATGACGTCATCGTACCTGTTCTCCCGCCATTGGCCCTATTTAAACTTCCTGCTAGGTTTCCTTGCCCGTTCAACGAGTCCATTTATTTGTTCTCAGGGTGTTTATTTCTCTTGTGCCTTTTTGATTGCTATTTACGTGTACCAGACCTCGGCTTTGTTCTTCTGACCTTGATCCTGCGCTGCCCGTCCCGACCTCGGCTATTGTTATTTGACTACGTTCCTGTGCTGCCTGCCCCGACCTCGGCTATCGTTTTTGACTACGCTCCTGTGCTGCCTGCCCCGATCCCGGCTTGTTTATCGGATTCTCGTCGTTCCTGCATTGTGGGTCCATTACCTGTGATACCTGATCCGACGTAACACGGTGTGTGCAATAACTACCACTTTATAGTTCTTCACATTATGTGGGGCCACTGAAGCGCTTCTTGCAGAAGGTCGATGAGTTTGAATCTTTATAATGTATAGTAAAGTGATGAAGATGAAACATAACTCTCCTACAAACTCTTCCTTCAGTGAATAAACCCCCAAACCGATAAGCAGAGTTGAACTTGAGTTGAAATTCCGCCCCAGCACATTTGGGGTTGTAGACCGCTAGTTATTCACATGAACCCAATAAATGCTCGTTACATAGCGAAGCTGAGAGAAGAAAAAAAAACCACAATGCAAGCACATTAAAATAAACAGACTTCCATTCAGACAGACTGAAAATTTATTTGGTTTTATCCACCAATTCATGTTTTTTACGCTTTCGGGGATACCGGAAGCAGCACACAGCTTGAGACGGCACTTCCAGGCGTGCAGGCGCGGCGATGCTCCCCGAACGATACAGAGCTCATTCCAACAGTTCGATTTCCAATAAATAACAGAATTTACATCACAATAAGACCACCTCCCCAGTGACTGAACTGAATGTCAGTGTAGTCCATTTTTTAACACAGTGTGGTACGGAAGATTTTTTTTTCCTCCCCTGTTCACGACAGAATTTAATGTGCAAAGCAGATTTTAAATGAGAAATGATAGTCTGTCACTGTAGTTTTTTTTTCAACCTGATCAGCAAAAACAGGTTTCTTACTCTAAGTTACATTAAGAAGAATCTCACATAAAATGCGTAGTTATTTTTTCCACACACTCTTTTCATTATACATGCGCAGAATTGTATATATGGCAGAGGTAAGAATACAGGATTCACAACTAATTACAGGAAAGTAAAAAAGGCACATTATTCAAACGAAGAAGAAAAAAAAAAAGTTGATTACAGTAAATTGTAGAGGTAGAAGAAATGATAGAAGAGACATAAAGGGGAATGAGAGGAGAAAAGGAGCTTGCTAAAAGCAAAGCCCAAACACGTGGACAAGGTTAATTGTAGGCGAGTAAAGATATTTGCATAAAACTACAAGTAATTGATGATTATTTACTTGATGTCTATACACTTAATTTTCATAAAAAATGAATAGAAACTCAGCTCGGTTGGGATTTAATAGACATGTATCCTCTTAGCATTTGCATACCGGTATCTACAACACTGGTTGATAAATAAGCCCCAGGTTGCGCATGTTGGCGAGTCACATGATCAGCTGGCAAATGAAACCGTGTCGTGATAGCGATGCTTTAATGGACGCACATTTTCAGACCTATCCAGACACTCAGATTTTTCTGGGCATTCCTAATTATTGCTGAAAATACTGTCATGTATTGAATACGTCTATTAGATTTGTGCATTCACTTTTGTACGAATTTAACATTTTCATTCGTCAATTCATACAAATGTCTTAAAACGACATCAACAAAACAAAGGAGAACGAAGTAGAGAGCTGTGGATTTCGTGTTTTTGTTCACGCTCTCTGTCCATGTCTCTCTACCCTCAGCGTCTCTGCTTCTTGTTCTCCGTTTCTTTTTTCTTCTGTCTTCTCTGGAGCTCCGCTTGTCCTGGCGCACATCCTCTCCCCCGATCGGAGAAATATGGGAGAGGAGAGGCTGTCCCCACTTTGACCACCGAGTTTCCGCCATGCTGCGCATGTATTACACCACATCCGTGGAGAGAGAGAGAATTGAAGCACTTCTCTCTCTGTGGATCCGTCTGCATTATTCTAGCCTGGTGTAATGCTTCCGCAACAGGGCGCATGGTGTGTGGAGAGGCTAAACCCTGTTGAAGAAGTACATGGAAGAGATAATGCAGAGGAGAGCCAGAAGAAGAAGAAGCAGAGAACAAGAAAAGGAGACGGAGAAGCAGACACGGAAATGGTTGTCGGAGAAGATAGGGAGACATTGAGAGAGAGCAAATGTCCAAAAATGATTGGAGCAAAACGGAAAATTTGTCTGAATCATATTTTTTTGCACAAATCTAATGTCTATATATTTTGAAACCTTATCTAATACATCGACCACAAAAAACAACCAAAGTGGCCAGTGAGGATATAAAATTAGCATTTCAAAAAATACCCTTCTCCAGCTTATGCCCAAAAGGATATATACCTTTAACAGACACAGCGAATGGTAGCTTGCTTCCAAGACCAAAATGTAATTTAGATTGTATATATATTAAACATACAAACATATTATCCATTGCTATGCACATTCCAGAACACTATTGCACTTCTCAGCTTTTACAATGTAATACTGTGTGACTTTGTTAGTTAGAATTCATTATTTAAAGTATATGTGAGGGGACAATGGTCTTCTTGCCAAGTGCTTTTTAATTATTTTGGAAGAACATTGTGAATAAAAAGGAAACAAATGAGAAAAATAAACAAGACTTAAAAGAATGAAACATACTAAAAGCTAGTGTAACAGGTCTAGGGGTTTTCAGCATCCCAAGTTGTAGATGGAAATTCCAAAATACTTTGTCTTTGAAGCAGTTAAGGGGAAATAACTATTTTACGGAGCCACTTGTTACAAGCTGAAAATATCCTAATACATTAAAGGTCACAAAAGACCTTTGGAAACTGGAAGGGCTTTGTCTTTACTCGCTTTAGTGCATCTAGGCCCTTTTACGTTAGGGGATTTACTCACCAAAGACTCTTAACCCTAAACTAAAAAAAAAAAAAATAAATCCATAAAACCAAACTTTTTAACCTGAAACAATATACATTATTTGTTTGCTTAATGTGTTTCTGCTTCCACACCAGGAGTGTGCCCATGAAAAGGTGTAGAGGGAAAGGCAAAGGCCAACTACTGTATAATGCTGTAAGATAGCACAATATGATGTCACAAATTAAACAATAATGAGGTTAAAGACATAAAACGTAATTCCTAGTGTTTATTATTAAACAGGAAGCTGTCACTCCGGTGCCTGCATAGGGTAGCTTTTATTAGACCGTTTCTGTACTTCTTTACGGGACAGATTCTGTTGGCTGCGGAAAGTCTTAAGAACAGCTCCATCTCTTAAACTTTTCCCATTTGTTGGGAGAGCCATTAGGCAGGAGACAAATACATGGAACTCCCATAAAATAAGAGTTTTCATTTTGTATATATTTAATATTTCTATGGCAATGAACAGGGAAGGTACCGAAACCTTCCATGTAAATTACCCGTTGCGTGGGAACGAAAGCTGGGGCATCTTCTGCGGGTGCTTATTAAATGCAACCCAAAGCAGATAATTTCCCCCTATTTATTTTGTCTGCTAGATTTTGCAGGGAAAGGGGCAGCGCCAAATGGGTCTGAATTTCTGTAAGTCACAGGGGAGATAGGAACAGACCCAGCTACAGAGGCTTTTGCCGCATGAGACACCACTTTGTAAGCAGCAATGGGCTGGGCATCCACATTTTGCGTATCTTGAGGGCTGTAGTGTCGGGAATACTTAGAGAGTGATTGGGGTCGAAAAGGCTTTGTGACTACAGTCCCAAACACGGTCTCCTGGGCAGCCTCATGTCCTGGGATCCTGTGATTCTCTAAGTTGAGCGGATCCTTTGATGGGTTAGGAAAGAAAGAGGACTCAGCTGTTTGGCTGGAATGTACATAGAGGTTTCCAGTGGTATATGAGGTCTTCATGGAAGGAGTTCCCACTCCCAAGTCTACATTTCGGAATGCAGGT
The DNA here is from genome assembly GCA_009364415.1 of Spea multiplicata. Lineage (NCBI taxonomy): Eukaryota > Metazoa > Chordata > Amphibia > Anura > Pelobatidae > Spea > Spea multiplicata. The sequence goes on from VKOC01000003.1 coordinate 35,716,799, forward strand.
GTACCTATTGTTGCCGTTTCAAGGCCTACAAGAGATGGAATGACATGGGGGGAAGCATTTGGTGTGGTTTCTTCCACACTTATTTTCCTAGAAAATGGGGCTCGGAGGAAAACATCAGGTTCCTCCTTGTGGTCCAGCACAGGAGTTGTTTTAGCCACAAAAGGAGCGTTGGTGAAAACATCAGAATCATTCAGTGATTCCTTTGAACATCTAAAGGGAGCAGTGGCAAATACATCTAGGCCCTGGGAAAACCCTTCTGCAGATGGCTGAACCACCCCCCCTTTTGGTACAGGGACTTGAGAACTTGAGGTTAGAATGACATTGTCATGGGGACTTGCAAACACAGCATCCTTGACTTTCTTTGATGCATCTTCTTCATCAGACTCCATCAACAGAGGCCTAGACCCACTGCAATCCAACAGGTCTGGCTCATGGTCAGTCCCCTCTCCTTCACTGCTATGGAAGGAACTGCAGCTAGATGGACGCTTTGAAGGAACATCAGTCTTTAACTCTAGAATCTGTGTGCCGTCAGACAGTGTGTATCCTCCAGAGCAGGCTACTTGAAGATGCACATCACTCCCAAGTGGAAACGCCTGAGGGTCTCTTTGTAGGCCTATAAAAATGCATAAGATAAAATGAGAATGTATATTCCCTCTGAAATCTAACAAAAACAAAGATAAAGCACCATGAAACGACATTCAACATCTCACAAAATATTAACAGTAAGTGAAAGAATCAGGGCAAGAAGAGTCCTTTGAGAATTGGGTTCCTTTTCACTGTATATTCAAGACTACTTTAATGACAGGAAATCTAAATACTATGAGGTCCCCAGGATGTCTCAGTGTTTTTTCCTTGCAAATAAATACATATTAAAGTATTTTTATATGCATTCTTCCTTGATGAGGCTGCATAGGGCACTGGGTGACACACATATATAGTCCAAAAGTTTGGGGTCACTTAGCTGTTTGGAAAACAAAGACATGTCTAGCTGTAACATAATTAAAAAAGGGGTTTTCTAATGATCAATTAGCCTTTTAAACTTAAACTTGGATTAGCGAGCATTAAAATCAGCCATTTCCAGCTACAATAGTCATTTACGACATGAACAACGTCTGTACTGTACTAACCCATTTCATGTTATTCTAGTGGACAAATTTTGCTTTTCTTTCAAAAAAAACAAGGACATTTCTGATACGTGTGTATGTATATTACACATGTATAACATGCTTCAATACGGTAATCATCCCCCCAGGTAGGGTCCGAAGTTAAAAAGTCTGTCTTCATGTCTAAGATCCACCATTCCTTTAATTAGTTTAATTGTCTCTGACCCTTTTTCTAGTTCATGTTTTTTTCGCCTTGTACGGCATATTCAATGTGTGGTTTTGCCAAAGACATAAAAGAGGCAATACTATGTTGTCATCCCATGCACTCATTACCTTTTCATAATGAATAACTTGCTTGCTTGCTTTTGCAGCAATTCTTAAGATTGTGCTGAGAAAATTCATTCAACTCATTAGCATTTTTCATGTTTCAATGCTGGAGCACCTCTGAATGTTAACTACCTGCCACCCATTTTGGTTAAATCCCTATGCAGGAAGGAAACATCCACTTCTGATATATTTATTAAGCGTTGTATACAGGGGTTAACAAGCAAAGATACACTTACACATACATATACAAGAGGGGCTGAGGATTTAATAAACATAATTTAACCACTTTACAAAAACGTTTGTTATCTGCAAATACTGAGATGCTGCATTCAGCGCTTGGTGTAGAGGTCTATAGCCCAGCACTAGTTGCTCTACTCCAAGCCAAGTGGCTACTTTATACTAGTTATACTACACAAAACACCATAAAATGAAGTATAAAAAACACCCCCACAGATAGTACTTTGGCTCCACCTGAAACAGATATTTACGTCACACTTTATAGAAGAGACACACAAGTAACATGGCTTACCTTGGGGGAAATATTAGCAGGCTAGAGGGATTAGGAAAGTGACATCAGAAAAGATGAGAAAAGGGTAGACAAGGCTAAAGTAGAATAAGAATTCCAGTTTCTATTAACTCCCGATCCCATATAGAACAGCTAGCAATGTAGAATACACAGGATAATATGACTTAGTTGCTAGTTACCCAAAATGCAATTAAAGGATAAAGACAGCCATCAAGCGCTCCAAAAAAAAAAACTGAGCCAGGTTATTTGCTATTTGAAATGTGAATTTTGTTACTTTGGCAATTAAGAGAAGCTGATTGTGTGAAGGAGAAAAAAAAAAGGAACTTGTGGACCTCACAGGGATCCTTAGAATCAGAGAGAAGGATCAGCCCCTCGGCCACTTCATTGACATTTTCATCCATGTGCTACGGTTGACATTACAATCTCTTTATAAAAATAATAAAAAATCCCTTTTAAAAAACGCACGGCCTGTTCTGTTAAAATGTTATGCGCTCAATTGTTCCCAATATTTTTTAACAAAAGGCTTTAGCCGCTGTCAATAATATCGTCTTGGTGCAAGTTAGACGTGTGCAGGCGGACGAGCTTTATTTTTAGTAAATTTAATAAGAAAACTGAAAACAAGAAGGCGCCAACCAAACAAAAACTAACTAAAAACCTCTGAATATCTGTTATCCATTCATCAATTTTTTTCCATATCTAACCCTCTCCTTAACTTGCCATCGTTGGATGCCATCCAACGAGTTATACTTCTCACTGCCAGATGCCCTCACTCTGTGCCAAAGATGAAAGGAAAGAGTCTGAGTTGATTTGGCTCACCATGCAAAAGGCTAGTGCATATTCTGAAGAACAACATCTGGAAGTGGCCAAATACCTTGTCCAATTCTCAAAAAGTCACGCGTCCAACTGTCCATTGACCAAGAATGAGGCTGGTTTACCAGAATTATGCACAGTGGTGCTTGGAGAATTCCAATAAAAATTATTTTGGTTACTGTGTACAATGTTACTCTACATTCCAGGTAAGGATTGACAAAGAATGGCGTTTTGGTTTACCATAAAGATCAGCTTCATGGATAATACCAGGGAATCCCACCATTTTGCTGGTGATGGCACATTTAAAAGGGCAGCCCCACCATACTTTCTCTTTATTCTTTGTGTGCAAGGCTCTAAATTATTTGTGGTGTTATCTCTTTCTGCAAGGTAAAATGTACACATAAAGGGTTTTGTTAGGCTAGAATCTTATAGCAAAACTCATACATTGCACATATATTGACATTTAAATGTAAACCTGCATCATTATACTCTCTGAAGTCTCATTGGGCTGTGCCATCCTGATAAAATTAACCAAAAATGGGAAGTATTATGACCTTTCTATGCTAGATAAAGTTTCACTGATGATGTCTCATCTTCTTTAGCATGTCTACTATATCTCATTTAGGAAAAATACTAAAAAGGACACTGTTTTGAACATTTTAGGGGCACTTAAGACCAAGGACCAGAAAAATTACATTTTTTGCCAAGTCTCCGGGAAAATTTCTCTCTTTAAATGCCTCCCCTACCTTCTCAGCTGACCACATCCATGTCTCCTTTCCTGCAAGCTCTGCTTCTTCTCTTGCCATTTCTTGTTCTTCTGTCTTCTGTCACTTCTCCCGTGTTTTTTTCTTCTTCAGCCAGGTCTCCAAGAGCACTTCTGCAAAAGGGAGGAGCTTCCAGGCACACCTTCTTCCTAATTGGAGGAACAGGAAGAGGCTGTCCCTCTGGCTCCGCCCTTTAGTGGCAGTACACAGAAATGCAAGAATAATGCAGACAGATTTGCAGAGACAGAGGTCCGGAAACGCTTCCTTTATTCCGCAATTGGATGTTTACATTTCAAATTGTGGGAATGGCGGAAAAGGGGCAAATATAGGATCCGCCCTGGGTGCCAAATACTCTAGGTACACCCCTGGGCAGCCGGTAACGGCATCTACAACCACTGGCTGATCAGGGGGTGGTCAACAGGGCAATTCACTTCTCCTTCGAGATAGATGGAGAAGGGATAAAGAGGCAAGTCCCGAAACCTGGATTTACTTATCGCCCTAATTTTCAGGAGGAGGCGGGGTGACACAACCTTGCCTTGTGTGACCCCTGGGGAGTAGGGTGATAGTAAGCTGGGCGAGCTGCTTTAAAGGCAGGTTGAAGCTTCACAAGGTAAATTGCGTGAGTGTGTCAGTGTGTGAACAGGTGCCTTTGGGTATGTTTGTGTGTCTGGGCTTTGTTAGTGTGTGAACATGTTTCTTTTGATAAGAGTGCATGGTTATGTTAGCGTGTGTGTGTGTAGGGGGTATTTCAGAGTGTGGACATGTGCCTTCGGATTAGTGTGCATGTGGTTATTTTAGTGCATGTACGGTCTGGAAATAGCGTGCGTTTGCGAGCGTGTGTGACTGCCCTTGCATTATTGCTAAATGAACCCTGTATTAAAATGCATTATTAAGATAAAAATCCATATTTTCTCTCCATGAAAACTAAGTGCGCCCCACCAACACATACATTGTAAGCTCGTTTGAGCAGGGCCCTCCTCACCTGTTGTCAATTTGTTATGTTACATACTACTTGTTATGTCCCGTCTGCCCCTTGTACAGCGCTACGGAATTTGACAGCGCTATATGAAACAAATAATGTGGCCTGCAGCAGAAAATACATAGACACCCCTGCACTAAGACAAATAGCCAAGTAAGGTTTGAGGTCATCCAGCATTTGGAAAAATGGGTTGAATGTTCTTGCACTCCAACAATGTTTATTTGCAGTAGAATCCAATTTTATAAACCCATTTATTAATTCTAAAACAGACTAGCCATTAGTGGAGTGTAAACAAATTTTGACGCCACCCCTCCCCCAATGCTAACCATGATAGCACAATCACAAAATCTCACGAACAAAAAAAAGGCAAGTCCCGACTTCGAAAGCCATTCTTTAAAATACTTTAATTCACAGAAATAGATCAGTTTCTACTATACAGCTGGGAGATTTTTGGGATTAAGATGTCATAGGTTTATTTCTCTTTTTAATCTCTATTTTTCAGAAACCTTGAAAGAAGAAGAATTGCAATTAATTCTGTCCTGGAAGAGGCGCATGGACTAAAATAACAGAAATATATTTATATATTTATATATACACAAGTCAATGTTCTACCAATCACTTCACTAAATAGTTTTTCTACAGTTATGATGCTCTCAAGAAGAGAACAATTTTTGATACAATAAAGAAGAAAGCAAGGTGAGTGTATCGGACACAGGTAGAAACCAGTTGTATAGAGAAGATTTCTCACACACCTAGAAGACTGAGGAGATCTTATTTACAGACGGCAAAATCCATCACATTGAAGAGGGGTATTCATTAGACATACAGAGAAAAACACCCTAACGATCTGTACACCCTGTGGGTTATGTGCACAATAAACATACACAATTTAAACTTTCTTACCGACATCTGCACAAAACAAGGAATATGCCGTTCTTTCGGAACACACACACCGATACAGATTTAAATACTTACTGAAAAAAGATAAGAGATTGGGGCACTTAACCCCCTGCAGGATCGAATAGTCAACTACGGGAAATGCTGACCGACAAGGAGTGTGACATACAGTACGCTTCTGCGATGTTATTAGATGCACTTTGTGATGAAAACATTTAAAAACAAAACTAAATACTGATTGTGAAATATTACATTATTTTACATATAACAAAGGTGAAAGCTGAGAAAGTCGAGATAGAGAGAGATAAAAATGAGAAAGTTGAGATAGAGAGATGAGATAGAAAGAGAAATTAGAGAGATGAGAGAAAAAGATAGAGGGAGAATGATTTGTCTTATGAGTTGTTCAAAATAAAAAATATATAGTTCATTATCGTGGTCCAATCTTCTCATATTACCGTGTTTGCTCGATTTCGGAGCAAATGCTCTGAAAAAGACCCCTCGTCTTATAATCAGACCTCAAATAGGTCTGACTATGAGACTAAGATCCAGATCCCCCGCAGCGCTGGGGCAGATGTGCATAACTGTGGGGGGCAGGTTGGAAAATAAAAGGAAATAAAACAAAATATTTTTCTCAAAATCATTTCTTTTATTTTTTAAAAAAAGTTTTACATGAATTAACATTTACTGGTAAAACTTTTTTCAGGCTTTTTCTTTTTTTTGCTAAATTCAGATTTTGGGGGGTCGTCTTATAATCAAGCAAATACGGTAACATTATGTTTCAATCTGTTTCAAGATGCACGATTTATATGCTGTACTCTAGAACCTCTTCGTTGGTTTCAGTATTAAATGTGATGCAAAAAAAAAAAACAACAAGCAAAAAGACGACGACAAAGCACATGCAGGTATGCTAATTTTTGGCCATGTTCATTCTCCTTCAAATATGTTCTCTACTCAGTACACTTTCAATAAATAAAAAAAAGACAAAATGTGAGGTACAAAACCAGGTAGCATTGTTTCCAAAACCCAGGAAGGAAGAACTGTGATAACCACATAATTTCACAGACGTGCTACATTTCTATACAAATATCTACGATGTTAACCATGATATCTTGGGTACTGAGCTGCCCTTCCATTTGCATACACACGCATCACACAATCCTAACTCATCGATCTATACATCTACTTGTATTTCTAATTCTTCGGTTGCGTCATACATTCATAAGAATCAACCGGCCAACCTTCACATGAACCTTAATCTTCCGTGACCAAACTGAAGGTCAACACTACCCCATAAACCACAAAATACCAAAAGGGACTGATTTTTTGTGTAACAACCAGTATTGTTTTGATAAAATCGTTTTGGAAATGCAGAGGAAATACCAAAAAAGACAAAACAAGAAGAGGGTCACCTGCCTAGTAACATCGCAGACACACTTAGGTTTTTGGGGTGCTACATGACAAATATAAAAAGCTCTTCAAGGTATAAAAATCTACATTTGATGAAGGGATTTTAGACTGCTCTCTACCTAATAAATGTCTTGGGTTGTTTAACAATATTTGCTTCTTTTTTGGGCCACAGGGTCATTCTGAACCATCGTGACACCAATATGATAACCGGGCACATGATTATGTTATTGCAGAAATCTGCATTAATTTACTCATCAATACCAGTTTTTATCTTTTATTTCAAAAATTAAATTCTTGTAGATCTTGTGGGATGAGAAGGTACCTTATGCTGCACCTTCTTCACCGAGAAGGAACCTATTTTCCAAGGAAATAGATTTGATCATATATCAAACGGCACATGGCGCCTCTGCTGGGAAAAGTTAACTTCTTCTAAACCTTGTTTTGTAAATGCATTATCTACTTTATATCGTTCTGTAAGAATAGTCTATCGACGATCGGTGAATTGTGTGAATTACATGCCGACCATAGGATGTTAACAGAGATGAAGCCGATTGCAATTACCTCTCCCCCACCCGGAACCGTGTGCTAATAATGCATAGTCCAACAACCAGAACGTCTCTATCCCTTAAGACGGAAGCAGGTTGTACAAGATGAGAAAGGCGGTTAAAGACATCTATTCAGAGTCAGCCAGAGGCTTCTTAATAGATCCACGCTATAGCAGTGCGCACAGAAGGATCGAAAATAAAAAATAAATAGATGTACATATATATATTGGTCTATAAACATATATATATATATATGCAGGGATACTCTTCTGTAGAGGGGGAGGACTTTCCTAGCATAGGTGCAGTTTACAAGTCTATGAGCTGATCCACCAGAAGAAGAGACCTGGTCATGTTTGGTAGGCTGGACTCAGAATTTCCACTGTTGTTATTAGAGTGAGAACCTGGAAAGTGGGGGAGAGACAGCAGTTCAGTATGCTGGTGAGAACGGAGACAAGGCGATAAAGCAGAGAGTGCAACAAATACAGAAGAAGGGGTGCAGTGGAACAGAAGAAGGGGGGCAATCAAAGTGGTAGTACAACAGCAGAATTAATAATACCCATAGGCGCTACATAGGTTACTACAGCCACACACCGAAAGCTACCACTAAAGCCCTTTAAACACAAGGTATCATTTACATCATTTCTGTACATTATGTACTTTTCTTATTTTTATAGACCTTCTAGATGTCCAACTTGCAGAATCAGCTTATAAGTGCCACAAGCTGTCTCTTACTCCTGCAATACACTAGATTCTTTTAGATGTTTGAAATGTATTCAGAAGCAATTCTGCTCATCAAATCGTAGAATCATTTAAAAAAAAAAAACTATAACATAATTAATGATATGGATACAGCCAGTTCTGCTAAGGCTGGGAAACCATAACAAAGGAAGAACATTTTTTTTTTTTTTTTTTTTTTTTTACTTTTTTTGTAAGTGAATTTAAAATTATAAAAGGGTTTATTTTGCTTAATTCTCTTGGACAGCATTGTTTTGGGGGCTTGTTAAATATGGGTACCATACTAGAAAAAAACCCAAGAATAGAATAACCTTTACGGTCACCAATCCCATCTCACTTCCCTCTTCTAGCTTACCTTGGGAGTTTTTGGATACCCGAACTGGAATAGGATCAAACTCATCATCAGCCCTTTTTTCAGTATCTTCTGGAATATCAAAGCCCGTTAAGAGGTTAGTATCGTCTGCAGCGTGCGGAGCAAAAGAGAAAGAGAGAGAAGCGGCAAGCTCAGAAAGCAGAAGACAGAGAGGCTTGTTAGAATGTCCACATACAAGCCAAGCAAAGCAGAGGAGGAATGAACGTTATTCCAAGGGCAACCCAATGGCCTTTTTCTTGTACAAACAGTTTAAACCAGTGAATAGTGATGTGAAGAAGCAGAGAGATTCTCCCTCTCAGGTGCTTCATGTGAAACCTTTATGGTTTAATGATTATTACAAGAAATGTATTCTGCCGGGTTGCCCTGAGAATCTGCTGTATTTCTCACAAAGAGTGTTTGATTTGAGTGATGGGAAGAACCCTGTAGAGCAGGGGGTAGGCACTTTGAGACTCTCCAGGACACAATAAATTATAAAAAACTAAAGCCAGGGGCAGGAGTGTTTTACTTGTAGTCTGTAAGCGACTGGAGGGACTCATACTGTCTACCCATAGAATAGGGAGAATAGAATAGGGAAACCCGTGTGTGATGGATAGACATGGGAAGGATATGTTCAAAAACGTGAAAGCTGCCACTCCCTAAACTAAGTGCCTCAAAATAATTCTGATTTTAGCAAGTGTTTCTTCCCCAGAAGTATTCACCTCCCAACCTTTACATGGGGAAGCTCTGGGGTGGCTAGTAGGTGACATGGGCTCATCTGGGAGTAGGTCAGCCTGATGAACTATTAATGCACAACCAGTACTCATCTACGTTTTACTGTGTCCAGGTGACGAGCGATACTGGAGGGACACACTTTTTAGGAGCTGTATGCTACGGCTAGACAAGAGAGCTAGAGCTACATCTACAACTCATGAATAGTTTCCCCCTTTACCATCCAGGCTCATCATTACAAAAAGTGTCCAGCTCATAAACCTCCAAGGCATAATCCCCCCCCCCAAAAAAAGTTACTATTTACAGACTAAAAAAAAAACAATAATCTGGGCTTCATACCCATGAGTAAAATATAATTCAAATAATTTGTTAGATAAGATTGGTTCCCTAATCTCAAGCAATTAGACAATAAAAATAAAAATTACACACACTTATACAAATACAATAATTTACAGTCTGTGTTTGAATGGTCTCCTGTCCGTAGGAGCTGAATACGAGCCACGTGTTCATTACCTAGAACTTGTTTGGTTAACAGAATCTGGTAACCTTTGTAGATCAACCTATGAATTCATCATTCATATGCAATACCACATGTTATAAAAGCAAAGTATGTTGTGTAATGTAACTTTTCATTAGCACTTGTAGGAGTAACATGAACTACAACTCTGCCCGAGTATAGATCGCCTAGTTGGCACAAATCCAAAGCAGATTTTGTAGGCGAAGTATCTACAGGAGAATGAATTACACAATATACACACAATATACACCCACACACAAATACATACATATTCAACACTGTGTGCGAAAATCTTAAGCCACCCTGCCCAGATGGGCCATTGGGCAAACCAGGCATTGCCTACTGAGCCTGTGCCCAATGGTGCCTCACATGTACCTTTATTGTGTGTGTGACAGACTCTGTTGGACTTTTCTCTTCCCTGTCTAGGTAACACCTCACAGATTCATTTGATGCTCTGAGGTGGTCATCAAACAGATCCCCTATACCATAAAGTACACCACTAGACCATGAAAAAAAGCCACCACTGCATTTCATATAAAGGCATCAATCAGACGTAAATGTACTCCTTGCCAACTGTTCTTCTAATATGATAAGATTTTTGTGAACCAAGGAATTCATTTTGGACTCATCACTTCATAAGACTTTCTGCTATACTGGTGATCTCTCCACGTTTCATGTTCTGGAATCTCACCTGTTACTGCCAGGACTGTCACAGCAAGAAGAACGTTACAAGCTGGTGCCACGCGACAGGCAAGCCCTCAATCTAGTAACTTCTGAGTATAGTTCATCAGATGCAGTGTTTTGGCTTCCCCACTGCATTTCCAGTCGTCCTGCTAAGCTCTTTAAATTGCTTTATGGAAAGCTTGAACACAAATTGTCAGAAAGCCTTTGTATTTTGTCCAAGCAATTGACACATTCCTTCTTAGAATATAAACTCATGAGAGCGGCCTTCATCAACCCCCTATACTTGCCATGACCTCTGTATGAAAGCGCCATAAGGCTACACAGCAAACCCAAGGGCAGGCTCTTCAACTCCTGATGTATCTGGATCTTTAAGTGTCTCCTTTGTTAGCCACCTCCTATTTAAATTATTCAACACCGCAGAATAAGTTTAGTTTAGAGATTTAAGTGGTTGGCAAAAAGCGCTTGAGTGGCTTAGGACTTTTGCACAGTGGTAATATATACCGGTAAATCTAGCAGGATAAACCGCATAGTCTAGTAATTTACGTCTGTTTTGTCTGTCACAAACATCATACCGCACAAACATATAAATAGGTCATTTTAGTTCCTTTAATAGCAGCGTTGTGTATGAGTTGGCTCAGCTGAATTAAAGATATACTATGTGCTCAAATCCAAATAAAAGAAAAAATCCCCGCTATCCACCAATAAAGTATCAATGATCACAATACAAAGAACAAAGTGTATCATTCACACACTTCATATAACTTCTTACAGCTTCTCCACTATAAACTTCTGCCAGGAGGACCCACTGATTCCTAAAGATCAGCTTTGCAAGCAACATTTTTAGGGGGTGTGGCTGGGGTGTGGCCAGAGGGCGTGTTCTTTAACAACCTATTACATGGTATTTGGGGGACCAATTTCTTTTATAAACACAATCTGCCATTTCTATACATTTTAGGGCTGTTGTGTACGCTGTGATACATTCACACACGGCAAGCATTCTTGAGTGACTGCGCCTCCTACAGGACGACTCTTTGGAGTTACGATAAGTTGACGAGGAATAAAAAAAAAAAAAAAAAAATGCCCTACCATTTCAACTAAATCAAAATAAGTCACAAAGGATTTAAACATAAAAAACAAAATATTTAAATGAAGTATTTGTTTCTCAAAAAATACTGCTAATACTGCACACAATGCAAATAGTTTTTTACTAGTTATCGAACTACGAATAACTTATGCTGAACCAGGTTACGGCCAACCAAGAATCACCGGCATGGATATCCCCCATGTTTACTGGACTCAAAACTGGACAGTCTGCACATGTTTTGTACTGACTTGTATCAGGTAGGTCCTGTGAAAAGCTTTGCATGTTCATTTATGCAGGACCTCCACAAAGAGACAAATGGACAGATGGATGGAATGAGCATGAAACAGTTTGGATAAGTCTTGCTTATGCCACGACTTATCCTCTCGTTACCTGCAGATGCTGGAGCAGAGAGCGTTACAGGTGCAAATTCGTCAAGAAGGTCGGCTGTAGGGTTAGAGAGAAGGGAGTAGTCGAGGAGAGAATCTTCTCCAGTAAGTGAATCTGGAGAAGCGATGAATCCCAACGCGCAGCATTAAGAAGATGGCAAAGTGTTAGTATACATGAGCACTACGTGAGAAAAATTACAACAAAATTGATATTGCCATATTGGTGGCAGAGAAAGGAGAGACTTTACAAGTTCTAACGCCCGGCAGCCATAGGATACAATGCAGATTCAAGATCTCCAGGATCCTTTCTCATATGTTCAAAGCTTATGTGAGACTAAATGTTACCCAGCCTTCTAAACAGCATCATATACCACCAAGTACCTACACAAGGTTAATGCGGCTGACGACAGAAAAGCCAAATCATCTCAGCAGCAGGGCTGCCACCAAGTGGTTCTACATGGAGCGATCGTTACCGGGGAACACGCATAATTCTGGAACGAGGAAACGAGCCTCGCTCGCTTATAGTACAGGGATTACTGCATGATATAGAATACTTTTCTCTGTACAACAGGTCTAAAGCACAATGCCCTTTTCATAGCATTTATAACAAAGGTCATCCGTTCTGTATGAGGCTATTCGTGAGCCCAAAGAGAGGAGAGCAGCTAAATCCAGAAATACCTCCGGGGTAGTACTTTCATTTTATTTATCCTAAATTGATTGGGGTTTGGCAGGTACTTCATTAAGCTTCTGAATAGAGAGCCAGTCATAATTACAAAGAGTTTTCTTAAAAGCTGCATAACCCTTGGTGTAGTAAAAGCCCAAGGGAACACAAAAAAGGCACAGCCAGATTAAGATTCCTATGGTAAAAAGTACACAACTAGGTCTCCCCCACATTTATACTTCGCCCAAAATGTTGAGGACACTCTTGTAAAGCAAGGCGTTCACTTAACCAGGGGACAGCTCGACAGCTGTTAATTCATTAAGTTGGATGCAAGCGTAGGAATGGTAGACGTGTGCCTGAATTATTGGGCACTGTACTTTATATAATGCAGACTCTTAATTCTGTCCACCAACCTGTGCGGTTCGAAGCAATGGAGTCTGCCTGGGATGACAGACGCTGGGGCATTGGAGGCTCAAGCCCCGGAATCAGGCTCTCAACGGCTACCTCTGACTTGCCTTGGTGGATCCAGCAAGCAGAGAGCAGAAAATATAAAAGGAAGGAGAGTAAAGAAGGAAAACAATGAGAACTCCACAGCACTTGGAATCCTTATCTTATCAATTATCCCAATCTTATACCAAGGACATATTGTACGTTTGGGCTGATCTTAGAGCAGGTGTCTGTTTTTATATATTTGGTTTGAATCTAGGAACCACCCAAAAAGTTAAGAACCAGCTTTTTTCCTTCTGCAAACATACAATTTACAGACACGGGCTTACATCTTATGCTCACTAACACCTTACAGTGACACATGCTAATATTCTACTCTCATGTACACACATACTAACGCCACACAATGTAACACTATATGCTGACATACAGTATGGCTTTAGCATGAGTGTAACAAACACCATAGACACTAACACCACACTCCTGCACACATGCAGACACTAGCTAGCACTATACATATATAAAAATACACACCAACACTATGGAAACAAACACACTGAATCTGTCACTACAATATAGTAGACATACTGACTCCAGCACTATACATATACACACTGACACACACACTTACAGACTGACTACACTATACACATACAGACTCCAGCACTATACATATACACACTGACACACACGGACTCCAGCACTACACATTTACACACTGACACTACAGTACACACACTCACAGACTGACTCCAACACTGACTACACTATACACATACAGACTGTAGCACTATGCATATACACACTGACACACACACGGACTCCAGCACTATACATATACACACAGGCTAAAAGTTTATATATATATATATATATATAGACAAAATGCACATGCACACTTAATTTGGCACTACAATACAGTAGACATATATACATATACACACTCACAGACTACGGTTTGTCAAGACCGGATATATAAGAACCAGCACCCGCTACAAAACGTCCCCACAGGGAAACATAGGGTGCCGGATTCATGCCCCGGTTTTCTCAAGCCCCGATATATATATAGATATATAATATACACATACACACAAACACACTTAAAGGCCTTCAGAGGCAATGTACGTAAGCGCTGCGTTAAATTATTTTTGTTGCACAGGCACAGGACACATATAGGGAAGGCAGAAGAAAAAAAAAGTTCTGTTATTTCCAAGATAACTTGTGCATCAGCACAACACTGTGAAGGAGGCAAGGTTATAAGAATAGTACCTTCATATCATATCAGCACAAAGAGACAAACTGTATGAAGATCTAAAGATAGAGCAGTAACTAAGCTTATAACCTAATAACCTCTTCAGTAAGTCCTGGAAATAATCATTTGTTTCAGGTGTTTCTTTTGAACACATGAAGGCATTATTTGTAACGCACTTTGACCACAAAGCGATTACCATTCAAAGCGTCAGAGGTGCTGCCAAAAGGATCTGCCAGCTGCACAAGATGGGGGAGCAGAAGTTGGGGCTCCGGGGATTTGAGACCCTCAATCAATTTCTCTGGGTTAAGCAGAAGGAAAAAAAGATGGAGGGGGTGGGAAATAAAAGAAACGTTCAATGAGGATCCGGAAAAGCGTAGGGCAGAGAGTAGACAGCATGCACATTGTCAAATTAGCATCCATACCGTGATTCCATCATCATCATTATTCCTGGGAAGGGTTTGGCCTTTTAGCAGAAAGACCCTTCTAATGCCGCATTTAGTTACAAACGTGTTAAATTCACACCTTTAACAGATCCCAAATGTTCCCGGAGATCAACAGCCCCTATAGACACTTCTTGGACAAGTGAGACCATGCAACTTTGGCCCTCAGGATGAGAGAGGTTTATTCACTAAAGTCAGAGCTTCGAGGGAAAGTTTAGAGTCTGAATTCACCGACTTCACTATGCATTACGGAAGCCACGTTTATGTTAATTCCCCTGCAAGAAGGACTGAGATCAGTAATATACTCTGCAGTCACTACACCAACTGAAATATACATTAGGAAGGGGCAGCTAACCCCTTCTTCTAGCAGAAGCTTGGCAGAGCTGGCCCTTCATCATAATGCACGATAAAGACAGTGAGCTGAAACAGCAACTCTCCTGCAAACGTCTGCTTTAGTGAATTAACTCGGAGATATTCCTATCACACATAGCCGCTAGGGATAGGGACAGTCACATGCAGAAGCATAAACCTGAACAAGCAAAAGGCATGTCTAAGACTTTGATAGAATGCTTTGGAATTAACGTTTAATGCATATTGGAAAATATAAAGAGAGCAGCTCGGTACTTTATATATCTTTACTATATCTTGCGATCATACAGACTAATAGTTATTACTGAACCAGTTTATAAACATGTAATGGGTATTAAAAGGATGAAATAATCTGAGAACTTAATGTGCTTAATGAAAAAGTACAAATTTAGATTTTCTATAGGTAAAAACTATAGGAGGGGGTGACCACCACCTCAGAGAAAACCAGCTTAGAAGCTAAAAGCCACATATAATATTCATTTTCCCCATGTCCTAAAAGCAGTCAGTAAGCGCCGAACGGCTATACTGGCCACGAGGAGATAGGCTGTCTGCCGGGCACCTTTGCCCCTAATCAGCGGTGAAGACTGGCACTCCAAAAACGCGACTTCTATAGATTCTAAACAGGATTTCTCCTAGGCGAATAAAACCGCTTCATTTCCCACATCACCCCAAAAATGATAACACAAAAACAAGACCTTCCCTTTCTTGTGGTGGCTTTACCTGGTGTGTCAGACAGAGGAAGAGGTAGGAAGGGGTCAGATGGTTTGTGCAGCGGAGGGCTGGGATCTTGCCCCTGCGCATCTGCAGGTTTATCCACAGCTGGCCAGACAGAGAAGTGAAAAAAAAGGGGGAAAAAGGAAGAAGGAGTAAGAAGTGAGAAAGAGGAGAGTCCTCAGTGTGAGAGAAAAGCATTTCCTCATAGTTCACTATACATTTATAGTATTGCAATCAAAACAAAGTACTTTAATGTCTTCCGCATTGGTGGGGGTATATGGGACGCAGAAAAGTATCCCCACCAATTAAAAAATCCCACTTCAAATTAGCTTTTTGCTACAAATATTGAGGAAAACATGCTTGTATAGTAGTTAGTAAATTGCAACAGCACAAAGGAGAAGAAGCGTAAGAATGTGGGGCTGGGGTGTGACATCACCTGTGGTGCTGGAAAACAGAGAAGGTCCAAAAGAATCAGCCTGAGACACAGCAGGGGGAGCTGGAAACCCAGACAGGAGGTCCTCTGCTGAGCTGCTTAGCTGCTCCGACGGTTTATCTGCAAAGGAACGGAGAGAGATGCTTACACCAAGACTGGTATAAAAGAAACTCGATCAGGACAGACGATTTGCAACTTATAAGATGCACAGAAATCGAAGGAACCAATAAACGTACAACACGGATAATTTCTAAATGTCTGCTGTGCATTTATATAATTATCGTTAAAATACACCGTGACCAAAAAGTACTGAGTAACACTGGACTCAAAAATACACTAAAACAAAAAAAAACCAAAAAAAACAAAAACTTACTGTCTCCCAGCTTGGCAAAGTCCTTGTTCAGGAGCTCCTCAGCAGTGAGTTTGGAGAAGTTATCATCGTCGAAAGGATTCCATCCCGAAGACTCAGGTGGGTTGTGGACATTCTGCTGAGATGTCCGAGGAGAGCCGGAGGGGGTGGTTGTGGCTGACCTGAGACAAGGTAAACAAGGAAAGTATATTTTACGATATGTGCTATTTCAAAACTTTTACCCAAAAAATGATGTTATTTTATGGAACCATGGTATATTACCACCAGGGATAATGCATTGGGCGAGCACGGTGCACCTACATGTTCATCCATACTTTCCTCTACTTTCTTCTAGTGCGTGAGGAGGAATGCATGCACACAAGCAATATAGAATATCTGACGCTGGAAACTAAATGGCATTTGTAGAAAACTTAGTAAAGGACACATGCAACCCAATTTAACTTAGGAGTAAATGTTCAACACTATTACATAAAACACATCACTCTTGACGCTATAGTGATTGCTCATAAGGATGTAGCAAATTAATAGAATCTGATTTTGGCTACTAATGCTACAACTTGGTTTAGATACATCGGTGGTCACGTGCAAACCGAAGGAGGAGAGATGAGTGGGAAGTCAATATTCAACTTTTATTATGCTCAAGTGGAACCTGACAGCACGCATGGAGTATTCCTGGTGTACCGAGCTGTAACACAGTGGTTATATGTTCAGTATCTGGACTACAAACCAGAAATATTCTAGGCTGCAGAACCTGTGTAGACGTCTGCGGCAGGCATCAGCGCAGTTTTGCCGATGTCCAACTGTATTTCTGCGAGGCTCATATTGCAGAATATAATCTACCCACCCAACCTCGTCTCATACGTCTGGAATACTGTGGTTTTTAAAATTTATGAAAGTATGGGAGGATTACCTTCTGCTTTCACCATCAGCACTGGTATTCCCAGGTGAAAAGATAGGAGAGCAACTTTCTACAGCTATGGTTTTTGTTCTGTAGCAATCTACTGGTACCCATATTCCGCCTATCCTGTAAATCTCCACGAAGGATATTCCTGCACCTCCCTTACTTACCTGTGAAGACCACCCATGTATTGGGAGTTGTGACAAATATCCAAAATTCCTACCTGCTTTCAAACAAATATATTATTTAATGACGGTTCTGTATTACATATTCTAGGCCTGCAGCAATACAAAACCACTAATCCACTCCATCCACACAAGAGGTTAAGAACAGCCTTGTGCACGAGACTGACAGATAGTACACCTAATTTATCCCGTTGTGAAGTTATATTAGAGCCTTCTTAAATCAATCACTGTCCTCATTAGAGTTCACAAAACACCTAGCGACCATTACTGAGCAATACGGTTATTTGCACGGATAGCTTTATTAGAAATATTTGCTGAAGAAGCACATTTTTAACACTCACTTTGACTTGTTGAGGTTTGCTTCGGCAGCTGCTGCTTGAAGGAGCTGGGTCGATTTACTAGCAGGGACACCGAAGACGGCGCTGTGCGTGACATCACTGAGAATCCTTCGGTGTCCACCTCGCTGTGTCTTGGGTGACGAGGGAGGCGTAAGAGAGCCCAGCTTTTGCCCTACAGAGGGCTGAGTGGAGACTGCCTGGGGCTTCTGATTTGTTCTTACTGGAGCTTGAATCTGAAACAAAATATTACAGTGGTTTTGGGTTTATACATACCTAGATGTATGCTAAAACATAATCTATATTGCAGGACAGTGTTTCACTGCCGACCAGCACAGACCATGGACTCTTCAATCAGGTCTGCAGTTGACTAGGTTCAGAATACACTTTCTGGCGCGTGCCTCACCGGTAACACCCAGAAATGTACACAACACTCACCGCTTGTTCTGGAGGAGCTGACGGCTGAACAGCAGTAGGTATAGTTTGCGGTTGCGCTGGCAAAGGCCCGGGTTTCGGCGCTACTGCTTTCTGCTGCATGGCAGCCTGCTGTGCCAATAGCTGCTGCTGCAAGTAATACGCCTGGATCATCTGCTGCTGCTGCATCGCCTGCATCTGTGGTCCATAAAGAAGAAATCAACACATTTACACACATCACACATAGAAAGCATGTAACGACAATATCCTAAAGAAATAAAAAACAGCTGCGGTGCACGTTATTCTAGTGGAACACCAACATTTATGTCACTACATTCGTTTGCCATAACCACTTCCGTACTCACCTGCTGAGCCTGCAGCATCTGCTGCTGCTGCTGGAAGAGAGCCGCCGCCTGCTGCTGCTGCAGGAGTTGCTGTTTCAGGTACAGTTGCTGCTGGTGAGACGCAGGCACTGCAGCTGGTGGCGGCATTTGAGCCGGCTGCTGAGCCGCGGTAACCGGTGTGGTAACCGGTGGTGCAGGCTGTGCCGCTTTGGGCTGCGGACCAGGTTTCACAGCGGCCGGCACAGGCGTAGCCGTGGGGGGCTGAACACCTGCAACTACACCTAAAGGGTCAGGATGAGAACAATCTATCATAAGAACTACAATCTGGGGCTGATAACTCTTTAGTGAATTAATTTCAACATTAATTTGTTACACAGGTACCTGGACTGGGTGTCACTGGTTGTACGGTTGGTCTTTTCCGAGGTGTTAGAGCTGGCTGGATGGGAAGCATGCCAGGGTTAGGTTGCGTCTGTCCAGCTTTAGGCCTCTGTCTTGGAGCTATAGAGGTTTCCATGGTTGGAACTGGATCTGTTAGTCTGCAGAGCGGGTAATAACATATCCATCGTTAAACGCCGCTTCTACAGATTATATAACTCAGAAGAAAAATATATCCACTGGACACTAACTGCACAGCACCTTCCAAGGATGAGGTTGTTGCATGAGAGAGAGTTAGGAGGAAAAGCAATAACCTCAACCTCTGAATGGATTACTAGTTTAGAAGGAACTTGTCTTTGGGGCTTATTCACTAAAGAAGCAGTTTGCAGGAGGGTTGCGATTTAAAATCTCATTCACCATGCATTATAAAGGGCAAACCGTTGAGTTTCTCCTACTAAAGGGCTATTGCTGACCCAACAGAATACATAATTCAATGTGTTTTTCAGGATTACAGTATACAGGGATAGTCAAACATCTCATCCCAGGAAAGTTCAATGGGGTTGGCCCATTAGAATACATAGTACTATTAGGGAGTTAACATTTTCAAACCCTCCTGCAAAGCTCCCTTTTAGAGAACAAACTCCTTTCTCAAGCTCAATTTCAAGACAAGGGTATTCAATATGGTTAATAATTTGCTGGGGTTTCTGATGCCCATAGGACATGGATGGAGAAGGTGCTTCTCCCATCGGTCTCCGTTCCCCACGGAATGACATGGAGAGAGTTGTAAGTGCACCATTCACTCAGAGGAACATGGAGAACGTAAGAGTCTCTCATTGCCCACATCATGCCCTCACCAGGGATGTGGGTCATTCTCTGCCACATCTGTACCGGATGAAGGCTGCGTGCTCCTTCCTTAATAAAGAGGTTGTCCAGCGACGGCTGCCCTGAAAGCGAATTCTTCCATCGAGGATTTGGAATGCAGTTCGGAGAAGACTCGAGAAGAATACCGGCTGCTACAGCCAGGGATCTTCCCCTGGTGCTTGTCACACATCCCATGCCGGTTTCAAATTAGCGCAATGCATGCATTATGATTTGTATGCGGCGAGTATCCCTTGTACAGAAGCACAGAAGCTAACAAAGCCTCTGCTGTTACACCCCACGCAGATTTACCTGGCCTTAGGGGTTGTTTTCTTGGCGGCTGCTTCCCCGGCTTTCACTGGCTCTGGGAGTTTTGCGGGGATCACAGAGTCCTGTGGAAATACACAGAGACAGACATCGCTATACGTTTTATCCAGAAGGCCTGGGAAGCCCTAACGACGCAAGGTTCTGGTATTTCCATTCTAAAGATGGCCAGGTTTTGTTAAAAATCATCACTTACATGCACATTTGGAACAGGGCATTCTCTCTTTGCTAGTTTGAAGGCGAAATAGGACACTTGGTAGATATCTGGCCTCTTATCTGGGTCTGGCTCAAGCATATACCCTGTTGGGCAGAGATTCAGACGTATATGAAAATTAATAATCACAATAGTAATAACAATACAAAACAGTCAAACACAACATACAACATACAACATGAAAGACTTAAATCTAGTCTCCAAATCACTCGCCGAGGCATTATCTCCTCACAATTCACTTCTTACAGAATAAACCTTATTATTACAATGCATTTTCCTTACTGTGATGAGCCCTTTCCTTTCTCTATGGCAAGCAATCAAGCACAAATGTTACTGAAATAGTATGCAGCAATAAAAAAAATAAAAAAATAATAAAAGTGTTGTTTAATAAAAGCCTTATCAACGTCTATGAAATCTTCCTACGATTTTAAGTCTGGTGTTAAATATTTTAATTATGCACCAATGATAATTACGTATCGAATGTCTGAATGGACGAACAGCTGGGATTAAAAAAAAAAAACCCCATATAGGCATTTGTGACGCCGAGGTAAAGCGTTATGAAGAGCAGAAGACTTACGCATGAGGCAGTGCATGTCCTGAGAATAGCGAGAGTTATCTGGGATGGTGAAATTTCCATCACAAATGGAAACCTGGCTTTCTCCAAATGGCAGAGTGAAGAAGCAGAGCTTATACAGCAAACAGCCCAGGGCCTTCGTGGCGAGATAGAGAGAGAAGTGCATAAAGACAATGGCCATCATAGTTCCCAAAAGGAACAATCCAAAATAAACATGTAATGAGGAAATTAGGATAAAAATTAGAGGCCGACGTAAGGCAAACAGGGGAAGAGCAGTGGCCAAACGGCTGGTCAGCAGCCACTTCTCATCATGAAGCTCCGCGGAGTGTCGCTACGCCTGCTGCCCAGAGCCACAGACAGAAGAAATAGTTTAAACCGACCCAAAGATTATTTTTTTAAGGGTTATTAAAACTGTAGCAGACATATCTTTCTCATAAACATATCCCGATAAGTGTAAAGTTTCATTGCTGTGCCGATCGTCTGAGATCGGAAATTATACGATTTTGCTCAGAAAACGCTGACATTAGTGACTGCTCCCCTAGGCAGCAGGCAAAATATAAAAAATACCATTACGTATTAAAAAGCATACAAAATAACTACATTTATTTAGTGCACCACTTAATCACAATGTTTGATATATCTTAGGTCTCAATTTACAAGCAGTGAATCTTTACATTTGATATAATTGAGCTAGTACGAGGCACAGGTTGAAGAAAAAAATAAAAAAAGATCTGTCTGTGAAGGGGAATTCAGGAATGAGTATTTATAACAAACCCAGATATCGGCCTTGACGGTGATCACTTTGCCGCTATAAAGATTCACCATCTCAGGGGAGCGATAGGAGAGGGTCGTGTATCTGAAACAGAGAACAGGGTTGGGTGGGTTAGTCTCGTACCATATGCGCTATATACCATATACGCTATTATACCATATGCCCTCCATTCAACAATGCTTACTTCATATTAGCATTTATATTTACCTAGTAGCGAATTATACATTTCAAAACTACATAAATAATAAAACGGCAGCGGTCCCCCGAGGAAAGAAGGACATCGCTGACAATGCTGGATGCGCCCAGAAAAGGTAAATGATGCAGGCCGCCGAGGAGCGATGGTACGATCCACTATCAAGTCTTCGGAAAAGCAAGGCGTTTGCCAGAGGTTTACACAATGCCAGGCGCTGGCATGCAGCTGAAGCTTTAAACGTGTCCTGTGGCACCAGCCTGGCCAGGCTTTATGGTGATTAATGTATAGCACCCTCTACACCGATTTTATACTTGTATCTACCTTCCATTGTCCTGGTTCTTTTGATATTATTTTATATTTTGTTAGTATTTCTGTGTGTTTTTATTTATACATTTATTTGTGGATTTCTATTTTTGTCTATTAAACACTATTTTACTGTTTATATATACAGCCGACCCTCCTCCCGGTTAGTATTGTACACCGTTGGTGGCTCGTTCACTGGTGTTTGCATTGTTATTATTATTGTACACCAGACACAGTAGTTATAAATATATTTTGGCGCCGTATCTGTATCACAATCTCAGGTAAATTAAAGAGACATTTCCATTCTTTGTAGCAGAACCTTACTTTTTTATCTCCTCCTCTACTGTGGTGACCCCCTCGGTCTGTGGGTTCTGGCATTTATTTATTGCACTCCCAAAATCACACAGCACGTAATGACCACGGTCGTGTAATAGGATATTCTCCACCTAAAATACACAAAAAAAACACACATATGAGGTTACAAGCAATGGTAGCTTTCACCACCCCAACATTCACCGACCAACTGGGTTTTTCCTCAAAGACGGAGGGGTGTGTGTGTGTAAAATATACATATTTTTCAGGAAGTTAAAGGCAAACTTTTTGTAAACTTTTGAATTGTATCCTACACCTACATCACTTCTGAGGAAATAACCCACACGTGAAAGGCCCGAATGTATCCTTTAACAGTAATTGAAAGAGTGCTTCTGTCATCACATTCTGTTGCTAAACATTCGTATTAATTGCCAGTCAAGGCCCCTAATAAGAACGGCTCTATCGCCATGATATTTTCTATAATTTATACATATTTTTCAGGAGAGGACCCAGAACCCTGCGGCGGGTTTCTCGTGAACAATATTCACGCAAGGGGATGAAACGACACCAAAAACCATTCTCCATGTCGGAGATTATGGCCTTCAGTAGAGGGGCACTGAAGAAAAAATATTGACCTAGAGAATAGGTATAAAATTGTGGACCTATTTTCTAAAACGGACGATAGTCCTGAGGTCCACGAGTTGTAGGTAAGAGGAGAAGATGGAGCACCAGAGGGTTCCTTTCCCATAAAGGCCCTAAAGAAAGATTTTACGATTGCGAAAGTCCTCCACAACCTTGGCGCTGGAAGTTTGGGTTACAGATGATCGGATTCTCTTAAAACACAGGCAATAAAGATCTCACATTAATCTATTCTATAGATTGTATATCATGTTTGGTGTAACTGATGTTTTATAAATATGGTGATTTTAAATTAATAAGCAAATCCTGTCATTAAATGTATTGCCTGTTTTATATTATATAAGTTTGTTGTGGGTTTTCCCCCCATTTCTGTTGCCGATGAGCAGGCTCATATCGCCATTATGATTGCCGTCATTAAACCTGCTGTTTAACGCCATAGAAATTAAATTTAAGATAACCGTCAGCAGTCGGCATGTTACTGAAACTCCTGTCACAATACTCCTTATGTTTAATCGCAAGGAGTTTAGTACCTTTTGTGTGGGTTAAGTGGCACCAACATGGTTATTGTATGTAATTTACTAACAAAAGCAGCCCATCTTGCGCACTCGTGAGCATTTAATATTAATTTCACGCTCAGCATCGCAGGTGCCATGTTGTAAAGGCAAAAATAAGCTAAATTCTAGCTAGATCGCTAGAATTTGCGGGCAGTTAAATGGGAATTTTTGTTGAAGAACGTCTGCACCGTTCTATCTCAGGATATCAGAAAGCCGAAGATCGAAGCAGAAGATTCTAGATAAAAATATACATTCCCAGTTCGACTGGATTCCGCACTGTATATTTATATTTCAAACCTAGAAGGTTATGGTGTGTGTATGAATGTGAGATATATCTACACACACGCATACCGCCATATACACAGCATATATCATAGTATATATGACAATAAACTGACTTAATCAGCCGGCAGAACTAATCTGCACTGGTTTTTATAAAGACTGTGATATTCCTGGTCTTATGAGAATGACTTTTGGATAATCACATGCTGTCACTTCATAGCCATCTGAAGGGGTAAAAAAAGGAATGAAGCCAGCGTTGCTCACAGGGTCCCGGGGCGCGCAGCTCATTACAGCGGTGTTTACGTCTGTTAGGTGATGCATCATGCACGTTTATAATTAGACAGCACTTGGCTAACAACATGTACTTATTTAAGAATACCGATGACGCCACGTGTAGGCATGTAGCGGGAGTATACGGTCCGTAAACAGACGACGATCACAAGGACCGAACGTATACCTAAAGCCAGCTGCCATATCATTTATAAATAGGCGGAAGCGGGAGTTTTCCCCAGAAAAAGGGACATCCTGTGTAGGTTAAGCGGCTCTTATCTGCCCTTACATTTCAGCCGCTGCGGCCGCGTTATCGGTCGTAAAATAAATACACTAAGCTTGCAATCTTAAAAAAACACAAGATAATTGAGATGCGTTATTTGCCAGGCTAGAGGAACGAGGCTGTAATCACAGTGACTTTCCAAACGAATATCAGAGGAGAAATAATTGGGCTGCCACAGCGCCTGCGAACCTGTGAAAAAGAGATATTTCTGCAGGCTGGTGTGATGGAAATTAGCATTTGCTGGGATAGACACCCAGTGGAACATAGATGAGGGGGGGGACACGTTCTTTGGTGGAAGGGGTGCTCACAGGTAACATCCAGTACCCCCATTACCTTTAATCATGCGGATCATTTACAGGCATACTACAGTAAATACTTCTGGAGCGCTAAAAATCATTGCTCCCCTAATGGGGCATCTTTTAATAAGTGTGCCACGTTAAAGGGGCCACCTGGCCACCATGCTCTACAAGCCCTTTAAATCCACAGAGCTAAAACCTATGTTAGTCGAACAAGTCACAAGCAAAAGTTACACGGTACCTGCCATCATCCTCATCACGGCATACAACATGGCACACAAGGCTATTAAAGGCTCCTTGCAGTTTAAGATGCAATTAACCAATTCACTTTTAATTAACTCACGTAAGTCACATGGTGAATTGAAAGCCGCTAAAATGGTAATGGGATTCTGCCGTGTTAAAGCATTCGATTGCTGAGAGCGCTGCTCTGCTCTGTACGCGGCGATGAAGATATACGGCGGTATTTTTTATTATGCTTTGTCTGTAACCACAAATCTTTTTATAGCCGTACCTGCTCTTTAACACATTATTTAAATAGAATCCATTAGCCAGCTAAGGCTGGAAGCACAGTCATTACAAGCCTCTGAGAGGTAAAAATACCCTTTGCTCTGGAAGATCAGGGTACTGACCACAGAGCGGCTTTTAAAGTCAGAGATGCACGCATTGACGAAAGCTGCATTGCTGCAGCTTCCTGCATAGCCAACAATGTTTGGTTCTCGGGTTGATTTTTTTTTGGAGTTTATAAGGCCATGCCACAGGGAAACATCATATATCTATCCATCCATAGATAGACGTAGTTAGATATTTTTCATTCCAGACAGAAGCTGTGTAGAATGAAGTCACTAGTAAATTATAAATGTTATAAAGTAAAGGGCAGGTTTTAGATATTCTGAAAAGCCACCGTCTGATATTAAAAACTTGGTGGCACTCATAGCAGATATTTGTTACTTGTTTAAACACCAAGAAACTCTAGCTGCACGGCAGGCATTGTGTGTGCTTGAGTGGCACACAGATCCGCCAGCCAAACGTTTATGGTATAGACCCCTATGCGTTGCACTCTGGTGTGTGGCAGAAAGGTATACATTCATATACGGCATTGTTCACATTAGCAGACCAACGAGAAGAAGCCCACAAGATAATGCAGGATTACCGCAGCGCCACATATCATCATCACTGCACACGGGGGCTGCTGCTTGGGAGAGAAAAAAAAAACAAAAGAAGACCCCCCCTCCACTTTGAGGTAAAAATATTAAAAAGTAAGAAAACTGACAGTAGATAACTGCGGAAGCCTGCAGGGTGTTTATGGCATGACTATATGTCAGGCGCACAGTCAGAAGCCCGGATTCAAGCATCTAGCAGTCACAGACTGATGAGGATTAACGAAATAATCCCCCACAGATGTGACCCTCTAATCTCCCAGAGAGATGACAGGGTTTAGGGTTCAGAAGCGGTAAATAAAGGGAATTAAGGCAGCAAAGAAATGGCTGCTGGTAGAAGTTGACAGTGAGATACAGAAACACTAAGCGGCAGGGTGATGAAGGAAAGGGAGAGAGACACGGCCTTGATTATTACCTAGCCTTTGGTATGTCACCATGGCTGGTACATTTACATGCTCGCCCTTGCTCTCGCCCCCTATCTTTGCAGTCTATGCTACTTAAGAACGACTAATTAGGACCCTCGCAAGTTCTCTGGTGACAGACTAGATCTGTGTATTCTCTGCCCTCTTGTTTTCACCCCTGTATCAGGACACGTACTTGTGAGACAACCTGTGTGTTGGTCAGATATGCTTTAGACATGATAAAAGGGAAGTCTCACGAAAGCTCGTCATTACAAAATACCGTTGGTACAACTAAAAAAGTATTACAACATTTTGCAACATGAAGATACATAAACAAGTGTAACCAATGTCCCTTTTTGTTCCTTTACCAGAACACAAATAATTACTCATTTCTCGAAACAAGAGGCATAGCTCTATGTATTTTTATTTCATTAAGGCCACAGACATTTGAGGTGTCCCACCACCCTGCATACCTTGAGATCCCGGTGTATGATAGGAGTCTTGCACTGGTGGAGACGGGCCACTGCCTCGCACGTGTCACAAAAGATCTGGAGAACTTCATTCTCCGTGAATCCCGTCTGCAGCCGCTGGTTCATCAAGTTGACAACTTGACCTCCTGCAGAAAGCACAGAGTTACCATTCTTCTAAATGGTGATACATGACATTTACATGAACGATACAGAAATACCATAAATAGATAAAAGCGCAAAATTAAATCCGACTCATCTCTGCTTAGTTAGTATGGCATCATCACAGTAGATGCAGCACTACCATACAAACTAACTTGATGTGATGGATCCATTTTCAAGCAGACATATGTTATGATTCCATGTCATTAGTAAACGTCTGCACCATCAGAATCAAGGCACTCTTTCATTAGGCCAGTATTCCAACATAGATGAAAAAAAAATAAATGAGTGTACTATGAATATAGACTGAAAATATAGAGCCTCACCTCGACAGAAATCCATCAGAATCAGGACCTCCCAAACATCCCCACCGCTCATAGAATTAATACTGGAGTCAATGTACCCAACAATGTTCTTGTGTCCGGAGAGGTCCCTCTACAGAGAAAGAGACAAAGAGCATCAAGCATCTCAAGTAAGCAGAAAGAATAGAGTGTCATTAATCTAAATCAAAAGACCAGGAGCTCCTTAGATGACAACGTGTTGTAGAAAAGTAGGCATGTGTAGAATGGACATTACATATTAAAGAGATATTGTCAGGAACATATCCCGATCGATCAAAGACTGATTAAGGTCTGAGTTTTTATATTGAGGAAAATGGGCTGACTAGATGGGGGTATGGCTCTTATCTGCTGTTAAACTCTGTTTCTATGCCAATTTATAGTCTTAGCCCCCCTCTTGACCTAGCTGCCCCTCGGGTAGGTGTAAGGGAAGCTTATATATATATTATATATATATATACACACACATATATACACACACACACAGTATATATATATATATGTTTTAATTCAGCAGATTTCGGAATGCTAGCACTATAGAGAATACATCTAACCCTCCTTTCAATCCTAACTGAACCCCAGGAAAACTATTTACATGTTTAGCTGTGTGGAAAAAAGTATTTGCTGTCTGTCTGAATTTCTGCATTCAGAAATTTCTGCATTCAGAAAATATTGAATTTTTTTTTAAAATTATTATTATTTTTTTTTAAAGATACCTTTGTAACTACTTCAAAATGCATTCTTTACCTGTGTGAGTGTGGATAAGGCCACTTACTCATGAGAGAAGCTACAGCTTCTCCGTGACCTGGTTGTCACACTACTTCTGATGCTTGTAGCGGCTAACCAGTGGTAGAAAGCGCATCCTCTGAACTCTCTGCGTTGAGCTGGTCTATGTTGAGAATTCCCTCAATACACACTGACAAGCGGGAGATGCACTCACTGGGGTAACTTACTAACTTGCCCTGGGACATCGCGTAACTCCTTATGGTCTTTTTGTATAGCGAGGCTGTGAATTGCTTGGTTAATTTATAGCATTTAGTGAGAGCTGCTAATGCTGTTCTTGTTTTGGCTGCATGTGGGAGTACGGACTCTGCGTGTTTGCAGCTGCTGGAACACCTCATACTTTGCTGGTGAGTAACCTAGACATTACCATCACTCGCTGCTGAGAATCTGCACCCCAAACACAGCCTTCAGTCTCTGATTTTTTTTTTAATAACATCGTACAGTTTTCAATACATGGACAAAGGAACCAGGGGGCAGAATTTGGAAACCACCACACACCCCTAGAGACAACCCGTAGCAGTGTTAATGTCACCAGGTTTCCAATGTATTAGAAGACGGGGGGGACCCTAATTCCAACCAACAAGGTTTTACACTTATAACACTGGCTTCCAGTAAGAACAATGTACCAGGGTCAAGGCCCCATTATAGTGCATTTGCACAAATCACATGTCACAGACACATGAATAAATAAAACATGATGGCACCTTCTTAGTCTTCTTTATCTTCCACTCAAACGACTCCCTTATGCTGCAAGGACTACTAAAGCTCACTTACCATGATCTGAATTTCTCTTTTGCACACCTGGAGGTCATGCTCATTATTCACATACATGCGCTTCAGTGCACACCGCATGCCATTGCCGGTCCGGACAAGAAAAACAAGAGCAAATCCACCTGTGGAAGACAGGTTACCATTAGCAAAATGAAACGGTACATTTTACTGTAGCATGACTAAGATGTAGCACATTCTGTTGTTGAACGGTAACTCCCATAATTCTCAGAGAGATAAGTGATGCCAAGGACAGGTGGTTAGACCAGTGGGTCTCAAATGACCTGGTTTCTTTTTTGTGGCCATCAATACAGTCACAGTCTCGTTCTAATTACTGCACAAACAGCATGCCCAGCCTGTGATAAATTAATTGCCTTTCATTCTAGAGCGCTACGTAGTCCATGAATGAGACTACTCACACTGTGGGTAACCATGTGATAGAGCTGGTGGCCAAATACTCTAAACATTCAGACCCCAACTTCCCCCGATTTACACTCATGAGAATCATGGACAAAATATCCTTGACACAGGTCAATCAAGTTTGGCCCGGAGAAAGCTAAAAGAAGAAAATCCCATTTAATTTCCACGTCAGGTTATTTACAAAGGCCCTTGCAACTCTAGGAAAAGCGTTAGTGGAAGTTTCCCCAAACTATTTAGGGGGGCGGGGGCTCAACGCAACTTAGGGTAGCAGGTGCCATCTCAGATGAACATGCCCAATACGTCAATGCGAACCAAACTTCAGACATCCACGCAGAAGAT
Organism: Spea multiplicata; assembly: GCA_009364415.1. Lineage (NCBI taxonomy): Eukaryota > Metazoa > Chordata > Amphibia > Anura > Pelobatidae > Spea > Spea multiplicata. The sequence continues at coordinate 35,746,590 of VKOC01000003.1, forward strand.
CTTGTTGGCCTCGGCAAAATGAATACATTTCCAGACCTCTCGATCTTAACATAATCACCCCCATTTTTTTGTTAAAGGAAAGCTAGAATGCGGCGGCGAAGTACACGTCTGCCTCTCTCGCTGCATGACGGCGATGGACATTGAGGTGTCCACTGGCGTTCTAAGTGCTTATCTTTATTTAAGCAGAAGTTACAGTATGGGAGGCTTTCTTGTGAGTTCTCTTTCTGCGTGAAGGCATGGAGCTCACTCAGAAGAAAACGTTTTCCTCCCACCTGGGGACCGATTCTATTATTAAAGGCAGTCAGGAAGCGGCTAGGACTGTTTATCTTTCTGCTCTCCCTTCCAAGTTATTTTTATAGACAAAAACTATCCCTTGATGACTAGACAAAGATTTTTAATGTAAAGGCTTTTGCTTTAGTGAGAGCTTTTCCTGCAAACGTGACGCGAGTGTTAAAACGGCAGACATTTTGATGTATACGTTACAAATACCATTGTGTCCTAGACCATGGTCCCTAAAGACGTTTGTGAACGTAACCACTACATGATACGGACGCGGATGGTAAGCAGGGGATTTGACCAATGCTTTACTACTGATTTTGGTTAGCATAAGGTACTAATAATAATAAAAATATATATAAAATTATGAATTACTTAACTCGCTTCCACTTTTGTTCAAATCACTCCATCAATGTTCTGCTAAATGTTGACAACTATATCCAAAATGGCCTGGAGCTGGGTGAACATGTCGGTGCAATGCTTCTAGATTTTGCAAAGGCCTCTCATATGAAGGACCATATTTATGATTTATATGATTTGTAATAAAATAATAAAAAACAGGTGTAAGTGATCACTCAAACTGTCTACCTAATATGTGCCATTATTTAAGCAGTGCCTCATCTCCACTCCAAGTCTCCACTTTTGGAGTCCCCGCCCCCCAAGGATTCATTCTTGGACAGCACTACCGGTTTGCAGAAGTTGACGGATGGTTCACTTAAAACGAATGATCCTTACATAAAAACAGTCTGAATGGTGTTTGGAACAAGACAATTAAGTACAAACCCCAAGCTAGATATTAAAACAGAAACTGGCTCCAGTTGTTCCAAATACCTTGGCATAGCACCCATTGCACAGCGCTACGGAATTTGATGGCGCTATATAGAACTATAGCTAGATACTCCCAACCTCTAATTTAGTCTTCAGATTGACAAAGTATCAGCTTCACTCCACAATAAGTGTCTTTTGCAGAAACAAGACTTGCTTAACTTCCTTGGTAAGAAAAAGGATTGTGCAACAAATTGTCATGTCAGCTATTGACACAGTATACATATATGTGCCACAAACTCAACACTGTGTTCTCCAGGTTCTCTTAAGTACCTATCTTTGTGATATACCAAAATACCTAAAGTATCTGGCGATGAATTCTAGATGTATCAACTAACGATTATTTTCATAATCAATGCCTCAGCCAGACTAATCTATCTCACCCGACGCTCTGCATCTGTTCTGAAAAAACCCTCATCTTATAATTTGAGAAAGTCGATTCAACTAATCGTAAATGAAATTTGTTGAAATGATAACGATTTTCATTATCGATTAGTTGTTGCAGCCCGAGTATCAATTACCTTTTCTGGAAAGCTGCATCCTTACCTGGGCAGTAAACTCACTTCATCTCTGCACCTCCTAGCCCTGGTCCTCTTCCAACATCTTGGTCGTACAAAAAGGAAGCAGATCGAGACACCTTCTCCTATAGAGGAACCCCTACATTCCAGAAGACCTTCCTCCTCTTTAGGATCCCTCAAACTGTATATGTCCATGGATATATCATCAAAATACCATTACAATAGTTGTAAAAGGGACACATCAGCTATGACAGCCGAGTGTCCTCTTTAAATTATCATTATTGACCCCCTGCTAATGCATGAAGGGATTCACTTCAATTCTCCACTTTGCATGTGCCTGCTTTTTCTGTCCTCAATGTTCTTGTTCGGCCAAACCCATCATGTCCTCCTCGTCACTGTGCATGCAGGGTATACTCACCACCAGCCAGCTGAAGCACTAGCCTGGGCAAGGATTCAAAGTGGTCTAACAAGACCCCCTACACGCATGCAAGTGCTTCCTTGAGCTCAAATGGACGCGCTTTCCTGCCACTAACCGGCTACTTCAAGCAATTAAAAGTGCCTTGTAAAACCTGACCAGCATTGCACAGGTTCTAGAGCTGCAGCTTCTCATGAAGAGGCTTTTATTTCTTTTTTTTGTCCCCTCGAGGTAATGAATGCATAATGTACTATACCATGAATGCTTCATAGCAGAGGCTGAACAGCTCAGTAAACTTTAATTGTAAACGCTTTCCCGGACATACTTTAATAGGAGAGAAATCTTAACATATTTTTCCAAGTAAACCAAGTAAATAAAGTACACCTGAGTGGAATTGCTCTTGTGACTCATACACGCAGTCACAGTTTGTCAGTCTGAAAGGGTTAACATGCCATTCATTCTAGCGCTCATACCCCAAGATGCCGCATCAGCACATTATACAGGACAAAAGTGACACAGCATGACTCAATGAATTTCAGTTACCGGCAAAGCGTGTAATTAGGCTGAAAGATGACATCACTGACCTGTATGAACACTAAAATAACCTGTTCTGCCTCTGGGTGAGACCAGACCCGGGAATGTCACACATGAACTGGGTAAGAAATCAGGGAGTATCTTTGGAACGTGGGCATGTTGTGCATGGAATCGAGTGGAGATGTTGCTATCATAGTTATTTTAATAACGAAATAAACAATTTGACATCACTAAGGAAGCATTTGACCCACATAGCAGGCACATGATTGCACACGTAAGCAAAACCCCATTGGTAAGTGTGTAATACATACATAAATGAAACTGTATACCACTTTTTCTTTTGAATGGTTGAGCTGGGTGATAAATTTCAGGAAGGAAGTTGATTGAACTATAATTATCACAGTATATTAGTTTTACTTGTAATAGCATTACAGCGGTTAAAGAACGAGATAAAAGGACTTCTTAATAAATGGGTTTGGTTATGCTAAAAGACGATAAGTTACTTTTATGTACCATGGGTGCCAATTTCTTTGCCTTATATGTGTTTTAATTCATCGCATCTGCATACATTAAAAGGGTGATTAAAGACTACAGATGTAACAACGCTAATTGCATTCCCGGTTACCACAGCAGGAATGAAGGATTTAACACGGAAGCCGGTGAATAACTTGACGTGGCTGCTAGAATGTTAGCAGACGGCAGATTCCCGTTGTCAGAACGTAGAAGAACATATTTTTCATGAAGATCTCAGGAAATGGCTGAGCAAACACTGCCTGGGCTGACTCCACAGTATAGGTCTGGTTTACGCTGCATTCCTGATGATTAAACCCAGAGCAAAGATACGAACGGCCGCGCCCAATGCTTTTTGCTTAAAGAGAAGGCAGCGTTTACATGGAGAGCGCTGTGACCCCCTATCAAGCAAATACGAAGGGTTAAGGCGACGGTAAAGCCACGCAGGAAGTAGAATGGAAGTAGACGGCATACGGGATAATAGCCTATATAAAACACTTAAAGTGTTCCTTAACGCAATATAAAACTCTATACCTTATACTTACACGTATGTAAATACACACATACGCCTATCGCGCCAGTCAGGCGGCATGGGCCACCAACGCTTCCTACACTTGAAATATCTGCGCTATGGTGCTGAAGTCGAGAGTTGTGGTTTCAGCTCATTGTCATTATGAAGGTCCAGTGAGCTTCTGCTGCAAGGAGAGCTTGGCTGGCCCTGCATAATGTATAGCTAAATCACTGAGAGGTCTTCTCACCCGTTGAATTATATAACAAGCGAGCGGGGCCACCTCAGCCGTTGGCGCTAGAGAAACCTGAACATTTTGGCCCTTCATGACTAATAGCGGCGAGGTGAAACCATAACTCTCCAGAAAACTCTCCCTTTAGTGAATAGATCTCACGGTGCAACAGGACAGGGAACATTGCAGCCCCATGTGCATATCTCACTCAGAGAGAGGCAGATATTATTTGATCTATACATTAATAATTTTAAGCCTTAATCTGATCAGGAACATACAACCCACCTAGAGATCATCTATATAGGAACAGCATGTTTTTTATTCCTCGTGGCAGAACTCGCTTGCTATTGGAGTTTCTCAGCCTGTCACTGGATCTCCAGAAATAATACTCCTACTAATCGATAGGAACAGGTAGTAGAGATATCCATACTCACTGAGACAGATACCGATACTATGATACGATTCCTACCACTAATCCCACACTAAGAGTTACTTTGTTTAATTATGTGTCAGGTACTTTTTTGGTGTTTTGGGGGTTGGGACGTGCAACATCTTTATCTTTGTTGATATAAGTTGAAGCATAGAAGCCCAACCTGTCCCTTTAAGTCTAATTTTGCGACATGTGTCTCCATGGTAACCACTAAAGAATACTGATAAATGGGAAACTAAAAAAAATCTAACGAACGCTGAAATTGAATCCTCCCAAAATCTCACTTTTCACTGCCGTTCACCTGAATTTTATGGGGCCCAAAATTACAAATTTAAAAGGGGCTAACACAGAAACAGAATTCGACGGCAGAGAAGAACCCTTCGGCACATCTAGTCTGCTTCTTTTTCCTGATCTAAAGACTTAGATCCTAATTGGTACTTGGGCCTGTCTTAGATTCAGGATAGCTTTATGTCTGTCCCATGCATGTTTAAGATCCCTCGCTGTATTAGCCTCTACCACTTCTGATGGAAAGCTGTTCCTTTTATCCACCACCCTCTCCTAAAAATTTCTTTACATTTCTCCTCTCTGAAAGTTGTCAATAAAATACTCAACATTCGCATTAAAGGCTTGGCTAAAATGGCTCGAGACTATGAGAAGCTACATAAATGCCACCGCTCCTCTGAGCTTCTTCTTCTTCCTGTAAGTCAAAGTTTGTTATGTACTAACCTATGCCCAGTTTACCCTTTGTACAGAGCTGCAGAATATGATGGCGCTACATGAAACAATATCATTATTGGACCACAATACCAAATACCAGTCTGTCTGATATCCCTTAAGCAACCTTCTTGTTCACGTATATGTCTGTAATAATTTTTGTTTAACAACATGTAATTATAGGGTCTAGAATCTTAGCCCCCCAATTCATTTCTAGCAAGCACTGAAATGTATTAAATACACATGTGACAGGACAGATCATTGTGCTATCTGTGTGTGCTCAAGTTTCTCAGGCCCAAATCCATCACTACTACTATTACCATGGAAACCAATGAAAGCTGCACCCCAGGCATGACAGAGGCCTAGTGTCATTGAAAGAAAGGAGGACTAATGGGCAAGGGGCTAAGGAATCTGTTACTGACAAACACATATATCTTATTCACACACACACAATGTGCATATATATCTTATTCACACACACACACACAATGTGCATATATATCTTATTCACACACAACGTGCATATATATCTTATTCAAACACACAATGTGCATATACATATAGATGTGTGTTTGAAAACCAACTGACACTAACACCGGACTCCAAAAAAAGGGCATATTACTCCAAACTGCTTTCTAAACACAATGCAAAAAGCACACAGGTTTTTCGGGACCTTTGGGGAAAGCTTGCATTCATCTATATCCTATTCTAGTCTGCCCAGTGAAACGTATCAACGCACAATAAAGACTACATTTTCTCTTGGGCTATCCTACCAAAGGGTCAAATTAAACATATATTCCAAATATCTTTAGGCAGTCTAATAGGTGTATCTTGTGTGTCCAGGATAGAAAAGCAAAGTACGTACATTATTACTGATAAGCCCAGGCCCTCGTGTTTTTGTGGCCTACTATCAGTGGTCAAGTCCTATCTACCTACATTACATCCATTAATTTTCATGGTCTATCAGTGGTCAAGTCCTATTCTATATACTTTACGTCCATTAATTTTCATGGCCTCCTATCGGTGGTCAAATCCTATCTATCGACATTACGTTTATTTTTTGTGGCCTCCTTCCAGCGGTCATGGAACAATGTTTTGAGGTCAGCATTTTCTATAAACAATATTCAAAAACATAGGTTTTAAAGATAGCAAGATTTGCCACCCGAGCTGCATTTCACTGTCCGGAAACCAAACGTTTACTTTGGATCAATAATAATCTGCAACTGTTACCTTCTTTTCTGGGAAGGAGGCACTACTAAAAGGTAGTGAATTGAGATCATGATATCAAATATTAATAGATGGATCTGAGCAAGGATAACCCCAAAATCTTCCCGTTTGATATCAGAGGTCACAGAGAGCTAGCTTTAAGTTCTGTGGTTTTAATGGTGCCTCCACCCAACACCAAATCTCATGAACTACATATTTGTTGGGATTCTTCTTTCTAGAATAAGACAGACCTCTGAATTCTGTCTCATTATTATTATTTGTATCAAAACATGTTTATTAAAGCTTTCAAGCAGGGAACGTGGGTTAATAAGGCCTAGGTAACGACAAGGGAGGATTGTGACCGTTCTGGATTTGTAGCAAAGCATAGGAATGAGGAGGGAAAGGCCCCGGTGTCCCCTGGGCATTTAATAATGAAGCTTTGTGAAACCAGCATCAGCCGTGGGAAAACCGCTGAGCCAGCAATAAACAGAAAACTAGAAGAAAGCGAGAGATGGGAGTATAAAATAGAGATTGGGAATGATAGGAGAACAAGGTGAGGGTGAGCGATTCAGGAGCAAATTAAAAGAAACAAATGTGAGCAGAAGATGGAAGAAAACCAATGAGGGATCCAGATGGGGGAGCATTACAGATGTGGGGAGTGAATGACAAACACACCGCTCCTATTTACGCTGAAGCACTTGTACCCTTGTCGGAAGTGCCATTCAACTCAACAGGGCCTGGCACATCATGGCATCAACCATTCATTAACCTGGTACTGTGCTGTGCTTAGTTAACATGCTCTTATAGCTATAATATGAAAGACACTCAAAAAATGGGTTAACTGTAGGGAGAGAGGAGTAAAAAAAAAAACTGGATACATCAATGGTCTGTAAAGCTTACGTATCTAAAAGACGCAAATCCTCCCTACCATGCATACGGGAATAGAGCAATTATCTAGAATCATACAACAGATCTGGGCCTGCAGAAAAATAATAGAACAATTATTATTAATCCAAAAGAAAATGCATTTCCAGCTATGAGCCCTTCCAGCAGATCATCAGATTCTGTGCTCGCTGCTTTGTAGGTAGCAATGCCATTCCTCGTTATAGAGTAATCGGCTAACCCAGCCTGTAGGTCCGACAGATTTGTGTATGAATGTAGTTTGACATAACTGATGACTCATTCACATACTTATGCATTCAACATATGTAAGTAATCTGCCAGGACACAAATGCCAATACGTGTGTTAGAGCGAGTTTATATGTATGGGTTACTGACATGCACATAAGTGCATATCACCAAGTCTGAATCCATAATACAGCCTTCTAAAGGTTCGCTAACTAATAAACTCTGCTACAATGTTTATAGGATTCCCTACTTATTAAATATAATTTCACTCGAAAATCCCACATCCATTCATTCACTGATCAGCATCACACAAAATTTGTTCTCAGTGAAGAAAGTCGGCAATGGCGAACGGGCTTTACCAAAAGGTTGATAAGTGCACAGACCAGCCACCCAGGGGCAAACAAATTTCACAAGAATTCAAAGACCCCAATGACATGCAAGTTGGGAGTCATGACTCGATGGGTCATCTGACACACACACTGACTTTTTAAAATCTTTTTGTAAGCTTGTGTTCATTCCGGCATCAGCCGACAAGCTAACATTTCCCAAAACAGGAGTAGAACTTAGTCGGCTAAGTTGATTTAGCGTTGAGGTGTGTGCTAATTGGTTGTATGAAGACCATTATATTTACTTTGGGCACGCTGGCCAGTTCCCACACATAGCGTGACACACAATGCCCCCCGACACTGCATACACAAACACACAACGTTTCCTTTTGCACAGGATAAGCCAGTAAAACAAACTGGAATATCCTCTCGCCGGGAGATTTCACTCAGCGGGAACGACGTAAAAGATCTTTACTCCAAGAACGCTAAACACTGAGTTTTTAGGGTATTTGCACAGGTGCAGAAAACAAAGAATTCTGCTAACGGCCGATTCCTGCACTTCCAACACAATACCGGAAATAATTACAGAGGTATCCAACGTAATGAGCAAGGACCATGCATGAAACATTTAGAGTGTTAGCTCCATTGGTCAGAGCCTTCCATTAACCTCCCTCCTGGGCCTCTACACATCCAAATGTCTATTTCATCCATGTATGTATTTATTTCCCAGTGTACATCGCTGCGGAATACGATGGCGCTATATAAAACAATATCAATATTCTTTCTAGAGAGGGAACAATAACCATTGTGCCTCTTTTGCCCACACCCCTGTGTCGTGAAAGCGACCCCGCGACAGATACAAGAAACACATAAGAAATGTTTTATTTTACCTTCGGCCAAAACCTCGTCCACCGTCACCTGGTGTCTGCCGATATTAAATACTCGTCCGACGTAACCGGTTCCCAGGCCGCTGGATGACCCACCACCGACTCCAGATCCTGATCCCCCCAGCTCACGCCGGGAGTCAAAAAACTTCTTCATGCTACGGACGCCCCCAAAAAAAGGCTTCAGCCAAGAAAATGAGCCTCTCCCTTAGATTAGGTGAGCAAATTCATTCAATTGAGGATCACAGCCTAAAAACCGTAATCTACAGAAAAAAAATGGAAGAAAACAAAAAAAGGAGTGTATTCTACAAGGAGGAAGGCGGATATATGTCTATGTCATATAGGGTGTCAGCCCTGGGGTTGACAAATAACGTAGGGTTTACGCTTCAATAGTACATCAGAGGGGTAAATTCAGATTAACCCCTAAAAAGCTACAGAAACGGGTGATCTGTGTGCTCCCCAAACACATGCATTACAGACAAGCCCCTAATGCATCAAGCTTGTAGAAGATCGAGATGCTTCTCTGTAGCGATTAGATCCATGAAGAATTAGATGAATGCTGTGTATGGGAACAGCACAGCAGCTGATAACTGGGTCTTAACCAGGAAATGATCCTGAACAGGAAATGACTTAGATTTTCACAAAACCTGCCCCTTTCCCCCCCTTGTCCATTCTGCTGATCAGCAATTAAGGGGGGCAAATATGTTGCGAGTCCTTCAGGATGCCCCCCTTTCCTGCGCAACCCGCCGGCTCTGCCAAATCAATGATCGCACGGGCGGCCAGCACAACGACAGATATGGAGGGAGGGAGACACAGCTAGGAGACTTACGGCCGCGCCGATCAGCCCCGCCTCGCGTTGCATTCTGGGAGCTGTAGTCTTCTGGAGGGGAAGGGTTTATGAGCCTTGACGAAGACACAAACTACAACTCCCAGGGGGCTGCGGGCAGCGGTTAAGCCATCTGCCCGTCCTTCTGTAGTTACAATATAGCAAGTGTGTCCAAGGTAGATGACCTACATCGGGTTTTGTATGGTTGGAGCCGTGACCTTTCCCACTGCAGATGCTGAATTACGTGCGGAAGGAACTCAGCCATGCAACATCCCGTGTAGCAGCAGCCATAACCCTGCGCTGTCACAACTGACAGCTGCCTATGGCTTCCTTCATGAATGAAGTCACAAGATCAGCCGGCTTTCCGGCCTTAGATAAGAGCTGTCATTATCACAATATTTGATTGCATTTGATATCAACATTACTTCAGCATTGTATTTTATTATTTAAACATTGGATCATTTCATTTCGATTTACGGTGCAAAAAAAAAAAAAATACCAATAAAAAATGGGTTTCTAGGGTTACTGCCCCGGTGTGATTATAATTAGTCCTAATTGCATTATACATTCATTACAGTTAATAAGGTGCGTAATAGACGCATGTGAATAAAGAAGGCAAAATGAACACAAATTTGGGAATTTTATACCATTGGGTTTTCACGGCAAAAGCAATTTCCTAAAATAAGAGTGAAAACGAATAATAATAAAGTGATATTATTCCCTGTAATCATAGTTGCCCAGTTGGATAAAAAGATATACCATTGTTCCGATTATCACCTCTGTTTACTACCTTTATTCTCTTTTTTTCAGATTAACATAAAAACATAGAATGTGACGGCAGAAAAGAACCATCATTTCCTCCAGCTTTAAAGGCTCAGCACTTGGTCTTAGATTCGGGATAGCCATAGTTTGAATTCCCTTACTGTGTTAATCTCTACCACTTCTGCTGGGAGGCTTTTGCATTTATCTACCACCCTCTTGGTAAAGTAAAACTTCCATTACATCTAAACCTCTGACCCTCTAGTTTTAGATTACAACCTCTTGTTCTTAAATTTCTCTTCCGTTTGGAATAAACTTGCCTCCTGTACTTTGTTAAATCACTTCACGTATTTAAATGTTTCCATCACGTCCCCTCTCTCCTCCAAGATTAGAAGCTTTCAGAATATTATTTCAGAAGCGCTGCTTAACATTTATTTGTTTCTCTGAAGATTTAACCACATAAAACATGTAGACTTTAAAAAAAAAAAAAAATCATGCTTTCTATGACAACAACCTATCACTGTCTGCTCCTGTGTCAAGTGACAATTAAGTGCTCCAGGCAAAAATGATGAATGAGTCAAAGTTTGAGTGATGAGGTTGGGCGCTCATCATCAGTACTGGGAATGATGTTTCCGATGCTGCATTTAGTTACAGAAGACCTAAATTCAGCATTCCTATTTCATATCTGCCAACAGTCCTGAATTTTCTGGGAGAGTCCCCTTTTTTTGGATCCCATCAAATTTTGCTCTGTCCCAGTATAAAAATATTGCCAATGTACAGTGTATAATGCATTACACTGTGCACAGGCAGCATTGTGTTTAAGTTGTGTTTGTCTCAGATAATCACAGCCTAAACGCTAGTAAATGAGCTAAAGATACCCCAGGACAGAAGGGGTGGAGCTTAAGTAGGTGGAGTCACACCGCTCCACAGAGCTCCTCCTACTTTAGCCCCCCCCACACACACACTATGTCCCAGGACACCTGGAGCAAAAGTCAGCCAGTATGATATTTGCAGCTGTGGACTGTGTGTGTTACTGCTTTTAGGGCAAACATGTGGCTGTAATGGATACTTAATAACCTCAAAAACAATAATTGCAACATTTAAATAAAAACACAAGACATTTAAATGTAACTGGATGACACAGGCTGTGACATCCTTTTGTTTACAAATAACATTAACGATAACAAGTACAAAACCAAACAAAACAATAACTATATATATATATATATATATATATATACATATAAGAACTTTTGGCCTAAACCACAGAGTACACCAAATTATTACATAAGCCATCCACACGGGCAGCAACTGTCACCCAATAAAAGACCCAGCAATAAGTGTTAATATTTTTTTGGTAAAATATAAATAATAATCATTATTGTTTATTTATTCCCAAACAAGTGGTGTGTTGGCGGTCGCCTCTTTAAATCTTCCATGACGCTGCTGCAGTGTAACGGTCAGTGCAGACAGGTTGCAGCACCCCTTGCGCAGTGACAATTCACCTCAAAACCTTCCCGCCAAAAGCGCTGCCCGAGCCTGTCACACACAAATGGAATGAAAAATGGAATGTCTTACTCTTTTCTGGGATATGTTATACTAAGTCCTCCTTTATATGACCGATGATATTGATGATAAACATGCAACTAGCATTTTTCTCTAAAAGGCTCAGTTGAGGTACCCCAATACCCTTGCCAGGTATTGCTAATCCTCATATGTAATGAATGATAATTTGATACTGTATGACTGGCCTTTGTTGTATGTTATGTATTACATGAAATTTCTGTAGTTGATATACAGCAATTGTGTGGACTATGTGGTGTGCAGCTCTACATCTATACAAGGTACCCAAAAAGCAGCCTTTATACAATAAGGTTCTGACCAGTGATGTATTTACCTTCAGTGTTGCCCTAAGCATACCCAGGGCAGCACCGCCTGCCGCCCCCTCTGTCCCTACTTCCAGGCATCGGGATATGATGTCATATCCTGGGGCCCCACTTTTAAAGGAAACTATTGAGGGCTGTGCTGTCTTGGTATAGCCCTCCATGGTGCTAATGAGCCCGCTTGGGGAGATCAGTGGTGGCCATGCCTGGGAACTCTCCGGGCCCCCCTTCCAGCCCGCTTCCTCCAAAAATGGCACGTGTCCCACAACGTCAGCAGGGCCTACTACCGGCATCTAGCAAGATAGTTCGTAGGTATGCTATTGGCGTTGCAGGGTGGCTCTCTGTTACGTGGCAGAGAGGCAGCAGCCCAGAATTGCTGGTTGTGAGTCAGTAAACGTACAAAATCTTCACCTGCGCTTTTACAGTTTCCCTTTCTTCTGTAAAGCGATTTAAAGGTGCTTTTTCCACTTCTCTGTTTAATATGACAGTTTTGTAACTAATTGCAGCTCTAGAAACTGAAGGAAAGTCACTCCTAATTCCTCTGAATATTCACACTATTCACAAGAAAATAATTACTTAATCCTGTCCAATTTTTCCTCCTTCATAATTTTTAATGGGTACACTTAATTGTCATGTGACGCAAATGCAAGAAATGACAGTTTTGCGATTTAGGAAAAAAGAAAAAAAAGCTTACATGTTCCTGTGTTGTTTTATGTGATCAAACCTTCAAAGAAAAAAAATAAAATGACAGATCAGCTAAGGTTTACCTAAAGTGTTAGAGAACATCTAATCACTGCCTATCCAGGCAGGGGAATTGGGATTATGGAACCTGAACCGAAGGTCAACCAACGGCAAACGGGGGAACTGAGATACCGTAGACCCCAAACCTTCTATGTATCTATTGACCTTTCTTGTCATCTTACTATTTGGTTGGACAGCATACATCTTGCTTGGATACAGGAGAGTTTGCAGGAGAGTTGTGGTATTACCGGTAACTTGCACTTTACTGTCTACTGCAGGAAGAGCTTGATGGGCCATTTATAAAGAACATTTAAATTAGTAAGATTTCTTTAAAGTCTCCTTAAATATTAAATTATGCTTAGCCCTTTGTGCTGAATAAAAGACCCAGTCAGTGGTGGCCTTTCATAGAGGATAATGAAGTGAGGGAGCTAAAACCACAACTCTCTGTTTAGTCAATAAACCCCATATAGAGCAAAGTTGCGCAGGGCAGTAGTCCTTCTGCCTAGAAGCTGATGAAGCCAACTAATAATCCAAGCCTAATATATAAGCCTATTTCAGTAAACGATCGCACGTCTTTCAAACAGAAGTACACCATAAGAGCTCCAATGCATTCACTGGGAATATCTTCAAATGGGATCTGTCTTTAGGGGAACTTGCACTATATTTTTACTACAATTATCAGATTAAAGATTCTAAAATATGTAAAGCTTTTGCATAATATGTTTTCAGGCAGCCATTTATATATATATTCTCCCTGCATTATCCTCTAACCCAGTCTATTAGACAAACACCATGACTCCTTATCATATGGCCTATGGTAAAAAGTAGAATGGCTAAGTCTTTATCACCCAGTTGGACTCTTTGACTTATGGAAGTCTATGAGGGGCAGGATTTCATTGGACAAACCACGCCTTATTAGCGTTACCATAAACAGTCGGTTTAGTGTGTGTTTAAGCATTGAAAGTCACCCGAAATATCATGACTGACAAAAATGATGACCTCTCTTTTATGTAAGAAGAACCTTAGGAATAATAGAACTTTTCAGTTGCTATGGCAACAACTGTTTTTGCATCACCTGACAATTAGTTGTTCTTGCTAAAATTATGAATGAGACATAACGGTAATTTTACATGATTAAAGAACCACCTCTGGGAAGGATTTGCACAGTACTAGGAATTACGTTTCTAAATCTGTATTTAGTTACAGAATTTTTAAGTCAGCTGAGTAGCTGGAACAGCATCTTTAATTCATATTTTTTTCATTTTCATCATTAGGTCTACGTTCTGGAATGTAATTTATTTTCAATCTGAAGCACTCTTACATTCTTTTAGAATACTTTTATGTTTCTCTTTTTTTGCAGGGAAAGGCATTTTATAAATATAATATTCTTGGCGATGTTTAGAGCCTGAGTTGGTTTAATAATCCGCAGTTACGTTTCATAGAGAAACTGTTTTTACAGAATGCTTATGAATAAAAAATAAAGACCAAAGGGAATTTGTGGGTGGAATATGTTCTGAATATGTCAATAATGAGTTGCTTATTTACGGTAGCCTGCAGGACAGCGTGTTCATTCAGAGCCAAGAAATAGAGCATGTTAAATACCAACGCAAACCTCTCTCTCAGCAATGAAAGTGCCTCTTAACCCAAAGAAGACACCCAGATCCTCTGTCTTACTATCCGGTCTATGGGGATCTTACAATGTAAAAATAAAGCAAAGCTTTATTAATAAAGTTCATTTCTTAAATCATTGAAGCAACTCCCCAAACTTTGCCGAGTCCATGTTTAGTGTTTCCATAACCCAAAGTACCTTTTTAGGAGGTACTGCCCTCTTTGGGACCCAAATCCGGTTTTCCCTCTTTCCTTTCCTGATGCCCCTCGTTTCTAGGAGCTCAGAATGTTTGCTGGGTATAAGTGTACCACGGTGTTGTACAGCTCTAAATGTGTGGAAACACACATTTTTGTGTAAATAAAATATATAAAGCATTTAAAATTCAGAGGATCTCTCCATAGCAATATCTTTATCCACATCCCCAAACCTAAAGTGTCCCATTTTGGCCTTTTCATATGTTGGGAAGAATGTGTGTATAGAAGAAGTTCTATGTA
>VKOC01000003.1:35761507-35774049 GCA_009364415.1 Spea multiplicata
GAACGCGGGCCGCAATTGGCCCTCAGGACGGACTTTGGACATGCCTGCTTTAAGCCTTTGGTCCCTCTGAAGAATTATTCTAATATTTCTCCTGCTTTGAAATATATTTCTCTTCCAAACTCTGTTGAATATGTTTACCCATTTACTGTATTTGCCTGTATATAAGACGACCCTATACCGTCTTTTTGCTAGTGTTAGAAATTTGGCACTTCTCGGATTTTTGGCTTCACCCACTGTACCCTCTTCTCTATCACGGCACACTATACCCCCTTTATGCCTCCAGAAATGCCTTTTAACCCCTATATGCCACTCTGCCTCCAGAACCGCCTTAAACCCCCATACGCCACACTGGCATATAGCGGGTTAAAAGGCATATCATGGGACAGAGTGGCATATAAGGGGGTATAAGGCATAGCTCACAAACGATGAGTTTTTACTGCACAAATGCATCACATTACATTTATTAATATTGAATGTGATCTACTACATCTCTGACCATTCCCATTCATTTAAATCATCGTGCAACAAATATACTTTGTGAGCTGAATTTTTAACCCTACACAGTTTGGGGTCATCTCCAAAAACACAAGTTATGCATTAAATAGCAAAATGACCCAGAACTGTGCCTTGTGATATTCAAAAAATGAATTCCTTTTGCTAGTGCTAGAAATTTGGCACTTCTCGGATTTTTGGCTTCACCCACTGTACCCTCTTCTCTATCACGGCACACTATGCATGCGCAACATGTGGTCAGTCGTTTAGCAAAGATATATACATATACACATATCTATATATACACACACAGACACATTTCCTTAAGCATCATCCTGATGAGCCGATGACAGGTCCACCTTTAAACGGTGTAGGTGTCACACTGTGTAATTAATGCATGGGGTCTCTTGCAGCATCTGGCTAGTGGTCTACCATGGATGGATGGCTTTCTTCCTTTATTATAATGGTTAACCTCCAGGGCCATCTTCAGGTTCAGAAAGCAATTTCTCACCTCTTGTCATCCCTCAGGTGTACGATTAATTGGCACATAAAATAAGTGAAAGGATTTAATTAATCTTGGCTTTTATCACCTTGACAGAAATGCAAAGATAAGGTGTGACACCTTACAGAAGGCCTTGGCCGGATTTGATGTGGGCTCATAAAATCAGAATTAGCTAGCCCCCCCTCCACCTCACTTCACCTACAATAAACATCTGAGCCTTAAGTACTCCACCATCTGAGGGACACATAAAAAATGTTCTTCTGCAAGCGGTCATAATGTGCTGCCTGCACTCCGAGACATTCCAGAGAGCAAGCGAGGATATAAATATTTCACCTCAGAATTTGAGAGAAATAAACACTTACATTGTTTATTTGTACAGGCAGTCCTCACACTTGAATTATTTAAGGTTTCTGGAAATGATTAAAAAGGTCCAAATGCTCATAGACTTTAACACAAATCACATAAATGGGGCTGACAGGACACCACAAACAACCATAAACACTACAATCACCTTAAACCTTCTTGGAAGAGATGTTTACTGCTGGGCCGGCCCTCCATGACACATAATGAAGTCCGTAAGCTGAAATGCTCTAAATTTCTAGAACCTAGAAACGTTGTTTGTGCCGATTTGAAATCTGCCACTTATCAGAGCGCTATAGAAACTGCATCTTCAGTCCTGCTGAGGGGCTCTGACGCTCTCAAGCGCAATAACCCTGAAGAGTAGTAATGTCAAGATTTGGGGAAGGGGCCCTATTCTGGTCTCTCTGCAGCAGATATATGTTTTAACAAATGAAGGGCCACCACGGTTAACCTGCACTATGCTAAATGAAAGTGCTTTTGCGTACATTAAAGTGCATGTTAACATCCACCTCACAATTATGAGAAAACAGCATGAACGCTTGAAGACACAAGCTGCCTTCCCTGAGCGACCATCGATGGTCCTGCGATGAGACGGTTCCTGTAAGCCTAGCGTGACAGAGGGGAACCACCGAGCAGCTATCCGGTAGAGTAGCATCGAGTAGAACCTCGGTTCCCTGGAAGAGAGGCATCAGAGGCAACTAAGCATACAACAGATACGTTTCTGGAAGTCGTGTCTGCATCTGGAAAATAGACTTCTTCCATATTCCTAAGGGGGGAATGTAGCACCAGAAGATGATGATTTGGGGCGACCCATTGTGGTCTAACCAGCACTTTTTCCCACCAATTAAAAAGGCTTCTTCAATAGGAAAAAAAATGTATATATATGTGTATATTATATTCTTAGCGCATCTTAAAGATGATGTTCCACCTAGACAAACCAACTTTAGGGTGTTAAATAAATAAAATATTAGCAGACCTGGTTCATTCTTTCCTCTGAAGCTGTACAAATGCAGAAGCTAAAAAATTGGTTTCTATTGTAACCTACCAGTGCCTGCGTGTGTGTCACATGGCAATTGTTCCCCAAAAAAATATGAATGAGGGAAAATATCAAATAAAAAGTTCACATTTTAGCTATAAACAGTATGAGGAATGACCGTACATACGAACTTCAGATTACAGCATACTCGAGGGGATGGGCCTAGATATGGGAGGGGCTACCCCAGAGAACATTAAGTAGGTTGGGAGTGGGAGGAGACTTGGGTGGCAGTGGGTGTGGCTAAACACTGCTCTGCTTCTCCAGAGACCAAGGATTGTGACCTGGAGACTCAGGGAAGCAGCACTTTACCCAGAGCCTCCGATGGTTATAATGCTACAATTAGTTAAAAAGTGTCACTTTCTGATTTATAGTTGGAAAGACAAATTTTTTGTTTTTAAATAATATCTTCCCACATGGTTAACGCTACCTTTTAAGAACAGTCATACAAAGCATTAGACGATTGAAAGATATCTCGGGTATAGAAGGATCATTGTAAATAGTTACCCCATTAAGCTGCCTAATCAAAATGTAATGGATAATCCAACAATGTGGGTACTTATTTATTGTTTTATATAGTGCCATCATATTCTGCAATGCTGTACAATAGGGCAATGACGATAAGCTACATTTCTGTATATTATATGCAAATATATATATTTAAGAAAACAAGTAGCAGCACTTATTGCCTAGGGGAAGACAGTTGCTGGGTTAACCACAAAAGGTGTATACCAGGTTTAACACAACCTTTTCCCAACTGGTGGTAAATAGTAACAAGAGAGGCCAAATCAAATACGAGAGTTAGAGTAAACTCCTTACGACCAATTGTGATGTTAAATCCTTATAAGTCTGCAATAGATATTAGTAAGAAATGCAATCTATATCCTATGAAAATAAAAAATCTCCATAGGAACCAGATTTTTCTGTAGGTATTTTTAGGTGGCATACATTTTTTATTGTATATCAGGTACATTTGTAGTGGAAATGTCCCAGGTTGGTGTAATGGTGTTAGTCATTATATATTAAGTATGGTTTTATATTTACTTTCACCGTTACACTCTCCCTTTTAACTTGGCTGTTCAGACACCAGGCCAGCTAATTGCTTTGCGCATGATTTTTTTTTTTAATTAATCATACGTACAGAAGACAAAAACAATGTTAATAAATATTAAGGTTCTCTATTGCACCTTGGTCACGAGCTGGAGTTGCACCAAACTCTATACTGAACCGATATGGCGTCAGAGTCCCATAGACAGATAGATGTTAACAGTTCCTCATCAGAATTGCCTTGTCTATTTCCCAGATAAGCTTCACTTGCTATCCGGATTTCTTCAGACTATCAGCAGTTCTGGGTCTTCAGTTGCCAGCTGTGGGATTCCAGGTTCCCTTGTTGCTTGTAGCCTACTCGCCTCGGTAATGGTGATTTCCATAGTGACTGTCCCCCACGATTGCCTTTGTGCCACTTGCCTGTGTAGAGATCTGAGGGCTGAGTTAATAAGCAGGGTTGAATACCTCATTTGGAATTTGGTGAAGTCATTCTTCACGATTCATTTCCTTGGAACAGCAGCAAGTGATCGTGACATCAGTCTGCTTTTGCTATGAACAAATTATGAAACAGCCTTGGCACTTTTAGGCCGGCGGCCACCAAGTGATGTAAGTGTGGCTGACAGATGGATATGAGAGGCCATGTGTTATGTTCTTACCCATGGTAGGGCTGGGCCACTGGCGGCACAGTACATTGTACCATATCTACCGCTGGAGCATTTGCCTAGTGGCCATCAGTCACGATCTGGATACATCGCTCCATAGTTCCTAAAGAACAAACAATGGAATGGTCTAAAAAGACCTAAACACCATTGAGATGTTGTGGCAGAACCTGAAAACTCACCAACATGTTAACTCAGTTCATCCTGCCTCCACGGCACTTTTAGACACTGGTCATTAACTGCAAGACATGTTAGTCACTCCACCTGAGCAGCATTACTGCAGTCAAAGTTTTGAGCTTAAGGTGACTTTTTCACAGGAGGGGATTTGATGTCCCATACATAAATTACGGGTGTTTTTTTCTCTACAAATGAAGCACTGATGGGAGAGTTTGCAGGAGAGCTGTGGCTTCGCTATTATACATTATGAAAGGAGAACCCCAGTGAACATCTGCTGCAGGAAGGGCTTGGCTGGCCCGGTGTACTCCAGAGCGTAAATCACTGAGTTTTCTGAAAACTGGCCAAATACATGGTATTTCACACAGTAATGCGTCACGTGAAAGAAATCTGCAACAGTGCAAGTGATGTTACTTTATTGAACTTTCATTTAGTTTGAACAATTTTAACGTACAACAGGTTAAACTTTGGGAATCTTAAAGAGATCCCTTATGTAAACAGAAAAAATATACTTTAACGTGCACAGCCTGTGAGTTAAAATGACATATTTCAAAAACATTGCCGTTTATGTTGGCATAACAGTCATTTCAGCCATATATATATATATATATATATATATATATATATATATTCAGAAACAGCTATAAAAATACTAATAACTAAACTTAGATCCATTGCTTATACAAAACAATCATAAAAAAACATTATAATTCTGCTTTATGTAACAAGAGCCACAGAATTGTGACCGTTATTCATTAACAAAGGGCTAATAAACAGCGAGAAGATGTATGAATATGTATACTGAATATGTATATTGAGTTATGGAGGCTGTTGCCTTCTGTCTAGGAGACATTTATACTGGAGAATCTCTAATGAAGCCACTGGGATGGCAGCACCGTCTCCTCCACTCCCATGACATTGACAAATGACTAACGGGGAGAAGAAGCGTTTTACATAAAGTACATTTTTATTTATAAACTAAAAAAGGCTTTTCACATGGATTTCTGAACTAGGATAGAGTGTGTGTATGTATGTGTGTTTTAGTAATCTGATGAGCGAGTTGGTACTGTAACGTTAAGTAAGTTTTGAGTGGTATGGCACAAAGCAAAGCAGTGTGAGTGACAGGCACCCCAGAGTTCAGGACTATCAAGGGGCTTCATCTATTTGTCTCTAAGAATACATAACCTAAACTGTGAATAATGATTAATTAATGAAGAGTTTTTACTGATGAATAAAACTACAATCTTCTGATGTAGACCGCTATAAAACACACGGCTTCCGGTCAAACGTCTGGTCTTACTCGAAGATGAAAGCTGAGGTAGCCAGGAATTCACAAAATGTTGGATTTTGTGCATGAGGTCTGTTAAACGCTTCTAGATTCGATGCTAGGTCACTATAAGGCTTCTGCGTTCCTGTTCAGCCATCCATGAGAGTAGAAATTACTTTTTTTTGTTATGGAAAGAGGTAATTAACAAGATACTTAAGATATTTAAGGCGTTTAGGCGAACTATAATAAGCTCACTTTTCTTTGTTATATGGTCATTAACATGGCCAAATGTATAATAACTTATCTAGTTGTGCGATGCAACACAATGCAGCGGTGACATTCTAAATGAAGGACTTTTCACATCACCTGCAAATGACTTTTACAATATATACAGATTACATTTCAGAATGTTCCCAGAGGAGAAATGCCATTGGGGGAGGGGGAGAAACAAACAAACAAAAAACATACAAACAAAAAAAACATCGCTACTAAAGAAACAAAGAATCTGCATGGCAGATGTGAGTTGCTCTGAAATGCTACATTACAGGAATCATTCGCTGTCACTCTTCATAAAGAGAAAATTGGAGATGTGTTCATCAGGGACTTTTGGCTTTAAAATGTCATCAGTTTTTTTATGTAAAAAACAAACAAACAAAAAAAAGCACTTGTGGCCGTTTATACGTAGCCGTCGAGGCAGCCTGCAGCAAGGCCTTCTGGGAAAGAAGGCTGGTTACATTCTGAGAGCAGAGCCCTCTTAGGCCCTGCTAAAGAACAATAGGCTCGTTTCTAGCATTAAGCACCATAGGCTTTGGACCAAACAAAACCAGATGGCGAAGCAGTGCAAAGCAAAGAAAATACTCCCTTTTTTGGAAAAGTCACAAAAAACGAGGTCCTCTGGTTTGGTCTCCATGCGTTCAGTTCTCAGGGTTGTCCATCTGACCTTCACCCTCCATCCTCTTCTCAGGTGACGTGTACAAGAAGTTGCAGCAAATATAAAGTGGGAACAAGAGCAGTCGGCTATCTAAGTTCATCACGACTTGTTCCTGTTAGACAAAATCATAATGGAGAAAAAAAAACATCAAGAAAGAAAACTGGTAACAGAATCTTAATAACTATAAGCCAGAACTCCATGAACAAGAAAGACGCTGTGTGACTGGGGTGATGATAGTATTTGCTTCAAGATCATTGAAATGAAATGCCACTGAACAAGAGACCTAGTAGGGTAGCAATGGGATTTTGAACCTCTTGGTAATAGCCAATGCCACGGGCATCCCCAGAATCTATTTTTTATTACGCGGTGCTAATCATACAATTTAACATCATGATTCCAAGCTCTGGGGCTATTACACACTTAATAAGACAGGGACATGTGTCAGCCTGAAGGGGTCACGACACAAGCCCTAACCGCTGTAATCATTTCTCAATTTAAAGGGACACTCCAGCCATCATATGCGCTTTAGCATGCGATACTCACTTTGAAATCTTTTTTCAGCGCAAATTCACGGGATACACGAAAACGAAAGGTGAGAATACGGCACTCGGTAATGAGGTGGTGCACGAGCCAGGGTACCACCAGTCCCCCAAATATATGGAATACAGACTTGAGAAAGACCTGTGTGTCGAAACGTTGCCTGTGTAAAATAAACTCACCTCCCCATCAAAGTGCTGAGCCTCTGCTTCTTTATTCTGCAAATTCATGGTGGGAATCAGAACTCCCTTCTATTCATTTGCACTTGTGTCTCTATTCCCAAGCACTTGGGCTTGCAGAAGATGTGTATGAATGAATTTTCTGTCTACCAGTGCATTCTATATTTCTCACCAGCTCAAGCCAGAGATCCATGGGGTCTAATGAGACCCCTGGCACGCATGCACAAAAAGTGCACCCCCTGATTTTAAAGGGAGGGCTTTCTTGTCAGCGATTGTCCCTTTTAAGCGGCCAAACCAGGGTGAAGAGGTAAGAAGCTTTATTTTTTTTCATGTGCAGGTAAACAATGCATATTGAAGTACTTAAATAATATGTGACTGAGAAGCCATAGCTATAAAAGATGTCCAAGTTTCTATTTGGGTCAAAATACTGCTATAAAGGGGATTTCGGCTAAAGAAATTCCACAATTCCTATAGAGCGTGAGATCTGCAGGCTGATCCCAGCTCCCTGCCCCATCACATTCATCTAATATTCAAAGATACAAAAGTGTACTGATTTAAAGAAACGGTGTGTTTATATACATTCGGAAGATTTATTAACTTTTTTCGGGGGAGGAGGAATAATTGCGTTTCTAAAAAGTACACAAAAAAAGGAAGCTCTATCTTGTGCATTGAAAAAACAAATCATGCATCATGCATACACTTATATTAGGTTTCTGAAACAGATTTGAAATACGACAGACAGCATAAGAAATAGTCCTTGAATAAAACATGAAACAGAGTGAAGCGTGAAGTCCCTGGGTACAGAATATGTACATTGCTACAAATTCATTTGTCCTTTATAATTTATCAAATATCATTTTTCAGTCCACTTCATAGACACCTCTGTCCTTTCGGTGTGAACTCCACTTCTGGACGGTAAATTTTAAATGACGCACAAACAACCTGACTGTAACAAGGATTAACACGCTCCCCTGTAGCACGGGGTACAGTCTCGGTTTTCCAGCCCTGTTGGCACTTGTTTGGCCTGACCCAAGGCAGCTCCCCGCAGCTGGCACCATCATCACAACGAAGCGCAGGGATATAACGTCATATCCAGGCGCACAGTGCATATGCAGGCTGTGTCAGGTCCATAATGTAAATGGGCCGGTTTGGGAGATCAGAGATCTTCCCTGTGATAGAAGCACACTGGGGGTCTTGATCACCCAAGAGAACGATATGCCCCCACTGGTTTTGTGGCAAGGCCAAAACAGTAGATGGACAGCCGCACAATGACTACGGCCAGGCATAGCACACGCTATGAAGCCTTAATTGCTGTTGCTTGATAAAAACACAATTCAAATCTATTCAGACACATCACTGAACCGTAACTACACTTAGCTATCCTTGCGTACCCCCTGTGTGTTCATTAAACAAGATCTTCAGCCATTGTTATTTTCAGCACAGCACCAAACACACTGCGGACAGTATGTGATATATAATTGGTTTTAGTCTATAACATACCTGATCTTTTTCAAGGCTGAGGATCTGATAGCCACTCGTCCGATTGCAAATAACTTTCCCATTGCTATCAAAGGAGGCCAAGCGTAACCTAATGGTGCAAAACATAAGGAAAATACGAAACTGTTGGCTTTCAAGATCGTACACGTGTGGACATTTCTGCCTAACCACATATTAACTAGTATTATTTTCTTACACTAAAGCAAAAATCCTTATGATGAAGCCACATACAATTAAAATGGCTAATTACTCATGTAATGTATCACTATAAAACTTCTAATGTATAGACAAACACATAACCTGGCGCAGAATCACAAACAAGCCAATGCATCAGGTAAATAGGGTCCTGCTTCCAACACATTCTAGACTACGGCGTTTTTATGTAAGGCGATAATGAGAGCTGGGAGCCCCACAATGGACCTTAAGGGCCACCACATGGTGGGTTAGTTGCACAGCATCGCCTAGAGCGGTTTCTCGTTCTGCCTACACGGGAAGGACGATCCATCAGCATGCCAAGGCTTTGGTAAAGTATTCACATTTCAGACGGCACGGCTGTGCTTCCGTGCATTCTCCAACGTGACACGTCTTCGCTCTAGCGAGCGGATGGCTGCTGTAGTGGGCTTTTTGTACCTGAACGCTATGTTCCTTGTGGGCTGCAGGCTGACAGAACCGCTGCAAGGCTGATTCAACGTGTTCCGCTTAAAGATGATGTAGCGGTTTGTGTACGTGACAAGCAAGTCAAATCCAAAGTTAAAGCCAGTCCATCTCCAGCAGTACTAGACAGGAGAAAACAGGGAGGAGGAAGAAAACAAGGACAAAATTACTATGGTTCTGTCAACTAGACTTGAAAGACCAGAGGTTTCTACTGATTGATACAGTGATGGTTGAAGGAACCTAAGCAGAATATGAGCAAATCTAAACAACAGTCTACTTTAAAACACATTAAATGTAACAAGACAACTCTAATATATCGAAGGTGATCTTCCCCATGACTAGCAAGTCGCGGAAATCTATTATATATTTCTATTATTGCTTACACAGTTATGACTAGAGAACTTTCATCCTTGGTAGAAATGCCCCTTTCCTCCCCGCAGAATAAACGTTTACATCCACTATTTCCCGGCATGTTCCTCATAATGTTTACGGCAGGATGGACGGGAAGAATAGTTACGGTAGGCCCCGACTTATTTATTTTAATGTTTAAGATGGACTCTTCTGAGTACGTCACATTACTGCTTTTCTCCTACACTCGGAAAATCGTTCGAATAAGTGGCACCATTACCAAGAAAAATGCGTTACTCATTCATACGGAAGCATCCATTAACGCATAAATACAATACGCGCAATGTAACTGCCTTGTCAATTGTCATAAGTTTATAAGACCGAGCGGGTTTTATCTGCCGTCAAATTCTGTTTCATAAAAGGTCTCGCGGGTCAGGATCTTTATTATGGCAGAAAGTGCAATAATTAAAAAGGACGAAGTGGCTGAGGTTGCAGATGTATTAAGAGTTACTGCAGAGAACGACATCTGCTGTGTGCCGGCTGCACGCCTATAGAAAGAAATGTACGTTATTTTTTTATAATGTGCTAGGTGCTGGGCTTAATATCGCAAAACACTGCCACCCACAGAGTCTCCATTCACATTCCCAGCGCAATTACCATTTCTTATCAAATCTTAGAGCGGGATTCAGTCATCCTGAAGAAAATAAACCATTATCCACTTTTTTCCCCCCCATTTTATTTTTTTCCCATTTTCCACGGTTATTAGAAGCCAAAGAAATTTTCCCATAAGAAGGCTGACAGCAGCAGACGCGAGGGCCGACGAGCGCTTCGAGATGGGACTTCTGAGACACGACGTGCTGCTGTAAGAGACAAATCAATGCCAGGAGGACACGTATATAGCTTTATGACCTATTTCTGTCAGCTGTTTGGCACGAGACCTATTTATTGTGTATTAAGATCGATACGATGGTAAGTGACCCATAAAAAGACATGTGGAAGCTAATGAGGGTGACACAGAGTGGCCTCTCTCATGAGCCGTAGCTTCAGATCCATTTTATACTTGGTTCTTTTATTATCATTATTACTAATATTATTAAAGGGATGGCTTGTGTACACCGTATATATACATTTCTCTTTACGACAGACATACATTATTATTAATAACCATAGTATGGGCTAGAAAATACGTACGTATAGGATACACAAGGGCATGCGGATACCAGGACACAGGGATCTGGGCTTTGATTTCAGTTACCCTATTTATACGTTATTGCCTGAAGAATCAAACCATGCTTGGTATAGGTATAGGTATCCCATATGTGCTATAACAACACATAGCACGCGATCAGAGAATCCTGCTACTATCATCGGGTGGCTCTATACCAACGGAAAGCCGATGTGAATCAGGAGGGAGTTTCGTCTGGTAATGTAATGGAAACAATTCTCGCGCAGCTTTGTTTAAGGATTAAACCCGGCATCTTAAAACGATTCACATGGAATACGTTCTAGCAGGATTATACTAAAGCACCGCCGCGTACACATGTCTATATAAATGCCAGCTGGATATTGTATCTACCGCTACTTTCTCCAGTAGATTTCGTTTGATCAATATATTTAAGTGCTTAAGGCTTTCCGGTTTAAGGCTGAGAGGGGGCACTCAGGAAAAAAAATACAGGTTCAGCAGGGAAAGCTTATATTTTTTACTACAGCCGGAAAAGGCATTAGAAATTAAACCGCGGTAAATATATTAAAATCATTAAAAAGTAGAAACATTTATGGTGGAAGTAGATGCTGCTTTGGTGTTCATGCCGCAACAGCTCTTACCCCAGGCTCTTAGCCAATACCAGGCTGTCCAACTGGGCCCCCCATGGGCTGCGGGGTTCATGGACTGGTTGGTCAGCCGACTGACCAAAATATGCTTAGGGTCTCAATACAAAAAGCCAAATCCTCTGTATATAATACACACACGCACACTTTTTGAGATAATGACAGTTCTGCCATTGTACAGTAAGGGCAATTATGCTCAGCTACACCTCCCCCACTATTTTCACTGACGAGGAACGCGGAAGCCAAAAGGCCGGTAATCTGGCCCCGTGTAGCAGAAATAGTGGCACAACAATTTAAAATAAATACAGGTAATTGTGAGTCTGCAGAGATTTGCGTTCTTACATCCCCATCCTTTGAGAGTTTCCTGCCGCATCTCATGCTGTTGCTTTCCAGTTCATCTTTATTGACCTCCAGAGGCCTGTGAAAAGACGATGTGGTTATTGTCTTTTAATAGCTCGATGACATAGCATCAGACAAAATGACATCACTATCAATGCACTGCAACAGAGGCTTTAATTACAGCAATGACATGCGCTTGGCATGTAGACAGCAGGGGTGCGTGGACAACAAAGGTCCCGAAAGGCTGAAACACGCAAACCAAATTGCATGCTTGATGCATATTATTAGAGCTGAAACAACGAATCGATAAAATCGATAATAATCGATAACGGAAATCGTTGTCGACGATTTCCGTTATCGATTAATCGAGTGATCGATTCGTTGTTGGAGCACTCGGCTCCTTTTACCTACCTCCGCGAGCGTTTCCCGGCTTCTGCTACGCGCTCTGCGGTCTCCACCTTTCTTTGAGCTTCAATGAAGAAAAGGATGTTTGTCCGCGTGTGAATAAAGTTTTCACTTCCAAGCTTCAAGAAGTTGAAAACTTTATTCACACGCGGACAAACATCCTTTTCTTCATTGAAGCTCAAAGAAGGTGGAGGTCCATAGCTGAGGTAAGTGATTCTCTATGTGTGAATGTCTATGTGTGAGTGTCAGAGTGGGTGACTGGGTGCAGGGCTGGGTGTTAGTGTGGGTGCA
>VKOC01000003.1:35774149-35792412 GCA_009364415.1 Spea multiplicata
AGGGGGGGCAATTGCCCCCCCTTGCCCCCCTGTAGCGACGCCACTGCCTTTAAGGAAACAAAATGTATGGAACAAAGACCACATTACATGAAAACCATGCATACAAAACAGAAATCAAAAATACTGTTTATATGATAATCTTGTGTTTAACCCCTTCACGACAAAGCCCGTACATGTACGGAGTCACGATGCACTGCATTGGTGACAAAGCCCGTACATGTACGGGCTGTTATTTATGCTGCGTTATGCTGCGATCAGCGGCTTTGCAGGATCCACGGAAGCCTCACAAGTGAGGCTGGCTGTGGATCATTGGGAGGAAGCCCTGCCTCAAAAAATTGGCCGGCTGAAACAGTGCTTAGGAAGCGATCAGCAATCGCTTCGTAAGCATAATCTTTGTTGCTGATATGCCTTGATATCAAGGCATGTCAGTAACACAACCCCCTGCCCCGATCCTCTTGTTGTTGCTTCGAAGAGCAACCACAAGTGCCATCGGTGGATGGCGTTGCCGTCACTTACAAGATGGCGGCGCCAACGGTCCGATCAATGAGTTCACAGAGGGTTTATCCAGACCCTCTTGAGAACTCTCGAGCTCCCCATGCAGGTCAATGGAGCCCAGCTCACTAATTGCAATGTTATTAGTAAAATAAAATGAAAAAAATAATAATAAAAAGGTTTGTAACATGTCAAACTAATCCCCCACTGTTACAAAAAGGCCAAATATATATACAAAAAAACATATGAGCAAGTCCTACAATTATCACTATAGCTTCACAAAACTTGTTGCACGGAAAGAGTTAAACGATTGGCATTTTAAATGCCCATGGGGTGCCTAGTTTTAGAAAATGTATGATTTGATGTGGCAAATCAAATTGGCCGGCTTCAAAGATGTCCCAAATATGGGACATGGGCACCGACTGACCAGATGTCCAAATGCCAAAAAATGCACACCTCACAAAGGTGGCCTTTTACCGGCCAAATAACAAAACAAACTCATGCATGGGGGGCATCGCTGTACTCAGGAGAGGTTACTGAAGACATATTGGGGTGTTGTTTGATATACCAGGAGCGGTAAATTCACACCCGAGGTACAATGTGTGTGAAGAAATTACAAAAAAATTACTACCATTAAGTTTGACAAAGGCTGATGGTAAAATTAGTGCATGGAAAGGGTTAAAATACCAGCATTTGAAATACCCTGGGGTATATATGGTTTGATGGGGTAAATTGCATTGACCGGCTTCAAAGATACCCGAAATGGCACATGAGGTAGAATGACCAGATTTTGGGGGGAAATGGTTTTGAAATAGTAAACGCAATGTGTGCTTATTGCCCAATAACTTGCAGAAAAAAGCAAAAAACATAAAAACATTGGATATTTCTAAACTCAGGACGAATAGTAAAATCTAATTAGCAGGTTTTTTCATTAGTTTTTGCAGATCAGTAAAAAGTCTTTTTTTTTTTTTTAACAATGTACAAGTAAGAAACAGTCTTGTCATTAAGGGGTTAAATCCATAAAACATTGTCTTTATTGGTAAACAGGAGAAGTTACAGGCTGTAATAAACCTCTTTCATCCACAATGCCTTTATGTTTCCTTGCAGGACCATTTGTCTGTAAGATGGTGCCATTTATTCAGACCACTGCGGTGGTGGCCAGTACACTGACTATGACCTGCATTGCTGTGGAGAGATACCAGGGAATCGTACACCCGCTAAAAATGAAGAGACAGTACACCAACAGGAGAGCCTACATGATGCTGGGTAAGAAGACCTGTTCCTGATCTACATAGTCTACAAATCCTGCTTATAAAGTCATTTCAGTGCAACAAAAGTAATATGTGAGAGGAGTATTGTGGAGTATTGTGAAGGGAGGGTACACTGCATGGCATGGAAAAAAGCTAAGTTTTCATAAAAGTTTACAAATTTTGTATAGTTACAATTATAGAGCCTCAAGATCCATCAAGGAGCAATGATGTACCGTACATGAAAGGGCATACCTGGGAACTTTCTGGCTCCAGCTACCCAGATCTCCTATGATTAAGAGCTTGAAGCACGTAAGGCTGCTGTCACCCTTGTGTTTTTGTGGCTTCATATAATCAATACAGTGTTTCTTAGTACCCTCGTTGTGAGTCCTTGGGTCCTTTTACCTGTGCCTGTCTTCATCCGACTGTTTCTTTATGAAGCTACCCAGAGCTCCCTTGCATGATGTGGGTAGGAGGTCCCACTGACATTGGTGGGCAGTCCCGCTGTTTTCGGTAGACAGTGCTGCTGAAGTCATGGGACAAACGCCATTGTTGGAGGGGAAGTGGGCAGGGAGTGGGGCATAGTGATCCAGCAGTGATCCGCAGGCTTCCGGAGAGTTCCAAGGTATGGGCATGGGAAGCGCACATTCAACATTCTCCCAATACATACTGCTAAAGTGGTTGGGTAAATACGCAAATGTGCCTTCTCATAAAAAAGGGCAAAACTTTTGTGCCCTGTGGAGTGTTTTTTAAGACAAATAGTGGTGAAGTCTTCAGTTCTGCAAAATTGGAAACAAAATTAATTTAACTCTGTATGTAATGGAAAAAGTCCAGTCTTGCTGAGCCCTACCACTTTGTTGAAAGATGACACTTTCTCCTGTCTACAAAGCCACTTAAGATATTATTATTGTAAGAGTTGAGCATTAAGGTACATCACACTGAAAATCCACGCAGAATTATTATTTTATAAAACACCAACATAATATATACATAATATATACCGTACATATATATATATATAATATATACCGTAATGTGTAAGTACAGAGAGGTAGCTGCGCAGAACGACAGATGGCGAGAGGATCCTGTTTAATAGAGCTTGTTAATTAAAGGAATCCCATATATCTGGCATGTCGCTGGCCCTCTGTGCCGGTTGCTGCTGATTTAAATTTATGGGACTGTAAACCCTATTTCTATTAAAATAACATTTCTCATATTAACTTTGATAATGATGCAATATTTCAGGTCTGAATAAACGCTGCTGGGACTAAAGTTATGTTTATTGTCTCACAAAAATTGCCTCAACTTTAATACATTTATTGATGTATAGTATATTACTAATTTGTTGTCACCTTGGGGTATCATTGTCTACTCTTAGTATATTTCTGTAAGGCATGGCTAGCCAGCCGGTAGTTTTTTTTTAGCTACCTGGAACTGCCACACCCATGATGCTCAGCCAACATTCTTTAGCTTGCTGAGTATTATAGGATTTTTAGTATTACAGTTTAGCTACCTTTCGTTTGTTAGTGGAAATTATGGAGTCTTTAGTCAAAGGTGATTCTTGGGAACATTCAGGCTCCAGCTACCCCAAGCCGTCTCTTTTCGGGGTGCGGTGGACAGGTCTACTGACATTGATGAGTGGTCTCGAAGATGCCAGTGGGTTATCCGCTGACTTCAGTGGTTTGGCAACTAACATTGCTTGTGGGGCTAGCTAACTAAAAAATCGAAAGTGGTAGGTATGACATGCACATACCCGGGAGCTCTCTGGATTTTGCCCAGAGACTCCAGGTCACCACGAAGAATCTCCGGTCCGTGGGAGCATCCTTCTGACATTCTCCGTGCCACCCCCATTTCCCCCTTAAACAGCGATGTGTCCAGCGATGTCAGTGGGACTGCCAACCAATGTCAGTGGGACTTCCTGCCTGCATCTTCCAAGGGGGGCTCCAAGTAACCAGAGCCATAAAATTCCCAGGTATAGGGGTGCCTCAACGCCGCTTCTGCGACCTGGAGATTCTCCGTTGTGACCCAAAGACCCAATTGAGTGGCTTTTCACCCAGAGTCTCCAGGAGAAACCATGAAAGTTCTCAGGTATGTTTAGTAGGCCATCATAGAAAAATATATAGAGTCACCTAAGCTTTCAGCACCTCAGTGGTCTTGTCTTCAGACTGAAGAGCTCTTTGAGATGCTGAAATACAGCATATTAGCAGGAATTAGCAAGGGGAAAAGTGCTCGGTCTGTTGCTGTCAGAGGAAAGTGCCCCAAATTACTATGGCTGTAACTATGATTAAGGAAAAGTGCCCAATCTACCACAGTTATGAGTCATGAAAATGTTCCCACACCTCAAGCCTCAAGAATGGAGCCCAATATACCTCTGCTTTAGATTGGATTCTTAATAGGCGCTAGCAGCTTAAAAAACTGCCCATTCTTTTGTGTGCATTTCTAAGATTAGCAGCTGAATGTATGACGTCAAACCAGTTTGTGGAGAGGTGATTTATCCTGAAATATTGAAAAATGTGTCTCTGAAACAGGCTGTGTTTGGACAATCGCTGTTGTTGTGGGATCTCCGATGCTCTATGTACAGACACTAGAGGTAAGCAATGCTTTTTATTTACCACAAGGTACTTGCCTAATTTATGAAAAACAACATAATTGTAATATATAAAAAGGGAAATTTTTAAAAGCGGCTTTATAATCATAGTAACTAATAGAATGGTCCATTCAGCATCAGAATCATTCTATTGGTTGCTTTGGTGAGAAGATACTTTGTACCATTTCCCTAGTGTAAAGACCTTTATCAGTCCCTGGGTCTATCTTAAATTTAAGATAGCTTATGCCCATGCATGTTTAAATTCCAGCACTCTATTACCCTCTACCACTTCTGCTGGGAGGCCCAGGGGCATACCTACAGTTTTTGGCTCCCTTGGCTGTGCACTGGCACACATTCTTACACACTTTACATTTTGCACAGACATACACACTCACATGTACATATACACTTACATATACACAACCATGCTCACACACTTACACATACATGCCCACACACACGTACACATCCACACCAATGCTCACAATTACACACTAATGCTAACATAAACTTACACATACACATCCATCCTAACATACTTACACATACACATCCATGCTCACACACCCACATATACATCCATGCTTACAAATTTACACATACACATCCATGGTGACACACTTACATACATACATCCTCTCACACAAATACTAATACACTCTCACTACCTCACTGGGGGCAGCTTTCTCTCTAGCGCTTACAAACTGTGCTAGCAGCCTCACGTTTAAACTCTCATTACATGACATGATGGCCAATGAAGGTGGACACGTACACCTGAGGTTTGTTACTTTCCTCGTGGAGGGGGAATTTGCCTCACATCTCAATTCTGGACTGCCCTTGGGCAGGATGTTCCTCTGTCATGGCCGCCCCAAGTGAAAAGGTGAGTCCAGATGTGGACCTCTTTGCTCCACTGATGAGGCTAATGAAGGCCCAAACGTACGTCTGGTGTTGTTGGTTCAGGGAAAAATTCAGGGAAAATTTGCTCTGATAAGGATTCTGGTTGTTTGCCTAGGAGATTGGGCTAAGAACACAAATGGCTAGTATGCAAGTCTCAGAAAACATATTATACAAACACTAGAACTACTACAAAAATAAATCACCACAATATTATCAAACACTTATTTTAAGAGCAGTATAACTTATCCATTCACTGCCATTAGGTGGATGAGGGCAATATATGTATTACTTTTTAGCACGAGTCTCTTCTTCTGCCAGAGGATATATATTATTAAATTTCCTCTAATCATCTAGAAATCAGAACTTAACCCCAAGATAAGGTAAGTGTCAGGGATTTAAATAATACTCTGAAACGTACCTGTTCTTTTGGCAGGTAAAGTATGACTTGCTATACAACTTATACCACGTCTGCTGCCTAGAATCCTGGGGAGATGTCAGCCTGCGCAGGGCATATGCTATTTTCATCCTGGTGGCCCTGTTCCTGGTTCCTCTCACAGCCGTGCTGCTGTTGTACTCCTGCATTGGGTACGAACTATGGATCAAGAAACGCGTTGGGGACTGCTCAGTGCTGAACACTTTGAGCCGTAATGAGATGGCAAAGATAACTAGGTAAGAAAAAAAAATATGTATGAATAATCCACTGCATGTTATGTTCTCATCTGAAGAAATGACGAGGTCTTTACATATTCTTCTGCATTGGCCCAATAAAAAGTATCAACTTCAGCTATCCAGGTCAGCCATGTTGTTTAACTCTTTCAGTAACAAATACAAAAAATGTAACACTGCCATACTCAAGAATGTGGTAAATCTAAGTATAAATGGCTTCTGCAGTGTCTGGGGGATTAAGAGTTGCAGTTGTGGGAACGGATGCTCCTTCAGCTGTATTTGAAGATAGTGCTGGAAGTGGAATAACACTTCTTCATAGGCACCCAAATGCTGACTTTATTCACTAGATTTCCTAGGAGATAATGGCTTAAAAGCTTAGTGCTTGAAAGGGTGACGTTTTTGGGTCTCCGAGGGGTTTTTTTTGCCTGCGTGATGGTAGGAGTTGATGTGAGAAAGACAAAAGTGTTTATTCATCTGTCATGAAGAAGCCTGAGTGTCTGTAGCCTCGGTGGTGGCAGCCTTTTGGCTCTCAGCGGATTGGCAGCTCTGAGAGATGATTATTGTGTTTTAGGAGGCTTTTAAATCTGACCTTAACTGATTTGCAGTTACTATACTAGGAAACATGCATTGCCCGCTGATTACAACCTTTATGTACGGTACATATAGAAAGAGAATCTTTTCTTCCTGCTATAATAACCTCAAACCGTTCTTGCTCCTGTCTTGTATTACTATCCTGTGCTTGTTTAAATTCTATCACTGTATTAACTTCTACCACTTCTGCTGGAAGGTTGTTCCACTTATTTGCCTCCTTCTTGTTCACAGAAGCCAAACATTACTGCTATTGCCGCCTTAATATATAACAATTTTTAGTTTTTTAGCTATTAATGCAATATTATTTGTTTTCTTAAACGTGCTTTTCATGATACATATTGATCTGTTACATTATTCCTCTTATAAAAGGTATAATTAGAGGAATTTGATTTAAGATTGGGGAAGACAAATATAATGTTGTGACGTAGATGTTCTATGTTGGCAGGAAAAAGAAGCGAGCTGTGATGATGATGGTCATCGTGGTCCTTTTCTTCACTGCCTGCTGGGCACCTTTTCATGTGGTCCACATCTTGTTTGAATACAGTAAGTTGCTGGAATACAGTGGGGTGTGAGCCTTTATCATCACCTCCAGCCTGTCTTCAACGATTGCATGTTATTTGTATTCTGGAACGCTACATATGGCTTCAACCCTTTTCAAAAGACTTTTTTATTTTCCAAATCCTATGGGTGTTAAAAAAGATACTTAAAGCAGCCCTTAACTTGTTGGACCATTTAACACCTTGTATTCCTGCCTTGGTGCAGACATGCAGAGTTACACATGGACAGTTTAGAACACATAGAATACATATTCATTAAGTTATTTATATGCATATGAAGTCTGTAACAACTTCAGCGATTACCATTTGTGCTATCGTCAAAGATATCTTGCTGACGGCTTGTGAACATAACAATCGTTTATAGACACTGTGTTCTAATTTCCTGAAGACATCGCAAATTCACAAGCAGGAAGACGTGGACTTAACAGATACCGTAATAATTGCCTGATCAGCCATTGTAATTTGGTAGTTTTCACCTATACATGTCAAGCACCTTCAATAAATAAAACATAAAAACACACAAAATACTTATATATTGTTACTAAAAAATAGCATACAAGCGTTTGTGGCTCCCAACTCCTACAACCCTCAGACATAATCAGGACCACACAGGGCATTACCAGGAAGGCCTGGCACCTTAAGGCTGGTGGCTGCCTAATGAAAATGTGGCAGACGCCTGGATATGACCATACCCAGAAACTTTCTGACCCCCTTTGGCGGGTGGTCCCACTGATGTCTGTGTCCAGGACAAGCTATTTTTGGGGAATGGGGAAGTGGTCAGGGATAAAGGTAAACGTATTTACTATTTGTGCTGCCTTGACGACACATTCCGGCGCCCGGTGTGCAGCTCCTTCTACTGCAGTCTACTGAGGCCTCCATAGTATAAATGAGCCAGTTGGGAAGGTAAAAGATCTCTCATGTAACCCATTGAGCGGTGGGACACTGGGAGGCCCAATAGTGCAATCTGCCCCCCAGTTTAGCAGGAGGGGGACTCTCACTGTGTGTGCCCTTGTCATGATGACATCTGTTTTGCTATCCACAGATGATCTAGAGGAGGAGTATGATGATGTCACTGTGAAGATGATTGTGGCCATTGTTCAGGCAGTGGGATTTTTTAACTCATTCAACAATCCTGTGGTTTACACATTCATGAATGAAAATTTTAAGAAGAGTTTGGTGGCAATACTCTTCTGCCACTTTCGAGCTCAAGAATCTGTTGACAAGAGGGACAGTCAGCATTTGGATAAACCCAAAGCAGGAGGTTCTGGTTTCCCCAGCCGGAGAGATGGGCGCAGTGCCCACAGTCACCTCAGTGCGGAGAACTTGGAGCTTCGACTGTGTGAACAGTTACCTGCGGCCAAACTGGAATCTGTTACTTACCCCCTGGTGAACTCCCACAAGGACCTCATTACAAATGGCCAATCGGCATGATGACTAAACGGCATCCTTACAAATTGCCAGTCAGCATAATGGCTAAACAACAAACTTACAAATGGCCAGTCGGCTTAATGACTAAGTGGCGATAGAAGAGAATTTATTTATGGAAAGGTAACCTCAAGCACACCAACTATACGTGATGCTGAAGATTTTGTAGCATTTCAGCTGTTTATAATATATATTAACCAAACTGCCTAGGACCTCCTTATGCTTGCTGCATGCAAATTAACTCAATACCAACCTTGAAACACTGCTCCCTTCGTAAGCAGGCTCACATTGGCCAGCTGGCACTGTGGTCAATAGGGCCACATACTTACCAATACTGCTCCTCCAGCGGCAGATCCGGTCCTGCAGGGTGCAGCCACAGAATGGATATGCGAGAATAGCTTCATTCGGTGGCCGCTGGTCTTAAAGTGCCAGGGCTACTTAGTCATCTGCAGTCTTACCCTGTTTATAAAACAGAATGATTCATTATATATACGTATATGCGTTCAGATGTACACAATGAGCAGCCAACCAGGATCAGGAAGAAGAAAATGTATTCAAAAAGTTAAGCACAGTGGCATAAAGTGCCCCAGGTTCAAAGTCATTAAAATTGCTGACGTGTTTTTAACATGGTTGATACAACATATTGGTTCATGAAAATGTTGACAGGGATGTTATAATTAAAGTGTCACAAACACATAGAGTTCTCTATATGGTTTGGAATAACTTTTGCTATTATTTATGGTTTGGTAACACACCATATGAGAGTCTTATAGATACTTATGATAACTTTTTACTTATTTGTAACACCTTTTATATCTGGTGCAAAAAAACCCAACAAGAAATATATATTAGTTTAGATGAATATACACTGTGCCCAAAGCATCTTAATAGGTGAAATTCTTTATTACAGCTTCCAAATGATGCTTTAACATTATTAAAACAGCCTTTTTCCTGCTGCACTAATTATTATAGGCAACACAAACTAGAGAAAGAGCTGTGAAAGTGAACAAAAAAAGTGATTCCTCTTCTCGTCGCAGGCGTTCAATGCCTTTAATATTTTTTTGCAATATGGAATATCCATTTTCCTGTTAGCCATAAAAGCTCAGGTTCAGTGTAATCCTTTTATCTGAACTAAATTGCTCCTCCAAATAGATTTTACATTCTCCTAATGGCTTGTGCGATGTATGGTAACCACCAGTAGCCATTATAACAAACGATAAGGCAACCTAGTAACGTAACTCAGATCAGTGCCCTTAGCCATCCAGATTATTTGCTTGAGTTATGGGGTCCCCGGCTGTTTTGGGCGTTTTTGGGGTTGGAGCTAGAGGAAGATGTCTAATAGTGCCTGTTAATAATTGTCAAGGGTAGAGTACACGGGTAACCAAAGGGTGATATTTTCCATTACTTAGATAGAATATTGGATGGAATAAAAGTGGTTGTTTTAGGAAGAGGGAAAGAGAGCAGAAAGTTTAGAGTACTCAGGATAGAATGATCAGGGAATGGATTCTTGCCATTGATATTCAGGTGGCCCCAGAGGGCCAAACTTGTTCAGGTTTCTTTTCATATATTGTATAGAAGTTTGCACTTGCTGGGAAGTCAATAAAGCTTTGAATTTCAGACAGCTATTTTTGCAGAACTGCACTTCACCCCCATGCATAGAGTCTAGACGCAATCACCTCTATATTCCCTTATATTCATCCTCTATGAATCACTAACAATGTCTATTCTTCTTACTGTGAAACCGGAACCTTTTGTACATTTCATGGATGATCTTCTCTTTCAACAAAAAAATAAAGTTAATACTACATAAAAAAATAGACTTCTATTAATTGAGTACATTCCTAAACCCTTCATTGTCACTGTAAAGGTTGAATGCAATTGCGTTGCAGCTAGAATGTAGGCATTCATAGTGGAAACAAATATTTACAAAAAGATGGTTTAAATTATAACATAATAATTTAATTACAAATAGTTAATTACAGGGATTTTTTGTGACGGTACGCCACAGTATGACGTACCTCCAGTTTCACAGCTCCTCCCCCATGTGCACCAGCAATTGAGGCTGAGTGACGGGATATGATGTCATATCCTGGTGCTCAGCATTGTAGGCACGTGCGCCATGAGGGAGCACTGGAAGAGAGGTATGTAGGAACATAAGACAAAAAAGAAGAGAGAGAAAGGTAAGCAATGAGGATGAAGAGGAAAGATGACAGTGAGAAAGGGGAGAGATAGTGATAAAGAGCAGAAATAATGAGGTGGAGAGACACAGAGAAAGTAGAAACATAAAGAGGGAGTGTGTAAGGTTAAGCGCAAATGTGCATGTGGACAAGTGTGTGTGTGTTTGTGGATGCAGGCATCAGCATGTGTGTGTATGATTATGTCAGCATGTGTGTGTGTATGTGTGTGTCTGATTATGTCAGCATGTGTGTGTGTATGTGTGTGTCTGGGTACATTAGTGTAAAAAAGAAAAAATGGTTCTGCACTCAACTCCAAGGAAGCTGGGTGCTAGCAGGAAAAAAAGGGACAGCATAAACCCTCTTGAAGCACACAAACAAAGAAAATGAATCCCAGCACTTGAAAAAGGCCCTGTTTGGCCGAAACGTTGCTTTTGTTTGCTCTCGCTTAATAAAGTGTCCTAGAGACTGTAAGCTGTTTGGAGTGCTGGGATTCCTTTTCTTTGTTTGTGTACATCAGTGTGTGAGTATGTTAGTGTGAACATCTCTGGGGTGTGTATTTGGATGTGTTAGTGTGTGTCTGAGTACATTAGCCCATTTGTGTGTGTGTATGTTAGCGTAAGTTTGGGTGTGTGTTAGTATCTGCGTGTATTAGTATGTGGGTGTTATAGTTTGAATGTCTGTGTGTTAGTGTGAGTTTTTATGTGTGTTAGTGTGGGTCTGGGTACATTAGCTCGTATGTGTCTGGGTATGCTAGTGTCAGTGTCTGTGTGTTAGCATGAATGTCTGTGTGTACATGTTAGTATGTGTGTTAGTGTTTGTGTCTGGTGTGTATTTGTGTTATTGCGAGTGTCTGGGTGTATTAGTGTGGGTGTCCATGCATGTGTGTTAGCGTGAGTGTCTGGGTGTATATGTTAGTGTGCCTGTCTGGATGTGTTAGTTTGTGTATGTTAGTATGAGTGTCTGGATGTGTGTATTAGTGTGATTGTCTGTGCTTGTTTGTGTGAGTGCTCCTCCTGAGATCAAGCTATGGATCTTACTTTAAAATCTGTGGCCAATCGGAAATCATTCCATTTCTCTGTGTTGCACGTTGTTATGATGTCATGATGTCACCTTGACATTGCATGATGTAGCCCCTGTGTGGGACAATGGAAAGAAGTCTATGCCAATAGCTTCCAAAAGAAACTGTTTCACGGTAGGAATAAGAGGTTGAGGAGGGGTTACCTGGGGGCTGTGTGTGTTGGGGGGTCACATTTCCCAAATCCTGCATTTTACAATGCTCTACACGTAATATGCTTATAAAATGTTTTCATAATTATTAAATAAGTCATATGCATACCTCCCAGGGGCATTCCCTCTCTAAAGCCCAAAGCCCATCCTGTTCTACAAAGGTGTCAACCTCTGGGATCAATAAAATATATAATAT
The DNA here is from genome assembly GCA_009364415.1 of Spea multiplicata. Lineage (NCBI taxonomy): Eukaryota > Metazoa > Chordata > Amphibia > Anura > Pelobatidae > Spea > Spea multiplicata. Next base: position 35,786,212 of record VKOC01000003.1, read on the forward strand.
ATATTTACATATATTTGTAGGATTATATTAAATGATTCACTAATATTTTAGGCGAAGGGAATCGTGATTTGGGAATAATGCCAGAGACTAGAAATCAGACAGAAGTCCGATTTCGCTCTGTTAAAACAAACTCAATAAACTTCAGACCTGCAGCAACATTATTTATATTTGTTCAGGGCTTGTAACACACAAATATGAACATTTCTACATTACCGCGGCCAATTGCCAATTAACTATAAATTCAGTTTTTATTTAAGGTTTTTACCAGCATTACCGGAGTGTAATTATTGGTCCGTTTTATACAGTATAACACAGCAAATGACCTTTTATGTGAATGATGGTTTATGGAATCAAGAAACATATGAAAAAATTGTCAAATGTGTAAAATAAAATTCTGATTTATTATTGCCTGGTTATATTCTTTCTGCACGAACATAAAGCATTATATAGTGTTTCTGCACACCATTTTTTAAATAACTTTTTGTGACGTGAGGGCAGTGTAAGAAATTAATGCACTTCTTATAAATATACACTCCTAGAAATTATGACCCTCTTACAGCAGGGTTATTCTTTTAGGGAATGTGTGACGAATAAAGCACAAATACAAGCGTATAGAAAAATGTATATTGATATTGAATTAGGTTACTGTTACAGGTGATAAAACATATAACGTACAGAAAACATTTGATAATAATACAAAACAAAAGGGATACTTAAGCACATTCTTGGGAAGCCTCTCTCAGCTCACAGGCTTCTCCCGAACGCCATCTTGCGCAGCTTCGTTCTGAGTCTCCTAACCCAGGACACTTCTGTTCGCTGTGCTCTCCTTTCTCAGACTCCTCTTACTCTTCTTTCTCTCTTAGACTCTTCTTTCTCTGTTACTCTTCGTTCTCTTCTTACTCTCTTACTCTTACTCTTCTGAGTCTGTTACTCAGACTCTTCTGAGTCTGTTACTCAGACACTTCTCTCTCTCTTACTCTTCTGACTATTGCAGCTCCTAACTAGTCATCCCAGAATTCCTTGTACCTCCCAGAAAGTGGTTCACCCAACCCCTCTTTCCAGAGTTTTCCTGTATGATCTAATTATGGAGGAGACAGGTAGTCTATGTAAACATGTACACAGTTATGTTAATATCCATTGGCTTCAGTTGTCTGACCTCCTGTGGGGTATCCCACCTCTGCTGGAGCCGTTGTTCCAAACCCTTTGTAATGCATTACTATGCAAATGACCTTACATTGTAAAACCAGATATCTCACCTTATAGAAACCCAAATCATCCCCAAAACATTATGCAATAAATGTAGTAATCACATTTTAAAGGCACCCTTCATTTCTTACAGCAGTATCTGGTTTCCCTCTTAAGAGACCTTTACAGCGGAAACCTCGCCATCCCCACGTCCTCCAGGCCTCCACATGGACAACGTAGATTGAAACACTATTCATCTTTCTAATTTTATGATTCCTGATTAAAATATATCATTAATTAATAAAACATTATCCATCATGTGAAAATATCTGATCCAAGGGCATTTTGCTTTGCACATCAAAACATTCCATACCTATAAAAAAAAGATTTTTCTTCTCATCTCTTTTATCACGTTTTCTGTTATATATGCAGGAGACTGCTGTGCGTTCTGTTGTATTATTTAAACTGCTGTCTGGCCCTAGATTGTTTGTCGTAATACCTTTGCACAGCTGTATAACTATATAACCTCTAGTGCTAGCGACTTGGGCCCAGTTCTGCTAATACCGGTAAGATTCAGGAAAATTACTATATTTTCCTCTGAGAATGACAGTTGGATTCCAAGACAGTTGTCACTAAGGCATCATGGGTAATCATAAATAATAGCAAGGATGAATTATGGCTTACAGTAGAAGTAATATTTTTGTTTAATATCTTTTCATGGTTTGTTCAGGAACAAAAAATGTCAAGTAGGTTGAACATCAGTGGAAATAGTGACCGCAAGATTTTTCAGGTCTAGGGTTTCAATTCTTTCCTTTGGCTTACTGGCATGCAGTTAGCCAAATCTTCCCTGCTACTCAAGTTTTTTTTGGGTGCCCCCCAGGTGGGTGTGGCTATATTGCAAACTCCTACCCTTAACAAACATAACCATTCAAACCACTCCCATTTTCTATGGCAACCACTCCACCTCTTTGGACTCCCCAACTTCACACTCACACTCACACAGTGCATGCTTTGCCCCAAACAACTTTAGTGCCATCTTTGCCCCCGAACAACTTACTAGTGTCATCTTTGCACCAGAAAAACTTACCAGTGTCGTATTTGTCCTTCAAACTCACCAGAGTCATCGCTGTCCCCAGCTTGTCAGTGCGTTTTGTTTGTGCCCAAACAGTTCACCAGTGCCTTCTTTTGTGCCCAAACAGTTCACCAGTGCCTTCTTCTGTGCCCAAACAGTTCACCAGTGCCTTGCTTGTCAGAGACATCTTTGGCCCTCAATCAACTTGTCAGTGCCAATTTGCTTTATTTGCTTTATATGCTTCCTTTGCCCCCAAACGGCATTACACAGCATGTGCCAGTGACAACCAGCACTCTGACTTTAAAGATGCCGCAGAGTGGGAGGGGTAAAGATGTAGCTATTACTTTTTGTGCTTGAAACAAGATTCGAAAATGTTGCCCCCTCCACTATATTTTTACAGAAAAGTAGATGAACAACAAGGAAAATCACAATATTGGAACTGCAGAGAGTTGTACGCACTACGCAGCAGATTTGGCGCCAGGATTTTAAATGTCTGTACAAGCAACTAGTATATTGGTCGCCGGCAGGGGCCTCCTCTGCCATCAACCAATGGAGTACACTGGCACTTTATTGGTTGATGGCAGACGAGCCCCCTGCTGGCGACCAAGAGAGTTGCTCGTACAGACTTTTAAAATCCTGGTGCCGCAACTTGGCCCGGGAGAGACCAAAGGTCCGTACGACCAATAGAGTCCAGGAAGGGACCAGGGGAATTAGTAAACGAAGACAAACACGCCATGTTCGGTATTTAAGCTTTTCATGTTCCCCTGAATACAAATGCACAAGTCTAGGGCTTTGTATATCATTATATAATAATAGATTAAAGAAATTATATTAATGTAAACAAATATACTTCACTTCCCTTAGAGAAGGGTTTGGAAATACAAAAACCCTCAACATAATACAGAAAGCCCTTCAACATAAAATTAAAAGATTCGACTCTTATCTGATACTTTTGGGTTTGAGAATTACTTACTATCCATCAGATTTTAAACCTGCATTTATGATATAGATATGGAGAGGCGTGCGAGGCCCTAAGACACGTCTCTGCAGTATATTATAATTCACAGAGTGTGTGTGCAATGAATTGCTTCTTGCAGTTCTGTTTATTACGAGACCCTTGATTTGTTTATAAGAGAAATAAAATCCTCCTTTATATTGATCTCAAGTGTATCTTACCGCCATGCCATTTACACAAGGGCTTTGCATGGAGTTATTTGATTATCTTTATAGATCTTATAGCAGGTACTCAATTTCCTTTCCCTGCTCCTTGTATTGTCTTACATCATATTAGTTCAGGAACATACTTGTATTATCATTAACGTGCAGCCACATGCCAATATAACTGACAATATACTGATTACAAGGATTCCAACCCATTCAGCACAGGACATCAATGTTTGCAGCGGAAGCCAATTTTTCCACTTTGCTCAAGCCAGGTCATTATGTTATTACATTACATTTATTTCTAAAGCGCCAGCAGATTCCGTAGCATTATTACCATAGGGGACAGTGACATTCAGAAGGGCCCAGTGCCAGGGCCATGAGCATACCTGGGAGATCTCTGGATTTTGCTGCCTCTCTGGGGTCACCTGGGGGAAACTCTGGGTGGTGGGAGCGGCGTCACGGCACGCCCCCCCTTCCTGGTCAACAAAAGAGCGTATCCTGCTATTGAGGTCAGTGGGACCCCCAAACCGCAGTGGCCTGAAGAACTCAGAGGAGAGCTCAAGTCCATGCCAACTGTAGCCAGATGCTATACATTCACCTGTTTAATTCATAAACTGAGTAATACTGAGTAATTGTACATGAAAAACCGGGCTCTATGCAAGAAGAAGGGAATGGAATATTATTAATATTTTCACAACCATAGAACAGACTATGTTTTTCAACAATACAAAAACTTGCATATCCCCCGCTCTCTTTCACCCTCTAAAGAACTGAATAAAAAATGTGGGCCCTAAGGAATTTAGTAATTGAGTTAAATTGTATTTACACCTTTGTGTATATTGCCAATTATTAACCAGATTCATAAACATCTAAGTTAAATAAGTTTTTCTATTAATTTCCGCGGGGCGGCGCGGGCGGGGGCCGCCTCCCTCCTCTTCCCTCTCTCCCTCTCTCCCTCCCTCTCTCCCTCCCCTCCCTACCTCTCCCTCCCTCTCTCTCTCCCTCTCTCTCTCTCTCTCTCTCTCTCTATCTCTCTCTCTCTCATATTGGGAGCCAACATTGTCTTTCCTTTGTGAGTGCGACAACAATTGGGAAGGGGTGGATTTTTGTTTAAATGTATCGCCCTATTTTACTTTGGATCTGTTTTTTTTTAAGATCTGTTTGCAAAAATTGCCAGATATTGAGTATACTACCATATCATGTTCTGTTTATTATTATTATTAGATTGCACTAAACGCACTTTATCTCTATATGGAGTTTATTGTATATCACATTTTTTATTCGCGGAAAGGGAAACCACATTGACAAGGTGCACCTGGTATGGGGTTTAAGCTCTGGAATTATCACTTTAAGTGATTTCTGCAGATCGAGATGTAAAGATGGCTGCTCTTTTGGTACGTCCATGAGGTCAGTTTTTATTATATGTATATCTCAAGATTATAAGCTTGCGAGCAGGGCTCTCTCCACCTAATGTATCGATTTGTCTTGGTCTTTCAATTCTCGTCTTGTCATACCCCTTGAATATACCGTATTTGCTCGATTATAAGACGACCCCCCAAAATCTGAATATTCACTTAGGATAAAAAGAAAAAGCCTGAATACAATGAGACCCTTACAGGAATAAAGTTTACCATCGTAAAATGTTAATCATGTAAATGTAAACTATTTTTTTTAACAAAAGCTATGATTGAGAAAAATATTTTGGTTTTAATTCCTTTTATTTTCCAACCTGGCCCCAGTTATACACATCTGCGCCCAGGCTTGTCACTGCCTCAGAAATGCCTTAAACCCCTATATGCCACTGTGCCCCATGATATGCCTTTTAACCCTCTAAATGCCACTGTGCCCCATGCTATGCCTTTTGACCCCCTATGTGCCACTCTGCCTCCAGAAATGCCTTATACCCCTATATGCCACTCTGACATTTAGGGGGCTAAAAGGCAGTAAATGGCATAGTGGCATATAGGGAGGTATAAGGCATTTCAGGAGGCAGAGTGGCGTATAGAGGGTTAAAAGGCATTTCTGAATGCAGAGTGGCATTAAGGGGGTTAAAAGGCATTTCACAGAGCACTCAGCCTACAGAAATGCCTTATGCCCCCATTTAACCCCCCCAAAAAAGTCAGTTCTTCTGACTCCCGGCATGTTCGCATAGGCAACTTCCGCTGCAGCCAGAAGGAGGTGCGGTTATACACTTTATATCTATCCTACTATCACCTCTACTAAACATACTGTTTAAATGTAAGGGGAGTCACAATATTCCTTTGCTGCTTAAGCTTTTTGTTATATGCAGTTTTTGAAAGCTGTTTTATGTCTGTGTGTATTTCTTATAGTTCTGTTACAGCTCAAGGTAAAAAGCACAGCATGCAAAATCCTTATACTGCTATACAACATTCCCGAGTGCAATACTGTATTAAATATTTTCTGTAATTTAGCACTGGTACGGTAACTACTTATTAGAACCACTGTGTTAAATGGGATATTCATACATACCCAGAAGGTACTGCCAATATTCCTTACAGATTTCTTGAAAGTTTTTGAAAACCAGCTGGATGATATAAAGGGAAAAGGACCAACCGCCAAGCAGCAATACGTAGAAAGGGCTTCGCTAAAGAAAGAAACAGATGTAGAAAGGCTATAGATGTTACAGTAGGAAAATATTTCTAGCAGTGGAAGGTGCACTTTAAAATATGCACTAAAAGGGCAGAATATGTTGACTATACATTTGCCATCAATAGAATATTCCTTGCACAGACCATAAAGCAAATGGATTTTAAATAGAA
>VKOC01000003.1:35811952-35823417 GCA_009364415.1 Spea multiplicata
CAATGCATTTTGAGCCCGTACATGTACGGGCTTTGTCATTAAGGGGTTAAAAGTAAACATTTCTTTTCTCTCACCATGCTAGTCATTGCCATCTATATTAGGAATAACAACTGTTAAATGGTTAGGAATGATACCCATTTGTACACATGCCTGAAATCAAATAAAATAGAAATTGATCCCTCTTACACCAATCTGTTTCCCAATGCAATATGGTAGGCATGGATAATGACACAAATAAAACTTAGCAGATCTGTCAATGTATTCTTTCCTTTAAAGGTTTAGTCACATAAAACCAACAAAGGAAATTTAAAAACACTGTTTGGTTAGAGATTCACTGAATAGTTCTAAATGAGGATAAAATTGTATTTGTAATATACAGTAATTAATGTATTTTCTGGGATGGGTTCCAGTATTGAAAAGCGGTAGATATAATGTTAATGGCGGATTTATTAATGCATATGTTCAATTTCCATAGCCTAGCAAGTTTGTATCCTGGCCATCTACAGTATGGGATGCGTGAACAATAATATTCATTATTATATGCTACCCAGACATGACATTGATGCAAATGCAAAGTGAAGAACACATCTGTGAAACGATCACTTGATTTTTTTCCACACAATCTCTCGGCATCCTCTGGAATAAGACAAAATATATGGTTATGGTTCCATTCCGGAACTATGTGCTCATAAATACACAAAACCCTCAAGTTCTAGAATACACTTCCCTCCTATACTTGGTAATGTCAACTCGCACTAATAGTGTATCTGAGTTTTACAAAGGGAACATTTACAACATATTTCAGAACAAAGCAAAACAAGTGGCAACATTTTATAAATCAACCATATTAGAAACAGAAAACGCACTTCAGAATACTATTCTTGCCAGGCAGGACAATCCAACACTAAACAGTACAAACTTTTAATACCTCCAGCTCCAAGCTCTCTGATGATAGGATAAACAAAACACAAAATTAGAACTGGCTGATGCTTTAGTGTCAAAAGCCTATAAACGGCATTGCTTACAGTTCTTGTGGTGTCAAAATTTGTTCTTTTCCAAGGTAGCGCTAAAAAAAAAAAAAGCTTAAAGTGACTTAATTGCTTTTCAAACTCTACGAGCATTAATATGTGTATGCACGCACTTGATGTATATGAAGACAAGAATCGGTAAATGCCTGAATGTTTAAGAGAAAGTGTTGAATTAGACACATTTTGACTCACTGATGGAATTTAGCCATTAAAAGGCTCTTGGTATGAACAAAGACACAAACCAAAGTCTTAATGAATAGCTGCAGTAAATGATAATAGTGTTATGATAGGCCATGTGTACTTATAATTCTAGTAATGGTTTTATGTTTTCTCTTGCCTTGTGTAGATATACAGTATAAAATTGCTAAGAACAAGGGGGCTATGTTTTGGTGGTCACATTGTCCATGGTGCTGGGATGATAGGACGAGCAAAGCTGCCACCCTAACTTACACACCACAGAAAACAAACCCAACATCCCCTTCTCATAAACATACAAACATATGAAGAATTAACTGGCTTCCTACACTAATAGTGTAGCTCAGGGTCTACAAAGGGAATGCCTACAACGTGCATTAGTACAAAGGAAAACAAATGGTAAAATTTCATAAGACAACAATATTAGAAATATGAAACGTAGTTCAGAACACTTTACCTGCCAGACAGAACAATCGAATCCAACAATAAACAGAGCAAACTTTTAATACCAAGAGCTGCTCAATAATTTACCACCACAGGCTATAAACTGCATTGATTCCAGCTTTTATTTGAAATTTGTTCTACTCCGCTATGGCACAAAAAAGGTTAAAGCGGCACTTGCTTATAGTTTGGATAAAATGTTTACAGCTAGATGAAGGTTCTGCATGACTGGCAAAAGAGATTAATCCATTGGCAGAACAGTTGGTGCCGGTGCTATTGTGTCGGCCCTGGTCATGCTGACCTGGCTCTTAGCTTCTGAGCATTTTGCATGTTGTAATGTTAAGAAGAAGTGTCCGAACAGTGCGAATTTTGGCATGCAGCTTAGCCCATAAAGTAAGAGGGAGGGAAATTGTCAAACAAAGGAAGCAAGAACGGTTACGACCATATGCAAAAAAAAAGTCAGAAACCGTTGAAAATTGAGTAGCACCAACAACACTGTTTTTAGATAGGGCTCCATTATTATAATGTGGTCCATACCTTTATTCCCATTTTTAAAGTTTGTGACACGTACTTTATACAAAAACAAAGCACAAAGCACCAATGTGGACAGTTAACTAGTGTACTGTCTGATATCTACTAGTATACTTACAATATTATAAATGAAAGTGTGAGTACACTAAATCTTATATTGTATTAATCATAAAGAAATTATAATCTATATATATATATTGTCATAAGTCTATAACACCATATGGTGTATTTTCATTGTTTAGTATGTTCTGTTGGCAAGAAACCCATGACAAAGCATTCAGATTTAAAATTTTATATTAAGAATTGATGTTAAATGAATTAAAAATCGATATTATTACATAGAAATAAGCCTTGGACGGTTATGTAGGTTCCAAAAATGAATACAGGAGGTAGAATATGTCCACTTCTCCAGTACCAGAGGTGTTAAAATGGCAAAGTAGTCTCCCCATTTTCACATTAAATGGAAAAACAAGTGAGATGAATAGGGAATCTTGTAGAATAAATATCACTTTCAAAACATAGAGCCCATGTCCCCTTTTTGCACTAATGGGGTCAGAAACAAATTGAACAGCAAGTGCTCCGCACTAAGTAATTCAAACAGCGTTATGCTAAACGGAAATATTTAACTTATAGGTGTGTTTTATATACAGTACTAAAAGCATATTCGAAATTCAAAAGCATGAGTACGTGCGTGTGTCCACTCCACTACAAATAGATGAAGGTTGTAACAAAAGGTAAACTGCTTTAAGTTTGGTATAAAATGGTAAATTATATTACATTTTATTTGTGGAACGCCAGCTAAAGCAGTAGGGCTAAAGCAACGCATTTTGACTCACTAATGGAATTGAGCCTTATAAAGATTCTTGGTGTGAACAACGATTAAAGGGTTAAAAATTCAGCAGATGATCACAACCAACACTTACAAAGAAACAAAACCAAGCCTCAAAGTATTTGTTAAATTATCTGAGATAGGATGTGCAGAGAGATCAATGACAATTATAGACAGGATAATTGGCATTGCTATATTGGATCTTATTCCTAATTTTGACCAGTGCAAACTATACAAAAGTTTAAGTGTAATTTTAAAGATCCTAATATATTAACATGCCTTACATGGCAGTCTATACCGCCAAAAAAGAAGTTTATGGGAAAAAAAGAAATAAAACCCAGGTTTCTTCTTTGTTAACCCCTTAATGACAATGGGCGGTCCCTAAACCCATTGAAAACAATGCATTTTGAGCCCGTACATGTACAGGCTTTGTCATTAAGGGGTTAAACTATACGACTGTAATTGTAATCAAGAGAACTTGTTATTCTTCCATTTAAGGGTTCTGAATGCCATAGATGAAGCAAAAATCCACTGAATGACAACTCACCTGTGTGATAACAAAAATGGTACATCATTTGTGTTCATCATAAAGCTACAGCCTTTAATCTTTTGGAAGGCAGAGATTTTTTTTTACGTAACAGAGGAAAACAAAGATACCGAAGAGTCTTTAAAGGAGGAGAGCGCATATGGTAGGGTTTGAGGGTAGTAGTTTTCCACAGACAGGGGATTATCTACGCTGTAGTACATAATTAAGAGAAATAAACTACATAAATGAATCCAGAATGTCTCTAAAAAGACGCATAACAATAAATTAAATAAATAAAATTTGGAAAATCTCTGAAATAGGATTAATTCTGCAGCTATAAGCAATAAGGTCTCAGCACATAGGAGATAACATCAACAGAACATCTGAGACATATCCGTGCACCAGAAATGGAATGGACCGGGGCTAAAGATCACCTTGGAATATTAAGGACAATGGAAGATTAATCGTGTGTGGCTGCCCACTGGATACACATGGCCCATGCAACAAGCTTATATCACTTGGCTGGGCTTACAAGTAGGAGGCACAAAGGGCTCAGGCACAGATGGCCAGTACAGGTCTGCACCAGAATAAATATAATGGAGAAAGAAGATATTACACACAGGAATATATTTACCATGTCTCTTCAGGAAGAAGGACAACTCTTGACAAGAGAAAGCAAATATAAAATTTACAGAAGAGTGCAGGGAGATCAACAGAGATGGCGTAAAAAGTGTTCTATTGAAAAATGATGACTCAAATTTGTGATACTATTAAAAAAGTACACCAGTGCTGAAAAAGTGTTCTGGCTAAATGCTACTCTGAAGGAAAAATTCATCAAAATGTCTAAAAGATCTGTTTGTTTGATAAATCAATTTTCTAGAAACGTGTTGATTTTAAAAAAAACTGTAAAACAAAAAAAATAAATAACGAGTAGTAGGTGTGTACAAAAAGCCAAAGCTATAAAAAAACAAAACTGCAGAGTACCTTAATAGGGCAAATATGGCACAATGCATAAACTATTAGAGGGTCTGGGAGATGAGATGCTTGAGAGATCAGGGCTTGGATTATCACATTACTTGTCAGATAACACACTGGTAGCAAACCTTAATAACATTATAGCTGTCTTCCCAAGCAACACCTGAAAGTTAAATTGATTTTTAGACAACTGACATATCTCTCCAATATTTGTGTTCACTTGGCCTATACATTGAGACCAAATCATTTATTTTTCAGCTTTACATCTTTTATGTAAACCTTTTGCTGTCAAAGAGATTGAAGCGTTTATAGTAGTGAACGGGTTAGCGCCTGCCACAGTGACACCATAATTATCTGTGTAATACGATGTTACACTGCAGCTTGGCTGTAACTAATATTCTATGTGAATGCTCAAGGAAATGACATTGGACTTAATTTAAAGGTTATTTAAAATATCTACTGAAAAGCATATCTACTGAAAATCTACTGAGGTCTCTACTTCATCTGTCTTCTCTCTTGGGGAGCTGAGTTATGACCTCATAAACCTTCAAAGTGTTCTCTATACTGCTGGAGAAATGGGGAAGAGGTAAAGGTAGGTGGAAACCTCTAGATTGTCAGCTTGTTTCTGTAAGTGAAAGTATGTGATGTCCTTTTTAATCATTGTACAGCTCTGCTGGATATGATGGAACTATTAATAAAATGATAGCAAAAATCAATAAAATCATTTTAATAACCAACTCATGTGTTGGAATTCCATGATATATAGTGTGTATATAAATACAAAAAGGGCCAACAGAGACTCTCAGCAGGCTGTTTGGACTTAGACATAGAAATTACTTGTAAAAATTCCTTAATGGACAATCCGCCCTCAGACTGCTCACGGAAGGCAATCTCTCTGACATATGCCTCCATCAAGGGACAGTCAGCAAGGGGTTTTATACCTTTCTCCAACAATAGCGGCAAGCGGGGATCTCAAATTCCAATCAAGAGGAACAGAATGTCTCTCACTTTTTTAAGCTCTCAACCTCTGATATGGTAAATGCATTAGTGGAGTCTACTGAGCCACCGGCTTCCTTCTTACAGCTGATTGGAGTGGACGGCGATTCAACAAAAATGCTCAGCGGATAACAACTTTATAGGCTGGATGGAAAAATAAGTGGCTTTGAGTTATTAGTAGACAACCAATATCATAAGAACAGATTTCTATCCCTACATTTCGCTTTATGTTCAGTATTAAATATATAAACCAGGTAATACTTTAATTATAATTTCAGAGTAAATATAACTCAAATTGTTTTCCGTGCATTTGGTGGTTTGACTAATGTATTATTTATTTGTTTTGCACTAGTTTATATTAGCTGAAGAAGCTTGGGGTTTTTTTCCACACTTTACAAAAAAAAAATAGAGCTGAGCAAATTATTTTAAAAAAATGCATTGTAGGCAAAGGCATTGGCAAAAGTGGATAGCAAACGGGCACTTTCTGCCCACCGATGTCGACATTAAAATCAGTATAATAACAGGAGTTACCGCTTTTCCTGTAGAAATAATGATTGATGTCTGAGCTCCGCTGGTTGTCAATAAGGCTGTTCTACCACATGATTCCAGATATACAGCTATGTTATACACGTATGAGACCATGCAATAGGTCAGTTAACACTTCCCTATGTATCTGACTTCAGGTTATGTGCTGTCTTGGCAGTAATTCCTGCCTTTTCATCTCCGACCGTCACTGGTCTTTGTCATGTCTGTATTACAGAATAATCGTAAATCTGATTCCTTTGATTTTTAGTGTTGATCAGTCCTGTTACGTGTTACGTTTTATTAGCCTATTTAGACATTACTCGTATGATATAATCTACAAATTACATTTTAATTATTTACTCTGCATTTAATGAGGTTTTAGATAGAAAGCAGACTAGTGAGTCTACTCATTCTTTTTGCTCTGTTGGAGACGAAAGACTGGATAATATATAATAACTTTACAGTCTTTCGAGGTTCTCTGGCAATATGGACATCATTATCCATTGAAGCCTGATAAAAATATAATAGTTAACAAAATGAAGTATTGTTTTATTATGACAAATTATCCTTTAGCTTGGTGAGATACAATCCCGCATAGCAAACTCAGCTAAGTTCATCAAATAATGAATGATCTGAACCAGTTTTAACCTGACATGCATCGAATAATATATTTTATATTTAAAAGTACAGTTTTAGGCAAAAATTAGGTGAGCTACATTATAATTATCAATTAAACACAAATATGCATCATCCTTGTGCGCTTAAACCACTTGAATGCAGTGAGCATAACATAACGTTTACTCTATAAATTACAAGTTACAAGTTTACATTACAAGTTGCTCATATATCAGTGCCTAACATCTGGTACACCCTTATGGAGCAAGATGAACTTTATCTGCCTAAAAGTCAAATAAAGTATCCCTAAATGACCTTTTTCTTTGGCGATTCCCATATTTTGGCACAATGCCAATTATGTAATGATTCAACAGTGTTGTAGTCTGAAAAAAGAACGGACAGGGTCACATAATTTAGGTATGGTGTAAGGTTAAGTGGGAGGATATCAAATTTTTACAATTATATATAAAATATTATCAAACATATTTAGTATGTTGCTTCCTGCTACGTGTATTCTATAATAATCCCCCATTGAAATAATACAACAAAACATTATTGAATTCATTCAAACTGTAAATAAAGTTAAATAAAATGAGTGTTAGAGGCTGTGTAATCCAACAAAAGCAACAATTTGCCATGAGATTAATAGGAGTCATTTTATCCTTCTGTCAATATTAGTGCAGCTATTTAATATTAATTTCGGTCGATCACTTGGAATGGCAAACCTACTAAAACAGCATTACATTATATGGGAACCTCCCAGGGCTGCCCCCTGCACCTCTTCTATTGCCCAGTTTCATACAGTATAGTGAAATTGGAGAGTTAATATTTCCTTCTTCGTTCATTTTAGTGAATACAACCTATTGACAAAAACAAGTATTATCCATAACTCCTAAACCCCCATAACAGAAGACTTTTAGATAACAGGACCCTAATCGTTTAATATATATGCATTTTATACATTAGATCTGTTTGTCGGGCACCAGCAGACTCCATAGCACTGTTACAATAGTGAAAATTAAGTATAATCTTAAAAATGACAATATACAAAATTGTCAGTCACGTTAATGTATGTAAGATATGCTGGTAGAGAAGAGGGCACTGCTTGTTCAAGCTTAATATAAAAAAGATATAATATACGTAAGATACATGGTAATAATTATTTTGTACAGAAAACCAAAGTTGGGTACTTTTACTGCTAGCAGGTATCAACGTTACTAAAGTACAGTCACTGAATATTTGGACAGTAAGACAAAACCCAACAATAAAAAAACGAAACCTGCACCAATATCTATCGTATTCTTTTCCATCTGTTACTTTATATATTCCAGCATGAAGAATAATACCATGAACAAGTAAAGCTCTTCAAACACCAAAGGTAGAACAATGACATAGAACAAAAGTCACCGGTAACATGCTGGAAAGTCCATAATGGATACAGTCAACATTAGGTGCTAAGATGCATTTGTGTTTGTGCAAGTAGCGACAATAGACGCTCCTCTATGAATAGGAACTGAAGTTAAGCGTCAGGCTGTGAAGGTGTTAAAACCCAGTGACCCCTTATCTCATAGCACCAGAAGGGAGGTCAAGGAGGGATTGGCTTTTATTCACCCAGGGTGCCTTAAGTTAAGAGCCAACCTGCGAGAGATATGCATGCCTTATTTTCTTGTTTGTGTTGGCAGGGAAGGGTATTTGGCAAGGAAAAGTAGTCACGGCTAAAATGTTTTCATAAATTGATCCGGGGATTATTGTGAATGGATAATGAATGACCCCATCCCCCAGGGTAACAAAATCTTGGAAAGGTTGAGCTCAGGGGTCTTCTTTGACCTTACTATGTAACCATTAAAAACAAACTGTTTAGCATATAGTAATGTTTGGTGATGCATTATGTGTGTCTTTCTGAATATACTGGAACTCTGATACTACAAGTTACATATCTAAACATATCTAAACATATATAAACATATATAAACAGTCGCTTGATTATTTGCATAGTCTGGACTAGTCTCTATGTCATAAAAGCAGAACCATAAAGATAAAGATTCCTAATGGACTAGACCTTTTAACGCTATCAAGGGAGTTCTTGTTTGTTATAAGAGAGACAATCTCATGCCATGTCTTTGTTGTTATTAAATGTTGTGCCAGCGACCGGCAGGCTCATTAAATATATATCATTATCGCGAACACACTTTGGTTCTGGTGTAGCTTGACATGTCACCTGCATTATTACACATCGATTTTTCAAGGGCTAAATCCTTTACAGAAGACTTTTTCTAGATTTCTCTCAAACAATAGACTGTTACTGGCATATTATAGCGATGAATCAATAATACGCCAAGATAATTCACCGAAACATAGCTCAGTTGATATGCTGTTTAACTTGGAAGCAGCTAAAGGCCAAGAATAATAATATAAGAGGAGAGAAAAGAAAATCCTTCAAAATGCACATATTAGAACGGGAGAATAGGACAATATGTGTCCGCCACCTGCTTGTTCACAAACATGTCACGTTGAAGTTATGAAGTTAGAATACAGAGGAGTATAATGTAAGACCCCGCAGCTTCTAGGTATTGGGGCACCCATGGCCCCTTGGCCCAAAAGGATGTCCGCTAACTTAAATATTTTTTTTTTTTACCAGCTATGGGCATATGCCAACCAATGTCAATAATTGGCTTATTGGATAAAGTAGGTACTTTGTGTTATATAGTAAACATAATTGCGTAAGCTAACGCTGAAATCAATTATGCCCAATGGTATGGGCATTTTAAAAAGCACAAACACGAGGACAAAAGCCCTTTAGCAACCTTTGTGGGGAACTCAAGCATTTTGTTTAATGTTGATAAAAGTTAATTCCATTAGTCTTAACCCAGGGCAAGCCCAGCGTGCATACAGGTGCAAATACTATAGGAGCATAGAGTCAACTCAATCTGCCAGTAAAAGGAACATCGGACCATTAAACAAGTGATCGTTAGATATTTTGTTTAGTGGAATGTTCTTTTCGCTTATCTGATTGTACACTATGAATGAAAAATGTTTCTGTTGGGCAGTAAACCCTATATGTTAAAGCCTAGGTTCAAGTAGCATGTAGTGACTACTATTGCCAGGGAAAAATCCACTGGTGGGACCACAATTTATCAAACGTGGGAGGACAGAAGAGCACATTTCAGAACGACAAAGATAATCAAACAGGGATCCTCCATTATACTGCAATGGAAGAAAGACATAGATCAGGCTAGATTTATAAACTGGGGTAGCCTATATCAGTTTTTATCTCGTTTTCCCATTGCAGTCTTTGGAAGGATTGCTATTCAATCACTTGCAATACGTTTGTCTCGGGCAGGGAATAAAGACCTTTGGTGTTACTGGGTTTTTGTAACAGGGAAGTATTTTTAATCGAAGGAGATTACCAGGAATACAAGTCGGGATTTAAAGTTTACCGGTAGAACACTACATGGCAATTGTAAAAAAAAAATATACGTAAGAAAGCTTTGGCTGGGCATAATGCCATCCGAACAAATAAATCAGGTTTCGCTCAAGATCAGGTGAAACTATGGATAGAAAAATATGAACTCGCTTTCGGTGGCTGTATATCTAATAAGTGTATTACCTTATTAATAGGTTATTTAAATCAGCCGATCTATGACACATGTATGGCCGGCCGTTGGATACATTCTGCAGCGTACAGCTATGTGTTTCTAGCAGGTAGCCTGGCACTGAAGCATCTGATCAGGCACACAAGCAGCACGAAAGGTACGTCAAAGAGATTTAAAGCTGATCCCTTTTAAACTATCCTCATTTTTTTATACAGGGTAAGAAATCAAATGTGTTGCGTGCTGATACATGGAATTATTTGACAGTTGATTACATTATAGGGTACCTTATAACACAGTCAACCAACATATTAAAATAGCCACGCTAAATGCCATGTATCAACATGTAACACATTTGATATGAACCCATTACATGTTTCTCCTATTTCTTCTAACACTCTCTTTTTAACCCCCTCTCTACCAGACATCCAGACAAGGCACCTGTAATACCCTGCACTGCTAATCCTTTCAGCAATGAATGAGTAACCAGTTAAACACCATGCTGAACTTTTGCATTATATATTCTGCGGCACACAGCTTGAGAGGTTAGTAAGAGGCAGATAATACAATTTCTTCCCTGTGTAATATGCACAGCTGTGCTAGAGATTTACCTGCCAAATCTGGGCTAATCAGACACATTGTGGGGCGCACGCTGTTGGTTTTTCTTCTTTGGCACTTCAATTCACATTTCCCGTTCCGATTATAGTGATGGAAACCAATTAGCATCTTGCAGGAGAATGCATTTTTATCTCAACAACTCCTCAATGAACCCTGCATAGATCCTATCAACCAATTTAGCACTGTGTGACAAAAAAAACCCCAAAAGATTTGATCCAGTACTAAATTGGTATTCACAAAAGCTATTTTGGAAATTCCTTTAGCTTCATAATGATCGTACAGTTTGTAATTTTTCATCTCGGCATCATTAACACCCTAGCTATGTGACTTACAAGAATTGTAAAGCTACTGGAACAGACGTCATTCTTCTCTCCAGCTCCATCTCTTATAGAAAGCAAAAGGGCAGCTGTCCAGAGCCCATGCATTATTAAAGGCACTACAGTAAATAATCTATTTGCCCAACATCCGCTATGTTTTTACTTCCTTAGGAAGAACACTTTCTGTCGAGGGAGAAGCTACAATGCGATAGAATAAGTAGAAGGGGCAGTGGCAGATTCTGGCCAAGGACTAGGGTGGCAGATTGGGGATTGAGGGTG
>VKOC01000003.1:35823517-35833879 GCA_009364415.1 Spea multiplicata
TGACAGGGCCAGGCTAGCTGGCTCAGGTGTCATATGAAGTTTAGCCGGGTCATGGAGCGTTTTTGTGTCCGGTTCTGTATCCCGTGACCCGGTAATATTTTATGTTGTGTTTATTGTGTAACCGGCCCAGAGACTGATGTGGATTCAGCTCCAGCCTTCAAAGAGACGATCAGGTAACCCGGCTGGGGCTCTTAATCAGCAACACAGCCCTGTCGGCCCCGCCGGCCCCCGCACTACAGGGGGGATAACACAGGTGGGGGAACCCATTGTATCCCTTAATCCCCTCACCTGATACATCCCCTGTATACTGATGGGATTTGTGATGGGATGTGGCTGATGGGGTTGGGGGTTGGGTTCGGTACACATTGCATTGAGATTGTATATAAGTTCTGTGTGTTTGTAATAAAGAGAGTTCTTCTTGGTTTACTGTGAATGGTGGTCTGGCTGATCCGTGGATAACTGAGTGCTATCCGTATGAGGGACTGACTGGTGATTCCTCAGCCCTTGGGTACGGTGACCCTGTAACAGCCATCACCCAGCTGCTGTGTGTACTACACGTTCCATTCTCCTCAACCACAGTATGCTTGATGGGAGTTGTAGTTCGTTTCCATCACTAAATAGCAAGACCAAATAATCATTGTCCCCGGATGTTGTTTGTGCCTGGAAATGTAATCAATATTGAATTTAATTTAGAAAGCACCAACAGATTCCATAGTGCCATTACATTAACATAGCCCCCAAATGTCCCTTTGTAGGAAGGACAGTCCCTCTTTTGACCTCAAATGCCTCTTTACTCTCTTGATGTCCCCTTTTTTTTGTTATCTATGAATGTTGGGCGGCTGTGAGTGCATCACGTGTATAATCTGTATAGAAGCAGCAGGAAACGTGTTTGTAAATGTATAAATAAAATACATTCTTTTTCTAAATGCCTTGCTCGGTTACATAAATAACTGCCTAGAAGTCCCATAGAAAGTCTTGGTAAAGCCCCGCCCCTAGCCACACCCCCTACAACAATGGCGCCCCCTTTGGGAATTTGAAATGTTGAGAAAAAAATTAAATTAAAACACTAATGGCTGACATTCACGTTAACACTTACTAGTAAACATGAAAAAGGTCCCTGCTCTTCTAAGCTTATAATCTATTAATTAATGCACTTGTATTAAAAGGGAGCACCCACCTACTGTATTTTTTCCAAAATATTGTTCATGTTGTGTTTTTAAGAACTCGTTTTTGCATGATATTTTTCAGGCTTCAACATATTAACCATACCTGGAAACATCTGAGCTCCGGCTACCAGAAGCCTTCCCTTGCGGGACGCAGCCAGGACTGCCCACTGTTCCCGATGATGTAGGGGGCATTCTCAATGACATCGAGGGCATTCCCACTGATGCCAGTGAGCGTTCCCGCTGATTTGGGGAACGCCCCCTGACATCACTGGAAACACCCCCATTTAAAGTGAAAAAGGACGGGGAGCAGGGTGTGTCCAGACCTGTGTGTCCGCGACCTGGAGGATTTGGGTGTTAACCCGGAGAACTGGTGCTTCAACCAAAAGTTCTATCACTGTTATTTTAGCCTGTCTACAAGACAAACACTCTAATTCCTCATCATACCCTCTGTGTTAAGCAATGGAATGGTTCAGTCTGAATCATGCAGTGGGAAACTCTGGAAGTGTATAGAGGAACTACATTAGCATTGCTATAAAGCATCAGCTCAGTGTGGAGTTTGAGCAGGAAAAGTCACCCAAAATATCACATGACTGAGAACAATGGCAGCCACCAGGTCTGCAGATAAATGAAGATTATTGGAACAAAAGGAGATAAAACCAGGTTTTGTTAGTGTTAACCTACATTACTGTATACAGGGCTTTATTTTATACAATGGACATCCACTTTTAATGACCTCCTAATGTCCATTAATGCTTTATACCCCAAAACATGCTATACTCATCTCATACGAGTGTGTTGCTCATCCCTTTAGCACATAAGTGGTTAAGAATATTTTAAAGCATTTAAATATGTTCACATATGTTGAACATCAAAATAATTCTTTACATTTGCAGTGGTTGGTATATTTTAATATATTTAAATGTTGGCTTCCCCCACTTATGGGATGCAGGCAGGAAGCCCCTGACAATACTGGGCGGGCCCGCTGGTGTTGCAGGAGGTCCCTCTGATGTCAGTGGGCGGTCCCACTAACATCGTGGAACACGTCGTTGTTTAAGGGGGGGAGTGGGGTGAGTTAGGACTTCTTCCGGAGGCTCCGGGCAAAACACGGAGAGTTCCCAGGTAAGCTTATGTGACATCGCTACGCACCATTATTTTGTACGGTAGCCGTTCACCTGTGTATGGTTCAGCACAATGATGTCACAAAGGAGGCAGACATAACAGATAAAAAAATTCCCCTTTATATATTTTTATAGAAAAATCCCCACCATATGAATTTATTAATAGTAACAGATTAAATGTGTGTTCAATATTTTTTTGCTATTTTCATTATTAAAAAGTTCTGGTTTTTGCATAATATAACGTTTTTAAGCATATATACAGGATATATAAGAGATAGATAAAAGAAAGAAGAATCCATTTCTAAGCATATAATGTTGGAAGCAAAATATACAGTTTTACGAATCTCTTGCTAATAACAGAACAGATGTGCATATGGTTTTTCCAAGTGCAGACGAAACTCCCAAATTCCAAGATAAAAAAAACAGATTTCCCTCAAAACTAAAGAAAAACAACTATAGGAGCATCACAACCCCCACCATTACACTTACTAACAAGGCTTTCAATAATAGTAAATAGGACACACATTTTAAAGATTTTTTGCAGTTGTTGCCAGACAGAATGGCCTTCTTCTTGTCCTGGGGTTAAACAAATTCCCCTCCTGAGACCCATTGCTCTAAAAGGACCGATTTCATTAATTAAAGGGCTTTGCTCAGGCAGAAACCCTGCAGAAGATGCGGTGATGGACAGTTTTTAATCATCCTCAGCACAGTCGTCTGTGTTCCCTACAGTTATATAAAGCTAGTCTGAGGGTAATGGGCTTTATGATATATGGAAACATAGGGATCCAGGTGGTCTACGTGGAATGCATACAACATATGGTCAATGATCATGAATGTAGTGTGATACAGTCAACAGCTGTATGTACCATGACTTGGTAATGATCTCACATACACCTGTAGAAGCAGCGCACTACACCGGTACTAACAATCTCGCAATGTTACTTAGTTTGTTCATTTACACACCCATACTACGCATAGCCACGCACACACACACATCTGTTATAGCAGCTGCTAGCTATGGCACCGTCTAATCTCCCTTACACCTGTACTATCTGCTCTACGATGACTTGCCACCTGGCCTCCCTTATACCTGCACTAGCAGTTCTTCACTGTCGTACATTAGAATCTTGCTGTTCACCGGTTCTCACAGCCTCGCTCTATAACACAGTGTTCTCTCTCATACACCTGTGCTCGCACCAAAGCACAAACAGCTCCAATCACATGTGGTAATCACCCAAATACCCTCACTATCATAACGAATGCTCTTCTATATGGGTCTACTGGCATCTCCTCATTATCATACAAAATATTCTCCCTTACACTTGGAATAGCAACCCATCATTATTATCCGGTCTAATCTGTACTAGCAGCTTTTGTCGCACACAGTGTTCTCCTATGTATCTATACTAGCAGCTCCTCGCTATCATGCAGAATGCTCTGACATATACCGGTAACTGTACTGGAATCTTCCAGGATGTCTCTTACACTCATACTGGCAGCTCCGCATTATTGCATATCTGTCATAAACCTGTACGAGGAACACAGACCGCTCTCCCATACCTGTACTGGCAGCTTCGTGTAATCACACATACACACCTGTCACAGGATCCTATCTTATACACCTGTCCTAGCAGCATACGCTAGGACTGTACACAGTAACACGCAGGATGCTCTTTTAGACGTTGTACCGGATGACTGCTCACATTGCCTCAGACTGCTACAGTTACACAGCCTCACCATCTCCTGTAGAGCTTAGGATACAGCAGACACTAAAGGCTAGACAGCTGTTTGTAACACAAGGCACTTCGAGACACCCTGAGAACAGTGTCTCTAGAGACTTACTGGACAGGTCACACTCCTAGACAGTCCGTCCATCTCTTATTTACAATACGCAACACTGAGACAGAGACTCGGCTTGCACTCACAATTAATTTGTAACCTACTGACCCTTCAACAGCTTATCGAGTCTTACATTAATAGCTCATAAGACGCTGGCACAAGCCAGATAAACTCTATCTTTGCATTCCTATGTACTCTAACTCAGTATGATTCCTATACAATGTGACCCCACTCATACTCATAAGTGCCACTCATTGACATCCCATGCTAAATAGGCCAAACAACACACAGTGAAGCTAACACATTTGGCTCACGCCCATGTGACTACAGTCAGGCTTATTATTATTATTATTATTATTGTTTTAAATAGCGCCATCATATTCTGTAGCGCTGTACAGGATTCTGCACACTTAACAGATGGTCACTTCTGATGATACTCTGGGCTAAGTATAAAAAGTCCCCTCTACAGTCCAGACAACCGCAGACACAGAGATACTTTTATTTATAAACCCCATTGTTTCTTCCTTTGCCCATCAGCTTTCACACTCACGCTGCTTGCTCACACTCTTGCAGGCAGCTGTTACACTCACTCACATTGGCTGCTAAATAAAACACCAGCTCACACTCACTTGGAGTGCATTGAACACACTCCTTGCTTACTGTGCAAATGTGTAAAGGGAAGATGTACCGTATGTCCTTCTAGAATTTAAACTGCTTTCCTAGGATTACTGGTTGCTCCTGTACCTACAATGATGTGATGCAAGCAAAGCATAACCTGTTGACATATTATTTTGTATACAGATATTGCCAATAATAACCACTTGGGTCATTCCTTTACATATCACGGGTTCCACATGTGGTTGTTTTTCAGAAGTGTTTTCAATTCTTTTCTGCCCCTTCCGCTGGGAAGCTGTCCATGCTTGTGCCACTCATTATTACATTATTATTATTATTACATTATACATTAATGTAAAAGTATTGCCGCAAATCAGAACAGCCTTAAAAATAGAGCACAATAAAACTGCAGGATCACAAATGCAGAACAGCCTTAAAAATAGTGCACAATAAAACTGCAATGTCATTAAGATACAATTACCTACATACAGGACAGAGCCACATCATTAAAGCACCTTATATAATCTTTAGGTGCTTTTTGTGTTCTGTTTTCTAGGGGGCTGAAGAAATTCTTAGACCCTTCTTGATTTCTTCTGGTTTTCTATTCAGGGAAGTCTTAAGCCATGCCCTGCACTTTCTGTATCTCCAACTAGGATGTCATTTAAGAAATCTTCTACTGAATATTCTCAGATCATCCCTGAAACTCCCAATCCTGATTAGCAAAATAAATATAAATAATAGTAATAATAGTAATAAATAAATAATAAAATAATAATAATAAAATAACTTGATAAAAATAAAGGTTTATCTCCTGAACTTTGCTGATCTCAATGTAAAAGTGATTCTCATTGTCATACTCCTGCTGCTATGGACTACAACTCCTATCCATGACTTAATCAGGCTGAAAGTGATTAGAGTACTAATATACTATATTATGCTATTTTTAAATATATAATATATATATATATATATATATATATATATATATATATATATATATATATATACTATAGATACTTTTATAACCACCAAATAATGTAAGAGTTAGCTCTCACCTGTCCAGGGCTATAGCTGTCATTGAGTAAATGCTGGAGAAAACAGCAGATATTGGGAAGAAGTTGTGAAACTTGCAGTAGACAAGTCCATAGTACCAATGGTTGTGGATGGCATATGTGAAATTAACCACTGTATTGAAGGCAGACATTGAGGCTTCTGCAAAAGCCAAGTTCACCAAGAAGTAGTTGGTGACAGTCCTCATTCTTTTGTGTGCTAAAATGATCCACATGACAATAATATTCCCAACTACAGAGACAATCACAATGATGGAGTAGGCAACTGCCCACAGTGCTATCTGCCAGGCTGGCTGCAAGAAAGGGTTGGTCACAGTGTCATTCCTGCTGGTGGCATTTATGGAGACATTCTGCATGGATATATTCATGGTGATGGTGGGTCTCTGCTCAACAGGCTGGTGCTCTTCTTCCAAAAATCCTACAGTCCAATATGCACAGAAGTGGGATCAACTATAGGGAACCATTACACAGTGGGGTATAATGTGTCCAACTGGTCAAGCTGTCTGGATCCAGATCAAAATAGTATGGAAAATTGTCTCAGACCCAAAAGATGTCTTGAGGTTCTGCTGCAGCAGATAAAGTAATGGTGGAAGTGAGAGGCAGAGGAAGTGGTGGGGAGCTGATGCCGGGGGTGTGCCGGGCGATGCGGTGTCCTGGGGCTCACACTGGACTGGCGGGCGTGAACTTGCGAGTGGCTGCCGCGATGTTCATATTTCCAGAGTTATACTAGAAGAGGTCGGGGGGAATGGGATTTAAAGTCAGTGTCATACGGGGAGGGCGGGGCTTTGCTGCAGTGGGCGTGGCCCCCAATACACCGCTCAGGATCCAGGAGATCAGGGGCTGATAGAGTCGGTAGCCGGGTCGCAAAGAGCGTGTCTGCGATGCATGGACCGGGAGCCTGGCAAACTGCTCCAAGCATCCAGCCCGAGAAGACTGCGAACCGAATGGAGGGAACAACTGCAAGGATGAGCATCAAGGACTCTTCCCATACCGCCGCTTACATGTGATGTGGCTTTTCTTGTATGTTCTTATAAACGTGGGGTCGGCATGAGGGCTGGAGGGTGTACTTAACCCTTTAAATGCTGGAGAAGAGGGGGTGATCGGTATTCTTGCAACTCTCGTGGGGTATCAGAGGCACTCCACACACGTCTATACACACATTCCACATTGCCTTCGTTCTTAACTCTTGTACTGCTGCAGGGGAAACGAGTGGGGAGGAACAAGGGCACATATTTCACCGGGGTAAACTGAGACAACTATAGCTCCTGGCACTCCTATATATATCCCACTGGGCATGCACAGGGAGTTACACGGGGCACGTAGGTCCAATTTCACGGAGACACTGCTAAGCACACACACACAGCTGATAGCACGAATGCACTTTGCTACACAAAGGGGTTACAAGTAATCGCACAATCTGAAAAGAGAAATATACAAATGCTGGTACACAATGTAACAGAGTGATCAGATGTAACACACAGGACACACATATAGAATGAAGAGAGAGTTACTACTGATCATCCATACATTCAATAACACAGTTGTGTTCTACATATTTCATTAATATATATATATATATACAGCACACACCCATATATATATATATATATATATATATATATATATATATATATAAAATTCAATAAGTGAAGTAACATTGAGTGTCAATAATCTCTCTGCTTTCCATGTCTTTGCCACTAGAGTAATGTTCCACAATATCAGTAACCGTCCACAACATCTCATTTCATTACAGATTAACGCTGCTCATTAATGAAACAGTAGAATAATTTTCTCTAAATGCGTTCAAATTGGAGCAAAAATACAGCGATCAAAGTATTGACATACAAAGTGCTAGTCATATGGGATACTGCAATGTACAACCATAATGAGTGCCTAGGTTGGGCTTGATGAATAGAAGCATATTATCTGCCCCTTTCCTCTTCTCTCTTCTGTAAGTCGGTAAAACCCTCATTTAGTCTGTATTCTCCCCCAGGCAGAGTCTTTACTAAATATCGACTGTCTTGTTGTTCATATTGTATTTTATTCCCATAGCAGTGCTTTGTGTAAAAGAACAGAAGCACAGGTTGGGGGTTATATTAATAGTGATATACCCTACACGCTGGATTGGATGAGAGCTGGCTAGAAAAGGCAAAGTGAATAAACCTCCAAGGGCACGGTATAATCAGTTTTATATTTTAACATCTAGTATTAATATTATTATACACTAGAATATTATCTATTAATTATTAAATGCCCATCTGATATTATTACATTGTTAGTAACGTGCTAACATGCTCTTCTTTATTACACAGCAGCTGGCAACACTTTAGCCAAAGTGCCTTAGCGTAGAGATGAGAGCTTTGCTTATAAGAGCTTGCCGTCTATATAATTGGATTTCTTTTGCCGTCTTCCTCTATTTTCTCGGTTTTAAGGTTTCTTTTGACTTATTGCATGCTTATTGGTACGGTAGATTGGGGTCCACAGAATTTTTTCAGGTGGGGGGGCAAAATAATAGCCAAGCACAAGGGGTGGGGCATGGAGAGGAGCATGGGTGGAGCCTTGGTGGGATCAATATGGCCCATCCATACCAGTAGAGCGTGGCATCATTAGAATGATATAGTATGGGCACTTCCCTTGTTGATCATTAAAGCTGACGCTGTAGTAGACACCTATGCATTGTATATTGTATTATTTGTGCAGGTTCTCCACGGTAATCTGCCGGAAAGCACTGTGTGTCCTCAGAGATGTCATGTGATGTTTAGGCCCACATTGCAGCTCCTCTACGATGTTCAGCCAAATGGAGAGTTTCTGCCAGTTGGGTCATACAGCAGCTGACCTGGTCTTTAAATGAAATTGGAGGCAGGAGAGCTATGGATTTATCCCTACCATTGTGCACGTTGACCACAAACATCCCTGCTCAGTAGGATAGAGAATTGGAATTATTCAAATGGTCCCTGTCTTTTTTGATTGATGGGTGAACTTTAGGTCAGAAAATTTCTGGAGGAGGGGGGTGTCCCCTCTTGCGGACTCCCAGGACTGTAGGCCAGTGGTTTCAGTAAGTGTTTATTAAATGGAACCTTAGGCTTTATATTGCACACATGTAATATAAATGTCATTTTTTAAAATTTCCACATGGTACAATGTAGGAAGGTAGTCCTTAAGATCGGTTCGGAATCTATATTCCCATCTGACACAACAGACTTGAAAGATCAGCATATGGAACTTAAGTACAAATTAGCAGATGGAATATCTGGTTGTTTCATCTGTGTGATGAACAGGTTAAACATTAGGCATATTTTTCAATAGATTTTCTGTTTGAAGATTGACTAATTCACACTTGAAAGCAGGGCTCAATCATTTTAAGTGAAGTAAAAATTGATTGAGAAGTAAACGGAAGTAAAGAATGAAGTTGATTCATGCACCATTGATATTATTTTCAAGCATTCTTCCAAGAACTGGTTTCTAAGCAGCTGAGATTCACCGTGTAATTCTAAGGTAATCATGTTTTAATTGAAGCATTGAATATGCGCTGCCGTAAGCTCTGCTGCAGCACATGGCGAAGAGGGCATATTAGTTGTTAACCTCTGGCTTATCCTGTTGCTGTTAAGTTTACTACTGGCCTAAGAAAGCTTGACTGCTTAGGCCTGGAGCCTATACCTCTACCCAAATATGTGGGTACGGCATTGGCTACAGCTTTATTGTTCCATGCCAGCACAACAAATCAACACAAACAGTAACCAACAACCTGCCAGCTGCAGGGGCCGGCGGGTGGACTGCCTCCCCAAGCTCAGTTTGGGCAACTCTTCGGGTAACACAACTTACACGCTGGCCAATGGTGGAACTCTTCCGCTGCTGTGACTACAAATAGTGAGTGAGTGTCACAATATCATCACAGAAGGACAAAAACTTGGGCTCATTTAGTCAACCACGCTGGTCGATTCATAGCAATGTCTAGTTCATTAAATGTGACTGCGGTATAGGTTTATAGTTATCATTCCACCGAGGAAGCAACAATTACACGGATGAAAGACGGTGAGAATAAAAACAAGACGAGCTGTAAAAAGCAAATAAGTGAAGTTTTTTTTATTGTTTCTGAGTACTTAACGGGAACTGTGGCATTCAAAGAAGGCTCCGGACAGCTCTTAAGTTAGAGAGGACCAGCTGTGTCCCTGCATTCTCTTCTGACAGCTGAAGTCTCTTAGCTTCTGTGCCCCTTAGCTGAAAGAGAATCTCTCTGAAGGAGGCTTTGCGATTACAATACCCTCATTACCAGGAAGCTATGACGTTTTAGTACATGGCAAACACTAAAAGCGCAAACAGAATTTTCCTTTGTACATAAGTTTACGTTTCAATCCAAATTCAACAATTACAAACAATCTCTTGGACTCATTACCCTCGGGCAGTCACGTAGCAGAATACCAACCAGTAGGTGCACATCAAAGCAAAAAGGAAACATTGCTTAAGTAGTATAACAACCGTTAAATCAGAACTTAGCATAACAACATGTAATGGTGTAAACAGTGTTACACAAATATGTCATTAGATATATATATA
>VKOC01000003.1:35839448-35889495 GCA_009364415.1 Spea multiplicata
GGTTATGAATATGTAGAAGCAGTTGCTTCATAATCCTCCTGTGGTTTAACTTGTTTCTATATTTTCAATGGCTAAACAGTATTTTTGTTGATTAGAAAGCTGCATCAAGTGTTCCATATAAACAGATAAAAAAATATAGATTTTTAACCATGAAATAGAATAACTTTTTATATGTGTTTTATTCAGCTCTAATGTTTTTTGAAGTTTTGCCCTGTAGCATTAACTCCTTTCATAATGATTGTTCATCTTCCGTTTATCCCAAGGCCCTGACTGTGCACGGAGGCTGAATGAGTCTATCTCTCTGAAAACGCGGCTTATAGCTCCATGCTGCGAAATGGATTGATTTGTCTTCAATTCTGCATGCATAGAGAAACATCATTAACATCACACTATCGTTTTCTTTTTACAGAATGATGGAGGAGTGAAGAACACATTGTGCGGGTACCAGACACTCGATAAAGAGGTATCAGACACGCTTGCTGTATAGTTTTAAGTTTTTATCAATGGCAACAAGAAAAAGCAGAATTTTTGTATGTAGGACCATTTTCCTGCTGGGTGGAGATATGCAAATTTAGCACGCCTGGAATATATTGCATTTGTCACATCTTAAAAGCAAAATAAAGCTGTAATTTTATATATCCAGTAACCGAAGACAATTATACAAGCCTGTGATGATACAACTGTCTTGTTTTGGGGGGGGTTTCTTAGGAATTGGATCCTTTACTTAGGATCCTGAGCTGTTTTATGAGTAAACAGTAAACACAGCTCAATGATAAGATGCTTTGAAATCTCTATGGGTACATCCTATCGCCAAAAGAGAAGTTTATGCTTCAGTTTGAAAGTCCTCAGTGTTGGTACAATTCTGGCATGGTTTCACACACTGACTGATATGAAATGCTCTACTTGAGGATATATCTGTCAAACTGTATGTTGCTGTAGATCTTCTTTATATATGTATATAAACTTTGATTTCCAAGGCCCCAGAGGTCAGTCAGAAGTAGACCATGATGATCCAAGCCTCATGTGTTTAAGTCCAGTCTTATTAACATTTATATCTGTTATAATTTAGTTACACTGTTCTAATTCCAGATCAGAAATAAGTCATCAATATATCTCTTTCAGAAAACACTGTGTTCAATACATCATGAGTAAAAATTGTGCCTTCCCATCAACCTAGAAATATGATGGTATAATTTGGGCACAGCATTTGTCCATTGCTGTGTTCGTAAATCTTGTAGCTGAACAAGAAAACATTGTATGAAGAAAAAAAATGCCCAAAGCAAATGTGTTATGTACATAGAAAGTGAATTATTTTTATTGAAAGGTCGAATCATATGACGTTAATATATAGTGCTTCCACATCCAAGCTGGCAAGGGAAGTACTTGGGGCTTTCTGTATTTCACGTAATTTCTGAATTATAATTTTTTTTTTGCATTTCTCACATATCTTGGGAGTTTTTCCACTAGTAGTCTTAGCACATATAAATAGATACTACTATTCTGATTAAGACCATCTTTGGTAGAAAAAAATAAGAGATGCTGTAGACATACTTCATTGAGCTGTGGCTACGGATCGGGTAGAACCTTCTAAGAAATGGTGCAATTGAGAAAGCGCATGCATTAAATGAAACATGGGTTAATATTTGTATTCTCTTTTTTTCTGGTGATTGTGTTCCTGGAGTATCTCCTTGTGCAGTTGATAGGACTGAGAATTGCCAGATTTTACTATTTTATGACGTAAAGTCATGATTTATAAAGACACGGAGGCGAGCATTATGCTTATCTCTTTTCTTTATTCCCTCAGCAGCAAAGAAAGAGAAAATGTTAACAAACATAAAAAATGTAAATGCACAAAATACACCAATCATAGTATATATATCCATAGCCAATGAGGGACCTGGATGGTAGCCCTCCTCCTCCTATATACTCCACAGCATCCTGAACCACTTCCTCTTTTCTTTGAACAAAACTGAAGAGCAGGAACAAAACAGTCGAACCACAAACTGGAACAATCCGAGAACCGCCGAAACCAGCACAGCAACCACAAACCGGACGGAAGAACAGAAGACCGACCGGAACCCCGGATACCAGGAATTCTCAAGCTGAAAGAAAAAGAAAATCAGTAGAATGGGTCAAAAACAAACCAATCATCAGTACTACACATGCGCGGCCAAGTGACATAACATCAAAACCACATGAACATTAGATGCGATAAGAATAAAATAACAATAATACACAAATCATCACAAAAGAAAGAGGGTGGGAATACAAACCAGACCCTGGGGAACAAAAACAAGAAAAAAGCAATGAATCAGGGTGGGAATAATGCTCGCCTCCGTGTCTTTATAAATCATGACTTTACGTCATAAAATAGTAAAATCTGGCAATTTATAAAGACACGGAGGCTCCCATTATGCTAGTTTAAAGCTGCTCAATGACGGTAGCAGAGAAATGAGTCAGAGGTCTAAAATAAAATTCTCTGAACGTAGATTCCCTGGACCAATCCGCCGCCTTGAGGAGATCCTCCAGCCGACAGCCCAGGAACGCAACCTTAGACGCCATTGCCCCCCTAGTAGAATGGGGGCCAAAAATGGAAGTATCGACCCCAGCAGAGTCCAACAACCATTTGACCCACCGGGCCAGAGTTGCCGTAGACACAGGTAAGTGAGGCCTGCGAAACGACAAAAACAGTTCAGGACGGGAGGCGTCCCTAAAAGGAGCAGTCCGTTCCTCATACGCCCGAAGGCACTCCACAGGGCACAAACGAATTTGATGAGGAAAAGAAGGGTAGAAAACCGAGGTAAGAGACGTCTTGGTACGCCGCGAAATGTCGAATCGAACACCCTCCGGGGTAAAGGACCTTGACGAAATATCCAACGCGCGAACATCAGCCACGCGTTTGCAGGATATGAGGCAGAACAGCATGACCAGTTTGGCAGACAACTGCTGCAGGGACAAACCGGCGTTATCGGGCCATGCGACTAAGAACCGCAGGACAATGTTAACGTCCCAGAAACCGGAATAGCGAGGACGAGGAGGGCGAGACAACCTCATGCCCTTAAGCAGACGACAAATAACAGCCAGTTTCCCCAACGGTACCCCAGCAACACCGACATGTCCCGCGGAGATAGCGGATCGATAAACGTTAATGGTGCGGAAAGCCAAACCACCATCAAACAATTCAGTGAGAAAACGCAACACCACTGTTACAGAGGCTGAAACGGGATCCACACAGTGTCCCACGCACCAACGTTCCCACACGTTCCAGGCATGACAGTATGCCCGTCTAGTCCCTGGAGCCCAAGCTCCCTCCAAGAGCTCCTGAGTCGATCTCGAAACTCCCTGGACATGCCAGGGTCCCCGGAAACCCTCCAGGCTAGCAAGGGTAGAAGGTCCCGACAAAGGAGGGGGTGAGGAGACCCCTCCCAATCCACCACCAGATTCAAACTGGAGGGGAGCAGGCGGGGGATGTCCACCAACAGACCCAGCAAAGTAGGGAACCACGGCTGAGTGGCCCACAGAGGAGCAACGAGAACCAGAAGAGTGTTGCACCGCCGAAGATGAAGCAACGTGCGTGCCAGAAGGCAAAATGGAGGGAAGGCATAACTCCTGTGGAACGACCAGTCCTGCAGAAAAGCATCGGACGCCAAAGCCTCCGGGTCCGGACGCCAACTGAAGAAGGTGGGAAGCTGGGTATTCAGCCGCGAGGCGAACAGGTCTATCTCGAATGGGCCCCAAAGGTCCGAGATCCGGTGGAACACCGAATGGAGCAGCCGCCAGTCGCCGGAATCTTTGAGATGGCGTGAATTCCAATCCGCCACATAATTGCTCAGTCCCGGGATGTGTTCTGCCTGGACAGAGATGTTGTGCGCCAGGCAAAAGAGCCAAAACTCCTTGGCCAGACTCGACAGCGCTTGAGATCTCGTCCCACCCAGGTGATTTATGTACCTGACCGCCGACACGTTGTCGAGCCGAAGAAGCACGGAGCAACCTAAGGAATCTCGCAAAAAACTCCGAATGGCGAAAGACCCTGCCAGCAGCTCCAGGCAATTGATATGGAGCCGCCTCTCTTCCAGAGACCACTTGCCCCCGGTGGAGGAATGACCGCACCTCGCTCCCCAACCGTCCAGGCTGGCATCGGACTCTATGATGACGTCGGGAGCAGCCCCGAATATTGCCCTCCCGTTCCAGGCATCCATGTGGGTCAACCACCAAGAGAGTTCCTCCTTCGCCTCGCAGTCGATCGGAACGACCGCATCGTAAGAGAGGCCTTGAAGCAACGAACGGTTCTTCAACCGTTGCAGTGCACGGTAATGTAGAGGCCCGGGAAAAATCGCCTGGATGGACGCCGACAACGTCCCTATCATCCGCGCCAGGCTCCGAATGGAGATCGCCGGCCGTCTCAAGATCTTCCTGATCTCTTTCTTGATCGCCTTCACCTTGGTAGCCGGGAGGTGCATAGACCCGTGAACCGAGTCGATCAGGAAACCTAGGAACTCCATCGATTGTGAGGGCGTGAGATCCGACTTCTCCCAGTTGAGCAGGAAACCTAGGCTCTGCAGGAGGTTCGTGGTCCACGACAGGTGGAGCATGAGAGTGTCTACGTCTTGCGACATAATGAGCAAGTCGTCTAAATAGATGATGAGACGCACACCGCGCTCCCGCAACTTGCCTACCACCGGCTTTAGAAGTTTGGTGAAGCACCAGAGTGCCGACGACAGGCCGAATGGCAGGCTTGTGAATTTCCACCTCTGTGAGTCCCACTGAAAGTGAAGGAAAACCTGGTGCTCCACGGCCACGGGAACCGTCAGATACGCATCTTGCAAGTCGAGCTTGACCATCCAGTCCCCCACCTGAAGCAGGTCCCTGAGACAATGAATGCCCTCCATTTTGAAATGCTGATAGGCTACGAAGGCATTCAGAGGGCGAAGGTTGATAACTGGGCGAACACCGCCGCCCTTCTTGGCCACCAAAAACAGATTGCTCAGGAAACCTGGTGAGGAGTCTGGGATAGGGCTTATGGCCTGTTTGGCAAACAGTGCCTGAACCTCCGTGGAAACCAGAGCCCTGTCTGCCGCTGAAAACTGGATCACCTTGGGCAGTTGGTATTGAACCGGGGTCTGGATAAAATCGATGTGATATCCCTGGACCGTATCGAGGATCCAAGGATCCGACGTTAGTGACCTCCAGGCACTGAAGCAGAAACGCAGTCTGCCCCCGACCTGTAAAACGGGAGGTAAGAGGGTTAGGTTTGCACTTACCGTAAGGACGTCGACCCTGGTACGATCCTCTAGCGCCTCTGTTCTGCCACGGACGTGGACGCTGGGGAAAGAAGGACGGAGCCGCTGGCTTGTGTTCCTGGAAGTGTGCTCTGGAGATTGCGGGGCCTCGAGGACCGGAGTACGATCCTCTGGAAGAACGGCCCGGTAGACGGCCCCTGTGTCTACTGGCCCCTCCAAAAACCTTTCCTCGAAACACCTTGCGCATGTTGGACTGCGCCTTATCCAAAGCCGTGAAGGTGTGAACAAAGGAACCCAAATCCTTGACGAAGGAATCGCCAAAAAGGAGACCTTTTGCCTGTGGGCCAGGCTCAGACACCGCCATGTTAACCAATTTTGGCTCAATTTTAAGCAAGATAGCCTTGCGTCTCTCAGATGCCACCGCAGTATTGGCATTGCCAACAAGGCAGATAATGCGTTGAAGCCAGCCACGCAGCTCCATAAGATCAACAGGGGCATTGTCGGATAAGGCAGCCTCCACCATCTCGAAGGCCCTAGTGGTCGGACCCAAAATATCCAAGATCTTATCTTGACAGTTTCTGAGGGAAAATTCAAGACCCTTCTTGGACTTCCAGCCCGTCTTACCCAAGAATTGGGCGATCTTAGGATCCACCTCAGGTGTGGCGCAGGCATCGTCCGGTACGGACGGCCTAGGGCATTCAGCTCGTAATTTATTCCGAGCCGCTTTATCCAGGG
Source organism: Spea multiplicata (assembly GCA_009364415.1). Taxonomy (NCBI): domain Eukaryota; kingdom Metazoa; phylum Chordata; class Amphibia; order Anura; family Pelobatidae; genus Spea; species Spea multiplicata. Next base: position 35,845,424 of record VKOC01000003.1, read on the forward strand.
GTTTGCGCACCCTAGAGGCCACATATTGAGCAACGTGTGGTGACGGAAACCACTCCGCAGACCTAGGGTTCTGCAGAGCGTCTGGATCAAACAGGGGCTCCCCCGGGGGTCCACGAGGGTATCCCCATCAATAATCTGGCGGTCAGGGTCAAGCTGTGCCTCCTCAGCGGGCGCAGCATCCTCATAAGAGGAAAATTCGGTGTGGTCAGAATAGTCAGATGCCTCCTCAGAAGCCGACTCAGAGTCGGACGAATCGGAAAAGGATTTAGCCTTTTTCCATCTGCGCATCGATTTTGCCCGATGGTGGGCTCTCTTACGTGGTGCAACCACGTCCTCAGTGACAGGGCGTACCTTGTCCGTCTTATTAGTTTTGGAGGACAGGGGAGCCATGTGATGGGATTTTGAGGGGGCTTTACGCCCCACAGAAATCTCAGAAGTGTCAAGTCCAGAAACATCAGGGTTATGAGACAGAGCAGGTAACTGTACAGCCCTGAAAGCAGAAGTAATAGACTGGGTAATATTGGAGGACATAACCTCCATAGCGGATTGTAAGGCTAGATTAACAGATTTGGCCATAGTAACATCAAGAAGTGAATGAAACTCCTCAGAAGTAAGAGTTTCCCCTTGAGAATCATTAGGGCCCGGACCCTCCTCACGTGAGCCAGAGGGACGTGGGCCAGAAATCATTGGTAGCTCAGCAGAAGCAGCTGGCTTACAGGGGAACATATTGGAACTGATAACTGACCTGATAGAATAGAAACGATATAAATAGCTGCAAAAAACCCTGAGAACGAAGTGAAGGGAGATACAGACAGCGCGAAACTGCCGGAAAATGGCCGCCGCGGCACGAAACAACCGTGCGTAATGACCTGGCAAAGAAGAAACTGGACTCACCTGATCAAAGATGGCCGCCGCGCGTCAGACATAAGACGCGCATGCGCGAAAACCTAAAGGGAAAGAACGGGAGGCCGCGGGAAAACGAAGCAGAGCGGCAGACGAACGAAACAGAAGGTAATGACAAAAACGGACATAAAAACTAGCCGAAAACACCTAAAACTGCAATGTAAACGGGAGAAAAAACGCAGCCCACCCGCCCCGACGGACGGGGGGTTTAGGGAGTAAACAATAAGTCAAATCACGATAGCAATCCAAGAATAAATGTGGAGTACTTATCTCTGAGGGAGCAGCAAAGAAAAGAGGAAGTGGTTCAGGATGCTGTGGAGTATATAGGAGGAGGAGGGCTACCATCCAGGTCCCTCATTGGCTATGGATATATATACTATGATTGGTGTATTTTGTGCATTTACATTTTTTATGTTTGTTAACATTTTCTCTTTCTTTGCTGCTGAGGGAATAAAGAAAAGAGATAAGCATAATGGGAGCCTCCGTGTCTTTATAAATCAGCTTTTGCTGAACTCACTTAGTGGAGTGCTTCAATCTCACAGAGAGGACACATAACAGTCATTTTCTGATAATTACAGGCCGTAATTCTCATTACTGCTTTTTGTAGTTAGTCATGTTTGAGGTGCAAATAAGCAAATAGCAAATATTTTAGTAGATGTTGCAGGATTTAGATCTGGGTCATCCCCTAGTTTGGTGCTTGCATGCAGATTTGTGTGGTTTTCCGCTTCAATTTTTCATAAGGAGAAGCCAACCTTGGCAAACTGATATGCTGATTTACCATTAATACTACTGCTATTTGGAACGGGATATAGGGTCCTTCAAGTATTTGAGATTAGTATTACATCTAATAAAAGTCAGAGTATGCCAAAGGTTACAATTGAAGCAGCCTTGGAATGTTCTTGGAAGATGATGCAAAAGGCTGATTAGCTACTTAGAAGTCATTTACAAGGGTCACCTTGTAGCATTAGGCAAATGTTCCTGGATTAAAACATTTATTTGCATTTATCAGTGAGTGAGCAGTGGTCCCAGGAAATCATTAATCAAGGCAGACATGATCCATCAAAACACCCGTAATAGCCATTATATTTCTCTTGGGCAAACAACTCGTATGGATGAGAAATCTTTCCATACTTTTGTGATGACCCTATGCTTTCCCTAATGCTCCCATCATAGAAAGTAAACTCCCTTTACCTCCCTGCCGCTCCTAACAGGAATGGTACATAAAGAGTTAACATTATTGTCCAATAAAAAAAACAATTACTTAATGGCTGACTTTTAATCACTCTGTTCTGTGAAATCTTGGCCACTGGGGAGGTCTTGGAATTACTTACCACAAGTGCTTCATTCACATACCCTAATTTTAAAAATGTACTTGTTTTATACAGACTCCACCTAGTCAGGAATTGGTAGTGATTGTGGCATCCATTGATATCCACAGGCAGAGACAAGAGGTGCCATTTGTACTGAGGGAGTTTTTCAGAAATTAGATGGTCTGAAATGAAAAAGTAAAGGAATGAGGGTAAAATTGATAATTTATTGAAATAAAGGAGGTAGTTAAAGTGGGGGGTAATTAAAAATATCACTCCCACAGCTTTTGAGGGATTTCAAACAAATTCTGCCATCAAGGCTCACTACTGAGTTCCCCAAAAACAAAGCAGGTGTTTTTAGAACTATAAATATAACCATTATTACTGATGATATACCTTGCCCTTGCTTAATGTCAGCGCTACGGAATTTGATGGTGCTATATAAAACAATAAATAATAATAATGTAACAAGACAATAGGCAAAGGGTTGTATGTTACCTGTGCGTGTGGTAGTTGGGGTAATCATTGGCTGTGGAAATCGTTTTGTTAATGATGTCACTATATGTGTTTTGTTCTCATAATGCTCTCCCCTTTTTCCATTTTCCACATAGAGACTTGATGTTATTCACATTATACATGTGAGAGGATGTATCCATGCCGTGGGCTTGTGGCTAAACGATAACTTTGCAATAACATTTGGTATAGCAATATGTCTGTTGGCTCCTCAGGTATGTATTACCTATTTAGACTTTTTCATCTTTCCTATATCTACCCAAGGATGGAGGCATTCTTTCATCCATCATCCATTTTCCAATCGCATGTCAGTCTTTCGTTCATATCCATATATATTTTGCCCTGAATTTCAATAGATTAATAATTTATTATACATTTATTGATTTCCATCTGCTGTATGTACATTAATATATCTATCTGGTAAAGGTCACTTGCACATAATAATTTATATGTGTATCTGCTTAAACCCAAAACCTGCACAAATCTGTATGGACAAAGGTTATTTGTGATAAACGGACTATGCAACACTAAGTGGATGAATGAAGATGGTATTCTTTGCATCTATGGTCCATAAGATAATATCATTTTTATTTTTTCATTGGAGCATGAGCCTCAACTGTATAGTTTCAGAAAAGCGTGACCTGCATTTAAAAGTTACTGATAATGTGGTCCTCTTTTGAAGGTAATTTTAAGATTAGACTTCTTTCATAGCAGTATGTGGCTAAGAAGACTTAGGATAACCCAAATGTTTTCATAAATCCCTTGACCACACAGTTTCACACATATGGTTTTTTTTTGTAAATAGATGATGTCCCAAAGATCTGCAGCAAACAATTACCACTTCACTTTAAACAGAAGTCACTGTGACAAACATATATAACCTACAAAATAATGCATTATTTAAGCAAAACATATACAGTATATAGGCAAAAATATTGACACCTGACAATTACACCAACAACGACTTTTATGACATTGCATTCTAAATACATAGATATTAATAAGTAGTTGGTCCCCCCTTCGCGTAGCATTGTCCAAAATCGCCCCTCAGCATACCAAGACATTTTGGACAATGCTTTGCTTCCAACTTTGTGGGAACAGTTTGTGGAAGGCTCTTTTCTATTCAGTGCCCCAGTGCACAAAGCAAGGTCAGTAAAGACATGGCTGGAGGAGTTTGGTGTGGAAGAACTTGACTGACTGGACAGAGCCCTGACCTTAACCCCATCGAACCCCTTTTGGATGAACTGGAACATAGATTGCGAGCCAGGCCTTCCCATCCAACATCAGTGTCTGACCTCATAAATACTCTACTGGATGAATGGGCAAAAAGTCGCACAGAAACTCCCCAAAATCTTGTGGAAATCCTTCGCAGAAGGGTAGAAGCTGTTATAGCTGCAAATGCGGGACCAACTACATATTAATGTCTATGTATTTAGAATGCAATGTCATCAAAGTCCCTGTTGGTGTAATGGTCAGGTGCCCCAATAGTTTTGTCCATATAGTGTATATTACCCACTAATAAATCTCATCACATGTACCGTTATATTCAGGAATCTATGTCTTGGCAATTATTACACAATGTATTCATGCATATTACTGATCCATAATCCAGTGCATTGCATCAATTACACATTGATCGCCTCAAATATAGCATTCACTTATACACCGGCAAATAACCTTTTCCCCAGGTATCATTCATTGTCTTTCTTTTTATTCTTGTGTCATTGTTGTTGTTTTTTTGGGGGGTGGCATGGATTCGTTATGCATTATTGATTACTCTGGTTTTCTTACATTGCCTGCCCAAACATTGTGTTACAGGCATTAGGCATTGGGCTGGCTTATGTTTTCTGGAGGAAACTCAAACACATCTGCAGAGCTTACGATACAGTCGATTTCCGATCTCTGACGGCAAAAGACTTCAAGTTCAACGAGCTAGACCTGACGGGGGCAGGATGTTGTCTCTGCTTACCCCGAGAAGAAGGCTATATCCCAATCAATCTAGACAGTGAGGAGAACCTTGCTTAAAAGGATGTTCACTTGCCTGATCCCATTTTAAATGATATCCGCTTCAGCAATAATACTGTGATACAATTTGGACTCTCGTTGGTATGACTTTTTGCGCATAAATATTATGCATCAAATTTTGTTCAGTCAAAGTACTTCTATCTACAAAAACAAGAACATTTAAGCCTAAACTACCCGTGTGACTGAGCTGTAGCAAAAAAAAGTTCCTTTTTCATTATGCAGACTTCAGTCCTGGATTCTTTTATGTTTATTTTTAATTTCCAGGCAAAGTAAATTTCCATTGAGTTAATTGGAAAATGGAAGCTTTTCCGGGTAATAATGATATCATTGAATAGTACTCAAAAATGGGATCACTTCCTGGGACTACAGCAATGCACTGGAAGGGCATGAATCGCATGTTTGACGGCCTCATTTAAACATCTACCACCAGAACAAACTTTTAATACAGCAATTTTCCTTTTTTTGTGTTCCTGTATAATGTCACTGATATAGAGACATATGAGTATCAATGCAATACCAAGCAGCACCTACTAACTGTGGACATTTTAAAGGTGCTATTCCACTTTCTAGTATGCAAAGCAAATAAACAAGACTGCTATGGCAACATCCTATTACCTTCTGCTTTTGCGCCACATGATAATTAAGAGGTAAACTTTGACTTGATTAAATGATTCCGAGAAGAGTTTGGGCATTCAGCATGACTAAGAATCCTGTTTTTAAAGCATTTCTTTTCAAACGTCCCACATCTATAAGTGGAACAGCACCTTTAAAAGAAAATAAAAATGTTTACAAATTGGGCACATAAAATGTGTCCTGTGATTAAGAAACTTAGGTGTCTCTTTGCTCCCGTAGGGACTGTTAATGCATTTAACAGTGATAGAGTAGTTCAAGGGCTTTATTTGGGGTGGCCTTTTTTACGTCTATTCAGGTATGTAGAGTAGCAAATTTCATACGTCAATTGGTATGATGTGCAGTTTGCCTTTTTTTATTTAATACATGTTGTGTTTTTTTTACATAATTTTGTTCTTTTGTTTATATAAAAATATACAATCCAAACAGAATTTATGGCAGTGTGTTTCGTCTTTGAGAGCTTTATTTATGGGGAATTAAACTGAAATGGGCAACAAAAATATTTCCTATTGTGGTGCTGATGTCAATGCGGATCAATGCTCATTCAAGCAGAAGTAAAGCGGTTATTATTCTTTTCCTTAAAACAGGGTGAAGGGACCCTGAAAATTACACAGAGGTGAAAAAGGTGACATCTAAATTGTAATTACCTGCTGACTAAAGGCTTCATCAGTGAAGCAGGGATAATGATAATCATATGTGCCTGTGGACCCTGCAACATGTATAAAAGAATAGTCAATGGGATAGAAAAAATTGAAAATGAGGTTGTCCCACCCACGAATATGTGGTAATTGCAGTGTGATGGTAGCCTAAAAAATATATGAATTAATATTATCTTGGTGAGGAGGTAATGAGGCGTTATTCAGAGCTGGTGAATATAAGACAAAAAGGAAGGTCAATTATTAAGATTTATTAAAAACCCATTTGGTTCATCTTTTATATAATATGTATCTATTTAGCTGGATATAATAATTAAAGAGCAACGGAGCAACCACAAGAACAGAACAAGGCCCAAAATAAGAATCTCAGTTTACTTATCTCATCAGCCTGCCGGAAAAAGATAAGTAAAGATACGGTCATTTTTAGAAAGAAAGAAAAAACAGGGAGAGGTAAGAGCCACATACACCCCCCCAGCACACACACACTTGTGGTTGCAAAACATTTGTTTTAGTAAACAGCTGGCAACACCTAGCATAGGGAAAAGCCCCTCCAAATGCCCCAATAACAAGTGACACAAAAGGCATTTGGCAGAAAACATGTTATCCAGTCCTGTCCAACATACACACTAAACGGGAGTATATAGAAAATTGCTAAAATGAGCACAAAGGATCCAGACAGGGTGTAAATGCTGCTTAAGTGGCCCTAAATCAAATACATTGCATTAGTATTTATAAGGATTGTTATTTAAACCATTTGGTTAACACCACTACAGACACACTACAATATAATATTTGAATGCTCTATCAAATGGTTCATATACTATTGTGTAGGTCCCCTTTTGCTGCCAGAATAGCCCAGACCTCTTGAGGCATGGCCTCCACTAGACCTCTGAATGTGTGTTGTGGTATCTGGCACCAAGACTTTAGCAGCAGATTGCTTTGTGGCAGGGTGCATGATCCTGCTGAAAGAGGCCAATGCCTCAGGAAATACCGTGTCCATGAATGGGTGTGTATGGTCTGCAAGAACGCTTAGGTAGGTGGTACATGCCAAAGTAATATCCACATGAATGGCAGGACTCAAGGTTTCCCAAAGCATCACACTGCATCCGCAGACCTGCCTTCTTCTCATCGATGCATCCTGGTGTCATCTGTTCTCCAGGTAAGTGACGCACCCGGCCATCCGCATGATGTAAAAGAAAATGTAATTCAGACCGGGCCACCTTCTTCCATTGCTCGGTGGTCCAGTTCTTATGCTCACATGCCCATTGTAGGTGGTTTCAGCAGCGGACAGTGACCACTGCAGACCAGGAACTCCCTACAAGAGCTGCAGTATTGGAGATGCTCTAAACCGTCGTCTAGCCATTACAATTTGGCCCTTGTCAAAGTCACTCAGATCCTGATCCCATTTTTCCTGCTTCTAACACATCAACTTTAAAGAGGAAATGTTCACTTGCTGCCTAATGTCTCCCACCCAATGACAAATGGTTATATCCATGACCATTCCTCACTCATTGATTTGTGACAGGCTGTTGGTGAAGCATCCAGGTTTCGGGTTAGTCAGTGAATCCACTTTGAATCGTCTTATTTCACTTTGACAGTAATGTGACCTTATACATCAACAAGTTAGCAGAGGCAATATCAATGGGATCTTGGATAGTGGCAGCACATACAAGTAATCCTAATATTAATAATCAGATTATACCTGTATCTACAGTTAATTACTTGTTATCACCATTATTTTTGTTAAATAAAACTACTTATCCCAAGGTGGCATTACCCCATGTGGTCTAAAATGTGTAAAACTTTAAGTATTGAGTACACTTGCTTCTTCAGTATATCCAAAAGAAGTAAAATAAGCAACTGACATGTAACTAGCGCCATCTAGAGGTGTTTTAGGGAAATAAACCTCAAGATTCTAAAACAGAATATGTGAAATAATGAGCGTATACTTTTATTATTTTACCCTTATCATGTCCTCTTAGGTCCTGGGCTTTGTCTTTACAATCAATTTGATTGGATCTTCTGTGCAAATGTAAGGATGCATTTAAAACCTCCACTTGCATCTCAGCTTATTAGAAATGTTTAAAACAATTACCAGTGGATCTAAGCATAAGGTTTACATACGTGTTTTACATTTCATTTATGAGATTCATTATATTGATAACTAAAATTGTGTAATCAATCTAGATCTAGAATATTACTAAATGCTATATTTTACACAAAAAAAAACTATACAAAAAGTAAACCCATCAAATACAACACTGTGTACAGTATTGTAGGTTAGGAATGACAGAAAAATGTTCTTCTTTTGTTCCAATACATTTTCTATATCCGCAGACCTTTTTATTTTGTTGCTCAAACACCACTCTGGTGAAAAAAAAAGTCCTACAATTTGCACTGTATCTTCCCTTGAACTGGCTGGGTAGGACATGGGTGCAGTCTGACCAGATGTCAAAATATATATATATCTTTTTTAAATGCACACCTCCCATATGTGGCTTTATTAGCCCCCGAACAACCTAACAAATCTATGCAAAATATATATATTAATGTGGGTTTTTCTTAACTCAGAACAAATATTATAATATATTTTGCAAGTTTTTTTTCATTAGCTTTTGTAAAAAAAAAAGATTTGAGTACCAGGTAAAAGATTTTTCAAATAAATTCAGAATTTATTTATTTTATAAATTTAAATTAATATAATGTTTTTATAGTAAATTGGATGGTTTGATCAAAATCTTCCTGCGCAGATAAAACAAAATAACATTTCTGTAGGTACACTGAATGTATACTCTCATGATCAGCATAATTACTTATCTCCAGTATGTTATCACACATCCTTATATTTCCAGTTGTTAAGGTTGGAGATACCTGGCACAGATCCAATAGAATTTAGGCCTTTATTAAGAATAAATGTAGAATTTAATGTATTATCTACCACTACATTATGATTATTTAACAATGCTTTGTAGAAGAGCCTCAGGGATGTCACAGACCCCCTCCAAATCCAACCCTCTCCCTAGTTGTGATTAATTGTGTCAGGAACACAGTTTTTTTTTCCCCATCTCTCTGAATGTGATGCCACCAGAGGCATCATGGGATACATTCTGAAAGTCAATGCCCCAAAACCAAATTGTATTCTGGGCTGTGAAAGACCTTTGGCATCAGCATTCAATCCTCTCATTCCCCTAGTCTACTGTCATCACTGCCTCCCAGCATCTCCCTGCAGTATACACTCAGAGATCATCCATGCCAACTTGCTGACCATCCCACATCTTCATCGCAAAGGTAAGGGGACATCTCCTACACATACTGAAGGGTTGACTACAAGTGAAGCATGTTTTAGCGTTAATATTTCTGCATATAATATGTAAGGAAATTTTATATAGCCATATCGGTTCTAGCCTTTGTTACGTGATTTAGCATTTTTTCCGGTGGAAGTTGTAAGGTAGATGTTCTAGGATAATGCCAGTTAATGAGGACCTGCAAGGAGTGCTGAAGACCAGATTAGATGTTAGATATTCTTTTGTACTCTGAGAACACCCACAGAGATGTCATAGGTGCTCCGACTCAGTCCGATTACCATTACCTGTTCAGTCTGAATCCGGCTACTACATCATTCATGACATTTCATGCATTCATTGTAATACTGAATGAATTTATTTAGGGAGATTATTTCTCACAATGGCCAAGGATGAAAGATCCACTGTGATACATAGATTCCCTTGGTTGTATGAAGCAACCTGCTGCTCAGCCAAGCGTTATGGGCGATACAGTTAAAGAACAGCTATGGTGTTACCTGATGGCAAGGGGACTTGCCAAAGACCAGACTGAGGTTTAGAAGTAATGTAATGAAGTTTTACTTTATCAAGAGGGTGGAAGATAAATGGAACAGCCTTCCAGCAGAAGTGGTAGAGATTAATACTGTTAATCTAAAACAAGACCAAGAATTTATTAGAGCTTGACTCTTTAAATTATATGTTTCTGAATCAAAAAAGGAGAACTGGCTAATTCATACTTGCGGTCCCAGTATTCTGCTAATTAAACATGGGTTCAGTGATGAGGGACGCATTATTTTCGCTTAGGACCATATGCCATAAGGAAGCAGTTGTCCGCTGGGTTGCTAAGCCGCAACCTGAATCTTTTTCAGATGTTATTGCAATTCCACATAAGGGTAACTGTGGCTTTAGATCGCATCTGGATCATTTCTGTGCTCCTTTTATTCCTTTGCTATGCATTCTATTTTTGTAAATGGATTTTAGACATTTTGAGATGTGTTTAGGTCTCCTTTATCACAGGACCATGCAGAAGAACTCACCCCCTCTCTTTTTTTATTAGTTTGGCTCATTTAATCAAGCCTAATAAGTGTAGGTTGCTTTGTCTACTTCTGACATAGCATTTTATTCATATGTCTTTATTGGATGAAATCGGCAAAGGATCCTAGAGGGAAATCATCCTTTTTCTAAATATGTGGCGAGCGGGGCAGATGTGTCTTTTAAATGTATTTTTTCTAGTATTATTTTTATGAAGCAAATTTGTTTCCTGTCATTTAAATTATCATATTTGGAGAATGTGATTTACAGTGAGAAGAACTGTTATCAGTCTAGTTTCCTAATTGTATATGAAGATATAAATAAATGATTTTATGGGTTATCTTGTACCAATAGTGCTCACGGGGATAGCTTTCTACCTGTTGTTTATTTATGCCAGGAGAGTCGAGAGGCTCTAGCATCTCTGGATGCTTTTCTGTCACCAGCCAATTCTGCCACCACGCCATCAGAGAGACGTCCACACTCCCTGACTTGTGGAGAGTAGAAGGGCATTTGCCTTATAACACAACTTGGACATAAATACGATTATTTGATAAGTTCAAAACCCCAAAATATTAAGTAATATATCCGTAAACCTTACACGACAAAACATTTTTAAGGCAGCTCCCAAAATGTTCAAGAACCCCACTATAGAAAGAACTAGCAGCTGATAAAGGAGTATTTTTAAAATCTAACACTTCATGGAAACCATTCCATGTTTCAACCATTATTTCTATAAAGTCATTGCGTATTATATTGGTCAGATTACAGTTCTTTAGACGCAGGGCATGACATTTTCTTTCTGCTGTTTCACTAGCAAGGTTATTTATCATAGAACTATAATGTTCTCCTCTGCAAAGAAACTCTTGCATGTGACGTTCTGTAGAGAGGGTGGATCTTCCAAAGTCACCCTGGGATATATTGATTATTCTGCCACGATAGTTCACCGTTATATGACAGCAGTCAAGTGTGAAGGTTATATCCCATTTTCTACAAACTAATTACCATCCTTAATGCAAAAAAAACAATAGAAAAAAAAAATAAACAAACATATGAGCACACCCGGATTGTGGGCTACATTGATTTTTAGGATGATACATTCACATATTCACACGCCGGTTCTTCCATTATCATGAGCACATAATAGATAAAAAATCGATACAGCCATATGCTGTATATTTACATTTGTGAACTTTAAGGCTAGCGAGATAAGCTCAATAGTTTGTGCTTGGAAAGACATATGAATCGATGAGTAAAGTATGAAGACCTCAAATATACATAGAACCAAACCTATATTATTGAATTTTTTAGCAGTAACACCAGGTTAATCACCTGGTTCTTTTATAGTAGTTCCTAAAGCACTACGATAACCCTTAACAACCATGGGACATCAGTGACATCACCCATATCTTGTTGAATGAAACAGTGCAAGTGGGTACCATATAAATCTGAATGACAGCTCAGTCTTTGTGGTTAGAAAATCACTACTCCTTATAATTATTTGTAAGTGGTTGCAGTAGATATTAGGTTTATCTCAGGTTTTCATCACAATATCTATGACAAAGCTTGGAGCTGACACACATGCATAGTATACAGTTTGTTCTATCCATACGACTTTGTCATAGTTGGATACCCTAGTTGAGTACTAACAACTTAATTAAAGCTATCTTTAACTTCTGGCAAATTAGAATGTCCTAGAAGACCCACATTAGAAACATTTCTTTACAACTATTGGCAAATTTGTACAAAGAATATTCATGATGATCTACTTCTGTTTTTTCTGGTTTTTTTTGTGGAAACTCATGGTCAGCAATGGCAAAGATTCCAAGGTACATAGGTACATTGTACATAAAGTAAAATTGGTAGCCTTACCACTGTTGATAACATTGTTGCTGTGGCCATCATGTGTTTCCTTCTGAAGAACATTCAGAAGATCCCTTCAAAGAAGCAAAGAACCAATGGCCACTTATTGGGCATGGCAAATATTGCTGGAGTTATAATTATATATTGTTTGATTTCCTTTTGAAAGTATGCCTCTTCAACTATTTTAACACTTGTGTTTATTTAGGTGTCGCTATTTCAAGACATTCAGTTATCCAGTCTTATAACCATCTCATGTTGGTAGACGGGGTTGTTTATCTACAATCTTAAAGATCCAGAAGAAGATCAGTTGTTTGGCAGGTATGGTAAAAATGCTAAAGCATTAGGGAAGGTTGGGGAAGGTTAAGGTAACACACAATATGAATACAGTTAGAAATTAAATAATTACTGTAATTAAATTGTGCTTGTAATGTAACCATACCCTCTACAACAAAAATGCTACTCTTTGGCCATGTGAAATGTTGGTCTGTGTGATGGATGCTTGATTCTTGAAAGCACAGCTGCTTCATTATCTTTTGATGAAGTTAAAGGCTGGAACATTTTAGTTGTTAAATTTGCATAAACTAAGAACTTTTTTGGGCATCATTTTAGAAAACAAAGCCACTGTGTTTCTCTTTATGTTTCTAACTTCAACATTAAAAAAAGATTTTATTTGCGACAAGAACTAACTAAAGGATTGTTAATCAAAGAAATAAGACACAGCAGGCTATGAATCACCCTGAAACTATTGAAATCATTTGTTTTTTGCTTTCAGGAGATGATGGATGATGATGTCATCGGCTCCAGGAAAAGATATGAAGATGAGGACGGTAAGAGCTCATATAAGGAAGAAAAGGGCAGTCTGTGTACGTGTTTAGAATATAAATTGTATTGCTACACATGGTTTAGTTGATGCTGCATACTTAGAATGTAGCTTTCACCTGGGAGGCATGTATAACTTTTGCAGATATTAACACTAAGCTTGTTCCTCACCCTCCCACAAGCTCTTAATCTGAACTATGGGAAAGTCGCTTTCACATACCCAACACGATTTTATAATATCTGTAAACTCTACTAAGACACTGATGCCAATAAATGCAGGCAACTGTCAACAATAAAAATCACCTAGGTCAGCTTTTTTGCCACTTGGGTCACCCTTTTGCCCATCCTCATGTTCCATGGGAACCTAGTTTTTAGAGCACAGTCTATTTAATTAAAAGAAAACATATGGTTGATAGACTAGGAACTTGTACATGTTTGTGCCATAGTTACAATTTATGTTCCAGGTTCAAGAATATTTACACACCCAATGGCTTCTTTGCACAAACTACTTATAATTTATGTACTGTGATTTTAAGGTAGACATCTTTAAGGGGCAATGGGAGCCAAAAGGCATACACCACCTTTCTCTCCACTTATATGTGTTGGCACGTGGAGGATCTGGCCCAGTGCAGATATGTCACCATAGTTTGTGTCTCTCCAGATTATCACTCCATCTACATCGGGGTGCCAGCTCCCAGGAGCTACAGGAGAAAAAGGCGAAGGAGGAGGTCTCTATCGAGCCGGGATCGGAGCAGTGAGAACGAGAAACATTATGGCAGGGGAGAACATTCTGACACAGATGAGGGAGGAAGACTCAACTTCGATAATGAGAACTACAGTATTAGCAGAACAAGTAAGTTACTCCCCCTGCAACCCTTGCTGATAAACTCCAGGCCAGGAAACATGTATTAGACAGCAGTTTAAAGCAGAAACAAGAGGAAACCCTGGCAAGACCCTTGCTCTGGGATTATGAGAACCCGCTAGCACCTGCAGTCATGCCCAACGATCCACAGAGTGCTGTGATCAGACAGGCGGCCTCTAGAGGCTGCCACAGATGTGACACCTATAACTAAATACAGATTCCAGGCTAACAGGGTGGAACACTGACACTCCCATACATTACAAGACCAATTATACCTGGGATTACTGGTCTGCTGGATGTCTCCATCTTCCTGGGAGGTGAGAGGGGGGCTCAGTTGAGGAGACATGACCAGTCATGTGGGGGTGGAGCTAGTTCACAATAGCATTGAAAGTAGGCCAAGTGCCCCTTCTTTCAAACGCCCATACCCCTGAGCTCCAGTAATCACCTCTGATCCCTTATGCTGAGTATCAAGTGTCAGTGTTTTCCAAGTACTTCTACGAATACCATAAAGACCATTTTCTGAATTGGTTGGAATAATTCTTTTTGACATAGGAACATAACTTCCTGGCCTTGCGCTTTTGACCTTGAGGAAAGTGCAAGGACACATTTTCCATAATCTAGACTAGATATGTGTCCCTTTCTTTTTATGGGTGCTACAGGGGGCCGGGGGCCAATGGGAAGATGCCTAAGTACAGTGCCAGGTTCAAAAAATGGCTTTGTGTTCTTCTCCCACCATTTTTTTGTCACCCATAACGCATTTACATGACATTTATGCTTAATTATTTACAGCACCTAGTGGTTGATGGGCAGAGGTCATCAGTTGATGCCCAAGAAACCTTTCACAGCAGGTACTCAATAAAACCTGCCAGTGCCAGAGGAACGGGCAATCATTCAAAGCAGTCTATGAACATTGCCCTCATAGTCTGGATTTTTGAGCACAGGGAATGAAATGTTTCTAGCACAGATCCTTGTCATTGGAGCAGGAGAGGGCACCTGAAAAAGGCATCAAGGCAAGGACAAGAGGAGCACTGTCCCTAAATATATCATCGTATACAACATTCTGTGAATAAGGGTTATATAAGATATTGTGAAGGTGTGCAGAACACCTAATAATAATAATAACACAATAATAGTAGTTATGGGTAACTGCCCAATGTTAAGCAGGATTTTGTGACCTCACACACTGGAAGCCCCTGTCGGGCTTAAAACACTTGAAATTCCCTGTAATCTGCTCATTAACCTGTGGAGCCGTGCTCCGGAAACTTCCAGTCCCCCAGTGAGAAGGGCAGGGGACCCAGTATGCAGTCGACAGGTAGGACCCTGTGATCCTTCTTACACTCCACTGCCCCGGTGACCTGTCACACACTGAGAAATGTCACCTTTGTGTTCTTATTTGCCCCCGGTTTGTTCTACCTTCTGTGTCGGCTACCTGATTATTCATTTGCTATTTTCTTTTTGCCTTACATAGTTTTCAATAACATCTCTGGTGTATGTATGGAAAATTATTGTTTTGTGTTTCTGCTTTCTCGATAACTTTCTGCTCACAGATTAGATTATTATTATTTGATCTATGAGATCTTTTTTTTTTTTTTTTAGCAAATAATACCAAATACTTGGTACTAAACAAATTAATGAATTAAATACAAAAAATGTTAAATACCTTGAATTAAAGGAACAATTAAGTCTTAAGCCCATTATAAGTAAATGGATGGCTTTGCCATCATTTGTCTTAAACTAATTGGTCAGTATAGCAATATAGCAAACGATTGAGATAGGTTAACCATGCTTTAAATGCATCAGTTTACTTACCGTCAAGATTAATTGACACAGATAGTGACAAATGTTGGATTAAATATTTGATTAAATGTTGGACATATAACCTTCCTACAGTAGAAACTAGAGACAGAATTTAACCCATGCAAGGCTTACATTTTATAGCACCTGCTATATCATTGAATTCAATGGACAGCCAGGTAAAGAGCTACACCTTAGATGATACAAAATAAATAATATAATATAGATAAGGTCCATTTTTGTGTACGTTTTGAAGGGTTAATACGAGACATCAGAACTGGAGAGCATTAGACAGATAAAGTGTCATTTCTGTTATTGTAATTTATTTTCTTTTTGGTTCTGCTCAGTAGTTAAGCTCATACAGAATGCAAGTATAAAACAAGAAGGAATTCTTCCACAGAAATAATGTAGGATTAACTTTTGACATACAATGCGAGAAAACGGCATTTTTGGACTAAGCCAGCAAGAGAAACAAAGAGGAGACTGTTAGTTGTGTTCTTAATGGCTTCTTTGAAATATTATGACCCCCTGCTAGATGGGTTTTGTATTTGTGTTTTTCTTGTAGAAGTACCGTCACCTACCGAGAGTAAATAATTATGCGTTAATCAGTTTGGAGCAAAGTAACAGAATGTTGCTGAATCTTGTAATACTTTTTTTTTTATTTAATATAGTATTTTCTAACGATGAGCTTTCGGGAGTCTTCCCTTTATGAAGTCAAAAGCATTTCTGACCAGCAAAGTCAAACACGCAGGTTAAATCGCACAAGTGCATCAATTCACTGAGTTTGTTTTATTTTTATAGTTTAATGAGATTCTCAGTTTTTCTAGATTTTGATGTTAATTTTTAATTTTCAACTATTAACAACAAAATACTGTATTCAATGTATTTTTCAATTTCAGTCATAGCAACTTGTATTGTTCATGAGAAATAAGAATATTGTTAAAGAACTCACTCAAATTGTCGTGCAAAAACAAGTGTCAGCTTGGTAGTAGGACCTTTGTTGCAAATGAAAACGGAATGAAAAAACTTTGTTGGAAAGGAGGGAGGCTGGCATACAAGTGTAAACATTAAGTACTAAACTCACCCAAGCGGATCAGCCTAGCACTCAACATTCATCTTATCCACATTCCGGTATGTGAGTAAAAATGGCCACTGCAGAGAAAGAACATTTCAATGGCGGTCCCCGAGCTACGTGGAGGAAGCACGTAAGCTTTTTACTTGATTGAAATAAGGGTTTAATGTCTCAGTCATCGAGCCGGTGTCAATGTTAGTTTATTATGGACCAGAAATTGGAAAGGATTCTCATCATAATAAAGGTTACATTTTTAGACCATGGCACAGTGGATCATATGAAAATGAATGCAGTCACACAAGCTGGTTATTGTTATAACCCAATCTTTACCGTTACCGTTGCTGAGTAGGCTCAAACCAGAGCTGGTTGACTGAGACTAGACCCTTCTTAAGATAAACGATAATCCTGGCAGCAAGTATCGGAAGTGAGCATAGTAACAGGGTCAGTGCTTGACAAACACGCACCATGTTTTTTTTTAAATTCATTTTGGTCCCTGTGGTGGCACATAGGCTGGGCCACGGCTTCACTCCAAATTTTAATTGTTGTTCATATAGGGTGAGTGAGGATTTCAAGACAGGAGTTCCACCGTTTCTTGATTTGATTAAGCTGCATCTCATAAATTGTGTCTGAGAAAACGGAAAGCCACTCAAGCAGAGGCTGGAGAAAAGAACTGTCCAGCGAGTGCTCAGCAGAACAAGGATTTTGTTCTGCTTATTTTGACCACATGAAAACCAATAAAATCACCTGTGTAGGAATTATCCCCACCCTAGAGGACTGTGTCTTAAGGTAATACTGGGACTAAAAGTACAATACCAAAGGTACATTTATCACAATATAGGTATTGTGTGTGTTTCATTAGACTGCACCAACCAGCAGACTAAACATTAATGTTACTCCTTCAATGTCATAGTGGACTATTCAGACATTGTTGGAAATCCAGGACCTTCTGGCTATCTATCTAACTATTTATTATCTATCTATCTATCTATCTATCTATCTATCTATCTATCGCTGAGCTTATATTATGCATAAACAGTGTTTACCCTGTTTGGAGTGCTTAAAGAGCCAGAAAATGGAAAGAGAGTAGGGGTGGATTGTCAGGAAAGGCCAAGGGAGATTTGGAGGTAATGTATGGCGATGGCATTAAGCTTCTGTCTGAATGTGGGGAGCTTGTCTATTGTTGAGATACGTGGGCCTTATGCGAGCTAACACGGCAGGCTGTTCTTCAATGGTTTAGTGAGGCTGTCCTAATTTGGCATTAAAGAGAAGTCTCCTACACATAAGTATAGTTGTTTAACAATGGAAATGTGTGAGTGGCATATACTTATTGTGGATATGACCGGTTTTTACTCACATTACAGCCGTGGTTACTGTTGACTGTTCAAAGACCACTACTTATTGTCCACTTATTGGAAGCACTTCTGCCTGCTAGTACTAAAGTTTTCTGAATCCATATGCTGACTCTCCGTGGCATCTTCTCTTGTTTTCTTAGTGTCTCCTGCAGCCGAGCGCCTGCGGTACATTTTAGGAGATGATGAGACCCCAAATCCCACCTTGTTCACAGAGATGGATACCTTGCAGCATGATGGGGATGAACTTGAGTGGAAGGAGACTGCAAGGTAATGAGACACCTTTACGTCTATTTGTAAACATGAATATCATCCAAATGATGTTGTTATCGATATCCAGTGGAAAGCCAGAAATAATCCACATTTGCATTGTATGAAAAATAGTTTTGTAGCTTCCAAAACATAATATAAAATATTGTATACCTTGACACAAATTGATATTTTGGCCCTCTGCTGACATCCAGCGGATTCCTTTTTACAAACCTAAATATGAAATACACATCCTGCCAGAATATTTATTCATTTATTTATGTGAATGCTATAAAAAGGCTCTTCTAATAACAGGAATTTTGGATTTACTTACAGTTAACAAAATAAAATAAAAACAGTAATTTAGAAAACACGACTGAAAATATTTGTTACATTTCTGCATGTAAATTGTATACTGGAATTATTGTTTTTATAAATATTATTTGGATATTACACAGTATTAATATTCAAATAATAAATACCCCAGATGGGTTTAGAATCTATTTATGTATTATCTTCTTCTTATTTGTAGTATAGTATTGCTGTGGGATTAACAAAGAGGGCAAAATGCAAAAAATTATTTAAAATGTAAAAAAATATTAATGCATGAGGTTTGTACCTGCCATTAAATTGTGTATATCGTATTGAACATGGTTTATATATATATATGTGTATATATATATATATATATATATATATATATATATGTCCCAAGAATGATGGTATGTCCTGATGAAGGCTCTGTATAGGAGAAACGTCGATATGACCTAAACTAATCGCACTTTAATATGAAGTCCTGCTAATGCTTCTATTTTCTCCATGGATATATATATAATATATATATATATAAAATAAACTTAAATCACATATAATGTTAACATTATGTGAAGAACTGATCCTTCCATTGATATACATCATACATATATTACTGCAGTCCTCATACTTCATGAAAATAGCCAGCGGACAGTAGAGATGCCCACCAGCTGTTTTTGGACTACATTTCCCATGATTCTTAACCCATAATGGAGAGAGTTAGGTGACAACTGTTTAGAAAAAGAAAAGAAAAAAAGGTTAGGGCAGGTGAAATAGAATAAAGTAAAGAAAAGTAATACGAAGAATTCTATACAGATATGTATTAAAAGTCATAGTTATTTTTTTAATTACAGTGACTGTGGAGCAAAGTAATTAGAGGAGGAGTTAAATCAATAAGTAATTTGTGGCGTCTGAAAACAAATTAGCATACTAATGAAACAAAAGCATACATTCAGTGCTAAAATGGCACAAATCCTGCTTTAAGCTGTAATGAAAGTATTAAATGAACCCAGAGAAAGGTTTACTTTATTAAACAGGGAGATTAACAAGTCAAAATCTAAAATCCACAAGGAATTTTCTCTATAGGACACTTACCCGGCAAGTAATACCTTCTTATTCCCCGTCCAGAATGTCACCCTCAGGAGCTGAGCTTCCATCGGCCTGTCTGACAGCAGACTTCTACATTACGGGTGTTTATGTAGAAATGATTTGAAACGGGACAAGGAAGACATCATTCGCATACCTTGGGACTTGGGGTTTGACCTTGAGTCTCAGGGTGAAGGGGAGATTCTCAGGGTCACACAGTCTGGCGCTGACTTCTTCTTATCCTACTCTAATGTAATTATATATAAGGCTCCCAAGTTGGTGCTTTTGCTGCCAGTGTGACATGGTTAATATCCCTGCTTGAATGCAGGTGACTGAAATCAGCATATCTTTAAGTAATAACAAGTCAAGCTTTCCAGAAGCACTGGTAGTAGAGCCATTTGGTTAACACATTTGGTGATGAGCAACAAAGAACCTTCACAATAGGCTATTAAAGAGTTAATATTAGGTATTTAGTATGATTCATTCAGCCAAGTGATCCATCTTGAGTCTAATGTGGGCCCTGGACAAAGCTATGCTGCTGGGCCCCTGGCATGTACTTTACTGGGCTAAAACTATATCAGATACAAAAGAGTCACAGTTTTGGTTTTTTTTAGGGATATTTTACAAATTAATAAAACTGAAGCATTTGCATTTGTTATGAACATTCCAAATATTCCAGATATTGCTAGATGTTATAAATATTATAATATAAATATAAATAGATATTATAAACCAAGGGAAATGTATCAAGCTCATGAATGTAATGAAAGTATAATGCACTCACTCAGGAGAGTGAGACTGAATTTCCCTCCCTCGCACACAGACGCCGGGGGAGGTGGAATGTATTCTCCTTCCATAGCGGTTTGCCTGCCTTTATTCTTGCTCTGACACACAGGGTTCAACCAGGTCATTGAAAGATAATCAATGAGGAAACTGTGTATTGGCCCTTGATGATGTTTGGGCCCTGGGAAGCTGGCAAAGACGGCCTTAAGCCCTAACGATATTCGGTTGATAGCACAATTAGGGCGTACTTTGTAGACCTAGCTCATATTTGCTGATGGAAATGCACAGAAATGGCCTGGAGTAAATGTATTGTTACTCTAGAAAGTAGTATTAAAACATGCGAAAAGCTTCCTGTACTGGAGAAATGTTTTAACTCGGAGCGTCTTAGAGGGAAATTGCTCCCCTGCCCCATCATCCTCTATTAATAAATTATTTTAACTTCCAAACTATCATAAAGAGCCATCATTTTTCGATAATTACGGCCATACTTTTACAAAGGAGCGTAATATAATAATTTCTCATGAAATCAAAAAAAGAAGAGGTTGCGCACATCTCAAGAGCTTCGCTGAAAATGGTGTCGTCTACACAGCAAAAAAAAACACAAAAATGTTGACTGTGAATTTTGTTGGTGTTTTTGGCCTACTCTACCAAACCCTTTTAGAAACATTATTCCTAGTTGTGATAAATGCTCAAACCTAATTATTCTTTAATTGAGTAAAATTTCTCCTCATTCACTTTTTTTTTCTTTGCTGGAAGGTTTTAATTGTCACGTGACACTAAAAATGGACACTGATAGGTTTTTTTTTAAAGTGCTATCCAATTAACTCTTCATAGAAAATAATACCATGCCATCTCTGTGAGGGTTTATTTGTTTGGCACAGTAGAAAGAGCTCCTTTACTGTAACAGAGCAGTGATTTAACCCTTTTGTATTCCAATCGAGTGTGGAACACATTGCCGCAAGATATATGTCATGTTTTTGTAGTCATATAGTGTTTTCTTATTTGAAAGGGGAGGGGGGCAAAAAAGTCAGAAACCATAACACTGGATGAGAACAGCCATGAATTGTTTAGTAGGATTAGGATTATGTTGCTACTTGGTGCCTCTGCTTAGAAATTAGTTTTCTGAGAAAAAAAGTTTCTTCAGCCCCTCAATCGTTGCTAGTCCTATAATAATCCATAATGCAAGTCACGCAATTTCTACAAATCGGGAACGAGAAAAACAATTTTAGCAGGATTAGCATTGTATGAAGATATTGGTCATATTCTCCCCAGGATGCAGATTAGTTGGGTGGCTGCACAGGCCTCGATTCCATATTACTATTAAAATCCTTATTGTTTACAACATAATACAGATCAAAGTGCTCTTCTTAATGGCAACTAAGCTCAATTACGTGCAAATCTAAACACACTTGACTTTTCATTTAGGATATGTCATATACTGGGGTTAATGTTAATCAGCACAGACATTGCTCCAGGCCTCTTTCAATGGTGCACGCTGTGTGGTAATTGACAGTGAACAAGCACTATACAGTTTTTCACTGGTTGTGACCCATATATAATTTTCTGTTCTAAGTGAGAACATCAGGTTGATTGTTTCACACCGTCAGTCAATTCAATGTGTATTGCAGCTTTCCATGGAAAAATGAATGAAAAGGAAACTCAAAGTTTTCCCCAAGATGAGTCTTGATGAAGTCCACATTCAGGTCTACACTAGGCTTAAGCCTAGGGCAGCAGCTTCAGGGCTCTTCTGCAGCTGGTCAGTGGACTGGTTACAAGACAAATCTCTGATGTCTCCAACTGGCCCATTTACACTATGGAGTCAACACAGCCTCCATAGCACTTTACTGGGGGCCAGACACACCTTTCAGAGATTGAGCATCAGGGTATGACATCATCGTATCCCGGCACTCAGCAAAGAACATGGTGGCAGTAGTGATTGAATATCTTACTAGCAAGAAATTAACTAGGAAAAGTAATGATAGATGTATTAAAGGAGGGGGGCATCTAACTAAAACATGAGAATAGACCCATATCATTCACACATTTTCCCTTTTACTATTAAAAAAAATTATATACTGTATATAGTTTAAAGGGACTTAAAAACTTACATTTTTAGTTAATGTTCATATAGGGGAACATATTAATGGTAAAACATATTTAAAATATCTAGCTTCTGTAAACTAGTTTAGGAAACATCACTATCAATATTCGCTTTAGACCGTTCAACTTGTGCTCTTCCATATCAAGTTTTTGACGTCTTTGTCATTGTGCAGGTGGATAAAGTTTGAAGAGAAGGTGGAAGAGGGAGGAGAAAGATGGAGCAAGCCACATGTATCTACTCTGTCTTTGCATAGTCTATTTGAGCTAAGGACGTGTCTCCAGACGGGAACTGTCATGTTGGATTTAGACGGCTTTTCTCTACCACAGATTGTAGGTATGAATCAAGCTACTTCACCCTGAAGACTTCCAGGGTTGCAAAAAGCATTTGTTTTAGAAAAAGGAGAACCGAGGGCAGGACAACCTGAAAATAGAGCCTAAAACTACGTATATATGATATATTACCCTTTAAAATATGGTTCACTAATATCTCACATATTTAGTGTGTGTGTGTGATATTTCCAGCATGTACGCCTGCCTTAAGAATTTTCACCTCCACTTCTACACAAAGCCTTTAAAACACCGTTGCCTCCTTTTGATGAAGTTTTTTGTATTTCTTTTGCAAAAAGCCCCTGAAACTCTTAGAAAGCACTTTAAAGTTTCTTCCTTCAGTAATGTTTTACCCACCTGATCACCAATAGTTAGTCCACCATCAATGGGAACAGCCTTTCCCCATATGGGGGGCTATACCCATCTGAGGGCCAGCCAATGACGGGGCACTGGGGTCCAAACATCATCACCCTGAATGTCCATACATTATTTTCAAGAAAACAGCTGTGTGGGAGAATGCTTTATTTATGGAGAGTCTCAGGAAAGAAGGAATGAACACCTTGGGGATTGACATCATACACAGGTCGAGGGACTGATGTCAATATTAGCAGACTTTGCCAATCCTTGATTCTGCAGTTAGCAGCTTAATTTTACCCCAATAGATAAAATCAACATTTTCTTAAACAGAAGTATGTTTGGCTTCTATGAAATGACCCTTTTAATGTTAACTATTTAAAAATCATTAACTTAAAAGTGGTAAAATGAAGCCACAACACCTAGTTTTCTGCAAAAGTCACAAAGAGACCAATCTGACCGCAATATTTAAATAGTCAAAAGATTAATTTATGCCTTCCAGTGCACATAATGCAATATTTCTATTAGTTGGAAATGTTTTGTCTTGTGTTAATTATAATAACAGCTGTTATTAGAAAAACAATACACATCAGATATAAATGAACAGGGGCATAATGCGCTGCCCACAATTCATCTGTTTTTGCCTATATTCCTAACATAGCGTAACATGGGATTGATCAGATTAAAAAATAATAGAGGACATAATATCTTATATAGAGCACAATACCATTACGGGTTGTGAAATGCTTTTCTATGTGGTGTGAGAAACATGAATGTTACTTTAGGGTAGTTCTACAACCTTTATGAGATTGTAGGGTAGAGAATGCTGGGTTTCCACCTTTTATAAAGTAGTCCATAGAGAGGCCCTGTTGTGATAAGATGACATATTTGACATGGTTTTGTGGGAAATGTCCATTTGTGAAATTGTAATTAGACTGTTTGTTGAGCATTAAACAAAAAGCAGTCAACATAGATTAGCCGTAACCCTAACAACTTTGACTTATATTAAGGTAAACCTATGCCAATATTTCTTCTATAGATGACATCATTGAGAAGCAGGTAGAGGATGGAATGCTAAAGCCAGAACTCAGGGAGAAAATAAGTCATGTCCTGCTGAGAAAACATAGGCACCAAACCAAGAAGCCCATCCATAGGTCACTGGCGGACATCGGAAAGTCTGTCTCTTCCAGCACAAGTGAGTGAATTACATGATTGCAGTAAATCCTGCAATGAAAGACTTAAATAAGAATATTATTTTCAATCTTTAATGTTAAAGACGGAAACACCTTTGTGCTGCATCAATGTATTTTGTGTTTCTTCTAGACCGCATTCCAGTTCCAAGCGCTCCTGTTGGAAGTCAGTTTCATCGCTCCACAGAAGACCTAAGAGTGAGACAGAGTTCAAACTATGGAAGACTGCGTAAGTTTAATTGTTTCATGAGTAGCAGCTCTATGAAGATGATATCAAGTGTGTGATATTAGTTTATTATATATTTTATGCATTCTATGTAAAAGAGAAACATCCTGGTACTGTCTAACATTTAACGAAAGACAAGAGAAGCCTTTGTGCATACTAAGAAGTGTTCACATTACTGTATGCTTTGTGTGTATGCTACCGGATCCCATAATTTGTGCTGTCATTGTAAGAGGTAGATCTCTCTGCTTTAACTTTTGTGTGTAACACAAGATCCCGTTACTGTGAGCTATTTGTGCAAGAGAACCGTATCCAAACTGTCTACCATGTTTTTTAAAAGGGGGCTCCTATTGCTTCTTGTTCACATGTATTCTGGCAATCTAAGAGAGGGGATAAAAGTAGCTCAGTATATTTGTTTATCACAACAAATATACTTTGTTATAGAATGTTTTATGTTGTTGTGATTTATAGTAACATTAAGTTACACATTGTTACAGTCCAGATTAATTACGCAATGTCCTTTGTTTCTCTCTAGGTCATGCTCAGAGCAGGAGTATGAATGACATTTCAGACGCGCCAAGTTCAGACCAGGTAATAAGTCCAAAATCCATTGGGAATTATGAGGAGTATTTATTGTTTTATTAGTTAGGGAAGTAATCATATTCTATACACCAAATAATCATTCATTTTTGTAAAACTAATCTTCATTCCTTTATGAAAGGAAAACCCTTTGTACTGTATATGCTATATTCTGCTACATACACCACTGACTCTTATTTGATGCTACAACTCCTTATGTTCTACCTGAAGTACAGGCTCCATTGCGGTAAAATTGTATTTTCTTCTCCACATTTTCATAGAAACACATTTGTCAGTAATAAGAATATTAAATTAAAGGTTGCATGACAACAAAGGTGGCATTTCTTTAGCCTACAAGGTACAATTACCTCAACAAGAGAAGCATGACATCTAGTGATCTACTTACCTTGTCCTGGTAATAAGGAGGATTTTACACCATTGCCAAGCTCCCGAGATTCTGGATGTTCCACTAGTCCTAGTGCTGAAAGTGTCCTGGTTGTGCCTCAAGCTTACAATACATCCTACCAGTGATCTTTATTAGCAGTAAGATTTGTATAACCCATACAGCCCCCTCTACTGACAGATCCCCAGTTTATACACAGTATATTAGAATTTCACGGCGAGAATTCATTTTGTTTGTTATCGTCTTTGTGAGACTAAAAGGATCTACACTAGGCTGTTTCCTTAACGCAGATTTTAAGTATTCCCAGCAAGGCATCTTTACAGAATATTTATGAAATCATGTAGCCCGGGCTATAGCCATTACGCAGAATCAAATACCTCTTGTTGTAGATTAGAACTATGGTGTTAGTTATTGTCTTAATAACTTAAAAAACATGCCCTTTTAGTTAAACAGTATGTTTTTTTTATATACTCGTCGACAGGGGAAACCTCTTGCTGACGTGTTATAGCAAAGAATAAATTCTTGTACCTGCAGTTATGTTCCTAAACAATCAGTGCTTTTAAACACTATTACACGCAATGCACATGTCTGTTACATATCAGACCAGTATGTCCGCAGCTCTTGGACAGTACTGACATCATATGGATGATGAAATGAATGCAGTGGTTGTGTGTCATTGAGAATGTTTTTACATATATGTAAATTCATGAAACAATGTCAGAAAAGACTCAGATTAGGAAAAAATGTATTTAAAAGGCAATGCCAAAATGGTATGAAAAGCTTTTATTTTTTTATAAGTCCAATGGCACTTAGAGGGTTAGTTTATGAAGCATGTATATTTATCGAAAGTTGAAACATTTGCTGAAAAAGTTGACAAAATTACCACTGACTTTGCAAGCTATAAATATCACTCCATTTGCTTTCCAGCTCAGGAATAAATTTATTAAGAAGATTCCCCGGGATGCTGAGGCATCCAATGTATTGGTTGGAGAAGTGGATTTTTTGGACAAACCATTTGTTGCGTTCGTTCGGCTGGTCCAGTCTATAATGCTCGGTGGAGTCACGGAGGTCCCTGTGCCTACTAGGTAAGTTTAAACAATTTCAATGATATATCCAATATAGCCATTCTGACATCTAGTTTGCCCACTAAAACCTCAGACCTTACTGGGTAATTTGCCTTGTCATACATTAAGGATGTGTCGTATGCTTGCCCCACACTATTAAATACATGTATTTCAAGAACTGTAGGAGAAATGTTAGAACCAGAGATCATAATTTATAACTAGGATCAGAGGGTTAGATGTAACGAAAGAGAGTTTTACTTTACTGACAATGTAGTAGATAAATAGAACAGTCTCTTAGCAGAAGTGGTAGAAGCTAATATGTTGAGAAAATGTCACCATGCACTGGGGTTAGCTTAAAGCTATCATGACTCTATGACAAGACCAAAAACTGATTAAAGTTTGAGTCATAACATCAGGAAAAATGGGCAGCCTATATGGTCCGGATGAGGCTGATCTGTTGTGGAATTCTATGTTTCTATGTAATGATAATCAATGTTTCTAGTAGCAGAGCGTGTGAATAGCTTTTTTAGATCATACCTTGAATCAGTTAAATTCTATTTTTCGAATCAACTCTTTCCACCAGGTTCCTGTTTATTTTGTTGGGTCCTCTGGGAAAAGCCAAATCTTACACTGAGATCGGCAGAGCAATTGCAACCCTAATGGTTGACGATGTAAGTAATGAACTCATTGTCATATAAGTTACATTATTACTTATATTTATGATACAGTATTCATAATATATATAGTATGGTTATGACTAGGATCACCTCTCTGACATCACTAATTTATTATTTTGTAACATTATTTATTTGATTTTAACATTCAATATCAACTGGTGAGATTTTCGTTGATTGATATTCAGTGAGAGCTTACGAGTTGGCAAAAATATGTGTTTGCAGCAGCAAAACTCCACAAAATTCCAACTCACAAGTTCACTAAAGCAAACGCACATAAGCCCTTGCAAAAAAATTAAAAAAACAATTTGCATGCACTTGACGTTCAGGCCATGCGAGTGTATGCATGGGAAAAAATGCCGGCATTCGCATGCCCTCACAAACAACTTACTGATAATTGAATATGTTACTTGTTTTGCGAGTGTTAGCTTGCAAGGGCATGTGACTAAACTTGAGTCAGCTGACCACTCGACTTGTTAGTGAATAGACCCATTTGACTTTAATATACTTTATGAATTTCCAATCCCAGTGAGCTTTAAACTGTAGTTGAAATCACAGATCTGTAAACTCTGCCTTTAGTGACTAAATCATATTATATCAAAAATGCCTACTTTTTATAATTCAATTTCTTACTTAGTCCTCTGTATACCTGGACACTTTGCTACTCAGTGGAGGCTTATCATCACTGAAAAATACTAAAATAACAGCAAACATAAATAATATAGGAGGTGAAAAAATTATATGCAAAAACGCATTTATTTGATATATTATGTAAAAGTAAATTATAAGTAACGTGTAAACACAAACAGGGTAATCCCTTCTCATTAACTTTGGCTCACTCCTCTGATGTTCACATATCCTGTAAGAATAATTAAGTCCAAAGGTGGTGGTCACAGTGATCCAGTCAACAAGTCCAGTCCAGAAGAAACAAAGACGCCACAACAATAAGTGAAAACATACAGAAAAACAAGGGCCTAGAACACATATGAAAAATCCAAGGACTACTTACTTCCCACTAAATACCCCGTACTGTAGCCTTTTTTTATATATTGTTATGAAGATGCCTCAAAGCATTGAAAAAAATCTCGTAGGATTGTTTGCATAATCTAGCTTTTTTATGTTTTTCCTCCAGCTGTTTAGCGATGTTGCTTACAAAGCAAGAGATAGGGAGGACCTTATCGCGGGAATAGATGAGTTCCTGGATGAAGTCATTGTTCTACCTCCTGGTGAATGGGATCCAACCATTCGAATAGAGCCTCCCAAGAAAATCCCATCCGCTGATCAGAGGTAGGTACTGCACGCAAAGCCGTTTTACACCTGTACACCTGTTGCAAAAATATAAGAATCTGTCTTAAAAAGCCAAACTGTTACATTTTCGTATTATGTTTAAATCCTATGAGGGGCATCATAATACAGTGCAGATAAATTAAATAACTGTTCCCCACCAAAACATTATCCTGAAATGTGATGCCATAGAGTGTGTATATGTGTGTGCGTGAATATATAATATATATATATATATGTAATCATGTTTCTTGGTATTATATATAAATCTCTATTTTCTTAATAGAAAATCTGTGTTCTCTGTAAATGAGGCTGGACAAATGAATGGTTCGGCTGGAGGTGGGGGGAGTGGTGGTGGAGGAAGTGAAGATGGAGAGATGCCTTCTGCCCATGAAGTTGGAGAAGAGCTGGCATGGACTGGGAGGTGAGTAGAGAAAACATTAATTTCTTTTTCTGTTAATACCCGTTTACTTCAGTTCCTGTTACTAAAGGGTCAAATGATGCTTTCCAGGCGTCTTATTACCCTGATGGAAAAGCAAGAAAGGATGAAAATATTATTTTGTCGTTGACATCATCCTTTGCTAAACTGCTAGAAAATAAACCTCACCTGAAAGTGGGTTTTTATGTAATGTTGATTTTTCTCTTCGAATGCGTACATGTCATTTTATCCATGTTAAATTTACTTTTTTGTGTTTGTTCATTGAAAAATCACATTGGGTCACTTTTTTGTGTATTCCACACTTTCAGAGTTCAAGAATGTAGACCACAATCTCCCATTTCCCTGCAGATTCTGTGGTGGGCTGTATCTCGATATTAAGAGGAAGCTGCCCTGGTTTCTGAGTGATTTCTATGAAGCTTTCCATATCCAGTCAATTTCTGCCATTCTCTTCATCTACCTCGGGTGTATAACTAATGCCATAACATTTGGGGGCCTGCTTGGAGATGCCACAGACAACTACCAGGTACGTAGCATTGCAAAAGGCCCTCCAGTGTATGTAAGTCTAACCAGTATATTTGTTCTGATAAAATGTAGTACCTTAGTGCATTCAGACTCTTTCCTTTTCTCTTAACTCTCTCTCTACCTATCGCGCTGTTTATAATAATAACATCTGATCAATGATAATGATTCCCTACAGGGAATTTTTTAAGGAAAATTTTAAGCTTTTTTTTAAGGAAATTTTAAGCTTTTGGCTTGCTTCCACTAATTTGGCAATACTTCAATGTGATTTTTGCCAGACACGGATTTTGTGTCAAATCAGTATTCCAGATACCTTTAATTAAAAGATTTACCTAAAGTTGCTACCATCTTTAGTAAAAGACCAGTCATAGGACTGCCTTCATAGGGTTATTATTGATCCAGCGTTGATGTTTTTATGGTTAAATACAGGCCAGGTGGCTACCTTTATGGCTCAACCCTAACTGCACCGCTTTGAATTTCAGGGTGTAATGGAGAGCTTTCTTGGTACGGCAATGACAGGCTCAGTGTTTTGTCTCTTTGCCGGCCAACCTCTCATCATTCTAAGCAGCACTGGGCCGATCCTCATCTTTGAGAAGCTTCTCTTTGATTTCAGCAAGTAAGTATTTTCTATCAACCCTAGAAAAGCCAGCTTCTTTTTCCTAAAGCATACCACCACTAATTTATTTTTCTACCGTAACCTTTACAGCCTCAGGCATTTTAAACATAGTTTCCAGTATGGACCACAGTCCACAAGCTGAAATTTCAATTAACTAATTAACTATATTAAGTAACTTATTATAAAATAAAAAAGAAGAAGAAAATATATAAGTGCTTAAAAGTATATAGTATATCATCGTCTATTTGTCTGTCTATGTTGCTTCTTTAATAGTATTTAAAACTCTTTGTAGGAGTAATGATATAGATTACATGGAGTTCCGTCTGTGGATCGGTCTCCACTCAGCCCTTCAGTGCCTTATTTTGGTCGCCACTGATGCCAGCTTCATTATAAAGTATATAACACGGTTTACAGAGGAGGGATTCTCAACGCTTATAAGCTTCATCTTTATCTATGATGCCATCAAAAAGATGATTGGGGCCTTCAAGTACTACCCCATCAATTCTGACTTCAAACCGGACTACGTTACCTTGTACAAATGCGAGTGTGTGGCTCCTGACCCAGGTGAGTGGAAACATATGGGGATACGTTGGCTTCTGTTTATATATGGAAACGAGAAATGAGGTGGAAAGTATCGATATCGTCAGTGCTCGCACCATTAGTTTGAGCGTTATTTACTAAACTATTTACAAGAGTGATTTCCATGCAACAGATGAATGATACAGTCAGAAAGTGAAGCAACTAATTCATGTACCTCATTCATGTATATTTAAGAATGAATGCATCATTTTTCAAAGGCCTTAACTTTACAGTAGGCTGTTTTGTTTGAGTAATGTTGGAAAAATGTACTTTATTGAGAAGATAGAGGCCAGTGGAACAGCCTCCTTGCAGAAGTGGTAGAAGGTTAATGTAGAGAGGGAGTCCAGACATCCCTACTCTCCTGGGAAGTGCCGGGAGTGTAATAGTGGGTCCCTGACGGCCGCAAACTGCCACAGAAATACCCGAAATAGAGCAAGTGCGAAAGAGACCATTGAACTCCCTCTCATGCTCGCTCTCAGGTGTGCTTGTGCTCTGGTCTTCCTTTGTGGCGCGTCCTGATTGGTCTCTCTTTATGCTAACGAACCTTTAAAGCCCACCTACCGACAAAACCGAGAGAGTTTTCAGCACAAGAGAGACCAATCAGGACACGCACTGTGTCACTCACTCTCCTGGTTTATCCAGAGCCCCTCTAAAACAGAGGAGGACCCCACGGCACAGGTAACAGGGCACCCGAGGACCATCATTCATGTTTGGTGGCGGGGGGTCAGGGGCCGCTAAAGCCACTTCCCTGAAATTATTTTCTTCTTGTTGGGATGTCTGGGATTGGAATCTAAACATGCATGTCATGGGGTAGCCCTAAATCTACCCCTAAAAAAAGGCAAGATTTGCCAAATGGTTATATTCTACATTTTTATGTTTCTTGCCACAACAATCTCTGATCCTGCCAAACTGAAGGTAGGTGGAACATAAACAATGTCATGGAACATACAAGAAGTGGGCGAAACTACTAAAACAAACGCATAGTCTGCCATATGGCGAGCCCTAACCTGTTTGTGCACCTAGAATCAGTCTACCTCAGGACAATAAAATAATGTACACATAATTATCTATAACTGATTTTGTTTACATTTTACTTCATTTTAATCAATATATGTCCGGCTTAGACTCTAAGGGTCACCAAAACAATTAAAATCCTCCTAAATTAACTGAAATCACAGAAAGTAATTAACTCTTTACTAACCAATGTGTTATGTACCGTATTGAAATTGTATCATGCTTGTTGCACCTAATGACTCTTCAGCACCTGTGCAAAGTGAGCAAATAGTTGTTAATAAAGGCATACTTGCAAAAGGTTCAAAAGGTACTTTTCCCTCCTAAACCACGTACATTTTTTTTTTTACTTTTTTTGACCTGCAGTTCCAGATGTGGCCACATGAGGGTAGTCAAGATTTAATGCAATCAGGCAATAGGTCTGCTTATGTATGAAATAAGCTTTAATTGTTTAATGCCCCTAAAAATTACATTTTAGATTCACCTTAGTGCAGTCATATTCTCAGACATTTTCCTGTGATTGGATCTTTCTTTTGTTCCTCATGTGGCCTTTCTATGGGGTTTATTCACTAAATGGAAAGGTGGCAGAGTTTTGGTCTAACCTCAGTTGGATTCTGCTGCAGTAAGATCAGGGCTGACATCATCTGTTGAATTATACATTATACAGGGCCAGCTGAGCCCCAATTGCTGAATAAATATGCCCGTGTTGACCCTTCATAATTAATAGTAAAGTGACACGGTTAAATACACTCCAATATGTACCCATTGTTGGTAGGTGATGGAATGTGTAGGATGGAACATACACAGATATGCATTTGGCTGGACTTATAACACATGCTGATGGTTGCCAGCGTGCCTGTCAGTGTCAAAAGATCAACTCTGTAATCTATCCATTTGAAAATATTTACAAGTTGTAGACAAAGAGAGGAAGTACAAAACAAGTGGAATTTCTGGGCTAGTTTTGCCTAATATGAAGATATCTCGATGGAAACAGGTTCATCTTCCCCATCTTCCGAGAGTCTGGTCAATGGTTGTCACTTCAGCCGCTCCTGAACACAACTCCCATTAATCAAAGCCCCAAGCGCCCCTGATCATAATGGAAGTTTTCAGGAACCAGAGTAATAGTGGATACCTGTCCCCTAAAGAACATTGTTGTGAATTCTTGTTGGGAGAGACTATTGTAACTGATATCTGCCACATTTCTTCTTATTTCTTGCATATCTCTTCCTGTCCTTTTCACCAAGTGAGTATTCGTGTGAAGTATGTAACGGTCGCCTCTCGTTTATCTGTGTCTGTACTGAGTGGTTTGTGTTGAAGCCTGTTTAGACTGGTGTACCTGCTCTGGTGTGTGTGCAGGGCTAGTGGGATACTGGTGTGTGATGGGTAAATACTGCAATGTTTGTATTGATAAGACTCAGCATTTCCATCCATAATAGTTGAGATATGACTCAGAAATACTATTGCTCATTATTTTTTAAAGCAATTATTTTGATTTTCCCAAAACCGTACCTTGTAGAGATCTGCATGACTTTACTACATTTTATAGCACCTACATGATTATTCCTCCTCATTGAAAGGGCGGGGGGCACAAAAATCAATGTATATGCAAGTACTTACATATGAATTGTTCAAAATTGGAAATAAACATGTACTTACCTTAGGCTGCAGAGCTTATAAGGAAATATCAAACTGTGTTGAGCAGATCTATAAAGAAAACTATCTCTGTTTTTGCAGTGAATGTGACTTTATTCAATGCTTCAGCTCCATTTGCACCAAACAACACTAACATCTCTTTGGTAAGTAATGTACGGTGGCAATATTGTGTTCTAACCTGGTCATCGTTTGTGTCCGTTGCATTCAGACATGAGGAAAGCCACAGAGGACTTCTCCAAATCTGGCTACCTTCCTAGTAAACCGTTTCACTCCTTTCCTCCATCCTTAATTACAGTGTAACTTGGGGCGTCAATTATAAATGAAGCTCCAAAAAACATACAAGACCTGTCTGCACCACCTCTTACGTACAAGCCATTCATTCACACTATAGTTTTTAAATCACATCACTTTCCTGTAGTTTTGGAGAATATTTTATTCGTTTTTTCACACCAAGCATTGAAAAGAAACCACAGTCCATCATGTATCACATACATACATACATACACACATGCTTATAAAGTTATAAAATGTTTATAAAGTTGTAATGTGTATCAAAAAAGTTAAGTGGAACGCCTTTTAGGTGATGTTTGTTAAAGGATACAACTAGATAAGGTGATGTTTTTTTAGAAGGTTTAAGATATTTCAAAGAAAAAAATCCAGAGATGGGAAGAGCCATCCACGTGCCCTATCCAAGGCTTCCACAAGACTGTGTGTTCAGCTAAAAAATGAGCTTATTCATAAGTAATTTATTGAGAGTGAATGGATACGGACAGAAAGGCAACCGTCTAACATGTTTCTTGCCTCAGATGTCACTTAATCATCGGCTGGCTAAAGGATAGTCACTAGACATTTATAAAACCGTTACAATTAGTAAGTATGAGACGTGTGTGTCCGGTAGTGAGAGGGTTAACATATATCAATGAGAGACAAGTGCAAGGAAACTAAACAGAAAATGTAATAGATTCAAGTGAGACAGAAATACTTGAGGACAAATCCACAAACCCTAAAATAGTAGAAAAAAATACTATAAAACTAGTCTACCATAATATGAAAAATACTATAATAAACCATAGAAAAAAATCTGATATACAGAAACTAATGAGGAATATATTAAAGGTAGAAAGGTGACATTCTGGATAGCCTTTTAGCAAGTATTATGAGACAAAAAGTACTGAGATCATTTAAAGGGCTAGTCCAGCAAAGGATAATGAATCGAAAACAAGTAAGACACTTGGTGGTTTCTAGGTATAGGGGATATTTAATAGCACAGGTAAAGGAAGAGATCAGCTCTGTTCTGAAAATATTTTGGTTATTATCTTCCCTACATGAATTCCAAGTACAATGCCATGAACAATACAGCTTTGGACTGGAGTCAGCTGAGCATGAAGGAGTGTCTGAAATATGGTGGCAGCCTTCTTGGTAACTCGTGTAACTATGTGCCCGACCTAGCGCTCATGTCCTTCATACTATTCTTCGGGACCTACTCCATGACCTTGACATTGAAGAAATTCAAATTCAGTCGTTACTTTCCCACTAAGGTAATAACAAAACAACTCATTTATAAAAAAAAACCCTCTCTCAAACAGATTTGTTATTGGTGATGGTTGTCTAAACAAAGATGTGCCAGGTCCCCACTGTCTAGAGCGGTGTGGTGGGAACTTTAATTCCCATGCGGCTGTTATGTATGTTTAATGTCACCCATGTCCTGTGCATGCTGCAATTGTACACGGCGCTGCTGAAGACGACAATAATGTTGTTAAGCTTCTACTAACAAAGAAATAGATTGTACTTGTTACATTTAATGGAAAGATCAAAGTATGAATCTCTTACATTTAGCTTTAGCGATGTATCTAGGTTCTGTTCAGTTGTCATATACTGTGTGTAGGGTTGTGTTTTAGGTTGACCAACAAAAGATATGGCGTCTTTTAACTTGTGATCAGTTTAGTATAATGCAGACTTCCACCTCAAATCCAAGTCCCTGTTGCTTGCCAGAGAGCCTCTTGTCTCCAGAACCATCCTTTGACCTCTGTGTTCTCCATGTTTCCCCACAGCTGCGTGCCCTGGTGGCTGATTTTTCCATTGTCATCGTTATCCTAGTCTTCTGTGGTGTGGATGCATATTTTGAGTTGGAGACACCAAAATTGCATGTTCCTAGTAATATAAAGGTCAGCCCTGGTGTATTCCTCCCATCTTTCTATCCTCTTTTATTTCATCTATAGAGACTAGCAGCATGCATTGTTGTTAATCAATGGTTGCCATATATGTGAATGTTATCCACGTTACGAAAGCTTTTAGGAATTTATAAGCATCCTAGTAGACTGCACATAGTCACTTTGTATTTAATGTTTATAGTAGATCTTATTTTGGATACATGTCTGAGAAAATTCTGATTGCCAAGCGTATCTTTAGATCTATGGTAATGACCAATGACACAAACCCCTGCTGCAAAAATAGGAGTGATGGCCTCATAGAATGAAGCTGGGAAGGGAAGAGTTTGGGGTAAGGGATGCTACGGTTGGCAGGGCTGACTGTGGGAAGGAAGGTTATGGATGGAGAAGATAATTGTGAGAAGGCGGTTATGGCTTGGGCGAGAGGAATGTGTGAAGAAGGTTTTGGATAGAGATTGTAACCCCTTAATGACAAAGCCCGTACATGTACGGCTCAAAATGGATTGTTTTCAATGGGTTTAGGAACCGCCCATTGTCCTTAAGGGGTTAATTGTGAAAATGGAGATATGTCTGGGTGAATGGATTGCAAGGAAGAAAGTTAAGGATGGAGAAAAAGTATTTTTTGAGAAGGGTGCTTATGTCTGGGGTTAGTGATAGTAGGAGTTGTTGTGGCTGGAAGTGTGTTGCGCCCTGATTTTGTTGGGTGTCCTACACCAATATCCATGCAGTTGTCCCTTTCGATTCAATTTCAATACATTTGTGGTCATAAGATGTCCCCATGCCAGAAATGACTTAATTTCATTTTTCATGTTGTTAAGGCAGGATAGGAGAGCTGCTTATAATATTTCTGCCCTCTGCCAGTTCATAGTTAAACCAAGAAATTTAAAAAAAATAGGACATGATTGAGGATGACCCACTTGATAAATACATATATAATGCTAACTGCATATTCATGTTACATATGTATATTCAGGACATGCAGAGTGTGCCTTTTGTTATGTAAATGTTAATGCTCGTTAACCTTCATGCTTAAACCTGTCCTCCTTCTCTCTTCTACATGCTGCCTTCTTAGCTGCGTAAACTTATTAGTGACTTCTCAATCTTCATGTCCATTCTAATCTTTGTTGGTCTTGACATACTCTGTGGATTAAATACTCCCAAACTGCATGTGCCTACTGAATTTAAGGTAAAGAATGATTAATTGTGATGATGCAAGCTGGGTACATATCTAGCCTTTCATTCATTTGCATGATAGCATATTGGAGTACAGATGTGGCATCAATCAGTTAATTGTCTGCTAGTGGGAGAACACTTGGAATCATTAAACAAATAGTTATATTTTAAGATGGACACAAAGAAACATTTGGCTACTGACACCATGGGTCACGATGGAACCCTATAGGAACCTTTAGTAACAATACAGTAAAACTCGTTGTATTAACATAACTGCTTTGCTCATTTATTAGTGATATGGTAGCATTAGAACTTGATGTCATAAAGACTGAGCAACCGCTAAAATTTAGTGGGAACCAAGCTTTTTAAGAGCACTTCATAGAACCCAGTGTACTAAGAACAGACCAGGGCTGGAACCCAGTATAATAAGAGTAGTCTACCTTTAGAACCAAATGTATCAAAGGTGCTGTTCCACAAAACATTAAATGCACTTTTTAGCAGTCAAGGAGCTGAAACGCAACCAAACCAAAAAAACAAACAAATAAGAGCTCCTTGCAAAAAATATAAATGATGCAAACATTTTACTTGAATAAAATATTATTTATAGGACTTGGTTGGGCACTCAATGGGTCTAAAAATGGTGTTTCTATTGCTGTGTTTAGTCAAAAAGTTGTTAAAGTTACAACACCTTTTAAGATCAGTGTATCTGTAGTATCCAATGTACTAAGGACTGATAACCACACTCTAGGAGTGTGACATGCGTTATGCTTATCCATAATTGCATAATTTGGATGGAAAGAACGTTTCCAAAGACCCATATTTTTATTCCAAGTATGTTTAATTGATTTAACAATTTATTTTTTAATGTTGTCATTCATTCCTTGAGATGTTGTATTTGACTTGACCTAATGTCGGATGTCTTCTCCTCGCATAAGCCCACACGCCCCGATCGCGGATGGTTTGTATTCCCCTTTGGTAAGAATCCTTGGTGGATTTACCTCGCCAGTGCACTACCTGCCTTGTTGGTGACAATTCTGATCTTCATGGATGAACAGATTACAGCGGTCATAGTCAACAGAAAGGAGCACAAACTGAGGGTATGATTCTTTGCCCAGAGCAAAAAGTATGTTTAACCAAAGTCATGGCAGCCCAGTGGCCCTCGCCAGAGAATAGGCCAACTATATAAAGTGCCCGAGTTAAAGATTGACAATGTTTTCTTGCAATAAATAACCATCTTTATACTGTCTGTTTTAAAATATGCTTTCTAAGAAAGTATTCCTCCCCTAGTTAGGAAGGCAATTTAACAATTTCATTCCACATATTTCTCTCCATAGGAAAATGTTCCGCGACCTAATCTCATCCAGCCTAACACACTTTTAATTTTTGTTTGTAGAAGAATATATATTATTTATATAATGCAGCAAGCAATCATTTTAGTAATGTCAATAACAGAGTAGGTATTTATAAAATGTAAATGTTTCTTTGCCTTTTGTAAACAAGCGTCTGCGCTTGATCCCTAAGCAAATATTGAGTCGTTCATTAAATAGTAACGTAGAGATTGGAAGGTTATGTCACGGTCCCCTCTGTGGCATCATTTTAAATGAACAATTTATAAACAAATACGTAATACTGAAGTACAATCATACACCGGAGATATATTTCTGCCGCTCCAGTCATATTAGTGAACACTTTCTGCTTATAAAATGATTTTACTCGGGATTAGCAGACATGGTTAAGGAATGGAATATCATTCTTACTTAAAAGGGACACTCCTGCCATCATATGCACTTTAATGCATATGATAGCGGCATGTGATTTATTTTGCAAATGCATGGTGGGATTCTGCAGAATGCCACCAAATGCATGTACCCCTTTTATGTTTAGAATGTATTATGTATCGCCCTCATTGCAATCGGGTTGTAATTACTGATTATGTACCCTTTTCGGGTAATTTTATCGTAAACCATGTGCCATTCACCTCCATTAAAACCAGTTTACATATAAAGGGTCATTGAATCCTTTATTATTATTAGAATGTAATTGAGAAACCTGCACACTCTTGTTAACACCTAACTCGCCCCCTATAATAGTTTGCGTTCCATACCTGCCTTGGTACAGGGTACTTGGTACTTGGGACAGGGATAAGCTCCTCTGCGTATATCTTTAGATTCCTAGGTAGAAGTCTAACGGCTCTGATTTCCCTAACTTTTCTGCTGCAGAAAGCCTGTGGCTACCACCTGGACCTCTTCTGGGTGGGGGTTCTGCTGGCTGTTTGCTCCTTCATGGGGCTGCCGTGGTATGTAGCAGCAACCGTAATCTCCATCGCGCACATTGACAGCTTGAAGATGGAGACAGAGACCAGCGCTCCGGGGGAGCAGCCGCAATTTCTGGGTGTAAGGTATGCACTCGCAGTACAATACAATGCTTTGCGTTAAATGTTCCATTATTTTCTTGCCTTCCAAACGGAGACTTAACGGATTTATTGGAGATTTTTACCATTTGATTTACACAACATACATACCACGGAGGCACATACCTGCCTTTTGATCTAGGTCCATTTACCAAAGGCACATAGGGGTGCGGTGCACAGGACCCCCGAGTATGTCTGCTCATGGGCCGTTTCAGTACTCTGCAAATACTAGCATATTTTGGTGAATGCATTAAGTTGATTTAATCAAACATAGATGTTGACAGCAGATTAGAACCATTCAGAGCATCCAGTCTTCTCATTGTTGCTGCCATAACTAAAACCATAATTGGTCCCTGGACTTGTCTTACCTTAGCCATATTATTATTATTATTTTTATTATTATCTTTTATTTATATAGCCATATACCTGCCCCATGCATATTTTATTTCCACTTCTGCTGTAATGCTTGTTTTCAGTTTAAAAATGGAAGAAGCCAAATTAAGGTTCATTTATTGTATTTTTGTATTTATCAGGGAACAGAGAGTAACCGGGATTATAGTGTTCGTCCTGACTGGAATCTCTGTCTTTCTGGCTCCTGTATTGAAGGTATAATAATGCTGCACATTGCAAGAAAGTTGATATAAAACATAACACAACAAAGGAAATGTACATTTTTGGATTTTTTTTGGTAAAATGCTTTTGCTTTTCCAATGATGCCTAAGGTAGTATTGGATTGCATTGCGTGTTGTTGTGTGTGCATTTAATGCTACATAAATCACATGTACATACAGGCTGGCTATTCTATAAATCAAATGACATCATTTTGATGATGACCAACATCATCTAGCCCTGTTTTGCAAATGTTTTTTTGTAGTTTGACATGCTTAAAGCAGAGGTGCCAAAATATCAGGATTTCATAATTCATAGCAGATGAAGAAATTAATGTATGTTAATTGGTGAGTTACATGTTAATTAGCAAAATCGTTTAACCGTGGCCACATTCCGGCTTGTCCTACCTTGAATGGACTGGTGCATTTTTGTACCTCCCAACATATGAAGTAGACAAGGAGGGACACTTGATATATAATGTATTGACATAACCACCAGACATTCTGCGCTTCTAGAAACGACTAGATGAAAATGGGATTTGGATCCCTCCTTCAAAGGACATTTAGGACATATGCATTGTAGATAACTTTGATCCAAATACACAACCAGCTCATCTAAAGATGTTTGCCTGTCCACTACCTTCATCTCTACTTGTCATGTTCCTACGCAAGACTTCTCAAGGGCTGCCCCTTGTTAGGGAAGACTATAAAGCGACAGGTTAATTATTCCTCCTCCCACCTGTCCCTCCTTAACTATTATTACTGAAGCCTTTGTGATATTTTTTCCTAGTATATTCCTATGCCGGTCCTCTATGGCGTCTTTCTGTACATGGGAGTGGCGTCGCTTAATGGAATTCAGGTGAGACAACCTAACCTTTCCTCTACAAACTAATTATTTTGAGTTCATGAGAAAATGTAATACTCCAACATTTGAAGGATGTGTGTTCTGTGCTGTTTATTTGGGTGGGCAACTGTGAATTCACCTCATGCCAGAATTCCATTCTTAGTTGGCCATATTGGGTAAGACCTAACAATTCAACAGTAAAATAACTGGAGGTAGATCAAGGGAACAGTTCAGTTTCGGATCCCCTTATTGTAAGCAATTAGCTCCTGCATTATAAAAATTATAGTTTCAATAGTTTGTTAGAATGTTGAGAGTCCATGCATTCCTGCCATTAAACATTAGATTTTGTTTCTAGCTGGACTTGTATTGCGATGTCCTCTTCTTTTCCAGTTCTGGGATCGCTGTAAACTCTTCTTTATGCCAGCAAAGCACCAGCCAGACTATGCATATCTTCGGCACGTACCACTACGGCGAGTCCATCTTTTCACTCTTGTTCAGATAGTCTGCCTTGCTGTTCTGTGGATACTGAAGTCTACAGTAGCAGCTATCATTTTCCCAGTTATGGTGAGGATAATGTGTTGGAAAAAAACAAAACTATTAACCATTACCAGTAAGTTAATATAATGGTTCAGAAGACCTGTGGTTCTAAATTGAATATCCTGGGTGCTGTGGTGGGTGTGTGTGGAGGCAAGTAATAATTTTCCATGGGCTCTTTTATTTAAGGCTGGAACTTTAAGTCTTTTATTCAAGCAGTTCTACATAGGTCACCAGGAGTAGTATAAGACGCCAGTAGGTTCCCCCCCTGTGACCTTGCAAGACAATGTATTGTTATCCTTGTGCTACTATTTGCTGCTAGAGATTTGTGAGCACACCATCTATCTTACTTTAGGAGCATAGATGCGATAGATTTGACTTAAATGGTTCTTGATTCATTAAAAAAGTGGTCTGAGGTTTCAGGGTCTTTTGTACAGTATATGGAGATGTATTGTTGATAGCATTGTACATGTAGAGTGGACATGCACTGAGTTATGTTTTTTCTTCTGGAGATTCTCGGTCTTATGATGGTTAGGAAAATGCTGGACTGGGTGTTCAGTCAGCATGATCTCGCTTGGTTGGATGATATTCTGCCAGAAAAAGACAAGAAAAAGCAGGAAGACAAGACCAAGAAGAAGAAAGGCAAAGAAGAAGCAGACAGCGATGAGGTAAAAGACACTTGGAGACTGAATATGGAGTTTATAGGTGAAATATACCAACGTTAACTATACCACTAACTCCCAGGTGGTGATATATGCATATAGGTGAAGCTAACCTACAAGCAGGCGAAACAGCCGCTTGGTGCCCGCATTCATCTATAGAGAAGCCATAAGGATGTGGGGTGAAGATAAATACAGTACTGTGCAAAGTTGTTAGGCAAGTGTAAAACAATTTTGTAAAGTAAGCATGCTTGCAAAAAATAGACATGTTAATCGTTTATTGTTATCGTTAAACAAAATGCATCTATATCAAACCAATATTTAGTGTGACTACCCTTTGCCTTAAAAACAGCATCAATTCATCTAGGTTGTTTTTAAGAAAACTTGTCAGGTGGATTGTCAAACATTGTTGGGCAGACTGGATGGGCCTAATGGTTCTTCTCTGCCGTCACTTGTTTTCTATCCGTCTATGTATCTTGGAGTGCTAACCACAGTTCTTCTGTGGATTTAGGTAGCCTCAGTTTCTTCCCCCTCTTTGTCCCAGATAGACTTGATGATGTTGAGGTACCGTTCTCCAGCCCTCCAGTAAACAAACTGCCGTTTGGAGATCTTCCCATTGCAAAGGCATTTAAGCGTGATGTGCTGCATTTGTTTCCTTTGCCAAACACTCCATCCTCGGTCCTCAACATTGCCCGTACTTTGTGCTTTTTACAAAGATCTTAGACAGATCATCTGGAAACCTGTCTACCTTGAAATTTCTGCCTGGGAGTGACCTTGCTGATGCAGTATCACTTCCTTGTGTCTTGTTACTTTGCTCAGTCTTGCCATGATATATGACTTTTGACATTAAACTGTTTTCAGCAACTTCCCCTTGTAGTTTTCTTCCTATGCTGTTTTAAAGGCAAAGGGTGGTCACACCCAATATTGGTTTGAGTTAGATATTTCTCTTTTGTTCACTCTCTTTACATTGTGTTAAATGATACAAATAAACTATTAACATGTCTATTTTCTAAAGCATTCTTACTTTACTGCATTGTTTCTCCCCTGCCCAAAACTTTTGCATAGTATTAATATATAAATATTATATTAGTTGGAGCCATTATATACCCTGCGGGTGAGTCTTTAAGATGTAGTTCTTTTAAACTACTTACTAATACTAATCTGTATTGCCTACCTAGCATATCAATTGAAATTACTTTTAAAATTGTGTGAACTAAGATGTTTTTTTATCACTGTAGAAGCCAACTGAATGGTGCTGCTGTTATGGTGGTATACAAGCTTCATATTTGTTTCTATTGCAGGATAGAGGCTGCCATTCTGGTGCTTTAAATTCAGACTCCTCTGCCAATGGGTCTGATGTGGACCGCAGGTGGGTAACCACTCTAGTGTATAATCTGTGTGTCTCTCCCCCGACCTGTCAAACTAGGTTTATTGCAACAATCTAATCTTCATGTTTGGTATTTTGTACATATTCATTGCTCTGAAGCCTTCTCGTTAATTAAAATGCTACTTGATATCACGCATTCTCCTGCCTAAACATCATAAACATTTGTTTTTTTAAGTTATCGGTATAGTTGTATTTGATGGCCAAATGAGGAGATTTCCTTGTTCATGAAGATTTTAGAATATGATACAGAGACATAATTCCTTTTTCCCAAATTAATATTAGCAGTCACCTTTAATCTATATGTCACGGAAGGGTTGCGTCCCTCATAGATTTCTTAAGTTAGGGAAAATAAATTAAAAACATACTCTGAGATCTATAGGGAATAAAGATAAAATTAATATTTATCAAGGAATAACCTGCTTGTGCTAACAGCAATAAACACAAAGCATGTTTGGGATATCAGTGTGCCTAGCCTTGGCTAACGTAAATCTTTGAAGTGAGAAGATACTCCTTCCTAGTTGTCACATAAACAATCTGATCTCCTCTCCATTCTTGCGAATGGAGGAGGTAGAATCTGCAGTGCAAAATCTGTGCCTCCAAGACACTTTACCACTACTGCTGGAATCTGGTGCTGTCTGATGAAGCACAGCATGGGACACAGGGCCGGCCCTACAATAGGGCAGACTTTAGAAGCGGCACTTTAGAAGGGGCGGCACTTTGCCGCCCGAGCGTTTTTTTTTT